>CM053623.1:257043363-257064536 GCA_028646595.1 Phalanger gymnotis
GGAAGGAAGGAAGGAAGGAAGGAAGGAAGGAAGGAAGGAAGGAAGGGAGGGAGAAAGGAAGGAAGGGAGGGAAGAAGGAAGGGAAGAAGGAAGGAAGGAAGGAAGGAAGAAACTTCAGAGCAAATATGAACAAATTACAAACATCGACAGACAGACCAAATACAATTCATAGTTACGAACATCTAAGTTCAGCCCAGGAGCTCATAACAAGGGCTGGTCCAGAGTCACACATGTCACCACAGCTGTGGGTGAGAGCTCTAGAAAAGAGAAAGCCAATCCCCGGTTTTCTATCTTTTTCAGGGTCAAGGGCGAGTCACACATGCGACTCACCTAGGTGACCTAGAATTGTCACAGTGACTCACCCACGTGACCTAGAATCATCACAAAGAGGAGACTTAAACCCACGTAGTCTAAAAGCCTCTGACGTCCCAAACATGTCACTCAAATGCATGTGTAAACTAGACCCTCCCCTGAGGCAAGCAGGTCACCAAGGACTCCCGAATCTAATCAAGGAAACGAAGGCCAAACTCTTCCAGGGCACTTGGTTAAACTGAGTGCTAAGAGCTCATTTTGTTTGCCAACTCACTGCTGTGCCACTGCTGCCTCTGTTGCTCATCACCATTTTCTTCTGTGGGTTTGGCATGTGGTTTGTATTATTATTTTTTATTGGATCATGTGATTATGTTGGTGTTTAGGACTGCTTGCAAGGAAACTCTCTCTGTCAAAGCATATCAGCTTTTTATTTTGCAACTGATATTCTTAGAGAGTCATCTAGAAGCCTAGGAGGCGAAGTCTCTTGCCCACAGTCACACATCCAGTATATAAGAGGTGAGACTTAAGCCCAGGTCTTCTTGACTCTGAGATGGATTCGCTCTACCATGCTGGATCTCCAAACAAACCAACTAATCTAAACAAAATAAAGAATTATATTGTTCACTGTACCTTCGAAGGATATCTTCAGTTTTCCATTATTGCTAAGGATGCCTTGACTGTATAGTTTAGCCACATTGGAATACTAACTAGCTGCTTCCCAATCCCATCCTTCTGACTCTTTACGTTTGTCCAGACTGCCGCCTCATTTGTCTTATAAGCATTCTTGACATCTCTGCCTGGTGACCAGCTCAGAGACTAACTCTTCTTATGACGTCTCTCCCAGTCCCTTCAGCTGAAAGTGACCTCTTCCTCTTCAAATATTTTTTTCAGTATTTTCCAACTCTAGAAATAGTTAGAAGGAATGGAGTAAGTGATTAATGTAGAGCTCTTAGTAGGAAAAAGGTACCCCCAGAGGAGAAAATAAATAAGAGAAAAAAGGGGTGAATTATTTTTTATTGATAGGTATTTTGCATTTTTTGAAGCATGGGAAGAATGGAATATTCTGCATTGCCTGGAGTCATAAAGATTCCAAAAGAATAGCAACATGCAGTGCTGATGGATTTTGGTGAGTACTGTGTTTACAAATGCCTCTCTTCATGATGTAGAGATTTGATCATACTAATAGCATAATGTTAGAGCAGGTAGTAAGAACAACAGACAGAGTGTATTCTAGTCATTTAATCTGCTTGGGCCTCAGTTTCTTCATATATAAAATTATGGAGTTAAATTATATCAAAGGTAAATTTTTTTTTTTTGGTAAAAGAGTCTGCTAAGAGCCATCACTAAAAATATAATATCAGCATCTACTAATATTTGAATGTATGTGTGTCTATTTACCCATATCCATATATACGTATTGGTGATCCAATAATTATAAATGTTTCTTTTTAAACTTGCAAAATGAATCTGATATGTAAATAATGGTAGATACTAGATTGGTATGGGAACATTAATTGATTTATACTGAAAAACAAAAATAAAAACCAAATATAGAATTTATCTCAAATGAACTTTAGGATTCTTTAGAAGGTTTTCATGACACTTCTGAGAGATATATTATCTCCATTTCACACAAGAAGAAATAGTAACACTAGAGTTAGTAGAGTACTTTACTTTTTATAAAACTGCCCTCATTTACTTAGTTATCATTACCCTATGGCTGTGTTTTGCATAAGGTCAACAATGCTTTATATGAAGAAGCAGACTAATTCAAGTAAGTGTGGATACTGCTACTGCTGCTGCTTTTAACGATTGCCGTGCTGTTTGGGCCAGTACATTCTTCATGAACCCTTTCTAGTCTGCTCCATCAAAAGGAAGTTTCCAGCTGAAAACAACACAAAACGAAAACTATAAGGGGAAAATTGCTTTAGGTCCTTGTTTGCAAGCAAACACTACCTTTTGGCAACCTCAGCATTAGCACTAGTAAGTTTAGCTGAGAAACTTTAAAACAGTTCAGCTTACATATATACATATATATAATACATATATATGTGTATATATAATACATATGTGTGTATGTATATGTATGCATATACACACACACACACACATATATATGTGTATATATATATATATATATATATATATATATATACATCTGCAGTCTTAGTTACATTTCTCCAACCAAATCTGAAACTTTTTGATATACTTACCTCACAGGGTTAGGAAAAAATATGAGATAATATTTGTAAGATGTTTTATAGTCCTTAAAATATGCTAAATGCTACCTATTACTATTCTCCTTCTAATTTAAGAGGAGGAAGAAAAGGAGGAACAGGAGGAGGAGGAGGCATAAAGGGTAACATAGCCATTGGAAATTAGTCATAGAACAGTACCAGAAATCCTTACCAAGAAGTTCACAAACTGTTTTTAAATTAAAAAAACATTTTTTTTTTTTTGAGATTTGTTCTCCCTAGCTCACTGGAGCTCTTAAGAACAGTGCCTACCACAATCAGTTTGTCCTTCCCTAGGCAACTGGGTAGCCCTTTCCTCCCTGAGGCTTATAAAAACTCCTAAAACCAAGCAATCTACTCACCCTCCTCCTCCTTGGTTCTTTAGCAAATAATGTGTTTAGATAGTGTATGTATAGTTTACAAACAGCCTCTACAAGGCTTGACAGCCCAGAGAAGGGGTGGGGAACCTGCAACCTCAAAGCCACATGTGGCGCTTTAGGCCTTCAACTGCAGCCCTTTGATTGAATCCAAACAAAAATTTGAACTTGGCCCAGAGGCTAAAGGGGCTCCCAGAGACTAATCCAGAAGTCTATATTTACGGTGATCTAGTCTACGAAGCATTTCATTGCCAAAACAAATCCTCTGAGTTTATAGAACTTATATTAGTCGAACTAGAGTTAAAATTTTTTAAGCATTAATTTTCCTAAGAGTCTAAACTGAACAAAGGAAAGTATGAAAAGCAATGTGGATCAAGTGAACAACAAACCAAGAGAAATGGTCCCTGAGACTTGCCTTCTTTTCCTTTTTCTACAGAGTAGAATAGCTTTGGTGTTGGAGAGGGGGGGCAGGAAATGTCTGTTTTGTTGTTAATAAAGCATGAGGTCTTTGGTTGGGGTTGGGGGAAGCCAAAAATTTATAGTTATGCCAATAGGTATGTTTTAATTGTAGCCAATTGTTTTGTTTTATTAACAAATTAAGCAATTTTGTAGATACAGTTGTAACTCTGGGCAAAACTTATTCTGCCAAATTTTAAAACAGCAAATGTCATACTTATATAAATGCTTGTATTTAATGCACATATAAAAGCCTATGGAAAGTAGTCATGGGAAAATGGATACAGAATTTGCCTTAGTGTCAGAAAGATCTGGGTTGAAGTCTTGCTTCCAGCATATATTGATTGGGTGATTCTGGGTCTAGGCAACCCTTTAGAGAGGATGTAAGTGTAGATCTCCATTGGTAGAGGAAGTTTTTTCACTGGGAGTTCCTTATCCCAATGAATTCATAGTCCTGGGCCTAAATAAATATCAATATAATACTATATTATATTTTCAAACTTACTTAATTTAAATGATATGCATCCCCAAGGAGAAATGTTATAGATAGGAAGTGAATTTGCTAAAGTAAAATGTATTAACTTTAATTTGTCACAATTATTATTAGGCAATATAAATAAGCATATGGTTATTATTATTATTTATTATTTTAGAGGGCCGTTAAAGGTTCCTGGTGCTTTGAAGACAAAGTATCTGCCCTCAGGAGCTTACACTTTAATTATATAAAATCTGACTTTGATCCCTGGATTAATATATTCCAAAATGTTGTTTTTTTCCCTATTAAATATTGTAATTAATTTCAGTATCATTCGAACAATTGATGGTAAAGTTCTCCATAAATACAAACATCCTGCTGCAGTTTTTGGTTGTGATTGGAGCCAAAACAACAAGTAAGTGCAATATTCCTTTTTTTTGAAATGAACAGTGACTTTTGAGAAACTTTATATCCCCCAATCATCAAATTCAATGGCTGTAACAGTTTTTAAGAAAACAACTCTAAAGGCGAGAGTCATCATTCTTTATATGAGATATTGCCCTTAGAATAAAGTGAGTGAGATTCTTGAAAAGAGGCAGTATACAATGACTTGAAGTGTTCTATAAGAGCTCCTTGAGGAAATCTATGATGGAAAAAGGAGGTAGGCTAGTCACATTGCCCGCTAGTAAGGTAACAGACGGCCTTAGTGTTTGCACCGATACCTGGGCGGTGTTCTGAGACCTAGACCTCCAGCATGTTGGCCAGGCCCTCTGTGGAAGAGCCAGAGGAAGATGTGGACAAGGAACACATCAGCTGAGAAGGTAGGATGGGGTGGTGATCTCGTCTAGCCATGAGCCCATGATGCTCGTATCACAGTCTTAGTGTCAGGTTCTCTATGCCGAGTCAGGAGGGCAGAACTCTAGCTCTTTCTTTGCCACACTAACTATGGGCTCATAATATCCCTTAGCTTCAGTGTCCTCATCTGCAGCATGTGAATAAGAAGTCCTATTCCATCTACCTAACAGGATGGTCTCTGTATAATAACAATGATACATTTTAGAGCACTTTCAAATACATTATTTTATATTCATAGTAACATAGAAAGTAAATTTATAGTAAAGCTAGGAAAAGACTGATTTCCACTGAACCCAGGTCCAGAGTTTTCCTCCTAGATCATTGTGAGATAACATGTATAAAAGTGCTTTGAAAATTATGAGGCTTTCATGTGATATAAACAATGAAAAAGCATTATCTTATTATTTTAAAATCATGCTTTCTTGCTGATTAAAAAAGACAAAACAACTTTAAAGTCCTCTGCAAGTCAGCGTAGGGTTCCCTTGAGTGACTGCGAAGCTCTGATCAACAAAAGGAAGTAAAGCCCTTTTATTTCTTGCCCTCCTGACTTTATTCTGTTCCTTCCTGCATTTATGCAGGAACCTGGGCTTTGCCACAAGCTGTTGTTTCTTCTACATTTATGAACCACACTCTATCCTACTCTATCATAAGCAGAGACTGTATTGCTACTGCAATATATGATAATCGGAGGGCCCTTAAAGTGTAAGAATATAGACAGAGGTTCTTTTTTCCTGCTGAAAGGGTATCCTTGTTTGAGAGCTCAGCAAGCACCGACCAAAAACGACCAACGCAGAGTGGGTGAATACAAGTCCATTTGTGAGCAAATGTTAATTATTTATGGGGAAACTACAGTAGATACAGAACTATACTAGGGATACTCAGTTCAGATATGGTCCTTGGCTTAGTGTACTTGCAAACTCTTCATACCACATTTAGCATTTTTCTTCAGATTTTCATAGGAGCTATCTCATGGTTTTTCGCAGGACTCATCAGAGATAAAAACATCAAAAATATATTAAAACTCTGATAATTCACTTTCCTGTGGAATGAATTCTGGGTCAAATCATGTGTGTGTTGGGATTTACATATAGTAGGCACCTAATAAGTGGTGATTAAATTGAATTAAATGTACACAGTAGTGTTACCTATTTTTAGTATAATATGGAATAATCTATATAATACCTATGCTAGCCATATTCTTGACCATCAAGATAAAGCCAAGGTAGAACTATCTTATTCTTTACACCTTATTGTTTTATATCTGGAGTGGTTAAGCTTCTTGGTTTGGATTTGCTGAATTAGGCGGTGGCAGGGCTGAGAGTGTCACATCCTTAGCTTTAAGCCTTTCACATAATATTGAGTCCCCTTGATTCTCTTCCAAATCATTAAGTGCTAATAACCCAGATATATCAAAAAGGCCCAAGAAAAGCCTTAGAGCCCCAGTATAATGCTGATGCTAGAGGCAGAGGAGAAGAAAGTCCTTGCCTCTGAGAAAAGTTCCTTTGCTTCTTCTATCCTGGACTTTGCCTCCCCTAGGTTTCTTCCAGCTGACCCAGTTCCTAAGATTTCTTTTCTCAAATCACATGGTTTTCTTGTAGGGTTATGGGATCTTGCTTGGCATAGCAGAAGTGCCTCTGGATGTGATCTTGCCAGATGTTTTATGCAATTTTACCCTTGTTTGAGCTCTGCCCTAGCTTGGGCCTCTGGGAAGACTTCTTTGCTGTGGGTAACAAGCAAACAGCTGAGCAGAATTATCAGAGCCATGGCTCATGGGAGAGAGAGATGGGGTGGAGGGTAGACCTTTGGAGTTCAGGAAGGTACAGGACCTCGAAGCAGGTGACTAAGCTGCTAAGGCAGCCCAAGACCAGTTCCTTCTCACCTCCTCCCTTCTGACTTCCTGAATGGCTTACCACCCTGTTTAGGTCTCATATTTTGTTCATTTATACCTGGAATGTCAAATAGATAGTGCATTGGATAGTATGTTGGCTAGAGTAAGGAAGACTTGAGTTAAATCTAGCCTCAGACATTTATTAGCTGTGTAACCCTGGGCAAGTAACTGAAATCTGTCTGCTTTAGTTTCCTCATCATTATTATCCGCCATCAAATGGGGATAATAATAGTACCTACCTCCCAGGGTTGAAAATATAAAATGAGTTAATCTATAAATGCCAGGATATTCTCTCTCTCTCTCTCTCTCTCTCTCTCTCTCTCTCTTTCTCTCTCTCTCTCCTTCCCTCTCTCTCTTTCTCTCTCTCCCTCTCCCCCACTACACACACACATACTCAAATACATACATATATGTGTTTATTACATTTTAAATTTCCATCTGTTAAAAACCATGACAAATCAATCCCTCAAGGCCTAGTCCAAATTCCCCATTCTTCATAAAGCCTTTTCTTACCCTACCCGTCAAACATGAACCTTTCTTACACCTCACATAGTACTTTACTCTCATCAGTGTGCATTTTGTTGTAATGAGAGGCAGAATGTTATAGTGCAAAGAATGCTGGTCTGTAGAGTCAAGAGTGATTTTAGTTTGAATCCTGCCTCCCACACTTATGGCTGTGTGACTATGGAAACATCACTGAGCTCTCCAAGCCTTAGTATGTTCTACCATCTGAAGAAGTTTCCTAAAAAGGTAGTGAATCAAATGAGATAATATATAAAATATTCTTTGCAGACAAAGAACTATATAAAATGTCAACTTTATAAACATGTTGATTTTTAGAATATAATTATTTGTGTATGTCATATCACTCTACCACAGTGTGAGTTCCATGAGAAAGAAGGATCTACTTTATCTAATCTTTGTATGCCCTACAGTGTCCACACACCAGCTATAGATGTTTGTTTGGATAGGGTTGAGTTAACTTAAATTTAAAAGACAAAATAATGAAACTGCCTGAAGGGTTACCATTTCATAAAGTAAGATAGCAGCTACATGTATGAGGCTTAATAAAGGGAAATTTTAAGGACAAAGAAGGAGCAGTGAATCTGCTCTTATCAAGCCAGGCCAGGAAACTTTTGCCAGAAGCTGGTGTCTCAGAGCAACTGAGTCCATATCTATCACAAGATATACTGATATGAAAAAGGAATTGGGCTCATCTTTTAAGGCTTTTCTAAATTGTGAATTTAAGGAAGGAACTAGAATTAATAGTGCCCAGTGGGCTTAGTTTTAAGTTGATGTATGATAATACTCATTATATTTTAAGTTCTTGATAAATTGCCAAATAAATAAAATATTTGATATATAGTTTTATTTGAACTGATGCCACCGTTCTCCTCTTCCATTTTGTTCTCCTTAAATCTTCAAATCATCCCCTCCAACTAATGCAGGAAAACCATAGCAAGAAATCAGTATTTATATAGTACTGCCTATGTGCTAGGTAGTATGCTAAGTGCTTTTTACAAATATTGTCTCATTTCAGCCTTACAACATATCTGAGAGGTAGATTTTGTTATTATCACCATTTGACAGTTTAGAAAACTGAGGAAAACGGAGGTTAAGTGGCTTACCCAGAGTCATAGAGGTAACAAGTATCTGTGGCTGGATTTGAACTCTGGTCTTTTAAACTCTAGGCCCAGCGCCCAATCCGCTGTGCCACTAGCTGCCTTTCTGTAGCATATGCTACAATTTGGTCCATAATATAATAGAACTATTAAATCATGTATTTAGTTCTAAATGCCTTTCTCAATGACAAATGATACATGGAATCAATTGTACAATGCCATTAATATTCATTATATATCTGCATTCAATAACAAACATTTATTGAGCACCTCCTGTGTAGAAACCACTGTGCTTGGTGCTGGAAGGGATTAAGAAGATGAAAAAAAAACCTAGTTCAGTCCTTGTGAGACTTGGACCTAATAGGGTATAGAAGACATTTACAGAAATTACTCTGATACCAAATAAACATAATGTGCAAGAGAAATACCCGTTAAGTTACTTTGAGAATTACAGTGAATGAGAGACAGTCCTTGACTGTGGAAATGGGGAAGACATAATGGAGCAGAATGTCTAGAAGGATTACTCTAACTCCAAAACATTGAGTTTAGGGTGAGGAAGGGAAAGGAGAAGACATCCCAACCTTAGGAAAGGTGTGCTCAAAGACAAAGAAGCATGAGAAAGGTGTTTGTGCTCATGGAATGGCGAATCTAGTTTTCATGAAGCATAGGCTCTGTAAAGGAGAATGCTATGAGATAAAGCTATAGAGGTTAGGTCAAATGGGGCAGGGCTCATAGGCTAATGAATCTGAACTTTATTTTATAAATAATGGGAGCCATTGAAAACTTTTGAAGAATGAAATGGCATGATCATGAGATCTTAAAAAACAATTGTTAATTGGGTAAGTGAATTAAGTCTTAAAGGTAGTGTTACAAACACTATTAAGAAATTATAAAAGGTTTGACTCAAAGGTTTGATATCCCTGAATAGTCATTGTAGCATTTTTATATATATTCTCTGCCTTTCTATCATTTCTTGTATTCTTTTTTTGTCATGTACATATAAATATAGAAAATATAAATGTCTAGACACACAAATGTACATATATACATTCAGTCTAGAATATTCTAGAACCCATGTTAGCATCTAGCACATTTCATTATGCAAAGAAGATACTCATTTACTGAGTGAACACAAAAGTAATCTGTTTGTTTATATTAGAAACTGGCCAATTTGTAAATGGGCAAAGGTCAGATTCAAGTCAATAAACGTATTGGTGCATTGGGGTCATAAAACAAAAATATTATGATCCATAGTCAGAAGCCTACCCATTTTGCAGGTAGTATTTCCTATCTGCAAATGGCCAGAAGGGTTAAGTTTAGAAATAAAATGTAGCTGGCATGCTTTGAAAGTGGATTTGTAGTGAGACAAATGCAAATATTTTTCACTTGTATAAAATAGAATCACAATTGGACAGTCCTAGAGAAAGTATGTGTAAAATAGAAGCCCTGGTCTCTAATGGGACAGGTAACATTTTGCATATGAGCTTTCATGTAAACATATATAGAAATATGATATGTTTTTATTTGTTAAGTTGGTTTTTAGTCTAAGTTTTTCATAGGAACCAAACAAAAACCCCTTCTGTATTTAGGAATTAGAGCTGCTCTCTACTTTTGAGTTTGTATTAACACTACCAGAAACTCCCAATTCTGATAGTCATGTTGATAATATTGCAGAGACATGATAGCTACTGGCTGTGAAGACAAAAATGTCCGTGTTTATTACTTGGCCACCAGCTCTGATCAACCACTGAAGGTGTTTACTGGACATACTGCAAAGGTGTTTCATGTAAGATGGTCTCCCCTGAGGGAAGGAATACTTTGCAGTGGTTCTGATGATGGGTATGTATTCTTGCATTCTAAATGCTTGATTCTTGTTTTAAATGTTCCTGCCTAAATTATAGTGCCTAGGATCTAAATTTGATGAAGTACTAAAACCGGATACATTGATTTCACCACAATATAGGTTTAGAAAACCAAGTTCCTAATTAGTTAAGAAATCTCTTAATAACAGCTAACTATATCCAACTACAGAATAGTATATAATGAGCAGAATGGTACTGTGGGGAAAATACTGCATTTGGAATCATGCAATTCATGTTCGAATCTTGCCTGGCCACTTACAAATTGTATTGACAAGTCCTTTTACCTTTCTATTCCTTGCTTTCCTCATATTTATAATGAAAGGACTATGAGAAAGAGAAGCTAGGAGTGAGCCCCAAATCACACACCCCATGCCAAGACTCCACTGCTATGGACAAGCCAAAGGCTAAGTCCTAAGGTCGATAAAATCCAAAGTTGAGGGTGAACTACAGAGGAGGTTGGCATGATCATTTGCTAAACCTCTTCCAATACCAGAACTGAAGCCAAAAAAGACACTGGTAAAGGAAGGTCAGGAGTTACCCAAAAGGAAAAAAAAAAGAAGAACAAAGGGTTGATGCCAGCAAATAAGCAAACAGTCCAAAAGAAAATGGAATTCAAAAAACAAACCAGACCCAGAAAGCTGAAGGTGCTGATGATGTCAAATATATTGTGTGAATTATCAATAACTCTGTGCCTCTAAAGTCTGCATAGTTTGAAATGAGGTTTTTTTTAATTGCAGATTTAAAAAATTAAGCTATGCTATTAGTTTACTAAATGGCCTGTTGGAAGAAAGTGGCAGATATCACTGATAAGCTTCAATTGCAGCATAAACAATTTATTAGATTTCAGGGAAAACATCTTACTAATGAAGATGGCTTAATATTGAAAGAGATTAGTGGGAGAATATGAAATCTTCTCTGAACATTCTTAAAAATAAGGCAGATACTGAACTGTCTATGATGGCCTTGGTATTTTACAGATGGAAAGCATGGAGATTAACATAGGTGATTTCTTAATGACTAAACCTGTCAAGAAATCCTTACTTTATAATTTCCTAGGGTTCTGCTGTAAACATCCTATCCTGTACTTGACTTGTTGCTCAGTAGTTCAGTCATGTCCAACTCTTCGTGACCCTGTATAGGGTTTTCTTGGAAAAGATACTGGAGTGGTTTGCCATTTACTTCTCCAGTGGATTAAGGCAAACAGAAGTTAAGTGACTTGCCCAGAGTCACACAGCTAGTAAGTATCTGAGGTTAAATTTGAATTCAGGCTTCCTGACTCTAGGCCCAGCACTCCATCCATTGAGCCATCTAGCTGCCTCTATACTTTGACTAGTTTGATTAAAAAAAAATTAGGAACCAGCCCATCCAGCTGTAAAATTCTTTAAAGCAATGTAGTTAATTTACTTAAAGCAGAACAAGTTTTTGATAATCAAGTATATTCCTGTTTAGAGGCTTTGAAATTTGTCTGGCATATTGCCCACTTTAATAATAGTTATAAATATAATTATGAAATTTTATAGGATAGTAATTTCTTATATCACCCCTGATGGGAGATTTGTGTGGGTGAAAGTGAGTGACTCTGTGGGGTTTCTAGTTTCCTAGATTGAACTATCACACATTATGGCCCCCAAATACATTCAGTGAGTCATGCAGAGCCAACCCACCTTAAGGTCAAAGACATTTGTCCTATTGTTCCTTCAAAAACATTGAGTAACTGTATCACATATTTAAATCTGGAAGAGACTTTAGAAGTCTTCTAGTCCTTCACTGCACTCCCCCCCACCCCAGTCCTTTCTATTTACGTAAAGTAGAGGTAAATATTTGAGAGTAATAAGTGAATGAATTAATGATTTTTAATTATTATGTGCAAAGCACTGGAGATAGAAACAGATGATTGGTCCATGGGTATATTTGATAAATAAAATCTACAATGCAGATTTGTCGTGTATTTAAAATTACTGTATTTTTAATCAGAGGATTAATTTTCATAGTGATAGTTAAAATTTTATTTAATACTAGTTCTATACTGACCAACATAACTATTATTGGTACACATGCAAAAGATTTAGAAACAAATAAGGAATATAGTATTATTGTCCATCAGCATAATGATTTACTGTTTCTTAGGTATAAAAAGACATATTTTTGCAGTATTAATTTCTATTGTAGAAATTGTCAGCAATTTTATTTTATTTGTGTTTTATTGTTGTTATTTTTAAACTATCCAAATAGCATTTTATAAGAAATTCAGCAAACTACCTACATTTCCTCTTTGGCTCTAATTAACATGAACGTTTACTTTTTTTTTAATTATTTCTTTGTGTAAGTTCTATACCACTAAACTTTTGGTATACTTATAACAATTATAAAATGAACTATAAAAACTACATTGCTTAAATTCTTTGCTTTAAAAGAAGCAAATTGCCAATAATTTTATGGCCACTTAATAATGTTTCAGTTATTATCTTGAAATGGGCTATTAACTCAAAAGTCATATATGTCTAATTGTGTTATTCTAGCCTAGTTAAATTTCATTTTCATGTGCTGTGAAATAGGAAGTTATTTTAATGCATTCTAGAAACATAAAAAAATGAATACTAAGTGACAATGTTATACTTTTAGGACAATTTAATCTGTTAAATTATAATTTATGTTTTATCTATTATATTTCAGTACTGTTCGAATATGGGATTATACACAAGATGCTTGTATAAGTACACTTACTGGACATACTGCACCTGTGCGGGGATTAACGTGGAACACTGAAATCCCTTATCTACTAATATCAGGCAGCTGGGATAGTACTATCCGGGTGTGGGATACTAGAGAAGGAACCTGTTTGGATACAGTACATGACCATGGTGCAGATGTATATGGTAACTACTGGCTTGTATTTTATGAATATCCATTTATTTGTTTAATTAAATAATTAATAATATTTGAGTAAAATATTGAACTATCTCATATTAGGAACAGGAAACCAGATCACTAACCACACCCAAACTGATGGCCCTAAATTCTTGTTGCAGAATTCAGTTGGTATATTGGGGTTGCAAAAATAGCTCTTTTGGGAAGCCTGACCCATGATGCTTTGGTCCTTAGGCATTTGATTGAAGTAATGGGGAGAAAAAGGGGTAAGCAGACTTCAATTTCTTCAAATTTAGAAATGGCTGCCCTTCAGTTACATATTCATCTCACAACTAGTAACTTGCTTTCAACCATTGCCTAATATAATCATGTATATTTTGTTGACATTTAATAAATCATGTTAACTATCTGGTTGACATATTTTTATCTGTAGTGTTAAGATTCACTTCCCATAAAAATAGCTTTATGGTTTTAAAAATCAAGTCCTACATTTCTTTGTTTACATAAAACTCTTGGGTTTCAGTCATATTGCAGTTCTTCCCCCCACCTCCCCGCCGCCAGAAGTATTTGACTTTTAAAAGCAGAGAAGAAATGTTGATGTTCTTTCAATGAATTCATTTGTACTTGGGCCTTATAGAACAATAATCCTTGAAGAATTTTTGATGTTGCTGTGTGTGTTTATGTCTCTGAGGTAATCAAGATAAAAGTGGGAGGAGGGAATCATTATTCTGATTGCCTCTACCAGTGAAGGCCTTGAGCAGCCACCCTCCTAGCTGAATAATTCTCTTTAGTGACTTCCCAGACAACCAGAAAATGTACATTGCTATCATAATGCTAACATGGACATAAGCCTGAACTACAACTTTTCACTCTGCAAATCTCCCTAATCTTCAATATCACTGCCCCCCCCCCCACAACCAAGGATGCTTTTGCAAAAACTGGACAAAAAGCATTTACTGTGCCAAGAGAAAAGTACTGACTTTAGCCTACAAACACAATCACCCCTATATTCTTGCTTATGAGAATATAGACAGAGAATTCTGTGCAATGTAGTAAAAATGGACATATTTCTGAGATTGGTCCTTAGTTACTCGTGGTATCTTTATATCAAGTTTAATTTTGTAAATCTTTTGTTAGATTTATACATAAAATATAAACTACCTTGAAATAGTTTTGCTTTAGGTTAAATAACTTTAACTCTTTCCATTTAGGGTTAACGTGCCATCCAAGTCGCCCCTTCACTATGGCATCTTGCTCCCGGGATTCCACAGTGAGACTCTGGTCATTAATATCTTTAATCACTCCTCTACAAATAAACATCCTGGCAGATAGATCTTGGGAAGAAATCATTGGGAACACTGGTACTGAACATATGCAAATTTAAATTCTCTTAGCTTATATTTTACAAGGAACTGTTTTTCTCACTCACTGAATTTCTACTCCAGATCGTGCTATGGAATCAGGTGCACCACCTCTCTTGTGTGGTAAAGTATCAAGAGAGATTAAACAAGAAGTAGAAAAACTGACAAGTAATCTGCGAGGGAGAAAACTAAGATGGTTTTCAGAATGTTTATCAGTGAGTATTATACAACTTCAATATGGACTTTTAGCTACAGTTAGCTACAATGGGATTTTTTTTTCTTTTATATTTTGATTTTTCAATAGCAGTATGGAATAATGGAATGGACTCTGGACTGAGAATGAAGAGACCACATTTCGAATTTGTGGACAAATCATATTAAATTCTTTGAGCATCAGTTTCTTTATGAGTTATAGAAATCATGCTACTTGTATTATGTACTTCATAGGAGTCCTGTAGAGAAAATGCTTTGTAAGCTTTATAGGACTATATAAGTGAGAATTATGATTATGATGGTCATGTTTCTTAAAAGCCCTTAAATTCACTATTATATCTCTGATGTTTCCATTTTAATCTTTAGCCTCCAGGAGGCAGCAAGAATTTATGGGACCTAGTTGCAGTAATACAAGGACAAGATGATAGCTTACTTCCCCAGGACTACTCTGAAGGAATTATGCATATGAAACATCTGGTTAGATTTAAAACTGTAAGTAAAGCAAATAAATAAGTCTGCCATTCTTGGTGACATTGGCTGGAGTTGGTGGAAATTCTCTTCACAGGTAGTCATGAAAAGAAGAAAGGTGCCAAAATTTGTTCACGTTCTTTTGAGCCATTCTCCAGACTCAGAACCCTGCTATAAGCACCACAGTGTTTCTAGTTAATATTCACTCATCTTTTGTTCAATACTTCATATATTTCTGTATCTTGTATCAGTGATGTGGGCCAGTGATTCTCTGGGCTGGAAGAGGTCATAATACATCTAGCTCGTACCTGAGTAGCAATTCCCTCTTTAATGTTCCCAACAGGTGGTCACTCAGCTTTCTCTTAAAGGCTTTCATTGGGAGCTGCCAGGTGGCGCAGTAAATAGAGCACAGGCCCTGGAATCAGGAAGACTCTTAACCGCATCACTTAACCTCGATTGCCTCCACTCCACCCTCCTAAAAAAAAGTTAAAAAATAAAAAAGACTTTCAGTGATGGGAAACTCACTGCTTCTCCAAGCAGACCATTGTTATTTTTGGACAACTCTATTAAGAAGTTTTCCTTGTAACATCTCTTGTTTGGGGCACTGTGCTTCCCCTAATGCAGCCTAATGTTGCACTAGCTATTTTGGCTATCATGTCACATTGCAGATTATCTGAAAAAAATATGTGAACGCAAGAACCTAAGTAAGTAAAGCACAGACTAATTCATCCTTGAAAGTAAATTTTCATATTTCTAAAGCCTTTGAATGATACAAGAAGCCTCCCTGAACTCCTGTAGTCTCACAACTCCATTAAACAATTACAAGGTTGCTGCCCTAACCCCACATTCTTGGGGAATCCTTATCAGGGGTTTGGGTCCTTTGGGGCATATTAGAATTCTAAGTACAAACTTATTTATGGTGATTCAGCCAGCCAGATGTCATAAGGACTTGACCACATACCTCTGGATACATCTGATTCTGAACCCAAAAGAAGGATACTGTATATGTTTACAATGGATAATTGTCAGTTGAAATAGTTATTTAGAGCATGAAGTCAATAAGCAAGGTTTATTAGATGACTTTTAAAGTTGCTCAGTATCTCAGAGAGAGAAAAAAAAGGTCTATAAACACAGAATTGTTAAAGCGGTGATCCATCTCATAAATACAGTCACAACAAAGACCAAGTGAGAGAATTGTTGACTCATTACAAAACACTTTGGAATGAATAATTCAAAATATATTGGCTATTTGGAGTGGGTCAATCATTTTTGCATTTAAAGGACAAAATATTTTTTTTTCATCTTTTGGTCCCAGACGTGTAATTTAGTCAGTAGCACCCCCTGCTGGCTTTTGTAACTGCAATTATATTCTGTACCTGGGTATTAAAAATGTGATCTTTCCTCTGCTTCCAGAAAGTCTTAATTCTACTTTCTGTTAACCGTTGAGATGGTGTCAGTAACAGTTTTAGCTCACAGATATATTTAAATAGACTTCATGACTCCAATATTAAAACTTTTTTGTCTGGAGTTTTTTGACCATGTTGTTGTAGTTTTATTATTTTCTATTAACAATCACAGAATTCATTAAATAATTTCCTTTTTCCAGTCCAAAGCACAAGAACTAACAACAGTGAAGATGTCCAAGTTTGGAGGTGGTATTGGTGCACCTAGTAAGGAGGAACGACTGAAGGAAGCTGCTGAGATACACTTGAGAGTAGGACACATGCAAAGATACTGTGAGCTTATGGTTGAACTTGGGGAGGTAAGATGCCTTAAAGCAAATAATAATCATAGCCGAAAACTTCATAAATTACATTTACTAAACCTATACGATAATTTTTAGATTAAAGATTATGTGAAAACACACACACAGAGTAATACCAGTTTTGGACGTAGAATTTCAAGTCTATTTAAATACTCTTGTTGGAGCTCTTTGCCCCCCAAAATGACCTGTTTCTACCATCTCATTTCTAATACTGGAATAAGTTCATTTCTAATACTGTTTCTAATATTAAATTTTGGAAGTATGGAGTAAAATTAACAGCTAAACTTCACAACAGCCAAATGAGGCATTTCCATAGAAAAGCATCAGTTAAAGGGGCCTAGGAAATTCAAATTTCATAACCCTGATGTCATAGAGCAAGGCTAAAAACCTTTTGTGATGATAATATCATTTTTCACAGTTTATCATTATAATAAATGTTTTTTTTTATTGAAGGCTCCAAAGTACTCTACTATACATTTATACACAACACACACACACACACACACACACACACACATACATGGATATGTAAATCAAAATTTTTGATTCATTTTATGTGTCATAATCTCAAAGCTGAACAATGATTTCCTATTTATTTTAAATCAATACAGTGAAAATCCTTGAGGGAACCCTAAAGTTAGAAAAGCATACAGCTTAGGAGTAAATGTAACAAATTATTCCAATATAGAATCAACTTTGGTGTTGACAATTAAGTCTTATGTATCTGGGTCATTATCAGGACCACTTCTTAATACAAAATCAAGTCAAATTCAAGGAGGAAACGAAAAATCATTCTTGGTAGAAAAATAAAATTTTCATCAGATGTAATTTATCTAATTTAGAATCAAAATTATTTTAAATGCCTACCTCATTCAGCCATCTGCCTAAGGATCCAATTTTCCTGCTTAACATGGGTAAGTATGCCATGAGATCCAAAGGCTTCAAGATTCTAGGTATTTTTGTCTTTAGTCCTTTGAAAATAAGGTACTGATAATTGTGTACAATCCTGTGCTTAGCATTCTTTTCTTTGCTGTGAATTTCGTAGATAAAGAAAGGGAAATCTTTCTCACTTAGTAGCTAGCAAACATATTCTTAAGAAAAGCTTCAAGACTTTGAAATGCAAAAGGAAAAATTTATCTTAGTGCATAAGGCAAAAGGAAAATTTATCTTAGTGCATAATTTTCTTCATTGTTCTTCCACATTACCCTTACTATTGGGGAGATTAACAGCTTTCAAAAATAATTTCTGTAGATGATGTCATTTTAACCACATTATACTTTATGAAATTATTTATTTTAGTCAACAACCAACTTTAATTACAAAGCTGAATACTAGAAACAAAACCTTGTATTATTTAATAAAAAACAAGTCCTGAGAGAGTAAGTATTGTAGGAATGATTTACTGCTTGCTCTACAGGGGAAAAGATTATGGCATAATGCCAAAGGAGATGGAGGAATGTATGAATGAATAAGTGGCATTTCAGCCTAAATATGTAAGGTAAAATTAAGATCAATTTAGAAGTTTTTTTCTTTTAAAAGATGTACTTCTAACTTTGTAGCTCTTTAAGGCTTGCAAGGCACTTTACAAATTCTCACAACTCTGAGAGGTAGGTGCTAGTATTATCTTCATTTTAAAGTTGAAGAAGCTGAGGCAGACAGAAGTTAAGTTACTTGCCCAGGTCACACAGCTAGCAAGATGTCTGAGGCTGGATTTGTCCTCAGGTCTTGCTTACTTCTGTATTAATATTTGTTTGCTGCAATGTTAACAGGTTACCCTCTTTTTTAAAGAAAAAAGTAATACTTTTCTATACATGACATGAAACAGAGGAATAAAAATTATCTTTTTTGAAATCGCTAATGCTTTGGAAATCTCTATTGCTTTGGAAAATGAAAAAAATACTTAATTTAAGGGTGAAATGTGACTGCAATCAACATAGCTATGGTGGGTTTTTCTGTTCTAGTGGGACAAAGCGCTGTCAGTTGCACCAGGGGTCTCAATGAAATATTGGAAGAAGTTAATGCAGAGGTAAGACAAAACATATGGAAAAACTATGGTGTTTATGTAACAGTTGACCATAGAACAAAGGACTGAGAAACTCGTGAGTTTTACTTTTCTGGGTAGTTAGTTGATGGCCATGACTGAATGATCATTTCTTTTCTGTCCTATTTTCAAAAGAATTATATTTATTATACATCAAATATTTGAAATCTAAAGGTATCATTCTTTGGTGGGGTTCATGATAAAAGCTACTTTTCTTATTTGTTCTGAAGGGAAGTAGTTCCATCCCAGACTTGTAGGGTAACTTTTTTTTAAAGATGTTAATCTTCCCAAAAGTAAGGGCAACAGTTAACTTAATCTTAGGCATTTTATCTTCCCCTCCCCACCATATGTTTACTACACAAAGGACAATCACAGATAGTAAGAAAACACATTTATCAAAGGAAACAAGTAAGATAGTAATTGAGGAAGCCGTGTAGATTAGTTTAGGTGATAGAATGTATAAGAGTTAGGGGGCTAGGCAGCCCAGACACAAGATGAAATTTTAGCCCAACCAGGGAGAGAACTGTTTCATCTAACAAATACACTCTTAGCAGTCTCTATGGAGATAGGCACTGGGAATCAAGGAATGCATTAGGGTTGCAGCTTTTTCTCACACACTGTGGCTCCGACAGTTTTCTTCCTTGGCTTCTCTAATCAGCACTTACGTCACTCTACACGTCTACACACACTGTACACAGAATCAAAAGGCCATCCCTTAGGAGACCACTAAGTCTGCCTAGAGGTAGGGCTATTTTCATATACTAAGAAGGAGGCAAAATGAAGAACTAAAAATGGTGTGTTTTTAAATTTTCTTCCAGTTTTGATTGCTATGATCATTCTCATTCTACTACTTCCTATTTTGTATAACAAATGACTTACTCTCAATAGCCTCCTTCTTTGTCTGTAATAGGAGGGAATCACAGGATCATAGACTGAGAGCTAGAAGGTATCTTAAAGACTATTTATTCCAACTCTTTCATTCTGTATATGAAGAAACTCAGATTCATAGATTAAGTGACTTATCTAGGGTCATACAGCTATTGTCAATAATGGGATTTGAACCCAGTTCTTCCTGACCCCAAGTCTAGTATTCTATTCACTATTCCAGAAAATTGCAAAGTGAGGATTTGAACCCAATTCCCTTGACTCCAAATCTAGCCCTAATTCACTACCACATCTTCTAGAAAGCCTCCCATGACCCTCTCAATAGCAATAATTTTTTTTTTCCACTTTAGGCACTTATTATGATATTGTGAATGTGATAGCTACTTGTGTTTATATCTTATTCTCCACTCTATTTAGCTTGCATTCCTAAGCTAAACTTTATACTTTTCTCCAAGCCCAGTATAATATAGAGACTTAATGAATGCTGATTTGATTGGACTCCTGAGGGAAGGGGCTTCCAGGCCCAGGATTCTCTTTCTTCTTGCTATTGTCGGGCTCTTGGCCTTTTCATCAGCCCTTAGAAGATTTTCCAGTAGTTATGAAAAAGCAAAAGAGGAAGCAAAACTCAATTTGGTTATAGTGTTAAAAAATCTGTTGATGTTAAGGAGGCTATGGTTTAACGATGTGTTTCTGTGTCCTCTGGTAATTTAAATTGGCCATCTTTTCTTTTCCCATTATCGTGAATAAATAAATGTTAGGTGTATTGCATTTTCCTCACAATTGTTAAAAGGTTCAATCAAAAGCCAGATTTATAGAGAAGTGCAGTTTTAATTTTTTTTTTTTGGTGAACCTACATTTATTCCCCCCCTTCCTCCACCTCCTCTTCTGGGAGTGGCTGGCCCAATTCACAGCTCTGCCAACAGTGCATTAATATGCTGTTTTCCTACTGACCCTCCAACATTGCCCATTTTTGTTTCTGTCAACTTTATCTACCTGATTTATGTAAGGTGGAACCTCAAAGTTGCTTTTATTTGTATTTCTCTATTAGTGATTGCTTTGGTAAGCAAAATGGACTTTGTTTTCTTTGAGTAATTCAGTGTATTTCATTAAGCCTTACTAGGTGCTAAGCCCCAGGCCCAAACCCCTATTAGGTGTGGAACCTATGTGGGTATGGATTGGTGACTGGGGTGGGGCCCAAGGTGGGGCTGGCTAAGGGGAGGTGTTAACTCCAGAGCCATGCCCTCTTAGGTGTTAACCTAATCTATGTGATGTGAACCTCCCAGGGTCCTAAGGGGAGGGGCCAACTCAAGAACCAATCACCAGAGCCTAAACTCTGGTCATTCAGATGATGCTTGATGACATCAAAAACTCTATAAGAGGAGAGAAGACAGCCTGGAGAGTGAGATTTGTTGGAGCCAGAGACAGCTACCGCCAAAGCTGAAGATAAAGCCGAAGCCAAAAGGAGCTGAAGACGAAGATGCAGGAGCAGGG
>CM053623.1:257065036-257086890 GCA_028646595.1 Phalanger gymnotis
GGGGGGGGTGGAAATGGGGAGAAAATTTGTAATTCAAACGCCTGTGAAAATCAATGCTGAAAACTAAACATATTAAAAATAAATTTAAAAAAACAAGTGTGGTTATATAATTATATATAATTAACTTTCTCAGAACTAGAGAGGATCTACAGCTGATTCTGCCCAAGCCGTTCCTAGAGCTCAGTGGTTTCTTTCCTGGAGCCAGTCCAGGAAGTTGAACCTCATCTCTGAGGTTTCAATTGTGAAATACTATGTCCAAATAATCCAAGTATCCAAACACTGAGCCCATTAATATAGTTTAACTAATTGGATAACAAAGTTTGGTGGATGTATATTGGTATGACCATTAATTAAAAGTTGGTACAAAAGACTCTTGCACAGTTAATAGGACCTCATTGATCAACCACTTATACCTGTGGAATTGAGGAAGTGAGAGAAAAAAGGGGACCACATTTACTGACAATGAAGTTTCCCATTCCATGAAGTTAAGTCCTGAGAATTACCCCAGGAATCATCTGGGGGTAATTATACTCTTGGTTTCATTTTAAAAAATATCTATTCTATAAACCTAAAAAAATTATCCCTGGTGTTCCTTCCTCCTGTCTTTTTTTTTTCATTCCTAAAGTGTAGTAGAATATATTGATGTAATAAAAGGATATCCATTTAACCCAAAGATATTTCCCTTCCCCTTTAAGATGACCTTATGCTAGAATCCAATGTCCTAACAAGATTTTTAAGAAGGTTAGTAATATATCGATTTAGTGAGACCTGTTAACTCTGTTCCACCCTCATTTAGTGAACTGTAGTTATGCCTCTAGGGCACAAGTAAGTACATTTTTCTACCATAGGTCACTTATCTGCAGAAAAATTGCAGGCCTCCTCCAAATAAAAAACAAATTAAACAAATAAAGACTCAACACAAAAATCTTTAGTTGCCAGTTGTCATGGCAATGAGAACATTACTACTTACTCCACTATTACCATACTTGACAATAACAGTGATGAAGGCTCTGAGGAACAAAGACTCTTATTTACAATGGAATGCTGCTGCCACAGGCTTGTGTTCTTAGCTACTGTTGAAGATCTTAGCTTGAAAAGGCCAGGGTCCCCCACTGCATTCTGGACCATCTCCAGTCGCCCTGATCTATATCTGGCCACCGGACCCAGATGGCTCCAGAGGTGAAAGTGGGGCTGGTGACTGCGCAGCACTTCCTCACTCAAATCCAATTTACTTGCATGTCATGGCATCAGCTCCCTGATGTCATGGTCCTCTTCAAGCACAGGACAAACAACAAAACACTTGGAGCACTCACTTGTCTCCAATAAACCATAGGACAGCCTTTTCTTTCATCAGCAAGAAGCATTTAAAGTATTTATTATTCCTCTTTTGAGCCTTAGGCATCAATACAGGAAAATGAACTATCATTTTGAGTTTTGCATTCTATTTGCCAAATGGCATATATTCTAGTCTTCAATAATATTACTATGCTATTGATCAATTAACAAGTACTTATTAAGGACTCACTGTGTGTCAAGCATTGTGCAAAGAAAGGCACAAACTGTTTCTGCCCTCAAAGAACATAATGGAGAAGAGTACCTAAATACAGAAGAGTATATCATAATATATCTAAAATGAGTCCAGCTATGTGAATCAGTGGCTAGAGAGCTAGGCCTGGAGTTAGGGAGATTCATCTTACTGAGTTCACATCTGGCCTCAGACACTAGCTGGGTGACCCTGGGCAAGTCACTTAACCCTATTTGTCTCAGTTTCCTCATCTGTAAAATGAGCTTAAGAAGGAAATGGTAAACTACTGCATTTTCTCTGTCAAGAAAACCTCAGTAAGGGTCACAAAGAGTGAAACATGACTGAAACAAACTGAAGGATAACAATAAGAAAGAAGACTCTGCCAGCCAAGAGGCTTAGGGAGTCTTCAGAATTATCTGAATAGATACCTGTTTTGATCATGGCCTAAGAGAAATAATGTCGGATAATCACAAAACCAAGTTATTGCAATTTAACATTCATTTATACGGTAGACGCACACTGTCTCTATCCTTTATGTGAAGCCCCATGCTGATTTATAATGGATATATGATGCTAGAGAATCATTTAATTTGACCTCACACTTCCTCAGCAAACTTTCTAACAGTCTAAGTTGTTGCAGAGCAGGTACTAGTCTGTATTGTTAGAAGGAATATCCATTCTGAGAGTTCCCTACAGAGTGAATGAAATTGAAGGTGTAGTTCTCTTTTCCTGCCCCCACCCCCAAACCTTTCTCCGGATTCTGCAGTGCTTCGGAATAATTGTAAAATAAAAACTGTTACCATAAAGTAATATAGGTATAGGTGGTATAGGGGATTGAGCCAGTTCTATGGTGAGCCTGTGACCAATTCTGTAAGTTTCTCTCTCCTCTCTCTGCTCTCTCTGTCTCTCTGTCCCTCTCCCACTCTCTTCTCTCTCTCTCTCTGTCTCTCTCATATCAGTCTTCTATCACTATCATCTCTCCATCATCTACCTGTCATCTTTCTCTATTCCTCTATCATCTACCTCCCTGACAAACTGTTTATGCACCATTTGCTTCTTCATCATAAAAGGTGAATTTTGTTGCGCCTCTAGGAGCTACAACGACCGTTGCAACTTTTCCCTCCCTTTCACAATTTCTTTCCACCCTTCACGTCTTTTCCGGGTTGCCTCCCCACTTGCTGCCATTTTCCTTTTCTCCTCTTACTTTTCTTACACTACTTGCCCCTCACCATGCCTTTGAATTCAGTTCTCGTTTTCTCTGCTTTCTGTGTTCCAGGATTCTGTTTCTTTAAGTTTTTAGTTCACCAACCAATCTCAACACTCCATCGAACTTCAGGTTTTCTAAGTCATCCAACTGAACAATCATAGCACTTTCCTAATGCTTCGCTAAATTTGTTTAAAGTTTTTTTTCCCTTTTGTCTTTTCTGCACTATTAGCTTTCCCTGATTTCCATTGCTAAACACTTGCCAGTTACTTGGAGAACTTACTAATGGTGAAAACAAGACAATGAAAAAATAAATGACACAGAAACACAAACAACAGAAAGAGGAACAAATGACTAATCACAACTCTAAAGAAATTTGCAGCTATAGAATATCATAAATATTTTTTAATTGCCCAAAACACATGGTCTCTCACTTTGACAATGTAGGACTTCATGATGGGGATAAAAAGGAAGAAACTTCCAGAATGAAGTTTTCCTCTAAATTCCCATTTTCATTACCAGATTTCTTGCAGACCAATGAATTATCCAGCTTCATAGCTAAAACAGATTATTTTAAAACTGTGCCTTTCCTCTCAGATTCTCTTTCATCTATTCTGATTGTGTTTTGTATGTGCCTAGGTATTTACGTGTTTTTTCTCCATTAGAATGTATACTCTTTTGCCTTCCTCTGTATCCCCAATACTTAGCCCAATGTCTGGCACACAGTAAGTACTTAGTAAATGCTTGTTGGCTGGCTGGCTGACTATTTGACAGAAAAGGTGAAGACATTAGATTTCCAGAAACTTCAAGAGTCAGTGCTTAAAGACAGCAAAAAAAGGGGCCATGGCATCTATCAATTCAGTTAAAAAGTTTTCATTTCATGGCCTTGAGAAAGACAGGAAATCATTATCCCTGGTATCTTCACTGCTAGTGGAATAATAGTTTAAACGAAGCTCAGAAACCTCCTGTAGACTTTCAGGAATATCTTAGTTCACCCA
Organism: Phalanger gymnotis; assembly: GCA_028646595.1. Taxonomy (NCBI): domain Eukaryota; kingdom Metazoa; phylum Chordata; class Mammalia; order Diprotodontia; family Phalangeridae; genus Phalanger; species Phalanger gymnotis. The sequence continues at coordinate 257,068,764 of CM053623.1, forward strand.
TGACTCTTTCTTCTAAAGAGGGAGTGTGTGTTTAATGTAAGAACGTGGGAAAATCTCCATTCTGACAGTTACCTGAGCATGGGTACATGCCTTCTCTGAACCTCAGTTTCTTCTTCCATAAAACAAGGATGATAATACCAACAAGACTTGTGAGTACCACACGAGATATGTATGCAAAATGTTTTGGAAAACTTAAGGCTTTATATTAACTTATTATTAAAGTTTTGTAATTGAAATATTTGTGTTTCTTTTAATTAGGAGAGCAGAGCAATTAATCCTGGAAGTAAATGATGATGTCATCCCATATTGCATAGCTACTGGGGATGTGAAAAAGCTAGTTAATTTTTTTACTTCAAAAGGTCAACTTAGAGAAGCTCTCCTTGTTACACAGGTATGACAAAGGACTAATATAACTCTCATATACCATGACAGAGTCAGTGATTATTCAGGAAGTAGGAAGCTGGATTTAAAAAAACAAGGGCGTATGTGTATGACACACATATATGTTATATGTGTATATGCATACACATATATATCATACACACATATAGAGTTTTTAAAACAAAAAAAAATTTAATCATTTTCTTAAAACTGCTTCTGCTGACAATATGTAGGCTTAGTAACAAACATTTTGTTACCATAACTTTTGAAAGACAACTTCTCTCATCATTTATGAGAAGCATCATGGTATGTAGAGAGAGAGGCAGCATAGAATTGGGATGACCCAGGTTCAGGTCCGGCCTCTTGGACTTACAAAATGATTCCAAGTAAGAGACTTAAACTGTCAGTGCCCCGAAGCACCTCTAAGACTATATAGAGATGTAACTGATGAATTGTGGATCTGTTCAGAGGATGGTATTTCCTATCCCAATGATATCACAGGTCTGGACCAAAAAAACTACATGCCTCCTAATAGAATTCCACATTATAGAATATGTTTCAAATAAGTGGTTATGTACTAAAGTATGTGTTTTACATTATTTAATTTTAATGTGAAGTCTTCTGAAATTGTCAAATTGAAAACAGTTTTACCAACGTTAATTTAACTTCTAGGCTGCTTGTGAGGGAAATATACAGACTCCACAATTGTCTATACATAATGGATCTTCATATTCTGATGGAAACAACACGGATGATTACAATGAGTAAGTGACAAACATGTGTATACATATGTGTGTATGTGTATATATAATATATATATATATATGTTGTTAATGGTGTTGCCATTTATTATTTCTTAGCTCTGGTCTTCACTCTCTTGATCCCACAGAGAGAGGAGATGATGTATACAACCCATTATAATTTTCTCCTCCATCTAGTCCTTTTGCAAAAAACTGTAAGGGGAAATTACTGACAGGAGTGAAATAGTCTATCTGCATCTCTATGCTGCTCTTAGGAAAGCTAAAGATATTGAGGAGAAAAGCAGGGAACTTGGAGAATATACAAACAACTTGAGATTAATAAGGAGGTAATTGTATTTTTAAAAATTGCGATGCTGCTATTGTAAAAATGGAAGAAATTTTAGTTATAAAATAGTAATGCAAATAGGGTTTTTCAACTTATTAATGTCCTGTGTCATTCAATAGTCCCACTCTATTCCTTTTACTCTCCATTACCATTTTCACTGCCACCTCCACTGATACTACTCACGGGAAAATAGATCTAGAGCGTGAAGGCACCTCCGTTCTAACCCGTTCATTTTACATATAAGGAAGCCGAGACCCAGGGAAATTATCACTTGCCAAAGCAATAATTTAGATGTAGGGTTATGCCGGATCCACTTTCTCAGGAATGTTATACTGAAATTTTCAGTGGAAGCATTTCTATCTTGGAAATCTGCAATGCTATTACAAGCTAGGATTTTATTTATTCTTTTGTTGTTTTGTCTAGGCTTAAGAGGGTGATGGAAAAATGTTAAAAATACAGATTTAACTTAAAATACATGGTTTTCAAGAGCCATTGAATAGCCTACCACTGAGACATGACCATACATCATTTCCTCTGTTTACTTGGCCTTTCTTATCTAAGTGTTAAAAATCTTGAGTTGGAGAGGAATTTAGAAGCCATCTAATCCAATTTCATTTTGTAGATGAGGAAACTGTGCCCTAGGACATGATGCTTTGCCCAAGGTCACCCAGGGAGTACTTTCTGCCTGTCTACTCTGACCAGTCCAGTACTTTATAGCTATAATTACCGGGATTTCCTAGGAGAGTCTTCATTTCAAATATTCTGACCCAGTCATAAATCCATTATGTGTTATGGCTTCATAAAATTTAAATAAACATCATATTTGGGAACATGGTACAATCCCCTAAACAAACTGCTCATTTGCTCCTTGTCATTTTCAAGGAAACATGGTTGTTTATAACTTTATTAGGTGCAGGCCTGGTGCTTCCCAAATGTTTACAGTTGCAAAACAAAACTTTTTTTTAACAAAACTTCAGCAGAGCCTTTGTTGTATGTACAATCTTTTAAGAATAAATGTAAATGCCTGTTATGAATATATGCTATAAATATGAATCAAGTGACATACACTTGATTAAAAAAGAAAGAGAAGACTCTTGGTACGAGCACTTCTTTGGCTCACTTAATAAAAGAACAGACTCCCAAGAGAGGGACCACATCTCTTTCATGCTGCCTGCTCACTCAAGATGCATTAAATCGAACATAAAAAGGAGCACTTATCTCCAGGACTTGTGTGGGATGATTCCTGGACAAAATCCTTCCATAGAGCCAAGAAGGGAGAATGTTAGGGGAGGTTAGGGATGATTCAGTAAGGCTTCTGGGGCTCAGAACCTTTGGCTCTGGCCTTACAGAACTGGGTTCAGTCGTTAGCATGGCCCCCCCAAATCATATTGCTTTATTTGCTTTTTCCAACTCTGACAAGCCTCTAAGAAATCTCAAAACACATCTCAAAAAAATAACTCATATCCAGGTCTCTATATTATGGGGGGAAATGGGTCATAGGTCCCACATAAACACTCAGGGTAACAATTTACCTAATTACCTACCTAACAACAATTTACCTACCTAATACAGGACAAGCTTTATTCTGTCCCACAGAAAATGGAAAGACAAAATTAAGCATTCACAGAGGCTCATAAATAGTCAATAGGATACCACTTCCCTTTTTTATTGCCTCATCTACCTTCCCCTGAGGGCTGGAGAAGGGGTCTATAGAATCATTGCTTGGCCCAGCAGTTTGGACTCCACTGGGAAGGGAAACGAATTTGGGGTTGTTATGGAGGCAACTCCCTCATACTGTACTACCTCAGAGACACATTCAGTTGTTGAATTTTCTAGCATTACCCTTCAGGCTTAGAATTCCTCAGAAGGGAAATGAACTGGAAATTGCTTGCAATACACCTCTGAGACTAGCACTGCCCAGGAAATGGTCTCTTTCTTCTTAGAAGGTTGAGTTTTAAGATCACAGTGATCAAGAATTTGGCATTGTCCAAGAAATCTACCCCCCTATCTGTCTAGGAGGTTAGGAGTAAGGAACATGAGCTCCAGGAAGTCTCATATTGGAGCCAAACGAATGCAAACATATGCCACAACCATGTGCCTCTACCCCAAGGCAGCCTTTTGCTGCTCCCTGGCAGAATGCTTTGTGCTGAGGTTCATTCTTAGCTCTCTGTTCTAAAAGAAGAGTCTTTTTTTAAAACTAGCCTGGTACAAAGGGGTAGCTCAAATCCAAGATAATGAAGCCAATCAATCATCCTTAACATCTTCTCCCCTAGGGTATCATTTGGGAAGGTCCACCTTCTCCAGAGATCATTCTGATCAAGGTCCCGAAACAAAGGCTTCCCTACATTCACCAGGTTGACTGAGGAAGTTCTTTGATCTACTCTCCACAGGGAGAAAGTATATTTCACCCCCTAATTCAGTATGGAATTAACCCCAGACACCAGTTAATCAAGGGGTAAGCAACTTAGATCTTTTCATGCCAACTAAGTCTTTTGTATGTTTTTAATGAGTTTGTCAGATATAGAAGTAATATGGATTTAAATAAAGATAGTCGTCACCATATTTAAATTCTTAGCATACATAGTCTATAGTAGGTGTGTGTCATGGTAGGCATCTGTGAAGCCTTGATTTTCTCAGTATTGGCATTTATTCCACTGGTGCATATCAAAGATCCCAACCCCTTTGCATTTTTTGTGGGGGAGGCTGAGTCTGTCTCCCCCAGGCTAGAAGTAAAACAACCATTTATATTCATTTCAATACTGAATGGCACAGAAATTTTGTTCCCTGGTTGAGGGAGTGGAGGGGTGTGATCATATTGATGCTAGATTTAGTGTGGACACCTGATCAATGTTGGCTTTAACTGAAGCTTGGAACTCAAGATTAACTACTCTCTGCCTCCCCAGCACCCAACCCCCAGACTCGTATGCTGCTCCTAGTGTATTAAAGTAAGATGGTAGAGCTGAGGTGTCAAATAGAAAGAAAATCACCGATTAACATTGTCTATGTTGAATTATATTTTTATTTATTTTGTTACATATTTCCCAATTACATTGTCATCTGATTAGAGTCATGCTGACTGCATGGGGCTTGCAGACTGAGAGTTTGACACCTCTGGTGTAGAGGGTACTGTTGATATGGAATCAAAAGTTCTGGGTTTGAATCCTAAGTCTCCTATTTTATTGCCACTTGAAAAAGTTACTTAATCTCTCGAGGCCTAAATTCCTGTATCTGTAAAATGAGGCATTATACTAGATGGTCTCGAATGCCCACTTTTTTTTCTACTTAAGGTCTTGTGATACAATCCTGTTCTCACTAGGATTTATGGCAAAATGACATTGGCAGAAACTGAAAACATTGAAGAAGACTTTCCTTCCAAATCTATTCCTTAGTTATTTTAAAGGACTCCATAGGAACTGTTATATTTTATAAGCCAAAAAATCAAAAAGCTTCAATGGCTCCCTATTGCCTTTATGATAAAATACAAAATTCTTTTTTTGGCATTAAAACCCTTCATGATCAGGCTTCAATCTATCTTTCTAGATTGATCTCATATTGCTGCCCCTCATAAATTTGACATCTTGACCACACTGGACTACTTGCTCTTCACAGAACTCAGTGATGTTTTAGTAAATGTTAGTAACTGACTCTCTGGGGAGAAAAGCATACACACACTTTTCCTGCATTATTAACATTTTCTTTCTCACTTTCTTAAGTGTAGCCAATCAACAAAACAATGAAAGAAGCCCTGATGGGTAGTTTGCTGATTTCCCCAGTGCTATATGAATTTGCTCCAACATACCCTTGCCTATATACAGTGTTTCATCTCCTTTTCCCTGTCTTTGCAAAGCCATTCTCTGGGCTCAGCAGGCTTTCCTTGCTCACCCCTGTGTCTTAGAATCCCCAGCCTTCTTCAAAGCACAGCTCAGATTCTGCTTCCTACAGCAGCCCTTCCCTTATCTCCCCACTTGGTAAAGTTTTTCTCCCACCCCAAAATCATTTTGTATATTATTTCCTCTATATACTTACTCATATGTGTGTTGTTTTCTCCTAAGACTATGTAAGTCCTTGATGTCTGAAACTGTTATGTTTTTGTCTTTATATCTCAATATGCCTGGCATCGTGTCATTCAGTCATTTTCAGTCTTGTCCAAATCTTTGTGACCCCATTTGGGGTTTTCTTGGCAAAGATACTAGAGTGGTTTGCCATTTCCTTCTCCAGCTCATTTTACAGATGAGGAAATGGGGGCAAACAGGGTGAAGTGACTTGCCCAGGGTCACACAGCTAGTAAGTGTCTTAGGCCAGATTTGAACTCAGGAAGATGAGCCTTTCTGACTCCAGGCCCAGCACTCTATCTACTGTGCCGCCTTACAGTAGAGATTAAATGCTTGTTAAATGCAGTTAAATCTACATCAGGGCCATTCCAGAAATTCTAGGACCCCTTTCAGATAACAAGAGAAAAAAGCTAAAAAGTGTAGCATATGGGAAGAAATAAGGCTTGGCGGTCAGCGAGCATGTTTTATTGCTTCTATTTGTATCCCTAACACTTCACATAGTAAGAGCTCAATATGTTCTTGTTGACTTGCTGACTTACTTAAGCGTTGTCTGTTCCTCCACGTTTAGCATAGTGTTCTGCACACAAAACATTTAATACTTACTGATGAAAGAAGAACAAGACTTAAGCTTTGATGGTTTGCAAAGTAATTTTATATCCCTGCCAATCATGGGGTATTGCAGACGCCATGCATCAGGAGGCCCTACTTCTCTGGCTTTCCAGCAGCTCAGAAATGGACCTCAGCGTAGGCTCCCAAGCTGGGCCGGGGCGAGGGAGGAGAGGAGGGCTTTCTGTACCTCGGGCAAACATCACAAACCTGAGCAACGCTGAGCGCAAGTTTAGCTGGGAAGGGGTGGAAACAGAGACTCCAGGACAAGCGTGTGCTTAGGATACTGGCCATCCCTATGAAAAGAAGACCAGTAAGCAGCTTATTGTTTAAAAGGACTTTAACACCTAATTATGAGCCATAATTAGTTGTTTCTTCATAGCTATACATGTGTATACACACGTATGTATTTAATACCAGATTACTGGACCCCGAGTGATAATTTTTAGAGAAAACATGTAAATGTTTGAGAGAGGGGCCTGAAAGAAAGCTTGAAGACAACTTCCCCAAACCTTGTGAACATGCTAGAGTCAACTAGTCCAACTTCTTGATTTTTACAAAGGAGGAAACTGAGGCCCCAGAAAAGGGAAGTTGCTTATTCAAGGTTACAGAAGGTTTATAAAACCCTTATTGAAACTGAGGTTGAAATGAGATAATCATATGAAGACCAGATTTCATAGACTGAGATCGTTAGAACTAGAAGTGACCTCGTCCAGCTCCTTCATTTTACAGAGAAGTAAGCAAAGGTCTAGACTTTGTTTCCGGGCAGCAATTAGAACCTAGCTCTCCTGAGTCCAGGCCAGCACTCTTTCTGCTAAGTTGTTGAAGTCTGGCTTTCCTTAAAGGCAGAAGGCACTAGCCCTTCAGAGCAGGGACCCCCGCTTTCCTGACTAGAGACAAGCATCGAAGCAGAGAGGGGGGCCCTCAGTCCTTCCAGGAACAGCCTGACCTCCAGCTCTCCACAACCTCCATCCCTCTTTTTTCCTTCAAAAAGATTAGGGAGCTTAGGAAGTAAAGATTTAAAGATAAGGAAAGTCTCATGGAAGGATAGGAAAGTCAGAGGCAGGAAATCATGACTCCTTATCTACCCTGTCTACAGAAATAGTTCTAGGATCCTTGAAATCCTCTACCCTGTGCTTCACAGGGTGGCCCCGGTCAATAAAATGAAGGAATCTCCAAATAATTAAGATGCTCCCTCAGCAGAAAATTACTTTTGCTATCCCTCTAATTACCAGCTCTACCTCTGCCCTACCACTAGCCTCCCTCCCTCCTTCTTTTGGAATTCCTTAGAGGAAAAAATAAGAACACTTATTAATGACCCTTAAAATACCTGCACCCTAGGAGAAATTTCCTGACCCATGCTCTACCTACAGAACCCTATCTAGTAATCTGCCTACTCATATTATATACATTTTGGTATGGAGGAAAGATCATTGAACTTGGAATCAGAAAGCTAATTTTGAATCTGTCCTCCGACACTCACTCATGTGGAGGGACCTCAGGCAAGTCCCTTCATCTGCCTAAGCTTCAGTTGCCTTATCTAGGTTATGGGGAAAGTGTTCTGTCCACCTAAAGTGCTATATGAATATTGCTTATTTTTAGTTATCCAAAGGCTATTTTTAATAACCTGTGACAATGAAAGATGGTTTATTTCTATGCCAGTGCTAAAGTATTTATAGAGTTAAATCTTTTTTTCTCCACAGACTCTTACAGAGGGTCAGTAAAGAGCTGGCAGAATGGTATTTCCAAGACAGCCGAGCAGTGCTGGCAGCATGTTGTTATCTTGCTGTAGATAATATTGAGGTACAGCATTTGTACATTTATGTAAATGAACTAAAGGCCAATAGCTCTTTTTATATTATAAAGTATAAATAGTATTCAGGAAAAATGTTGTTTTAAATTTCTTTTATATGCAAGGGAACTATTTAGTACATTATACTTAAGTTCACTTTTAATAAGTACTGCTTGATTCATTGCTGAGAATATGGACTATATATATATGTATATATATAGAAATATAAGTATGGACTACATATGTATATATAAATATGGACTTCATATATATGGATATATAAATAAAGCTCTTATTTCTATTACAATTTTTCTTACTATTTAAGCTACTAAAATTAGATAAATTTTGAGCTATTTGAGCTGTTGGTATCAAACATTTTTATAAACTATTCCCAAAATGTTAACAATAAGGCTATTTTGAGAGGGCCTATCATTAATGACAAAAATAATAGTGCCAGTAGTACCTTAGAGTAATCCACCTCTGACACTAAAACCTACTGTGGCTATACAATTGTCTCAGTTTCTTTTTTTCAATCTGCTCCTTTAAAGAATGGAGCTAATCTTGCTTAGTTCCTAAGGATCATATGACCCCATGGTTTATAAGATTGACATTCTTGTGAATGTAATTTGTACATTTGAAGGGGGATAGGGGTGGGGTGAAGAATGGTTAACCTGGTTGGCATCTATGGTATTGAAGATAATATTTTCTTACTGAGCCAGCTTGCCATGGCACACCTGATTCGTGGAAATGAACTTGAGTTGGCTGTCAATGTGGGCACCATCTTAGGAGAGAAGGCAGCACCAGCAACCCATTACGCCTTAGAATTACTAGCAAGAAAGTGTATGACAATTACAACATGGTAAGGATTTCTAAATCTCAAGGATTCTTATCAGATCATGTCAAGTATTTGTTTAAAAAAAAAAACAATTGTTAGGTATTGTGGCTAATAAGTATGCGGGAAGGATCTGTGCTCTCTTCTTCATAAAAGAGATTATGAGAAAGAAGTGGCCAGAAATGAGAATGAAGCAACAAGAAGATGGTTAGGATGGGGTATGATATTAAAGTAATGAGAATTTCTTTGTTTATATTACAAAATTATACATTCAGGTTGATTCATTATCTAGTAGCAGCAATTCCAAGCCTTATTTGGTGTATTAAACATTAACTACCATCAAAGGGATGTTTTTTTTCTCCTGCCACATGTTCAGAACTGAGGGCAATGGGAATTCTCCTCAAATCCTAGAAGAAATTCCAGGAGACCCAGACCCATTTTAGGCCTTCAAATACTGGTCAGAGGAATGCTGTGCACAAGTGTCTGCCCTTGGCCCGAGTAATTTTCCAGCCTAAGAAAAGGGGAGAGGAGATAATTTTGAGACTCTGTCCCTCCTCAGTTATTTGCCACTCTTGGAACTTGTAAAGATATCTATCTGACCAGGACCCTTCCCCACACATATACCTGATGGATAAAACAATAGAAATAGTCCACCCTTTTAGGCATACCCTAGATTAAGAGCAGGACTCTACCTTGAATCAGGTCTCCTAGAGTTATTCTACTTCAAACTGACACCTTTCAGAGGACCAGTAGGATGTAGGGTTATCCCTGGCCAGTCTTTATTAATACCCATCTGAGAACAGAGTCATTTAATGCTAGTTGTCCCTTAAGACTATCGCATCATTTTAGTATGATTAAATATTATAATAGTCAGTGGCCACAGCTTACCCCAAGCACAGAAACAAACCAATGTATAGTATAGTTACCTCTAAGTGATTTTTCCTTTAGGTGGCAGTTACCCTAAACTAAAGGTAAACATAACTCCTGAAAAAAGAAAAATAGGGTTAGTTTCAAAAATTGGAATAAAGTAATATTAAAAAATGAAAGATTTGTGAAATGAAGCCAAACATAATAAAAATTATTCACCTGACTGTACTCTTCCTTTTCATAGCTATAGCTTTAATCTATAGTTACTCCCAAAATTCATATGGGTTCCACCCAACTTGAGGCCTTCTTACCTGGACTGTTCCAGTAACCTACTTGCCTCTTGTGTTTCCCCTTTCCAATATATACAACATTTAGCTATGAAAGCAAAGGGCTCTTGTGTTAGTCCCCTAATTAAGAAACTCCAATATTACCCCTATGATCTAAAACAAATATATTCGGCTTTTAGAGCCATTGGAATCTTGCCCCAACCTACCTCTTTGTTGTTGTTGAGGCAATCAGCGTTAAGTGATATGGCCAGGGTCACACAGCTAGTAAAAGCGTCTGAGGCAGATTTGAATGAGGTCCTTCTGACTCTAGGTCTGGTGCTCTATCCACAGCACCACCTAGCTGTTCCTCCCACAACCCCCACCTTTTTAGCTCTATTATATATTACTCCACTCCTCACCTCTGCCACTTAGAATTCCCTGTTTCCTTCAGAGCTCAATTCTACTTTGTAAGTTAACCCTCTATTGACCCACCCAAGTGCTACTAATACATTCCTCATAAAATGACCGTGGTAGTATTTTGTGCAATATGTAAACTTTGTTTCCCCTAATACAATGAACACTCCTTGAGGGCAACAACCGGTTCATTTTTGTCTTTGTATTCTTACTGCCTGGAACACAGTAGATAATTAATAAATGCTCATGGATTAATTTATTGAGTCCTAAAAACCCCTTCCAATTTTCCAGTTGTATTTTATGTCACATTAACATATACATATATTCTGAGGAAAGTGGAAAATAGAAACATTTATTTAGAGTCAGTAAATTTCCAATAAACAACTATAGTCTTTGTAGCTAATGGAAGAGCCTAAATGATGAAAATATACCTTTAGATTAGTCTTCACATGATAGAGAATATAAGTTTAATCATTGTTAATAAACCAAGAACATTTGGGGGTTTTTCCCATTTATGGTTTAAAATGAAAATTTTGATTCCTCTGCATATTCATTGTTATTTTAACATCTCCCTTTTAGCTTTCCATTTCTTGGATACAGGTATTTTGTAGTTTTATAAGGCTGTGATTTAAATAATATATTGAAAAGCACATAGTTTTACATTATTCAAAGAAATGTTCTTGAATTATTAATTTTGTTACTATACCAAACCAATTATATTATTCATTGTAATATAAGGTATAACTGAGGCCAATTCCAATGTTATACATGAAAATAAATCTTATAATTTTATAGCTATACCTCATCTAATAAATTACCTCTAATTACCTATAATAGAAAAAACTATCCAGTGTGTTCTGAGAATAAATACTAAGAGTTTTAATTCTTTGCGTAGTCTTTAACAGATCAGTAATAACAACACTGACACATCTAATTATCTCAAAGTAAATCACGGTAAAAGTTAAAGTACAGTTATGCCTTATAAACCCTGCCTTAAGAAATAAGTATAAGTAAATTTCATTCTACCAGTGACTTTACAAACTTGGGGAAGAAGAGGAAATGCCAAAGAGGAGGAGGAGGAGGAGGGGATCTGTAGGCCTAAGGTATTTAACATAAACTCCAAGAAGGAGATTTTTCCCCTTTAATTCTAGACAGTACAGACCACAAAAAGGTTAAGAACAGGTTTCAAATAAAATTCTTAACAATACCCTTAAATGAGTTTAGCCAAAATTATTTCACTAATAAGTTCCTAGTTTCAGTGGGAAATTCACAAATAAGTGGAATTTCTCTTTCATTAGGTTCATATGTTGCCCATAAACTACTGTTTTCTTAAATTATTATTAATGATTATAATAGCAATAGAGATGAATCCCAACAAGCTATGTGCAGAAAACCGAGCCCTGGCAGGTCATACCCCACTGGAAAGGCTTCAAGTATGGGCTGAGCAACAGGCAGTTTGCCTGGAATCTGAGGAACGGCAGTCCCCCGAGTGTGAAAGGCTCATCATCAGACTAGCTACAAGGTGGTGACTTTGTCAATAAGAGAGGGCAGTTCTGAGTGTATTAGAGGAGCCAAAGCTCTGGCAGATCCTATGGAACTTGAGCTGAAAGGCTTCAAGTAAGGAAAAGTCTGAACCATCCAAGGACCAGCTTAGTTACTGACTATAAACGTAGAATGGCTCATCACCCAAAGTTTGACGCCAAGGGCATTTGTTTTTCTTCATTAACTCAAGAAGATCTCTACTAAGATATAGATAGAGTTATGTCTGTAAGAGAGAGTGCTCATACTGGTAATCACAAATCTAATTAAGTATTTGAAATTCCAAAGTAAGTAATGATAATATCTTATTAGTTAGAATGAGAATTTTTAGCTTGGAGTCTGTGGATAGATTTCAGGGGTTTTGTGAATTTGAAAAAAAAAAACAACTTTGATAACCGTATTTCAATTTAATTGGTTTCCTTAGCAATCCTAAGTACTTTATTTAATTCCTTTAAAAACATTATTTTGAGAAGAGTTAGTTCATAGGCTTTACCTGCTGCCAAAGGAGTCTGACACAAAAAAAGATTAAGAACCCCTGGTTTGTAATATGTAAGATTTTGTTGTTACAGAAACGAAGTTTTACTAATACAAAATTATTTATAATTTAGCATTGTTTTGTTATTAATAATAATTTCACACACCATAATATTAAACAGTCTTCAAACTGCCTCCCTCATAGGACATTCACTAGGACTAAATCAAATATTATTGAAATAGATTTGAGTTCCCTTTTCTTTTCTTCATTTTCTATTAACTCTGCTTATAAAATAATAATAAACCAAAGACAGGGGGCAGGAAGGGGAGGAAAAGCAAAGAATCTGAAGAATAAAGATAAAAATAAAAATGATGAATTTTATATTGTTTTGTATAACTGAAAGTTGATTATGTATATTTCTCAAACTGGTATATACTTTCTGTAATAGATAGCCAAAATTTCCACACTGTGATGTAAAAGGAGGTTGTATTAAAAAAAAAAGCTTGTTTAAAATTGTAAAGTTTTCAGTCCAGTTTTGTATTTTAATTGGCTAATAAATTTATGCATCTAATTTTGTGGGCCACTAAATGAATTTTTAAAAAGTGAAATCCATCAATTGCATCCCTCTATTTTTTTTTGTTGACTTGTTGATTCCCTGAAGGTTTATTAAAAAGTACTAAATGACTGAAAACAGTAAAATTTAAATAGTCATGTTTTTAAATTAGTTTAGCATTCTAGCTATTCTCACTTTTCCAATTTTGTATGCAAAACAAAAATGGCCAGGATTTGACTTTAAGGAAGGTTGATTAATCAATTGAATGCAAGAAGAGGGCCCGAGACTACTTGATTTAGTTAGAGACTCCAGCTCCCTGAATAAAGTTCATAGTAAATACACACAATCATATCCGTAGTAACTCAAGTGTTACATTGCATTTGAAAATCATAAAATGTATATGAATAGCAAGATGAGTTTTTCCCTCACACCACTTTCATGTCCATGATTTACACTTAGATGAGGAGCTCTAAGATTCAATGCAAAATTACTATTTTAAATAGTAAATAGATAATGCAAGGGAGAAATAGTAAAAGTGTTATGATTTTGAAAATTTTGTTAACATTATATTTAGATTTTCCTAATAACTTTCCCCCTTATTGTCATTTGAATAGGGATTTGGCAGCAGACCTTCTCTTGAGGATTCCTAATAATGAGCTGCACTTAGTAAAACTTTGTGCTTTCTACCCAGGATGTACTGAAGAGATAAATGACCTACATGAAAAGGTACACTGTGTTGTTGTTTCAATCGTGTCCCACTTTCTGTGACCCCATTTGTGCCTTTCTTGGCAAAGACACTGGAGTGATTTGCTAATTCCTTCTCCAGCTCATTTTACAGATTAAGAACTGAGGCAAACAGGGTTAAGTGACCTGCACAGGTTCACACAGCTAGTTAGTGTCTGCGGCTATATTTGAAACTCAGGTCCTCCTAACTCCTGGCCTGGAACTCCATCCACTGCTCCACCTAGCTATCCATGAGAAGGTACACTAATGAGAATAAATATTCTTGTTTGTTTGTTTGTTTGTTTGTTTTTTGCAGGGGGGAAGACAGGGCAATTGGGGTTAGGTGACTTGTCCAAGGTCACACAGCTTGTAAATGTGTCAAGTGTCTGAGGCCAGATTTGAACTCAGGTACTCCTGACTCCAGGGCTCACTGCGCCACCTAGCTGCCCCAAGAATAAATATTCTTGATGGACACAAAGGCTGCTATGTTTTAATTTCCTTTTGAGGTTAAAAAATTGTAACATGTAAGGAAATAAATCAATTATCCTAACCTGATTAGAATATTTTTTGCCTAATTACACTAACAATTAGAAGTAGAACAAAGAGGTTATGTGACATAGTGGAAAGACAGCAGACTTCAGGACAGGAAGAGGTTTTGAGCTCTGCCTAATACCCACTGGCTCTCTGTGGCTAAGTCCCTTAACCTCTCAATGTCCCCAGGCTATTATCTAAGCCCAGAATAGTTGTCATTTGTATTGGTAAAAGGAGTCTCCTCGCTCCCTGCACCAATGAAATTATACATCCTAATAGATACTTCTTAGGTCTTTTAAATGAATAAGCCTTGATACAGACTTGGCAGCTGGGCTCACACTTATTCTATTTAGGAAGATCTGATATAGGGCTGAAACCTTCCTCCCTCCTGGTCCTAAGGCTATTCTCAGCTTCCCAGAATAAGTCTAATAAGAGCCCTTTTCTACATCACCTCAGTGCTTTCAGTGGATGCATAGTCTTCTCAGTGGAGGTGCTCACTCCAGCTGTGCAAACTGGAATCCACCCAGACTTCTCCTGTGAAGTTCTTACTCACATCCTCCCTGAAATACTCAAACATGCCAAGCTCTTCTCTAGGTCTTTCAACATTACCTGTGTACAAGCCTTGCAGGTGGGCTGTCCATAGGCTGTCATTACTCCTCACTCACAACACATACCTGAAGCCCTTTCTTGCAGTGTATTTTTGGTAGGTCACTTCTTGGGTGTATGTTGTCACAGATAATATTTATGCCTCCTAGGTGTGTCTTCATTACCCTTTGGGCAAACTGATCTTTAAGAGTTCATGGTGTTTCATGTTTTACCACAATGTATTAATGTTTTTAAAATATATTTCTGTTTTAGGGAGAAACTTGAGGCCATTGAGAGCACTATGGAATTTCCCAAATATAATCTAACAATTTTATCTATTCAGTTGTGGATCCAGATCACTGACTATCTGCATTGTCTGTTCGGGATATACTTATTGAGGGCTCAGCTATATGAGCTGCTCATCTAGCTATAGATCGTATGGTATAAACCCGTGGTATTAAATTCAAAGAGGAATGGATCCCTGTGGACATATTAGCTTAGACAACTATAAATTAACATTATCTATGTTTTAGTGTATTTTTATTTATTTTGTTGAACATTTCCCAATTACAGTTTAATTTGGTTCAGGCAACACTTGGGGCAGTACTGCCTCGGGTCTGGACACTGGACATTTTTCCTTCTTGTTTTTCCAGGAGGATCACTTCTGTGCCATCATGAACTGTTGGAATAGGACTTTTGTGAAGGCTCCTGTAGTATGACCTTTAAAATTTTTGAAGCTATCCATGTAGTAGAAGGAATACTTCATTTGAAAGCAGAGAAATAGTGTTCAGTGTCTAGCTCTGCTACTCATCTATGACCTTGGGCAAATCACTTAACTTATCTGGGTCTTAGTTTCAGCTTTCAGGCTATGATCCTTTGCTTCTTCCAGCTCTGTTCCTATCATCCTATGCCACATTCCCCATTTCTTCAATCCCTAAAATGATTTGAAGTCCTTTTTCCATCTTGATCACCTCTCAGATATTTCTTACCATCTTAATTCCCTTTTGGCTTTCCTGTGTTTTCCTAAAATGTTCAGCCAGAAGTAAATACAATGTTCCAGTTGTAATCTAACTCTTGCATAGCACAGTGGAATAATGTGTACCTTTTTTCTGGATACCAGACTTGTGCTAATGCTGCCAAAGATCGTGTTAGGCTTTTTAGCTGAGTCATATTGAGCTTACAGTCCATTAAAATAATCAGATCTCATTCACATGAACCACATGGTCTGGGCAAATCTCCCCCATCTTGTGATTTCACTGTGCAAGAAACTCCTGGTAAGGAAACCCCCACCTACCTATATAGGTAGGGAACTATTCTTCAACTTTTAGACAGAGTTGCTCCTTAGACTAACGTGAGTACTTTTTAAAAACAGAACAGGATACTCAGACATATTCAAATTTCATTCTGTGGGATGCCTTTGGAGATCTTATCAAGTGTACATTGATAGCTGGAATAGTAGCACAAAAAGAGCAAAGTGAAATTTAATAGAGATTAATATGAAGTTTTACATTTGGATTTGGAAAATCAGTTCTACAAGTATAACATGGAGAAACCATGAGTAGATGACAGTTGCTATGAAACAGACATAGGGGAGTTAATGTGAAATGGCAATCACATATAGAAGTATTATCCTTTGTCTAGTGCTAACTTTCCATACCAAAACAGATAAGTTGTGGTATGACAAGAAAAGAGTGATTAGGATAGTGAGAGAACTGATACTCATGTTCTAAAATAAAAGACTGAAAGAATTGTGGATATTTAACTTGGAGAAGATAAACCTATTAGTAATATTATCACTTTGCCAAAATATTTAAGGGATTGATATGTAGGAGAAGGTTTCAGAATATTATTATTATTGGTTAGCCTCAGTATATAATTAAAACCAATGAACAGAAGTCACAGAGTGACATATTTTGACTAAATATAAGCAAACAAATTCTAACAAATTAGTCCAAGAGTGGAGATGGTGACCTCAGAAAATGTCAAGATCTTATTTATTAACTGTTCAAGAAGCAATGTATGATTATTTTGGGGGAATGTTATAGAAAGGTGACTCAGGGACAGTTTGGATTGTTTGATCACTGAGGACCTTTCTGATATGAGATTCCATTATTCCAGTTTCCTCTCCCAGCTTCATGTCAATCCTGAATTTGATAAACATATTACTTAGTCCCAGTTACATATAAAAAATGTTGAACAGAAAAGGGCTAAGAGCTGGTTTGCATAACTGACATCAGAATCACAGAATTTCATAGTTTCAAGGCTCATTGAGATCATCTTGTCTAATCTATACCTGAATAAAAATCCCCTTTACACTATCTCTAACAAATAGGAACATTCAGATTCTGCTTGAATGCATCCAGTGATTAGAAACCCATTACCTCTGAAAGAGGCTGAAAGCACTTTTACACAGTTCTTTTTGTTAGGTAGTTTGCCCCTGCATTAAGTCACAATTTACCTCTCTGCCACAAACTCCCACTTACTCCTGCTTCTTCTCTCTGGGCCCCAGGCAAAACAAATCTAATTCTTCTCTCATGTAACAGCTCTGCAAATCTCATAAAATAGTTATCTCATTCCTCCAAGTCTTCTTTTCTTCAGGAGAGACATTTCCAATTCTTCTACCAATTGCTTCTATGTCACATGACATAGTCTCCACTTGCCTTGCCAGCCTGACCTAGACTCACTCCAGTTGATAAATATCAAATCCAAAATGTCACATTCAGAACTAATTTCAGTCTCCCAGATGTGTTCTGACCTAGGAAGACTACAACAGGATGATCTCAATCTTCCCCTCAGCCTTGACACTATTTCTCCAGTTTTGAAGCTTAAAGTTGCATTATCTATTTAGATTCTTTCAACCTTCTTGACATTGCAACAGTATATTAAAACATCCAGATCTTTTTATAGAAGCTATGTCTTCCCAAAACAGTACTAGTGAGGGTTTTTTTACCCTAAGTTTAGAATTTTATATTTCTCTCAATTTTATTCATTCTATTTTATTAGACTCTGGTCATCCGCTTGTTGATCTTAATTATGTCATCCAATTATGCTTCCCATTTTCAAATGTAATCAGTCATCTTGGCCTTTGTTCAAGTGATTAATAAAAATACTGAATTGTAGAGAGCTAAGGATAAATCCATGGGTTATCACACTAAAGATCACCCTCCATGTTGGCATTAATTATTTTTTAAAAAATTTAATATATTTAGTTTTCAGCATTGATTTTCACAAGAGTCTGAATTACAAATTTTCTCCCCATTTCTACCCTCCCACCCACTCCAAGATGGTGTATATTCCGGTTGCCCCATTCCTCAGTCAGCCCTCCCTTCTGTCACCCCACTCTCCTCCCATCCCCTTTTCCCTTCCTTTCTTGTAGGGCAAGATAAATTTCTATGCTCCATTGCCTGTGTATCTTATTTCCTAGG
>CM053623.1:257087390-257108688 GCA_028646595.1 Phalanger gymnotis
ACAATACTCAAATTGGCATTAATTATTGACAGTTCCAAATCTACCTGACTTGAGTAACACATCTAGCCTCTACTTCTCTAACCTTTTGATTCATTTCAACAAGTATTTATATGGGCATTCACCAGGCAGTTATGAGAAGGGGGACTAGCGCTCAGGAAAGAACCAAAGACTAAATTTGTAGATGTGGGGATTACATGTAAAGACATGATTGCTAATGAGGTTGGGAAAAAGTAAAGAAAGAAGAGAGCAGAGCCCAGGGTAGATCCTTGTTGATTAATTGATTCACAAAATGGGTGGGGACATAGATGACATTTCTAGAAAAAAGACTGAGAAAAATTGAGCAGAGAGGAAGAAAACCAATACAGAGGAGTATCTGGTAAATCCAGAAAGAATAGTATCTAGGATAGTCAACAGAGTCAAACATTGTGAATAGGTAAAGAGGTGTGAGCAATGGAAAAAATCCATTTGGCTTAAAGGCTTAGTGATAAAGTGACCTTAAGGAGACCATTTTCAGTTGAACGGTCTCAATGAAAGCCAGATCTCAAAGAAGTTGAGAAATGAACTAGAGGTAAGGAAGTTGAAATGATGACCATAAACCACTTTTCTAGGGATATCACTGTGACAGGAAAAAAGATGTCTGATGATAGCCTGAAGGAATGGCAGTGTGATAGAGATGGCAGGCTGATAGGACCAAGTGAAGGCAATTGTCAAAGAAAATATCATGAAACCTTACCTCTCTTTCACCAATTGTAACTGTAAGGATTAGCAATAATCCACGTAGATCTTTCTACAGTTGTAATTTCAGATGGAAAAATTTTTAAGAAACAAAAAGCATTTATTCTGTTTCCCCTAAATTATCTTTATTAACACATATAGAATTATTATTCTTTTAACAATTATTTTCTAGTGTAATCTACCCACAATAGAAGAATGTACAAGATTAGCAGAGACTGCCCTTGCAGATGGAAATGTATTTGAAACTATCAAGTATTACTTGTTAAGTAAAGAACCTGAAAAAGCTCTTCCTATTGGTATTCACTTCATCAAACGTGAGTTTTTACATGGCATATTCATATGCAATCTTCTCATTTGTTTGACCTCTGCTTATTTTTGCATCAGTCTTAAAATTAAACAACAGCTCATGTATCTGTGGTTCTAAAATTTAAAGAGAAAATCTAACAGGAGACATGAACTCCATTTAATGAGGCATTTTTCTTTTCTCTTTAGTTTGGTCTGCTTGGAACTTGGTGTCTCAGAGGGCACTCTGTGTGACTATACCATAAGAGCATGTTCATGATCTCTTACTTTAGTGACCTGGGAAACAGTAGAAGTAAATGAAATTGATTTATAAAGAGAAGGAAAATGTTTTTCTATGAGGTTTATGCAGATTTTGAGGATCAGATTTGGACAGGTACTTTTTATTAATTACAAGATTGTTTCTATTTTCTTTTTTTTTTTAAATCAGAACAAATGAGCCACTCAGACTGGACTTTGGATGCAGTCTGCCCAGTTCTTGATCTTCTGAGTTATGTCCGCACTGAGACACTGATCCTGCATAAATGTAGTGAGTGAGTACACCTTCATTCCAGATGCTGAGATCGAACTTCTGGTCTTGTTTGAAGAGAATTCTTGTTATCTTTTGTCTTAACCCATTGTCAGTTTGAGATGTGGTTTCTTTCTTGGAACAAGTAAATGAGCATCTGGTTCATTACATTTGTCCTGTGGGGGTGGAGATGGAAGGGTTAGAAGGGTGAGAGTAATGGAGAACTTATTAAAATGACAGTGGTATCAGTTTGGAGCAAAATAACATCAGCAGAGGTGTCCAACTTGAGGCCCACAGGCTGCAAGTGCCTGAACCAGAGTAACTGTTGATCAAATGAAATAAAAATACAATACAACAAAGATAATGTTAATTTATAGTTTTCTAGGTTAATATACAGCAGCGGGAATTCATTTCTATTTCAGTTTGACACCACTGGTGTATAGGACCCCACATAATAACAGGAAGCATAAACCTAACACATGGCTCAAGCAGAGCTGGCCCCAAACCTTTAGCCAGTGCTGGGAATTGGTGCCATGGGATTCCAGGCCTCAGTGAGCTCCTTGAAGGCAGAGACGATTTTCTGCATTTCTTCTTAACCCCAGCACTTATCACAGTGCCTGGCACCCAGGAAGTGTTTGATGAATGCTTGTTGACTTGATGTGACTGTGTAGACAACCATTGGAGATGATCCTGTTTTATCTTCCTTATAGAAAGGATCATTGTGGCGTTAGAAGCCTAGGTTGAGCCAGGAAATATGGGCAGGGAAACCTCTCTGCAGGTCTCTACCCAGCACCATAAGAGCCGTGGAGTTCAATGCCATTTCTGGGAATTCCGACAAAGTACCAAGGAATCCCTAACTTGTCCCTGCTGTGAGTAGGAAAGTGGGATAATGAGAAGCAAGTGGGTAGGAAGGATTTCCATTTAAGATGTTAACTGTTTTAAGTTTGAAAACATTTATGGAATAATTACCATTCTGCTACTCATCTGTAAATATATATATATATGGGTAGATAATTCAAACTGCAGCTTTCACTGAAATTTTAATAATCATACATAGTAATAAATATTTCTTTGGATGTATGTAGATGCTATTATATGAAATAAACATTCAAGTAATGTTCTATTCCATGTGTTCTCTTTTAGAGTCCGAAATGAGCTGTTGATACTATGTGGTTACATTGGTGCTTTGTTAGCAATGAGAAGACAGTATCAGAGCATTGTGCCAGCCCTTTATGAGTACACAAGGTACTTGCTGTCGTGAAAGAGCAATTTGTTTTTGAAAATGAGGACTTGAAATCATTCATTTTTCCCCATTTCTTTAACTAAAATCAATATATAAAATAAAAATTACTCAGTGGGGAGAGCAGGAGAAATATTCTCCCTATCCCAGGCCTACCATGCTAAATGATGTGTCCTTGAAAGTGATGATTCACTATAGGTAGACCAGTGAGTGTCCAGGAATACAAGTTTTCCTGTTAGTTCTATAGGGTGGGGAAGACATACAGAAGTAACTGCTTCCTGGTATAGACCAAAGGGAGGAGGGCTGCTCATCCCCATGCTTTGGTGTCCGCCTCTCACCCGTGGCTCCAAAAAGCTGTAGCATGTACAGAGCCACACCATGGTAAAAAAACAAACAAACAAAAAAAACTATCTTGGCAGATGGGCTAAGCCAAGTTGAGGGTAACCAACAGGCCTCAAGCCCATCAGTGAATTAGGGGAATATCCACCCAAAGCCTCTGCAGACATCCCCTCAGTGGAATCGGCAGATGAGAACAATTTGTTTCAATAGACATGAAGGCAGATAAAGCAGGCATTGTAGAGGGCCTGGAGCTTGGTCAGACATAGAAGATGCTGGAGTTATCTATTGCATACCAGGTCATCACCAGTTATCTTGACTTTTGCCCTGCCACTGGACTGCGATGACTCTGGAAGAGAGAGTGAGGCAACTCTGTCTAACTTAAATCCAATTCATCCACAAGTCAAGACACCATCCCATGATGTCATTGGTCCTCTTTGAAAATGAAGGAGAAACAACAACAATATATAATCATAACATAGAAGGAATGGAGTTGGTTTCCCTCTTTCTCCCCAACTATTCTTTGTGTAAAAATTATATTCTTTGAGAATATATTAGAAAGCGACTGTTAAACATGCTGAAATACCTTAGCTTGAAAAAAGAGAATGAAACATGATCAGTCATACAATGTTTACATTAAAAGGACAGATAATAATAAAAACATAGACTAGGAAATTATACCTATTAAAAATGAATTCAAAGATTAGCTGTACTTTTTAAGGCAAAATTTAAGTTAAATTTCTTGGCTATGTTACTCAGGGTTAAAGCTAGTCATTGAGAAAACAAGTTAGTATGTTATGCAAACTGATTTGCTACAATAATATAAACATACATGAGTTTGAGGTTCACATTTTATCTTTCTTCCCTGTCAAGCTATCACTGCATTCCCGAAGAATAGACTAAGAGGATTAACCACACATTTACCTTTTTCAAACTTCATCTGAAAGCCGTGGGTTCTTTTTTCCTTTTATTCCCAAATAAGTTTACCTGTTGAGTTTCTGGTGGCTGGTTCCATGGAAAACATGCTGAAAATTGTTCTTTTTAGAAACTACATTTAAATAAAATTTTATTCATAGAATTATAGACATAAAGTTAAAAGGCATCTTAGAGTTCGTCTCGTCCACCCTCCCTCATGTTACAAATAAAGGCACTTAGAGCTCAGGGAAGATAAGGTGGCTCGCCCAAGGTCATATAGGTAGTAAGTGACAGAGCAGGAAGATAAACTTTGGTTCTCAAAGATTATAACAATGGAGAGCAAAATGTGCCAAATTCTATGAAGATGGTAAGGATTCCAGTAGGGGCCCAGTGATAGACTGTATGTTTGTCTTCCTAGGACCAGTCTAGCTGACTTTCGAGAGGAGCGTCACCAGAAGGATGGCTACAAGGTGATATATTTTTGACCACAGCAGCAAAATTGTTCAGAGTCAGAGTCAGAGAGGTTGCAATCTGCATCAGTAGAGGGACTTTTTACACTGATGAAATCACAGATCCTTGATGCACTAAGTTAAGAAACTGTATGGCAGTAGTTGTTTATACAAGGTCTTAGAATCAATTAATCAATCCTTGACAAAGACCCCTATTTCCACTGTCTTACCCATTTCCAAAGTAGGCCATGTCATTTTCGCCTATATGACTTTTTACATTTCACACTGCCACAAAAGTGGGGATCGAGGTTGACTCATACCAGCATTTCCACTGTTTCCTATCAATTGACATAATTTTCTTTTATTACTCTTTTAACTTTTAGATTCCTACACTTTTTGAAACAATACTTCATAATTATTATCACATAATATTTTCAATTTTATGTTCATTTTAGCTACGTATGTTGGTGTATATTAAGGGTGTATCCATATGGTGAGAATTTTCTGGCAAGCAATAGAAAAGGTACCATCAGTCTGACAAAGTACTGGAGAGAGCATAGAAAAAGAAATACATTGTCCAAGTGGCAGGAGTACTCATTGGAGGTGGCAGACAGAAGAGATGGGAAAAGTAGTAGAAGATAGAGCAACATGGTCACCAAGATATGACTTTAGGCTAGTTATGGGTAGAAGCTACAGAGATGTGGGTCTGGATCTGGTGTAAGGAAAAATGCCTTAACAATTAGATCTGCCCCAGGAAATGACTAGACTGCCTTTAAGTGGAGCCTGGAAAACTTTTTGTCATGAATGTTGTAGAGGGGATTCTTGTGCAGTTATAGGTTGGACTAGATAGTCTTTGAAATTCCTTCCAATATGAATCTTTATTTAATATTTAATAATATTAATTATTTAATTTAATATTTATAATATTTAATCTAAGCCTTCTTCTCTTCTTACCCTGCATTTCACTTAAATGTACTTGCTTTACTTTTCACTCTTCACCCTTTTAGTAAATGTTTATTGTTTTTGTATGTTTTATTTTTTGTCACTTAAAATGTTATTTTTCTGTTTTCTTAGTTCTCAGTCTTTTCCCTTTTCCCTTTCCTCCCTTTTCCCTTTTCCCTTTTCCCTAATTTTGACTGTCAATTTTATTTATATCTGACATTTGCCAGATTTCACATCAATGGACTAGTTTAAGCACTCTAATTGAGAAAGATCAACCTATTTTCAGATTTTTAGAACTGGAGAGGCACATAGACACCATCTAGTCTAGCTCTCTAAATTTTCAGATGAGTAAAATAAGGCCTAGAGAAATGATTTTCCCAAGGTCAGGCATAGTTGCGTTTTTATTTTCAGATTTATGTCACTTTGAATTTTTAAGCTGCAAAAGTATTAGGTTACAAGCAGCTATGCTTCAAAGAGAATTGTTAACATATAAGCAGAAAAGATTACAATAAACCATATTTAATATAAAGTTTCTTCTACTTAGAAAAGTACTTTGCTAAAATGGGGGTTGCAATTGCCATTTCAATGAAGAATAAGTAATAGCAATAGCAATAATAACCATGAAGACTCTGAAAAATAACATTTGACATAAAGTCAAAAGATCCAGGTCATAGTGCTATTTCTTCTATTGCTTGTCTTTGTAACCATGGACAAATCACTTCACCTCTCAGGGGTTCAGTTTCTCTATCAGTGAAATGAAGGAGTTGGACTTGATAGCTGAGGTTTCTTATTGCTCTGAAATGCAATTTATCATCTATGTGATTCTAACATTTTCAAACTTTTACTGATTGTCGCCTTTGGTTTTTTACATCCCAGTCATTTCCCAATATGTCTCCCTGTGCCTCCTGCCCCCCAAAAAATGGCAAACAGAACCTTTCCTTGTCACAAAGAAAAACCAATAATGTGACTTCCTCTGGCAGCCTATGCAGCATCCTATGCCTGTAGTCCCCTCTCCTGAGAGAAGGGAAGTACTTTTCATCTTCTAGTTTCCAGAATTAAAATTAGTCATTACAATTGATCTGAATCCAGCTGCTTTTCATTGTTTTTGTATATGTTATTTCAGTCAATGTGTATAATGTTCTCCTAGTTCTTACTATTCTCATCTGTGACTCTAAATTGACTTTAAAGTTTCAGATTTCAATTGACCATATATTCTTATTTTACACTTTTCAGAACTTGTTCCATGAGTAATAAAAACAGCAAAAACCTTGGTCTGTCTTCTGCTTGTTTTCTTATTCCATTTGGAAGCACCTCAGCCTGTCTTTATTTACCTTCTCCTTAACTGTACGTTAAGGTTAAATAAGGTTAAACACCACCTAACAGTATTTTTATTAGTAGTGATTGCTATGTTCATTTAGCACTTGCTATATTTTTGTTCTGAATCTACTGTAAAGAAAAGACTATAGCTCTAAATAATGTCATTTTAAATTGCATTTGCTATTTTGGTACATTAATCTTTTATTTTCAGATATGAATTCTGGGAGCATACATGTAATATGCTGATAAATGCTTAACAACAAGCTCTACAAAAACAAGGTGTATGCATGATATACTTTTAATTTTAATCTACATTATTAACACTTTTTCTCCATCACTTCCTGAAGTGTAGGCAATCAACAAAATAATAAATCAAGCTTTGATTTATAGCATTTGCCAGTTTCTGAGTTGTTAGCACCTCATGAAATGATGGTCCAGGCTAGGAACTCAACAATCAGGGGAGAGGACCATAGGATGGAGGCATTTCCAAGGCCAATTTTCTCAATAAAGTAAAAAGTAAACTCTTTTGGGGAGGGAGATGTGGAAGGTTTGAGGAGGGAAGAGAAGGTTTGGAATAGCCACTGTGAAGAGTGTGATAATCAGCAAGAAATAAATGACTCCCTGCTGTAGGTTGGGCCCATTCGAGATTGGATAACCTAACTTGTAATGTACCCAGATAGCTGAGTTGTGAGTGTGAGATTTCAGCTGCATCCAGCAGTGTGTACAAACGTGGAGAGGCAGATGGCAGGAGTAATCCAGGATAGGCTTGGCAAGAGATGAGCAGTGAGAGGATGGAGGGCAAGGGCTTTAAGAACAGAGGACCCTGTGGAGCTGAAATGACTAACTCTTGGACTGAGATTGGAGATGAAGGAAAATAAAGTTTGAGCAAGGGCAATGACCTCAGAAATTATTGAAGGGGTGGAGGAATTCAAAGCCTCAATGACTCTGAAAAACAGGGTTAGGAGGGGTGAGGCATAAGGAAAGGTGGAAGGATAAGAGGTCATAGTCAGAGAAGGGATGTCAGAGTTTCTAATTAGGGAAGCTGATCACTTGTGGTTAATAGTGAGATCTGGTATTTGACCATTCTGGCTGATGTGGAGTGAGTTAACATGCTATTGGGACCTATCACCTTTATAATCATGGAAAAAACAACCAACCTCTGGGACCCTCAATTTCTTCCTTTATAAAATGACAATCCTAATAACTCCTAGGGGGTGGTTCTGAAGATCAAATAAGTATGTGAAGCATTTTGCAAACCTTCAAGTGATATGGAAACATCAATTATTTTCCTGTATTTCAGCCAGCTTTTAAAAAGGAGGGATGTATCAGTACCTTTGAAAATTGAACAACTTTCTGAAGAATTGGATGCCTGGAGAGCTTGCCTACATTTAGCCAACAAGTGAGTATGATGTAGAAAATGAAGTGCAGAAAGGAAAATTGGATTTTATTTTCATAAAATAAAATCCTGAGTCATTATTTATTGACAGAATGAATGAATCTTGATTTGCATGAAAATTTTCTGAATTACATTAACCAAAACTAACCTTTCATTATCTTTTTATAGCTTTTAGTTTTTCTATTAGTCAGTATAAAATAGGTAATTTTCCTCATTTATGTGTGTTAGAATAGCTGATTTCTCAGGTCATTAACATTTTATGATTCCATAGCCATTAAAAACTACCATGTATTGAATCACAGATCAACAGAAGACCCTCCCTATACCCCTCCTTCTGACTCTCAAAGAATGATTTATGCAAGGCTGCTAAAGAAAATGAAGGAAGAAACACTCAGAGGAATCACTGGACCAGACTTTGTCACTGGATCAAATCTTCCAAGTCACTCAGATGTTCATATCTCTTGTCTGACAGGATTAAAGATCCAGGTACATCCTTATATTATGCAAGTAGGGTATTAAAATAAGTTTATCTAATTTAAAAAATCTTTTTAAGCATATGATTATGTCAAAATTAATGTATACCAGTAAATGTGGGACCCAGCAAAGATCTGTTATTCGGCAGTCTCCAGTGGTTGGTTTAAATGTCTTTTTTCCTAACATGCAAAGCCAATGATTCAGTACATTATAGCAACATTCTCAGTAATATGTGCAGTTAGTAGTACATATGTGTAGGTATTTGA
This sequence comes from Phalanger gymnotis, assembly GCA_028646595.1. NCBI lineage: Eukaryota > Metazoa > Chordata > Mammalia > Diprotodontia > Phalangeridae > Phalanger > Phalanger gymnotis. The sequence goes on from CM053623.1 coordinate 257,096,269, forward strand.
AAGCTTTTTCTCAGAGAATTTATCATTAATATATGGAAAAGCAAACCAAATGATAAACAAGACTAGGTACGTACAAAAAATCATATATGGGAAATATGATTGAATTGATGTCTTCCCTTACAAGCCCGCAAACAGCCTCATACTAAAAATAGCTGACACTTATGATATATGTGTTCTCGGCAGAATAATAAATTCCCCTTAGAATATCAATCATGCATATGTTCAGTAATCTAAAATGGAAGGAATCCCTATGGCAGGGTTGGGAAGTGCCCAAGGACATAACATCAGTGTCTAAAAGAGTGTCCAACACTGGTGAGACCAGAATGCTGAAACATACCTCTTACGTCTCAAGTACCTCTGCTGGAACTCAGAGCATACATAAGTCATAGCAAGGGAGCTATTTTACTTAAAATTTGTCTTTATTACACTTTCACCTGACCATGCCCATTCCCTGGGCATCTATCCTGAGGTATTCAATTTCTTGTCCCCCAAGTGTTAAGGAATTTGCATTGAAGACCAAAAAACTTTCAAGACCCAAGAAATGAATCCCTAAAGATAAACTGTAGGACCAGTGGACAAAGTATTTTAGATAGGAAGAAGGACCTTCACACCTCTTGAATTGAACCGCATAGGCCACAACCAACTGCACTTTATTAACAAGCGGGGTCTGACTACAGGGAAAACTGGGTTTGCTAACATGCTAATTAAGTTATCAAAAGGCATTGGTATTTGTCAATACTACCACGTTAGGATCTGGTGGTAAATAAGCCAGTTTCCGTTTGCCTAGTCAAAACAGCTGAAAATTCAAAGAGCGACTAAGGACTCATAGTTAGGGTTAGAACTAGATAAATTTGTGAAATGGGTCCTCTTTCTTCAATATTACTCAATTCCATTCTTCTATAACCATGTCTTCCCCTTCCCATTAGTCTAGGATTTCAATTCTTCCTTCCCACTTTAGTCAGCCTAATGACATCATAGCTTCCATCCTCTATTGAACCTGCTCTCAGAAAAAGATCTAATAAACTGATGTGTACTAAAGTATACATAGCTGATAATGTATTACCTCTCCCATGGCCATTTGCATTTTCATATAAAATTAAAACTAAGCCAAAGGAATTAATTTGTAATTATGAAAATTCAAGCATTAGGAAGGGAATAGGAGAGATATTTTGGTAGGCAGTAGAGCCTTCAGAGTACCCGTTAAATAATAGTACAAAGAAGGCTCTGCCCAGCAGTAATTATGCTCATTCCATATGTGGCTTGGATACTTGATCACAGTAGACATATATAACATTTTGAAATGTGATATGAGTGGAAGCTGCATAAGCTGGGCTCCAAAATGTCACGTCTTGCTCAGAGAATAATTTCTAAAGTCTTACAGGAACATCTCATACTTCTATATGTCTGAACTTAATGTATTAAATTGATAGCACTTGGTTTCTCTCCAATATCCAAAGTGTTCAATTATATGAAATTAATTCAATTCCCCCTTTTGGTGCTGGGCCTGGAATCAGGAAGACTCAACTTGGAGTCAAATGAGTTCAAATCTGGCTTCAGATACTTACTAGCTGTGTGACTCTGGGCAAGTCATTTAACCCTGTTTGCCTCAGTTCCTCGTCTGTAAAAGAGCTGGAGAAGGAAATGGCAAACCATTGCAGTATCTTTATCAAGAAAACCCTAAACCTCATGAAGATTTGGACATGACTGAAACAACTGAACAAAATGAATCTAATCTATCTGTCTATCCTGTTTTTATCAGAGTAACATATGTATCTATTCTATCACTCTCTGAATATGAGGGCTATGAGTGTAAATATATTCTAATATAGATAATCCTAGCACGGATATCAAACATTAATGTGCTTTTATTTTTCCTAGTGAACAGTTGAAATTTTGAATTTGAATACATGCCTATCACTCATATACACACAAAATCACTGGGCATATGTACTTTCTAAACTAGATAATCATACTGCATCTTCCAAGTAAAGTTGATTATTTCCTCAGTGATATCACTAATATTTATGTAAGGGATTTGGAATGTAAAAATGAAAACTAATTTCCATTTTGTCTACTGTAGACTAAGACATAATCTAAGACATATATGTTTGTATTCACTAGTACTCATCAGTCTTTCTCCATGTATTTTCATTTCCTTAAATATTTATATGAACTTTAAGAGTGACTATTCCTAGAAATTTAAGACAAATTTCTTATTTATAAACTTCCTTTCTTATTTCTTCCATTACTTTTGTATCATAGGGTCCTGTCTTTTTCCTTGAAGATGGAAAATCAGCAATTTCACTGAATGATGCTTTGATGTGGGCAAAGGTGAATCCATTCTCTCCCTTAGGAACAGGAATACGACTTAATCCATTCTGAAAGAATTATTTTTCTCCATATTAAATTGCTTCAAGGGGTGGGGGGAAAGGGTCCTGCAGGTTGATATTACCTTACCCTCAGATGTTGAAGGACAGAAAATGGCAGTTGATTTTATTCTGAATGACAAATATGTTGGACTTTTCACGCATAAGGAAAGGAAAATGAAAAATGATGAAAATGAAACATGTAAGTGATTTTAGGGGAAAATCATCACATTATTTAATGATAGCTATGTTTGGAAAAAATTTTAATATTCTTTCTATCAATCAATTAAAATATTTAAATTATAAAAGACTATCTGCAAAATATGAAAATCCTTTGCACACTAAGAAAAATATCAAAATGCCAAGTAGTTAAAACATTGACATTTATAATGTTTCAAATACATAAAAAGGCAAGATAAGCATTATGCCCTGATATCCTACAGACTTTAAACTAAATGATTACCTACAGTTTTTGGCTTGTAAAATGTGTAATTATCCCTTTTTATCTTTAGCTCATGTTTAATAAAATACTTCTTTTAGAAATTTGATAAGTGTAAATAAATGTGTGCATAGTTCAAACAACTCCTTTTTTCAAAGTCACATGAAAAGTTCATCTCCCTAATCACATACATTCAAGTTATATTTACATATTGACAAAATAAACTGACCAAAATTATAAAATTCTGTCAGGTATCTGGGAATTTATAGAATCAATGACTCAGCTCCTTACTTTTCACCTAGATATTTGAAATTAGATAGACACAGCCTAATTGTTTAATTTTATTTTGATTAACATTTAAAATGTATATAATGAACCTGTCCCTAGTTAGTTGATCTTAACTAACAATTTTGAGATAGTACAAAGTATGTTCATGAAAACAATTTGGAAGAAATTCTTATAAGGAAAGCACACATTTATTCAAAACAATTGGAATACACTATGTTAATTTAACTCTTGTTTTTTTTTAATCATTTGTTTGAGAAAACAAGGCAGTGCTCTACAGAGCCTGATGTTTGAATACAAGGACAATACTTTAATTAGATTTTTCCTGGAATTTGGCTACAGATAAAATTTTTTAAATTAACACAGCTAGGACAGATACTCAGGCTTTGATACTCAGGCAATTACTCGGGAATAATAACATAGATGTTGTGTGTTCTTATAGGTTGGGAACATAGACTCTAGGTAGAATATTTTTACACTGCTTTCAGAGTCCCTTTATATCTTTCTTGAGCAGCCTGATACCATAGAGAACAAACACCTATCTATTCTTATTGCCATTTAACTGAGTTGATTTGTGGACGTAATGCCTTAGTATGGAAAACAATATAAAATTAATTCCTCTAAAAATCAATTCATTAAATTTTCTTATTATCCAATTTTGAATATTAAAAACCCAAATAATTAAAAAGATACTTTAAATATTAGCATTGTCATGTAATAGGCGATGCAAACAAGACAATGTTGTTGGCTTTAACAGGTTTCTACATTTTAATAATCCTACTATACCATGTATAAAAAAATGAAAATATATTGCTGTAAAAGGTGCTGTGCATTTGTAGTTATAGTCATTTTTTGAATGTAACTTTGTTATTATTCACAATTAATGGAATATAGTGTCTCCATCTTGAATTAAAAAGAAATACTTTCCAACTGAAAAGAAGTCTTACAGAATAGTAGTGACTACTTCTTTTTCTTCCTAACAAAATGTTTGCCCTTCACCCTAAGTTACCATAGTATTTTAAATTCAGCATAAAGGCATAAATTCTTTGAAAACCAATTTAGCACTTCTGTTTAGAAAGCCATCATGATGGAGCCTATCTTCCTAGAGTCTTTAAATTTAAAAAAAATGCTTTTTTTTTTATTAAACTGAATTCTCTGAAATGAATATATTTAGATGTAGAAATAACTAATATTTAGTCAAATAACCCTCCCCTAACCTGGAGGTCAAATAGAGGGTGTCCCAAAAGTCAAAGACTAAGTCTAAAACTTTGGAGACATCCTGTATGATAGCTACATACAAAACCCAAAGGCTTCTGAATGCTGGACGCACATCAGTTATATGTCAAGTATTTCTTCCTAGCTATCTCCTAAAAAATCTTATATCCACAATGCACCTCAGAGTCATCCCTTACTCCTATTCCTTCCCTCCATATATTTAACCAGCTGCCAAATCTTGTCTATTCTAGTGCCCCAATATCTCTTACATTTGTCAGGCTTTTTTCCACTCAAAGTCACCACTATCACTCAGATCATCTCTTGCCTAGATTACTATAATCGTGTCTTAATTGTTCTCCCTGCTTCTAATCTCTCCCCTCTTTCATGCATACTCCACTAAAATGACAAGTTAAGCTTCCTTAGTCACAGGTTTGACCTTGTCACTCTGCTGCTCAAATACCTTCAATGGCTCTCTATTGCTTATGGGATAATATACAAACTCATTTGCCTGCCTTCTAGGACCCCTTCACAATCTGACTACTTCTTTCTTCCTTTCCAGACATAGTTTATCATACTTTCCTTTAAAAAAAATTTGGTATAGCTATTACTAATAATAGTTAGCATTTACATAGGATTTCAAGGTTTGCAAAGTTTACAAATATTTCAGACCTTGAGAGGTAAGTGCTAACATCCCCATTTTTACAGATGATAAAACTGAGGCAAACATAAATGACTTGTCTAGGGCCATACAGTTAATAAGTGATTGAAGTAGGATTTGAACTTAGGTCTTCCTAACTTTGAGTCTAGTGCTCTATCCAATGTACAACCTAGCTGCCTCTAGGCAAGTTAAAAACTGTACTACTAGATGTTCCCCAAATACAATATGCATCCTTCATGAGTTTGCACAGGCCAACTCCTTGACAAAATACACTCTCTCTTGATCTCTGCTTCTCAGAATCCTTGTCTTTAAGGCTCAACTTGTTCAGCGCCATCTTTGTGAAGCCTGATCTGATTTTGATTCCCCAAGTTCTTAATACCCTTTCCTTTATTAATGATCCTTGTGCTATGCTTATTTGTGTAGATGGCACAGCTTTGTGGTTGCCAGTACAATGGGTAGAGACTGTTGGTTTTATCTTTGTGATGCAAATGTGAGGACAGTATATTGTACATAGACTAGTTAACTGCTAAATCAACCACTCTACCAATGGCACCATGTCTGTAATACTCATGTCAAAGATAGCTGTAGTAGTAACCATCAGGTTACGTGGTGGGTATCATAGTTCTATAGGCTTAAGTCCCCATCTACAAACCCGAATGCTAGACAGTCAGGGAAAGTGATATCAACTATTCTTTTGCAAGCACAGTGACCATAATGTACCTGAGAGGAATTTTAATTGGACCATGGGAGAGGTCACACAAAACTATATAAGGTGTTAAGAACAGAGGCATATCACAGTAGTTTCAAGTCCCACAAGAAGGATTCTTCAATGCTACAGTATCTGCAGAAATTCTGGCCTCCCCACAGGTCCCTACCACATTCTCTGCCCAGACTCCTGAGCTAGTGTGCCTGCTCCAGCTCTTTCGTGTGCTGGATCCTATATCCTGAGCTAGGTACTCACATAACAATTGCAGCCATCACTACAGCACTGTCTTCTGCCAACATAAATTCTGTCTTTAGAGGTTACTATATATTCTGCCTGTTGCTTCCATCTCCACTGTGTGATGAGCTGAAGCCTTTGAATCTCTTACAGAGCCCTCAGCTGTTCTTAGCCACTTCTTGATATTTGTAAAGGGGTTTGGGGAATTTTCTGCTTGAGACAGGCACAGATTTCAGCTCAATCCCTAATCTTACCCTAAGTTACCAAAACCAGGAAATTCTCCTAAAGTCCTCTCAAGTGACTGAAATGCTTATAGCTGTGAAATAATTCAGTTCATTCAAATCCCTGAGCATTCAGAAGTAGGTTCTTTGAGTCTTCCCAAAACAAGAGAAAATCTCTCTCCTTTGGAACTTTGCCTATCCTGAGCTACACAATAAAGCTGGTCAATGTCTCTTCAAGGTAATAATGCTCTACCTCTTCTACCTTCCTTTCCAGACATAGCTTACGGTACTTTTCCTTCCCGAACTGTGAATAGTGAATAATAATAAGTTAACATTTACTCACACTTTAAGGTCGCACAGTGCTTTACAAAGATTTTCTTCTTTGATCCTCACGACAACCTTGAGAGGTAGACACTAATATCCATATTTTTACACATGAGAAAACTGGGGCAAACAGTTTGGGAAGGCATTTAGCCTTTTCCAGGGACTATATCCGAGTAAGGCATCTCTTTTGTGCTTGAGTTTATTCCCATTCTGAATGAGAGACACACAATTACCTGAGATGGTTAAGGGGGTATGTCCTAAGAATGCCAGCCCCTGCCCTCTCATCCCAGGTGAATCTATACTTCAAGCACATTCCTAGAAAGGACTGTTGTTCTATCTCTTATTTCTTTTAATTATTGGTTTCTTTGTCAATGTAAAACCAAACAGGAAATTGATAATATTTCCCTAAAAAAAAGCAAGAGGTCCCCCTCTACCCCTATAAAAAGGATCCACACAAATCATTCTGAAAACCTAGGCCCTGGGAGGTTAGGAGATAGTGGTGACACTGAAATGCATATTAAGATTACAAATTTTTTATGATGAAATCTAAGAACCTGAATGAAGGAACATGTTCAAAGCATGTGAATAAGGATTAAAAGAAGTAAAAATACAAGTGATACTGTTATTGGATTATACTAACACCACCACCTATGGTGAAGAATTAGATGAGGAGTTGGAGATACAGATCACAAACCTGGCATTAAAGCATCACATAGTACAGATGAGGGACTGCAACCTTCCACATCTCCCTTCTCTCTCTGGTAGATCAGAAAATGCTACAGATATAATAAAATTTACTTTGGCAAAGCATTTGACAAAGTCTTTCATGCTATGCTTGGAGATGTATGGGCTGATCAATAGTACAGTTAGGTGCATTTGTAGCTAGTTGAGTAGTTGGAACCAAAAAGTTGTCATTAGTGAGTAAATTGCAACTTGAGGTGCATGTCTTGAGTAGATTATCTGAGGCACTATCCATGGTCCTGTGATGTCCAACATTTTTATCAATGACTTTGATAAATTATAGGTAAAGGGCTTGTTTCAACATACAGATGACATGGGGGAATAGTCAGATGTTAGTTTCAACGATAACAGAGACTTAAAAATATTTCGACAGGCCAGAATGATGGGTTAAGCCAAACAATATTTAGTTTAACAAGGATAAATGTAAAGTCTATATTTAGGTTTAAAAATGAAATTCAAAATAAAGAATGAGGTAAGTATAGCTAGACAACTGTTCCTACAAAAAAGATGCAAGTATTTTATTGAACTGCAACATCAGTAGGAATTGGAAATGTGAAATGCAAAGCTTTCCTACACTAAGTGAAGAGATTATAGTGTGCAGAACAAGGGAAATAATAGTTCTATTTCAGTATGCTCTGGCTGACCACATAGGCAGTACTTTTTTTTTAATTCTCAGTACCACATTTCAGTAAATATGTGGACAAGATGGAGTGTGTCCAGAAGACAGGAACCAGGATGATGGGAGCATTGGAAAAAATACCATGTGAGATTCCATTTAAGGAATTTATGCAGCTTAGAGAGAACCTGTATACAGGGAACACAGCTCTCTCCAAGTTTCTGTAGCCTCAGAGAAAAAGAGTTAGACTCCTTGTCTCCATAAGGCAGAGCAAGGAGTAAAAGGTCGAAGTTATAAAGAGGCATATTTAGGTTTGATACAAAGAACTTCCCAATGATTAGAACTACCTAAAAGTGAAATGTGCTACCTCAAAAGGAAGTGAGTGTTCCTACCCCTGAAGGTCTTCAAGCTAAGGCAGGAGGACTATTTGTTTGGGACATTGCAGAAAGAATGCTTGATCAGGTTTGAGTTGGATTATTCAGTCTTGCAGACATTTTCCTGTGCTGAGATTGTGTGAATATAGAATAACCAATATGAATATACTCACTGTGCCTACTCAAAGTTGATAACTTATATTGATATAGTGCAAGTATCATTATCATCACCATTTTAAAAGAAGATAAACCTGAGGCTCATTGAATCATAGACTTAAGAACTAGGAGAGACCTTATAGGTTATCCAGTGCACACAAAAAAATAATTGTTAGAGCCAAGAATCAAACCTAGGTTCCTTGACTATGGGTCCAGCTCTCTTTATACTACATTCTCTCTTAAAGTTTAAGAGAGAGAAAGGGAGGGACAGAATGACAGACACACACAAATAGAGGCAGATCTTATTCTTTTGTTCAGTCATGGTGCATTATATTACAATGCAGCTTAAAGATCATATTTGATTGATTTGGTACCAGTGGCAAGATGTTACATTTTTAAAAGATATAGCCTTAAGGGGGATGGAACCAAGATGGCAGAGTAAAAATAGGGACTCAGCTAAGTTCTCCCATGTTCCCCTCTGAACAACTTTAAAATAATGTCTCAAATAAAATTGTGGAGGGGCAAACCCAACAAAAGGTAGGGATGAAATAATTTTCCAGTCCAGGACAACTTAGTAGTTTGGCAAAAAAGGTTTCAGTGAGGTGGCGATTGGACTTGGAGCCCAGAGCAGACCACATGCCAGGAAACCAGCATCAGGTCATCAAGGCAATTCATTAGCAGCAGCGACAGCAGCAGCTTTGGGAGCTCTCAACCCACAGATGGTAAAGGGGTCAGACAACTGATCATGACATAATGGAGGACCTTTTGCTGGCACTGGGTACAGGACACTATCACAATGACCATACTGAGTTTCAGGTCACAGTCCCAGAGCTAAGAAAAGTGCTTGCTGTGGCAGGGGTGCAGGGACCCTGGCCACAGTTCCAAAACAGAGAAGAGTGCTTCTGGATGCTCACAGACCAGAGCACAGGACAGGAGAGCAATGACTACACCTCTCCTTAGATCATATGACCTTGGAAGAACCAAAAACCTATGAAGCCCTAGACCTAGCTTTGAAAACAGCAGCTAGAAAGGCCTGAAACTTGGGACAGTGCTCCTAGGTACCCAAGAGCAGAAGCCAACTTTAACATAAAGTTAGAAGTCAAGAAATAGTCTTGGAAAATGAGCAAAGGGAAAAAAAGAAAAAGAAGAATTTGACCATAGCAAGTTACTATGGTGAGAAGAAAAATCAAGACACGAAATCCAAAAGACAAACAAGTCCAAACAGCTATTTGCAAAGCTTCAAAGAAAAATGTAAATTGGTCACAGACCCCTCCAAAAAAATCTTGGAAGAAATGAAAAAGGATTTTAAAAATCAAATAAGAGAATTAGAAGAAAAACTGGGGAAAGAAATGAAAGTGATGAAGAAAATCACAAAAAGAGAGACAACGTTGTGGTAAAGGAGGCACAAAAATACTGAAGAAAATAACTTTTAAAAATTGGACAAATTGAAAAGGAGGTACATAATCTTTCTGAAGAAAATAATTCCTTAAAAATTAGAATTGGACAAGTGGAAACTAATGACTTTATGAGACATCAAGAAACAAAACAAAGCCAAAAGGATAAAAACAGAAGAAAATGTGAAATAGGTCTTTGGAAAAACAAATGCTCTGGAAATATATGGAAGACAGATAAGAATTATTGGACTACATGAAAAGGATTTTTAAATATATTTCATATTTTCAAGAAGTATTTCACATATTTCAAGAAATCATCAAATAAAACTGCTATGATACCCTAGAACCAGAGGGCAAAATAGAAACTGAAAGAATCTACCAATCACCTCCTCAAAGAGATACCAAAATGCAAATTCCCAGGAATATCATAGCCATATTCCAGAGCTCCCTGGTCAAGAAGAAAATATTGCAAGCAGCCAGAAAGGAATAATTCAAATATCATGGAGCCACAATCAAGATAACACAAGATTTAACAACTTCTATATTAATGAATAGGAGAGCTTGGAATGTGATCTCCTAAAGGGCAAAGAAATGAGGCTTCTTGTTTGTAACCAAGGATCACCTACCCAGCAAAACTGAATATAATCCTTTGGGGGCTTGGGGGGCGGGAAATGGACATTCAATGAAATATAAAACATCAGGCATTCCTGATGAAAAGACCAGAGCTGAATAGAAAATTTGACTTTCAAATACAAGACTTGAGAGAAGCATAAAAAGGTGAGCATGAAAGAAATCATAAGGGATTCAATAAGATTAAAATGTTTGCATTCCTATATGGGAAGATGATACTTATAACTCCAAAGAACTTTCTTATTATTAAGACAGTTACAAGGAGTATGCACAGATGGAGTATAGGTGTGAATTGACTATGATAGGATGATGTAACAAAATTAAGAGAAGAAAATGGGAGATATACTAGAAGGGGGGATGATGGAGAGGTAGGATGGGGTAAATTATCTCACACAAAAGAGGTGCAAAAGAAAGCCCTTTTATAGTAGAAGGGAACGTGGGAGGAAGGGTAACACCTGAATTTTACTTTATTGGAATTGGCTCAAAGAGGGAATAACAAATACATTCAGTTGCATATAGAAATCTGTCTTACCCAACCGGGAAGTAGGAGGGGAGGATAACAGGGATGGTGGATTGGGATAGGTGGGAATAAGAAGAAAAACAGACTTTTGAGGAAGGGTGGGGTAAAAGGGAAGAGAGAGAAGGATAAACAGTGGAAAACAGGGTGGAGGGAAATACACAGTAATCATAACCGTGATTGTGAATGGGATAAACTCACCCATAAAATGGAAGTGGATAGCAGAGTAGAATAAAAACCAGAATCCTACAATATACTGTTTACAAGAAACATACTTAAAACAGAGAGACAACACAGAGTAAAAATAAGGATCTGGAGAAGAATCTATTTTGTTTCAGCTGAAGCAAAAAATAAAAAAAAAGCAGAGATAGCAATCATGATCTCAGACAGAGCAAAAGCAAAAATAGACCTAATTAAAAGAGATAAGCAAGAAAACTACATTTTGCTAAAAGGTACTGTAGTCAATGGAGTAATATCAATACTAAACATATATGTATCAAATAGTACAGCATCTAAATTCTTAAATGAAAAGTTAAATGAGTGACAAGAAGAAATCATAAAACTATAGCAGTGGGGGATCTCACTTTTTCCCTCTCAGAACTTGATATATCGAATTATAAAATAAGAAAGAAGAGAAGGAGATTAATAGAATTTTAGAAAAGGTAGATATGATAGAATTCTTGATAAAACTGAATGGGAATAGAAAGGAATATATCTTTTCCTCGGTGGTATATGGCATTTACCCCAAAATGGTCATGTATTAGGGCATTAACCTCACCACCAAATGTAGAAAAGCAGAGATATTAAATGCATCTCTTTCAGATCATAATGCAACAAAAACCACATTCAATTAAGGACTGTAGAAACAGATTAAAAACTAAAAGGAAATTAAATAATCTAACTCTAAAGAATGAGTGGATCAAAGAACAAATCACAGAAACAATAATTTCATTAGAAATAATGACAAAAGGGGGCAGAGCCAAGATGGCGGGTGGAAAGCAGTGACGGGCTTGTGCTCCCCACCAAGTCCCTCCAAAAACCTGTAAAAAAATGGCTCTGAACCAATTCTAGAACTGCAGAACCCACAAAGTGGCAGAGGGAATCAGGGCTCCAGCCCAGGACAGCCCAGATGGTTTCTGGGTAAAGTCTGTCCCGCACGGAGCTCCCAGCTCCCTGCTGAGGGAAGCGGAGCTGCGCGGAGCAGAGCCTAGCGTGCACAGCACGGAATGACCAGACCAGAAGCTGAGAGTGCCCTAGCATCCTGAATTACTGAGCTGTGGCATTTACCAGACCTCACAACCCACAAACAGCAAAGACAACAGAGAAGGTTAGTGGGAAAAGCTGCGGGACGGGACGGAGTTTGCGGTTCAGCTACCACCCCTGGGGCAGTGGAGGTGGGGCAGCTATAGAACTACAGCTGCAGTAGCTTCTGGCCCCAGGCCCACCTGGTGGGAGGAATTAAGTGGCTGATCAGAGCAGGAGTGAAGAGCCTGCTGAAGATCTAAGCCCAGTCCAGGTAGGGGGTTCTTGGGGAAGGAGGAGTG
>CM053623.1:257109188-257127914 GCA_028646595.1 Phalanger gymnotis
ATAGTTACCAGAGAGAGAAGCACCAACATCTGGGTTTTCAAAGCCAGGGGGCTCCTTAAGGGCTACTCAGAGTCTCCACATCAACACTTTTCCAATGAGTGAGCCCCAAACAAAATGCTAACCTCAGAGCATTTATACACTTCTTTAGAGTCAGAGTGCTTCACACCTCTCAAGGGCTTCACACCTGTGGAGGGTTTCACACCTTTTGAGGGTTTCATATTTCTCATGACCTAACTAGCAAAACGGTATGAGCCTTCCTACAAAGGCAAAACTCAATCAAAGGCATTTGATTGCCTTAGTGCTGAGAAGCCCTCCAAAACAAAAGACAACAAAAAGTCCCACTTTGCTTGCCATTACAGGACCTAGTGGCCTGGTTGCTGGCTTTGTATGGTATGGCCTCTGGTTTTATCAGGTAGAGGCTATATCATGATGCTACACTCCCCTGGTGCTGAGCTGGAGCTGGCTGGTATGTGCCAAGGTCGAGGTTAGTGAAGTCTTTCTGATTTTCCCAGGGTTATTCTGATACTCCCAGCATGAGGTGAAAGAGATGAATGGTTTGGCTGCTGGAAGTCTCCTCTTCCCCAGGGCTGCACTAAAGCACGGGTGGCCTCAACTGTTGGTCTGTGCTGGTGTCTGTCAATTCCTCTAGCTGTGTGAAGGCATGCCTGGGGTCCTGGTATTGGCACTTGCTGGCTCCACCCTCCTGGGGCTCAGGAACTGCCACTGCTCTGCTGAGGTGAGGCTTGCTGGGATGCCTCTTTTCCTGCACTTGTCTCCTTCCATTACCATATCCACAAGAGGGACCCATCTCCCCAGCCTCCCAAGCCAAAAGGTTTTTGAACTCCTACTTCTGGATCCTCTATTCCAAGGTATTTCCTAGTGCAGTATTCTCTGGGTTATTTGAGATCAGCAAGGGAGGGATAAGAGCACTTACTCAGTCATCATGGCTTCAGGAAGTTTCAAACTCCAGTGAGTTTCAAACCTTTAGACTGTGGGCTGGCAGCCCACAGAAGTAGCTGCTGCTGCTGCTGCTGCTGCTGTAGGTTCTGTGCTTCTGTCTCACCTAGCTCCAACAGACTCTTGTCCTGCACTGAGAGGCCTGGGGATCACCACTGCAGCCAATGATTCAGCCCAGGGCCTACTCCCGCTCTAGTATGGTCTGTGTAAGCATTATCCCAAGCTGGTGCAACAGAAAGCCTCCAGACTCTCCTAGGCTGGAAATCTGCCACACTGCCTCCTAGTAGGTTCTTCCTCTCTCAAATTTGTTCAGATTCACTTTTTAAGAGGTGTCTGAAAGAATTTGTGACAGTGCTCAGGTATGTCCCTGCTTTCACTCCACCATCTTGACTCCACTCCCCTCCATTCAATAATTTCTTTTTAAAAAGAAAATTTTGTCCAGGCCCCAGTTGGATCATGGAATCATGGAAGAGTTTTCATCTAGGACAGTTGCTTACTCATCTGAGGGTTAAGGGGTGAATACCAGTTGACCTCAGATGTTGAATCCCTTAAGTAGAATTATATATGATCTGAAAAGCTTTATAAGGACTGGAATTCCTTCCAAAACAGGCATTTTTTTTGAGGAAAGGCATTATGAACATTGAGACAGGCAGGTGAGTACTAAGCAAGCAATAATTTATTAAACTTTGTGAAATGTAATTTATTGAATCTGTATAACTTTGTATTTTGAGGTACTATTGTGATTTTTACCAATAAAGATGGAACTGTTAAAAAAAGTCACTATTGATTAGAGAAAGAGATCAAAGAAAAAGGAAAAGGCCCTATATGTACAAAAATATAGCAGCTCTTTTTGTTGTGGCAAAGAATTGGAAATTGAGGGGATATTCATCAACTGGGGAATGGCTGAACAAGCTGTGGCATGTGATTGTGATGCAGTACTACTGCATTATAAGAAATAATGAGGGGGCAAGACTTACGAACTGATGCAAAGTAAAGTGAGAAGAACTAGGAGATCATTGTTCACATTAACAAAAATGTTGTAATGATGATCACCTGTGAAAGACTTGGCCACTCTGAGCAAAACAGTCATCTAAGACTATTTCAAAAGACTTATGATGACAAAATGCTATCCAACTCCAGAGAGGGAACTGATGGTAATTAGGGTATCATTTTTTCACTTTATTTTTCTTGCTTTCAAAAAAAATATGGCTAATATGGAAATATGTTTTGCATGATTTCACATGCATAATTTCTACCATATTGCTTTCTTTTTCAATGGATATGGGAGGGAGAGAATTTGGAACTGAAAATTTAAAAAGAAAAGATTGCTTAACATACATGAAATAATTAAAAAATAAAATAAAAATTTAATAAAAAGATGAAATAAACAAACACTTCCTGACACTTTGAGTAATCTAAGTCCAAAAGAATAAGCTGACTTGTGAGGCAATAAGTTTCCCACCAATAGATGACCACTTGTGGGTGATTACCGTAGAAAAGATTTCTGATTGAGGCAGGCCAGATAATCTCTGAGTTCCCTTCTTTCTCAGACTGTAGTATTCTAATGACAACAATTAATAATGTGAATATGTTTCACTCTCAATTATTCATGCCAGTGGAGGACGGGGATGGAGGAAAACTCAAATACCCAACCAATCTAAATAAATTTCATTTTAGTCAATAAAAAAAGAAGAAATACGGCCTTTAACCTGCAAACACCATTTATTTTGCACATTGCTTCAACATATCTGTCTGGCTGATCAGATTCCCTTTGGTGTGGTATCTGTTTCTCCAAACCTGACAGATTCTAAATCAAGGTCTCTTTTCCAGATTTTCGGCATGTTCAACACTGACTCCAAATGGCTCTTTCTCTGCTTGTTTCACTTGAATTTCTCTAACCTGGGTTTCACTGCTGTCACTCTCTGGGAAATTTGAAAAAAAAAAAACAAACAAAAACCAAATGTCAAATATCTGCCACAAAACCGTTACTAATATTTAATGAATTTCTAAATATAAAAGAATTATGATTCTTTTCTATTTACTTTTCTATTGTAGTTCATGGTTGCAAAGTGACTACCTCACAATAATCCTATGGGGTTAGGTAGTATAATATCATCCCTTTTTCATTTAAACAAAGGCTCAGGATGTGGATATGGCTTTGGCGGTAGTCCTAAGGCTAGTAAATGTTGGAGCCAGAATTCCCCAGGTCACCTGACAGCAAGTGCAGTTTTTTTTTTCATTTACACCAAAACTAGTTGCAGATCCTATTTGTCAAAACATTTTACAACTACCTAATTCTGGTGAATTATATAGACACAAATAATACTGCCAGAAAAAAAAAACCTAAAAGCATTGTTTTTTTTTAAAAAGCATTGTTTTAAAAATGCAAAAAGCATTTTGGGCACAAAAATGAAGACCTTAGAGTCATAAGTAGTAGTAGTATTAGAATCATAAGTAGTATTTTCATCATTTCTATTGATAAGTCAAGGGATTCAGAAGAGAGAAGCAGAATTTTTGGAAGTAAATAGCTGGTTTTAAAAAGTGTCTGGAAAGGTGGAGCCAGGATGCTAGAGTAATAGGAAATAATGCAGTGAGAGTTTCTCCACAAACTCTTCCTAACAGATCTAGAATAAGCAACAGACTGAATCCTGCAGATCTATTGAAGAAAGTAGGAATATTCATCCTCTAGTACAGACGATTTGAGGGCAAGGTGGGATGATAGCTGTTTTCAAGAATTTGAATTTGAATGGCTGTGTTTTGAAGGGCAGAAATAGGAACAGTTAGTTAAGGTTGAAAAGAGGCAAATCTAACTTTGGTGTAAGGAAAAATTTCTTAACAACTGGAGAAATCTAGAAATGGAAAGTATTGTCTTGAGAAAGTGGATTCTTTTTCACTGAAGATCACCAAGGACAGACTGGCTGAGGTGTGTGATAGAAGGGATTCTTTTTTACATCTGCATCAATCTGGATACTTACATCCCTTCCACCTCTGAGACTCTGGGATTCTAAGTGCATAGGTTATGTTGATTAATCATAGCCTGGCCAAAACCCTTTGCCTTTAAGAGAATCTTCATATTATACATTAGTTAACTCTTAAGGGCAGAAAGGCTGGATGTCATTCATCTGATAAGTCCTAGACTGTAGCTGAAAATCCCTCATCTCCTATTTTGATGTGCCTGCTTGCTACTTAGAAAAGGCTCAGCTATTTTTAGGTACTTCTCCAAAAAGCAACAGTGCCACAAGTGTGTACATCACAAGACTTGGCAAATGTGGATGGTTTGGTTCGGAGAATCTGTATAACAAGGCTCTATAATGTAACTGTAGGCTCCAAAGAAGCTACTCAGACCCTGAAGGGGTCACCATTTTAAGGTGCCTATGGCAATGAGAAATCTGTATTGCCATTCTCTATTATTTTCTAACACTCTCAGAATTAGGCAAGCAATCAAAAGCATTTAAGAAAAAAGATCAAGGTAGAACACAGTGAAAAAATTGAAAGTGAAATCAAAAGTAAAGGCTCTACAATGTATTCTGGACTCCTTGTTAAATTTTTACAGATTTACTGCCTTAGTTACAGGGTCTGTAAGTGGGCTGTTTGGTTTTCTTTTGTTTTTCCTATGTGCCAAGCAGAACTAAATAATCACAGATGCCTAAGGAGGGCAGAAATTCCTGAAATATTATGATATCAGGGACCCCAAGTTTAAGCTGAAATGAATTATTAGGGAGTCCACTCTATTCATTTGTCCCAAATAGAAGAAATGCAGTATTGTCAACCAAAACCAAACAAATTAAAAAACGTCTTTGGTGGCCTACCACATGTGTAATGACCTCTCTCCATCATTACCAAAGCCACCCCACCACCATCCCTACCACCACTTTCACCTGCTTCTATCAATTAGATTAAAGAAGCCATGTCTCTGAAGGAGGATTGAAGAATAAAAACACAATAATAACATTTCTGACCTTACTTTCTCACTCCATCCCCACCTAATGCATATTCCTAGTCTACCACTTTGGGCTTTGCAGTAGGAGAAAAATAAAGAAGTGGGAGAGGAAAATCATGCAGGTTGTATGGATGAAGTACATGGAGAAGGAAAAAAGGAACTGCCAAGAACAGTTAATGCTCAGAAAGAGACAAGGAGGATTAAGCTGCCTGTTACAAAGAAGGCTCTCACTCCACAGTTTAAAACATTGGTTTGAAGGAATCCTATCCATGAGTGTCTCCAGAAACACATATTCTCTGGGCTGCTCTTTCCTACTCCTACTCCCCCCCCAAAAGAAAATAAAATGGTTATAGTTTCTATCTCTCCCTTTTCATCCTTGAGATCCAGGCATCTACCTGAGGAAAGAGAAAGAGGGGAGAGAAACACCAATTCCCACACTTCTCACAACTTCTCCTGCTACTCCCCCTAAACTCCCTACAGATTGTTCCCAGCTGGGTCACTAGTCTCTTTGAAATCCTTAGTTCTTATCTCCACTCTTTACTTCACCCACCTCAAGCCACACAATATCACTGGAGCCCTGCCTCAGTCCTTTATCCAGGCCACCCCATTTACTCAGTAGCCCTTGCTCCAGGTCACAGGAGCCATCACCAGTGCATTGGAATTTGGACAATTCCCACTTCTACTGGTAGGCTAGAAGGAATTTCATTGAGACCCAGGAGACTGTGTGGTTAGAAGATAAGTCCAGAAGATAAATCAATTAATTATAGGTTGAAGGGACATTTACCGAGGTCAGAATTGTCAAACATGCTGCCTGAGTAGCACTGCAGACCAAAATTCTTGAGAGTAGTCAGAACCAAATTAAAATGCCATCGGGAAATATTTAACAAAATAAAAATACAATACAATGTTAATATGTAGTTTTCTAAGTCCATATATGGCCCACCGGGATCCTTATGTACTTTCTATTTGACACCATTGACCTAGATTATACCTTACAATATGAGGTATTATATCAGACAACATCCTAATCCTTTTTAAATGTTATATGACAGATTAATAATAAAATGTGATATACATTTTGAGAAAAAATCTAGACCTGTATAATATTATGACAGCATTTTTAAAAATAAATTGGATGAACCAAGGAAAGGTAAAATAAAAAGGTGATATTTTATCAGAAAAGTAAAATAAAAGTTTACCTAGTACAGGAACAGCACATTTTCCCTTTAACAAGACACATTTTGCAAGATCGCTATTCCTTTCTGCACCACGAAAAGCAAGTTCTCCCAATGTTGGTTTGACATCATACCACTCTATACAAATGACAAAAAAAAATCTTTTTAAGTATGTCAAAATAAGAATATATGACCTACAACAAATAAGTTATTTAGACTTGTCATTATTTTCTTATCATTTCTACCAGACATGTAAATACTCGTTAAGGATTTCTACCCACCTCATCCCACTCCCATCAAATTTCACAGAATCTGTCTTCACTTATATATTTAAAAAGTTCTGTGCCTAATTATGCTAGCAATTGAGAATAGCTTAGTATTTTCCACAACCCTTACTCTCTATCACATAAATAAATGTCATATTGAAATAAGCTAGCAAATAAAAAGGAAAACCACATTAACATCTTCCACTACAGGCTAGATTCGAAACTGTTAAGGATACGTTTTCTATATTACCATTAGATTCTACAAAAATCTTGATAGTGTAATAATAGTCAACCAATCAACAAATAAGCATTTATTATGTATCAGACACCATGCCACACTCTGGGAATTCAAAGATGAAACCAAAACAGTCCCTGTCTTCTAGAAGCTTGCCTTCTAACGGAGAAATTTACATTCTTAATAACCATTTTCATGGCAATACAACCAAAATACCAAAACAACACAAAGTTCCTATTACTGATCTCCTTCCATTTTTTGTGTGCCTAAAGAGTCTTCCTTTTCTTCACCCTCTTTGAAGCATATTTTAGCTGGCCTTTCATTAGAAACCTGAAAGTGTGCCTATGGTAACTTTTACTCATCAAATATAATTTTCCCCATCCAAATGCAAGCATTCCCAACAAAATTTTTCATTCCCTCAAACTAAAATTATCACAATAACTGCCTTGGCAAGTGGCCAGAGATTTTTAGTAGAATACACCTAGGAAGAGGAATGTAAGGCTAGAGACAACAGAACAACCTCCAGGGATGAATTGTGGCTTTTAGGTTCTACCTGTAACAGTTCCATGGCTAAAAGGAAGGTGAGTGTAGGGGGAAAAAAGGCTAAGGGGACACAAGAGTTTCCTTCAAATTCTTAAAGGATGTCCACATAGAATGTAGAGTAGGCATTCATTTGTTCATTCATGCATCCATTCCACAAACCAACCTGCACTGTCCAGCCTTACCTCATACTACTACACTCATATATTTTATGTTCCAACCAAATTACATCAATCTCCCCTCCTCGTTTGTCCCTCTCCTCTCTCCATGACTTTGCTCATAACAACTACCATAGAATGTAACTTCTCTCCCATTTGTTGATATTCTTTCCTTTCTTCCTGGCCAATTCAAGATACCATTCTATGCATTCCTCCCTCTCCATCCCTGCACACAAATGTACACATACCAGATAAAAATCATTTCTGTCCTTCCTCAAATTTCTCATAGTTCATTACTTAAAACTTTCCTTAGCACTTCTCTCATTACCCCCTCATATCTCATAGTGTTTATTTGCATAGTTGTCTTTCTCCCATTAGATTATACATTTCTCAAGAGTAGAGCTATGTTGTCCTTTCTACATCTGAGGGGTTAGGGTCATGGCATCCCTGTGATCTGGAAAATCCATGTGAAATTTTTTGGCCCTCCTTATGTGTGCCAGAAAAGAAGTCTGAATTTTTTCTTTTTCTTTTATGGGGTGTTTATAGTACCTTATTGTAAAATTTGGATTGATATTATATAATACTATACATATATTTTATGCATTTCTGAACTCCTATGCTTTTTCTGTGTCATCTGTTGGCCTTCCCGTGTCATCTGCAGCTTCTGCAAAATTCCCCAAATATTCCTATTTAATTACTTATGTGACCCGTGATATAGCAAAACCATGATGGGGAAAATCACAACGTGGAAGGGATAATTGTCATTCTCTTTCTCAGTACCTAACATATTACTTTCTACATAATAAGCATTTAAGTGTTTGTTGAATTGAAAAAAAGTGTCTACTATGCAAAGGACACTATGATAGGTAGTGAAGGAGATATAAAATAAATAAGACACAGTCTCTGCCCTTGAGGAGCTTTTCTTGCCCCCAAATTAAGAACTAGAATCAATAGGTGTAATTTCATAAGGTCATAGGATTTTAGAACTGGAAAAGATCTTACATTTTATAGATAAGGAGACTGAGGTTGCAAGAAAGTTATTTGCCCAAGACCACACTGGTTGGTAAGGGGAGAAATCTGGGATTCAAACAGTTATCTACTCATCTACTAAAGAACTTCACAGCTAGAGTTGTTCAATAATGTAAAAGGGTGCCTACAGAGAGACCATACTGCCTGTCATTGGAGATCTTTAAGAAGATGCTAGGCAGCGGCTTGTTAAGAGATTTTGTAGGAAGGCTTCTTTCATAAAGTGAGAAATTGAACAAGGTAACCTCCAGGGTCCTTTCCAACACTCAGATTCTATAGCTTGAGTTTTAGTTCAGTGAAGGGTTGAGTGCACCAAGACACCACTAGAGGGTGGCACAAAGCTACTGCCTTGCTAAAGTTTGAGCTGATTTTCAGCTTTGTAACTCTTGACTTTATTACGTGCTCATTATGACATAATTCTAATTCGTTTGCTGGTTCTTGAAGCAAAGAATGTTAGTTCATTTAACAACACCAAGTACTGACAGGTATGTGGTGTATAAGGTATAGAGAGAATGCCCCTTTAGTTTGATCACAGAGTGCAGGAGAGGGAGCAATGTTAATGAGATTGGTAAGATAGGTTAAGGATGTGCTGTGTAGGGAGGTCAACAGAGGAGTTTATAATTCATCCTAGAAGCAACAGGGAAGTTATATGGTCCTATCTATGCTTCAGGAAAATTACTTTGGCAGCAGTGAATAGAACGGACTAAAGTAGTGAGAAACTTGAGGAAGGAAGAGACTGCTGAAATAATGTAAATGAGCACTCATAAGAGACTGAATTAAGGTGGTAACTGTATGAGTTGAAAGAAGGGACTGGATCAGAGAGAAGTTGTGAAGATAGAAATGAATGGCAAAGTATGGAAACTGATGAAATGTATGTATGGGATGAGGAAGAATGAGGAATCCAGGATAATCCCAACGTTGTGAAGCTGGAGACCAAAAGGATGGTGATGCCTCTGACAGAAATAGAGATATTTGAAAGGGGGGAGGGCTTGAGGGGATGGGTAGAGATAATGGGTTTAGTTTTAGAGATAAGTTTAAGATGTCTGTAGGAGATCCTGCTTAAAATTTCTGATAACTAGCGATGAGACTGAAGCTTGGGGGAAAAGATTTGAGCTGGATATATGGAAGTCATTTCCATGAAGATGCTAGTTAAATTAATGGGAACTGATCACACAGTATAGAGGGAAAAAAGGAGACAACACTCACAGTTAGAGGGTAATGATATGGATGGTATGCCAGCAAAGGAGACTGAGAAAGAACAGAATTGATTATAATATATACATATGCATGTATACATATATATGTATGTATGTATATGTACATATATATGTGTATGTATATATATGTACATATATATGTGTATATATATATATGTGTATATATATATATATATATATAATATCTCAAAGAGCTTCAGCATAGCACAATGGATAGAAAGCTGGCCTCTAAGCCATGAAGACCTAAGAATGAGTCCTGGCTCTAATACACATTGGCTGTGTGACTCAGGGCAAGTCACTTAACCCCCCAATCCTCTAGGTACCTCTAATTTTCTTTTTACTTCTAACTCACAGCCTTTCTATCTTTCTTCAAGGCTCACATTGAATGTCTTTTCCTATCTTTCCTGCTTTTTCCATGTGTTAGAGCTTTCCAATCTTGAAATTGTTCTTGAACTATTTTGTATACACTTAGTATTTGAAAGGCTGCCTGATAGAGTGAACAGAGAGCTGGCTTCTGAGTCAAGATAACCAGGGTCCAAGTCCATATCCTGATTCTTTGACCCTGTACAAAATGCACTCAGCCTCTCAGCACCCCAGACGTTTCTCCAAGATCCAAAGTTATAGCTGATTTGTATTGGCAAAAGAAGATTCCTTAACAGGAATTTCCTACACAAATGAAACCTCAGGTCTGGACTAAAACAAACAAGACCTTATTATTTACTTATGTAAGTAGACATTGCATATCCCTAATGAAAAATAAACTTCTTGTGGGAAGGTACTTGGGTGTTTTTAATATTGTATCCTTGGTACCTAGCTCAGTGTTTGAACATTGTTTATTTTTTTTGGACCAGGGACTTTCACTGGCATAGGGAACTCCTTGTTCCCTAGGGACTTGGCACAGAGTAGGCAGTTAATAAATGTTTGTTAAATTAAATTGAAAAGTATGGAGGAGAGATTGCTTAGTGATGGTAGGAGGTACCATGAGACATGTCTAGAAGTGGCAATAGGGAGCAATAAGTTTGCCTTTGGCTGATCCTGAACCAGTGTACTACAACCTCTTTTGACAATGCTCTCTCTCTCTCTCTCTCTCTCTCTCTCTCTCTCTCTCTCTCACCCACCCACCCACCCACACACACACACACACACACCCACACACACACACTTTCAGTCTCTCCTTGTCCACTGGCTCATTCTCTGCTTCTTTTAAATGTCTTCAGAACTCTTCAACTTTTAAAAACTTTCATTTGCATTCTAGTCAAAATGGCTGCTTGAATTGCAGGAAAACTGCTCTGCTCCCTGCATTGGTAAGTAAGGTGCGGCCAATGAAGGGAGGTCTGATTATATCTTCACTCTCAAGTAGACCCAAAACCCCTAGCTAATAGGTACTAAGCCCATGTGGGCATGAAGCCCCCAGGGTCCTAAGAGGAGTTGCTAAGACCAGAGCCAATGGTAAGAGCTTAAGTTCTGGTCACTCAGATGACGTTTGATGACAGCTAAAGAGTGCATAAAAAGGGAAGACAGAACTATTTGCTTAGGGCTCTCACTCTTGGTGGTGTGCTGATGTGGAGACTCCAGGCAGCTGTAGTTAAGAACCCTCCAGCTTATAAACCTGGATGTTTGGACTTTGTTAAACTCTGGTAACTATGCACTGAGATTTGAATCAGACAAGGTCTGTCTGTTCATCTTTGTAATTTGTTTGTATTTGCTCTGAAGTTCGGAGTACTGGCTTTTTCCCCTGAACTAAGTGAATGATATTTGTATGTTGGACTAAAGTAAGATTGTTAACCCCTTAATGTTGCTCTCCTTAGTAAAGCAGATCAAAAGAACCTGGGCTTACAGCATTCTGTGTGCTGGTTGTTGTTGGTTTTATACCCCCACAGCAGCTGCTAGCTGGATTGTTGAAACACTCCCACATAACTACTCCAGCAAAACCCTGAAGTTTGTACTGGACCAAATAGTGACAAAGAAACCCCACAAGAAACCACAGCAATGCACGTCTTTGACCCCAACTAAACAAGAGGACAGCCAGAAGCCGAAATACAGTAGAAAAGGGGGCTGGCTGTCAGCAAAGCCAGAGCCAGGGCAGGTCCACATGCAGCCAAAGACAAACTAAGGACAAGTAGCTTGCATTGTGTCCAAATGCAACCATAGTGAGGGGCTCAATCAAGAAAGCCCCAGTGTATAGACCTTGGCAGTCCTGAGAGTTTCATTGGGCAGTCACCAAAACCAATGTATAGCCTAATAATACTCAGCAGGACATCCCAGGCCTGGGGGCGCTGAGACCCATGGCATTTTGCTGTGAGATGCAAGACAGGACTCTGAATGACCAGTGCTCTGACCTATAAGATCCAACAAACTCTGGGAGGCAGAGATTAGAAAAGAAACACAGAGAACCAAAGATAGGATTAAGCAGACACAACCATACCAACCAAAAGAGCAGCAGGAGGCAGAGCCTAGCTCTGGCAAAATGGCCAAATTCAGAAACAAGCTGGGAAGATGAGTAAATATTTTAGAAAATCACAACTGTAAAAAATTACTGCAAGTCTAAAGAATTGCACTCCCTCTCCCCCAAATAGAAGAAAGTGACTCTGTAACAAGCACAAACTGAAAGGAAAAATTTGACCTTCAACAAAATCCAGATGAATACTTAGAAGAAATTAAGAGCTAAAAAATGAAATAAAAGCTTTTTAAAGAAAGAACTGGTTGAACAATATACAGTTTCAAAAAGAAACTGGTAAACCTTACCTAACTAATGGACATCCTGAAAACTAGAAGAGACCAATCAGGAGCCAATGACAACATGAGTAAGGGGAAAATGTTAGAACTAAATCAAATGATTATAAAAAAAACGACAAAAATGTAAGACACCACTATCAAAAAAAAACCAAGATCAAAGAGAGATCATCTAAGAATCATGAGACTCTCTAAATATCAGTTATATCTAGATATCCAGTGCTAGATGTCTAATAGGCATTTGGAGATCTGAACCTGGAGGTTGGGAAAGGGATTAGGGGTAGACAAGTAGATATGAGAACCACCTGTAGAGAGATGATAATTGAAACTGTGGGAGCTAATATTAACAAGTAAAATACTAAATGGAAAGAAGAGGACACAGGACAGAGCCTTCAATAATCCACAATGTTAGTGGGCAATAGGTGAAGATCTAGCAAAGGAGAGGAGTGTTCAAACAGGTAGGAGAACCAGAAGAGAGTAGTCTCATGAAAATGTAGAGGGAAAAGAGCACCAAGGAGAAGATTATAAGAATGATGAAGACTAAGAAAAGGTTATTATATTTGGTAATTTAAAAATCACTAGTAATTTTGGAAAGACTAGTTTCAGTTGAACGATGAGGACAGAAGCCAGATCAAAGTTAGAGGAAAAGAAGTAGAGATACCTATTGCAGAAAGCCTTCTCAAGGGAATAACCACAAAAGAGAAGAGAAAAAAGGATAAGACTTAGAAAGAATGGATGGATCAAAAAAAGGATCGATGAATTTTAAGGATGGGGGAGACATAAGCATGGAAGCATTAAGTAGACAAGGAGTTATAGAAGAGTAATAAGAATGAGAATGAGAATGGGGGAAATCTAATGGAGAAGATAGGATGGAATGAAATCACTTTCATGTCAGCAAGGAGAAAAGCTCCCTCTTCATGCAAGACAGGAGCGAAAGAGGAGATAGTTGCAAAAGGTATTTGAGTGATATGAAATTAGGAACAAGGGAGAAGAGGGAGCTCTCAGCAAATGGCCTCAATTTTTTTCAGTGAAATATGAAGCAAGGTTCTCAGATGAGAAGGTGAGAGGAAGGGGAAGCTATAGGAGTTTTGAGAAGAAGCCCAAAGGTTTGAAAATGCCACTGGCTGGGGTGTCTCTTTTAGGGAGGGCTAAAAGTACAACCTTTTTAAAGTGAGTGCCCAGCTGCAATTATCCAACATAAAATTATAGTGGACCCATGTAGTCAGTGTAGTTTTATGATTTGGCCAGTTTTGTTCATAAGTACATGAATAGGAGCAAAAGCAGCAGATATGAAAATCAATGCTGAAAACTAAATATATTAAATAAAATTTATTAAGAAAAGAAGTGGGAAAAGCAAACCAACCAATGAAAGCTCTGGTCTTTCATATAACCCACCTCAAAGTCCTCTCTCTAGGGTCAGGAATAGCTCAACTTTCCATTGTTCCCTGCAGCAGAGACTAAATAGGAATGAGGATAAACCACTTTCTCATTTTCAGAGGGGAGAGAGGTTAAAATTTAGTAAGTCAGTCCTGAAGCTCTTTAGCTGGGTCATGTAAAGGAAAAATGACAAGCCTACTATCACTGGCCCCTACCATTTTGAGGGATGACTTCATGTTCTATGGCTTCTCAACATTGCAGACTTCACCAGCTCTGAGTTCACTGAAGGGTGTTTGTTTTTGAACCTAAGCTTTACTGGAATAAAACACTTTCCTTAGGGCAATTATCCATGTCGGTCTCCAAATGCAGCCTTTTCTACCAAGTGGTTTGATGATGAGATGATAAACACAAGCTGTAACTAAAAAATGTTTTTTTTTTCCAGAGGAAATCTGGAAGTTGTCAGGAGCACATAACTGAAATTGCAACTGCCCCGTTAAAAAAGAGCTCAGAGAAGATACTCAAACGATGACAAATACAAAATTTCTAGCCCATGAACAATAGAAGCTGAAAGGTTTAGGATAAAGAAAGGGTTGCATCAAATCTCTAGTCATTCTTGGCTGAGCTGTACAGGCATAAGTCCTTCACCAGAGGAGCATCAATTTGGGGGGATTTGAAAAGTGGAATAAATTTATGAGATAAAAAAAAGCAGCAGATGGTGGGAATAATCCAAGGCTGGACTTTTGGAAGGGCAAGATCTTCAATAGGATGAAGATGTAAGGTACTTGAAAAGAGAATACTGCAGAATTGACCAGGAGTCAAGATGGGGAAATGAAGGGAGTGTAGCCAGTGCAAGAGTGATGGCCTGGGAAAGAACTGAGGCGTAGTAGGATTAGAAGTCACAGTGAGGTCAAGAGCAGAGTCTGGAGTCATATAGGGAGAGGTGGAATGACAATAGATTATGATTAGACAAAGAAATTTCACAGTTCATGAATATGGAGGTGTTAACACTTGTGGGTGATATCTAGATCAAAGGTATGATGATGACTCTGTGTAGCTGTGGAGGGGTGGAAACGTAGGTCATGGAAAGTAAGTTGATGAAATTGGGAGGGAGAATCAACGTGTATGCTGAAGTTCCCTATTATGAGGGCTGGATTTGTGGAGGAGAAAAAGACACTGAACTCATTGAAAGGGGAAGAATGACCACCAGTAAAGATGAAATTAAAGCAATTATTAGGAGTTATTTTGCCCAATTATATGCCAGTAAAAAAGGCAATCTAAGTGAAATGGATGAATATTTATAAAAATATAAATTGCTCAGATTAACAGAAGTGGAAATAGAATGCTTCGATAACCCTATCTTAGAAAAAGAAATTGAGCAAGCCATCAATGAGTTCCCTAAGAAAAAATCCGCAGAACCAGTTGGATTTGCAAATGAATTCTGCCAAATATTTAAGGAATAATTAATCCCAATACTATATAAACTATATAAAAATAGGTAAAGAAAGAATACTACCAATCCCTTTTATGACACAAATATAGTATTTTAAAGCTTCTAATATATAATTTATTTATTTTTAGTTTTCAACATTCACTTCCATAAGAGTTTGAATTCCAAATTTTCTCCCCATCTCTTCACTCCCCCCACCCCAGGACAGCATGCTTCCTGACCACCCCTTGCCCCAATCTGCCCTCCCTTCTATCACTACTCCTTCTCCCATCTCCCTCCCCTCTATTTTCCTGTAAGCAAATGTATTGAGGATTAAGATGGGCTCTTAGCACTTCTTCAGCTAAGTGCCCTCGAAGAGTTTGGCCTTTGTTTCCTTTGACTGAGTCTTATTAGGTGCTAAGCCCCAGGCCCAAACCCCTATCTATCAGGTGCTAAGCCTATGTGGGTATGAATTGGTAACTAAGGTGGGGCTCCAGGTGTAGCCCATGAAGGGAGATCTGATTATATCTTCACTCCCAAGTAGACTCCAAACCCCTAGCTATTAGGTGCTAAGTCCATGTGGGTGTGAAGCCCTCAAGGTCCTAAGGGGAGGTGCTAACTCCAGAGCCAATAGTAACAGCTTAAGTTCTGGTCGCTCAGATGACATTTGATGACAACTAAAAGAGTGCATAAAAAGAGAAGACAGAGTTGCTTAGGGCTCTCACTCTTGGTGATGTGCTGATGTGGAGATTCAGGGCAGCTGTAGTTAAGAACCCTCCAGCTTGTAAACCTGGATGTTTGGACTTTGTTAAACTCTGGTAACTATGTATTGAGATTTGAATCAGACAAGGTCTGTCTGTTGATGTTTGTAATTTGTTTGTACTTACTCTGAAGCTCAGGGTGCTGGCTTTTTCCCCCAGATCTGAGTAAATGATATTTGTATGCTGGATTAAATTAAGATTGTTAACCCCTTAATGTTGCTTTCCTTAGTAAAGCAGATCAAAAGAACCTGGGCTTGCTGCATTGGTTGTTGTTGGTCTTACACCCCCACAATAGCTGCTAGCCCATTTGTCGAAACAGCAAAATAGATTTCTATACCTCGTTGCTTGTACTTATTTCTCAGTTGCATGCAAAGAATTTTTTAACATTCATTTTTTAAAGCTTTGAGTTCTACATTCTCTCCCTTCCTCCCTCCCCACCCACCCTCATTAAAGAAGCAAGCAATTTGATATAGGTCATACGTGTGTAGCCATGCATAGACTTCCATAACAGTCATGTTGTGAAAGGCCAACCACATTCCCCTGTCCTTCCCACAAATATAGTTTTGATACTTAAACCAGGAAAGGTTTAAAAAGAGAGAGAAAGAAAGTTATAAACCAATTTCCCTATGAATATCAATACAATTTTTAAAATAAATACTAGTCAGGAGATTATAACAATATATCTCAAAGATCATACACTTAGATCAGGTGGTATTATACCAGGAATGTAGGCTGATTCAACATTAAGAAAACTATAAGCATAATTGACCATATTAATAACAAAATTCATCTGTAAAAACAAAAGATCAAGAATATCAGGGGAATCAATGAAAATATGTGAAGGAAGGCAGCCTAGCAGTACTGGATTTAAACTATATTACAAAGCAGTAATCATGAAAACAATCTGGCACTGGCTAAGAAATAGAGAGGTGGATCAGTGGAATAGATTAGGTACACACTACACAGTAGTAAATGACCATAGTAAGCTAGCATTTGATAAACCTAAAAATCCAAGTTTTGGGATTCACCATTTGACAAAAAATTCCTGGGAACACTGGGAAAACCATACTACTGTCATAGACCCACACCTCACACCATTTACCAAGGTCTAAATGGATAAATGATTAAGACATAAAGGGTGATATAAGTAAATTATGGGAACATGGAAAAATGTACGTGTTAGATCCATGAATAAAGGAAGGGTTTATGACCAAACAAGAGACGGAGAAGATCATGGAAAGTAAAATGAATTATTTTGATTACATGAAATTAAGAAGCTTTTGAACAAACAAAAAAAAATGCAGCCAAAATTAAAGAAAAGTACAAAGCTGGGGGGAAATTGAAAACAATTTTCTCTGAAAAAGACCTCATTTCTCAAATACATAAGAAATGGACCCAAATTTATACAAATACAAGCCATTCCCCAATTGATAAATGGTCAATGATATGAAAAAGGAAATTTCCAGAAAAAGAAATCAAAGCTATGAAAAAAAAGACACATAAAAATGCTCTAAATCACTCTTGATGAGAGAAAAACAAAATAAAACAACTCTGAGATACCACCTCACACTTATCAGATTAGCTAATATGATAGAAAAAGAAAATGACAATGTTGATGGGGATGTGGAAAACTTGGGACATTAATGCACTATTGATTGAGCTGTGAACTAGTCCAACCATTCTGGATCATGATTTGGAACTACATCTAAAACAGTGCATACTTTGACCCAGTGATACCACTACTAGCTCTGTATCCCAAAGAAAAGTGAAAAGGAACTATTTGTGCAAAAATATTTATAGCAAATCTTTTTGTGGTGGCAAAGAATTTGAAATTGAGGGGAAGCCCATGGAATGGCTGAACAAGTTGTAGAATATAATTGTGATGAAATACTATTGTGCTGTAAGAAATGATGAGCAGGGCCCGGAGCCTGCTTAAGATCTGAGTGATACCAGAAAACCATGAAAAACAAGTCAATGACTTGCTAAAGGAGACCCAAAAAAATACTGAAGAAAACTGCACCTTAAAAAATGGACTAACTCAAATGGCAAAAGAGCTCCAAAAAGCCAATGAGGAGAAGAATGCCTTGAAAGGCAGAATTAGCCAAATGGAAAAGGAGGTCCAAAACACCACTGAAGAAAATACTACCTGAAAAATTAGACTGGAGCAATGGAAACTAGTGACTTTATGAGAAATCAAGATATTTTAAAACAGAACCAAAGAAATGAAAAAAATGGAAGACAGTGTCAAATATCTCATTGGAAAAACCACTGATCTGGAAAATAGATCCAGGAGAGACAATTTAAAAATTACCTGAAACTACCTGAAAGCCATGATCAAAAAAAGAGCCTAGATATCATCTTTCAAGAAATTATCAAGGAGAACTGACCTGATATTCTAGAGCCAGAGGGTAAAATAGAAATTGAAAGAATCCACTGATCACCTCCTGAAAAAGATCCCAAAAAGAAAACTCCTAGCAATATTGTTGCCAAATTCCAGAGCTCCCAGATCAAGGAGAAATTACTGCAAGCAGACAGAAAGAAACAATTTGAGTATTATGGAAATACAATCAGGATAACACAAGATCTAACAGCTTTTACATTAAGGGATCTGAGGGCTTGGAACATGGTATTCCAGAACAAAAATGGAGGTCAATGGAGCTAGGATTAAAACCAAGAATCACCTACCCAGCAAAACTGAGTATCATGCTCCAAGGCAAAATATGGATTTTCAATAAAATAGAGGACTCTCAAGCTTTCTCAGTGAAAAGACCAGAGCTAAACAGAAAATTTGACTTTCAAACACAAGAATCAAGAGAAGCATGAAAAGGTAAACAAGAAAGAGAAATCATAATGGACTTACTAAAGTGGAACTGTTTTGTTTACATTCCTACATGGAAAGATGATGTGTATAATTC
>CM053623.1:257128414-257178839 GCA_028646595.1 Phalanger gymnotis
ACACACTGTTCTGATATGGGGCAAGGGGAGAGATGGGGAGAAAATCTGGAATTCAAAATCTTGTGGAAGTGAATGTTGAAAACTGAAAATAAATAAATTTAAAAAATAAAACTAAAAAAAGCAAATGATATGAAATGAAGATTCATAGTTTCATAGAGAACCCTCTTTTTTGTGTGTTCTGCCCAATTTATGGAAATGTCATTTTTGAGAGGTGTTTAAATTCATAAAGAAAAAAAATAATTTTTAAAAAAAACCTTTACTTGATACCACCATTCCCTCAAGTTGCCATTCTATATCCCTCTGC
The DNA here is from genome assembly GCA_028646595.1 of Phalanger gymnotis. Lineage (NCBI taxonomy): Eukaryota > Metazoa > Chordata > Mammalia > Diprotodontia > Phalangeridae > Phalanger > Phalanger gymnotis. The sequence continues at coordinate 257,128,719 of CM053623.1, forward strand.
CTTTCACAAACTCCTGGAAAAAGCAATCTACACTCATTCCCTCCACTTTGTCATCTCCTGTTCATTCCTAAAACTCTTACAACCCAACTTTTGCTTCCCTACTAATGGGCTCAAACTATTATAAAGTCCCCAATGACCTTTTTATTGCTAAAGTCAAAGGGCTTTTAGTTTTCTTATCCTTTCAGAACGCTCTGTTATGTATGACACTGTTGACCACTCCTTTCTAGATATTCCTCTTTCATCCTTGGTTTCTCTAAATACTACTCTGTCATGGTTCTATTCGTATACATCTGACCAGCCTTTCTCTGTCTCCTTTGTAGGATCATCATCTACATTCTATCCCCAATGCATGAGTATTCCAGGGTTCTGTCTTGAGTCCTTTCATCTTCTTTCTTTATGCTCTAGTGTTTGGTGAGGTGATCATCTTTCATGAAAGAGGACAAAAAAGCTTTTATAGTGAAGGGGAAGATGGAGGAGTAGCAGGAAATGCTTGACCCTTATTCTCATTAGAATTGGCTGGAAGAATGAATAACATACACACTTAGTTGGGTATAGAAATCTATCTTGCCTTACAGGGAAGTAGGAGAAGAGTAGAAGAAGAGAAGAAGTGGAGATTATAACAGTTATGGCTGATTGGGGGAGGTGGTGGTCAGAAGCAAAACATTTTTGAGGAGGGACAGGGTGAAAGGGGGGAGAGAGAGAGAGACAAAGACAGAGAGAGAGAAAGAGAGAAAGAGAGAGAGAGACAGAGAGAGAGAGAGAGAGACACAAAGACAGAGAGACAGAAACAGAGACACAGAGACAGAGAGACACAGAGAGAGAGACAGAGAGAGGAAGGGAAGGAGGGAGGGAGGGGGAGAGAGACAGAGAGTGAGAGACAGAGAGAAGGATAAACAGGGAAAATTGATTGGAGGGAAATACAGTTAGTAATCAAAACTGTGAATGTGATGAACTTATCCATAAAACAGAAGTGAATAACAGAGTGGATTAAAAACCAGAATCCTACAATGTGCTGTTTACAAGAAACATACCTGAGACAGAGAGAGACAGAGACAGAGACGGAGAGAGACTGAGAGAGAGTAAAACTATATTAATGAGGGTCCTCAATTTTGTCCTCTCAGAACTAGATAAATCTAACCAAAAAATTAAAGAAGAAAGAAGTTAAGGAGATGAATAGAATTTTAGAATAGATATGACAGACCTCTGAAGAAAACTGAATGAGAATAGAAAAGAATATACCTTTTTGTCAGTGGTATTTGGCACCTACCCAAAAACTGGTCATGTTTTAGGGTATTAAAACCTTACAACCAAATAAAGAAAAGCAGAAATATCAAATGCACCCTTTTCAGATCATAATGCAATAAAAATAATATTTAATAAAGGGCAATGCCTCATTTCTCAAATATATAGAGAAGTGAGTCAAATTTCTAAGAATATAAGTCATTTCCTCATTGATAAAAGGCCAAAGGATATGGAGTTTTCAGACAAAGAAATCAAAGCTATCTATGGTCAAATGAAAAAATGCTCTAAATCACTATTGATTAGAGGAATGAAAATTAAAACAACTCTGAGATACCACTTCACACCTATAAGATTGGCTAATATGACAGAAAAGGAAAATGATAAATGTTGGAGGGAACATGGGACAATTGGGATACTAACGCACTGTTGGGGGAATTGTGAACTGATCCAACCATTCTGGAGAGCAATTTGGAACTACACCCAAAGGCAATCAAGTTATGCATACCCTTTGATCCAGCAATACCACTACTAGGTCTGTATCTTAAAGAGATTTTAAAAAAAAAGGAAAAGGACTTACTGGTACAAAAATATTTATAGCAGCTTTTTTTTTGTGGTGGCAAAGAATTGGAAATTGAGGGGACACCTGTAAACTGGGGAATGGCTAAACAAGCTGTGGAATATGAATATAATGGAATATTATTGTGCTATAAGAAATGATGAACGGGTGGATTTCAGAAAAACCTGGAAAGATTTACATAAACTGATGCAAAGTGAAGTGAGTAAAACTAGGAGATAGCAACAACATACAATGATCAACTATGAATGACTTAGTTATTGTCAGCAATACAAAGATCCAAGACAATTCAAAAGGATTCATGATGAAAAATTCTATCCACATCTAGAGAAAGAACTGGTGGGGTCTGAATGCAGACTCCAGAAGCATACTCTTTTCACTTTCTTTATTTTTTCATAGTTTTTTTTTTCTTTTGATCTGTTTCTTCTTTCACAACTTGACTAATATGTAAATATGTTTAACATGATTGTACATATAAAACTTATATTAAATTGCTTACTGTCTTCAGGGAGGGAGAGATGAGGGAAAGAGAGAGAAAATTTGAAACTCAAAAATATTTTTTAAATGAATGTAATGATTTGTCTTCACATTATTTAAAATAAAGAAAAAAAGAGCGATGAAAACATAGATTGAAAGTTAATTGGAAACTAAGTCGCCTAATCCTAAAGAATGATTGGTTCAAAAAATAAATCAGAGAAACAACCAATAATTTCATTAAAGAGAATAACAACAATGAGACAACATACAAAAATTCATGGGACACATCTAAAGCAGTAATTAGGGGAAAATTTACTTCTCTAAATGCTTACATCAATAGAATAGAGAAAGAACAGATCGGTTAATTGGGAATGCGACTAAAAAATAACTAGAAAGAGAATAAATAATTCCCAACTAAATATCAAATCAGAAATCCTGAAAATTAAAAATAGATTTGAAAGTAATAAAACTATTGAACCAATAAATAAAACTAGGAGCTGATTTCATGGGGGGGGGGGAGGAAACAATAAGATAGATAAACTATTGGTTAATTTATTTTTAAAAAAGAAAGAAGAAAACCAAACAACTAGTATGAAAATGAAAAGGGAGAATTCGCCACCAATGAAAAGGAAATTAAAGCAATTATTAGGAGTTATTTTGCTCAATTATATGCTAGTAAAAATGAAAATCTGAGTGAAATGGATGCATATTTACAAAAATATAAATTACCCAGATTAAAAGAAAAAGAAATAGAATATCTGGAAAACTCTACCTTAGAAAAAGAAATTGAGCAAGCCATTCATGAGCTCCCTCAGAAAAAAATCCCCAGGACCAGATGGATTTACAAGTGAATTCTACTAAACATTCAGGGAAAAATTAATCTCAAAACTATATAAACCATATGAATAAATAGGTACAGAAGGAATCCTACCGAATTCTTTTTATGACTTAAATATAGTTTTGATACCTAAACCAGAGAGGGTTAAAAATATGGAGAAAGAAAACTATAGACCAATTTCTCTAATGAATATTACTACAAAAAAAAATTTGAGTCCTAACAAGGAAATTATAACAATATATCTGTTAAGGCAATTGGTAAATAAGATCTTTCCCACCCATTTGAATAGGCTTAAGGTGGGGCTCCAGGTGGAGCCCATGAAGGGAGGTCCAATTATATCTTTGCTCCCAAGTAGGCCCAAAACTCCTAGCTATTAGGTGCTAAGTTGATATGGGTGTGTAAAGCTCTCGAAGCCCTAGGAGGAGGTGTTTACTCCAGGTCCAATAGTAGCTGCCTAAGTTCTGGTGGCTCAGATGAAGCTCTAGTGATTGGATGATGTCTAATGGCTGTATCAAAAGAGAGAACACGACTTGGAGATAGAGACATGGTAAAGGCAGAAGAAGCAGCAGCAGTGGCACTAGCAGCAGTAACAGCCTCGGCAGTGGTGGTGGTGGGCAGCAGTGGCGGTGGCAGCAGCAGCAGCAGTGGAAGCCAAAAACCAAGCCAAAGGAGAAGAAGCTGAAGCAGCAGATGCTGCTGTGAGCAGGACTGACCTGCAGGCAGACAGGAGAGTGCTGAGCAAGGGCTTGAGGCCAGTGGGCAATTTTCTTACCAGAGGGCCCTAGCATTGGGGGTAAGCAAGAATATGATTTGGCCTACTGTCATAATGTTTTTCTGTAACCTACTGGTTACTTTTGTGAGGAGAACTTATTGGGCTGGAAGCTTTTGGCCAGGATATTGAATTGGGGACACTGGTCTGCGGGTCGGCTACTTTAGAGCTTAAATAAATGCTTTTAATTCTTCTGCCTTCTACTTAGAGAATTCCTTATATCCTGCGGTTCTGAATCATTCAGGCATATTCATGATTTTCTTTGAAATCATGAATTCTGCCTTCATGATCACAAAGTTCATACACTAGGACCAAGTGGGATTTATAGCAGGCATGCAAGGCAGATTCAATATTAAGAAAACTATATCAATAACATATCAATCACAAAACCAATAGAAATCATATGATTGTATCAATAGATGCAGAAAAACTTTTAACAAAATACAACACTTATTCTTATTAAAAACTCTAGGAAGTATAGGGATAAATGGAGCTTTTTAAAAAAAAAAAAAGTAATATTTACCTAAAACCAATAACAGGGATAAGCTAGAAGACTTCCCAATAAGATCAGGGGTGAAGCAAGTATGCCCATTATTACCACTATTATTCAATAATGTACTAGAAATGCTAGCTATAGCAATAAGAGAAGAAAAAAATTGAAATAATTAGAATAGGCAATGAGGAAATGAAACTACCACTCTTTGCAGATAATATGATGGTATCCTTGGAGAATGCCAGATAATCAACTAAAAAACTAGGTGAAATAATTAACAACTTCAGCAAAGTTGCAAGATAGAAAATAAACCTATATAAGTCATCAGCATTTCTATGTATTACCAACAAAGTCCAGCAGCAAGAAATAGAAAGAAGAACTGCATTTAAACTAACTGTAGACAACATAAAATCCTTGAGAGTCTACCTGCCAATACAAATGCAGAAACTGTATGAATACCATTAGAAAATACTTTTCACATGAATAAAGTCAGATTTAAACAACTGGAAAAAATATTGATTACTCATGGGTAGGCCAACCCAATATAATAAAAATGACAATTCTACCTAACTTAATAAACTTATTTGGTGCCATGCCAACCTGCCATATAGAGCTAGAAAAAAGTAATAACAAAATTCATCTGGATTCATCAAGAATATCAAGGGAATTAATGAAAAAAAAAAGTGAAACAAAGTGGCCTAGCTGTACCAGATCTCAAACTGCATTACAAAGTGGTAATTGTCAAAACAATCTGCTACTGGCTAAGAAAAAGAGTTGGAGCAGTGAAATAGATTATGTACACAATACACAGTAGGAAACTACCATTGTAATCTTGTGTTTGATAATACAAAGATCCAGACTTTGGGGATAAGAACTCAGTATATGACAAAAACTGCTAGGAAAACTAGAAAGCAATTTGACAGAAAATCAATACCTCATCAAGATAAGGTCAAAATGGGCATATGATTTAGAAATAAAGGGTGATACCATAAGCAAAGTAGGAGAGCATGGAATAGTTTGCTTCTCAGCTCTATGGAGAAAGGAAGAATTTATCATTAAACAGGAGATAGAGAGCATTATCAAATCCAAAATGAATAATTTTGATTACATTTAATTAAAAAGATTTTGCACAGGGGTAGCTAGATGGCACAGTGAATAGAGCACCAGTCCTGGAGCCAGGAGGACCTGAGTTCAAATCCAGCCTCAGACACTTGACACTTACTAGCTGTGTCACCTTGGACAAGTCACTTAACCCCAGTTGTCTTGAGTCCCCTTTCCAAAAAAAAAAAAAACAGTTTTTACACAAACAAAACCAATACAGCCAAGATTAGAAGGAAAGCAGAAAACTGCGAATAAAATTTTACAACAATTTTCTCTAATAAAGGCCTCATCTCTCCCATATATAGAGAATTGAGTAAAATTTATAACACGAGCCATTCTCCAATTGATAGTCAGTGATATGAACAGGCAGTTTTTGGATACAGTAATCAAAGCTACCTATATTCATATTAAAAAAAAGCTTGAAAGTACTATTGATTAGAGAAATGCAAATTAAAACAACTCTGAGGTACCACCGCACACCTATCAGATTGACTAATGTAACAGAAAAGGAAAATGACAAATGTTGGAAGGGATGTGGGAAAATTGGGACACTAATGCACTGCTGGGAGAGGTTTTGAACTAGGCCAACCATTCTGTAGAGCAATTTAGAACTCTGCCCAAAGGGTGATAAAACCCCTTGATCCAGCAATACCAGTAGGACGTATAGTAGGCGTATAGGTGTCAGGGAAAACTAGTACCTCTGCTGTGAGGGCTGTTGAGTTCCACCTTTCCACCTTTGATATCCACTTACCACCCAGCTTTCATCTGTAGCATACTCAGCAGCCATACCCCAGTAAACCATTTCAGCAGACCAGCTAAACCAGCTTGGGGGGTAAGCGACAGGCCTCAAACCCATCAGTGAGTTAGAGGGGTGTGTACTTAAAGCATGTGAGGACTTCCCCTGATGGAATGGGCAGATAGAAACAATTTGTTCCAATGGGCCACATAGGTAGTGGAAATGTGCTGTGGAGATCTTAGAACTTGGTTAGACATTAAAGATGCCAACACCACCCATTAAGTCCTGAGCCATAGGCAGTCATCTTGACTTGTCTTGCCACTGGGATTCCAATGACTCTGGAAGAAAGAGTGAGGCCAATGACTTTGCACAATACTGCCTCACTTAAATCCATTTACGTGTGAGTCAAAAAAATCTCACTTATGCCATTTTATCATTTTTCCCTACTTCAAAATCCCTTGTGATGAAGCAGTGGGAGCTATTGTCACAATCCTGTAGACAGGTGGTCCAGGCCATGCAGTTGTCTTCTCACTGTGTCTGAGCACTCTGGACCACATTGCTTACCTCCTGGTGTGAGGAAACGGCTGGGAAAGGTGCCTTAAAATTATGTTTCCCCTTACCTAACCCTGGCCTGTTTACCAAGGCAGATGGGGATCCTACCCCACAATCAAAACACCAAAAAATGTACAAAAGCTTTTGTGAAGATAATTCCACTTATCATTGGTACATGGAATGTACACATGCTTATGGACAACAAGAAATCCAAAGCCCTGGAAGATGAATAGCTCTTCTTGCAAGAGAACTCAGCAGGTATCACATTCAAACCACAGCCCTGAGTGAAACAAGGCTGGCTAATGAAGGCCAACTTATCAAAGTCAAAGCTGGATAAACGTTTTTTCTTTAGTGGCCACAGTGACAGGGAGCAGCATGAAGCTGGCATGGATTTTGCATCAAAACTAATCCAGTTAGCAAGCTTGCATGCATCCCAAAAGGGCTGAATGACAAGCTTATGACAATGGAATTGCCACTTGCAAGAAAGCGCTACACTACCATCATCAGTGAGTTATGCTCCTGCCATAATGAACCTTGGAGACCCACATCACTAATGTGCTGAAAGAGGACAAACTTGTAATTCTGGGTGACTTTAATGCCAGAGTAGGCACAGACTATCAGACATAGTAAGGAGATCTTGAGAGGAATAGAGTGGGAAACAGCAACAACAACAGGCACTTATTGAAGACTTGTGTGTCTTATGACTGTCTCATCACCAACACTGTTGTCCATTTACCTAAATGCAATAAATTCACAACAAATGGAGAAACTGTGAATGCTGTGGATAAGTTCACTTACCCTGGTAGTAATTATGGGGATGTATACATAGTTGATGAGGTTAATGCATGCATTGCCAGAGCTAGCTCAGCGTCTGGTAAGCTCCAAAGAAAAATGTGGGAAAGAAGAGGTATTAGACTGCCTAATAAACTGAAATAAAAACATTTAATAGACTATGCCATCACAAAAAGAGAAGAGACAGACAGAATGTGAGAGTAATGAAAGCATGTGTGGTGCAGAGTGCTGAACTGATCACAGACTTATCCTCTCCAAACTAAATATTCACATTTAACAAAAGGAGCAGCCCCAGGGCAAAACAACTACCAGAATACTTCATGTCAACAGATTAGAGTGCTTCTCTGAGTCTGAACAGTTTGCTGCTAACTTGGAGGGAAAGCCAAGCCAACACATGTTTGCCAACAGTGGACCAGAAAAGGAGTGGGCAGCTTTCAGAGACTTGGTGTACAACACTGTAGGGCCAGAACACTCATAGATATCAAGATAGGTTTGATGAAAATGATGTGAAATATAGAATCTGCTAAACAAAAAAGAACTCCATAGAACTCCATGAGGATAGTTTGGTTTGCTCACCTCTAAGAAGGCAATGCTTAATTCCATCAAAACTAAAGGGCAAGTGAAGCTTGGAGAGATGCAGGATTCTTGGCTCAGTAAGAAGGCCTATGAAGTTCAGCTTTATGCTGATAGTAACAATCCAAAGTGCTTTTATGATGCCCCAAAGGCTATTTATGGGCCAAAGGCCTATGGTGCATCTCAACTACTCAGCGATAATGGAGCCAGATTGATTAATGATAAGGACATGATCCTGGAGAGATGGGTTGAACATTTCTATAGCGTTCCCAATAGACCATCATCAATCAATGTTGCAACCAGTGACTGTATATCTCAGGTTGAAGTCAATCCCCGCTCTACTTCCAATTGAAGAAGAGATTTTGAATGCCATTAGGCTCCTCTTGTGTGGCAAAATGCCTGGTGCTGATTCTATTCCAGCTGAGATTTACAAGGCATGGGGTCCACTGCTCAGACAAGGAGTGACTGAATTCTTCCAGGTTATATGATAAGAGAAGGTTATCCCCCAGGAGTTCCAAGATGTCTCCATTGTCCATCTCTATAAAAGAGAAGGAAACACTATCTTGTGACAATTGCATGGGGGGAGCTCTCTCTCTTGGTCACTGCTGGCAAGCCTCTGGCCAAGAGTCCTCCTTAATCCGCTGATCCATCACCTGAAAGATGGTCATCTACTGAAAGCCAGCATGGCTTCAGAAAGTGCCAAGGAACAGTCAATACTGTGTTTGTTGTCTGACAATTCCAGGAGAAATGCAAGACAGACATCTATACAATCTGACAAGGCCTTTGATACTGTCAGTTGTGAGGGCTTGGAAAGGGTCATGGCAAAACTTGGTTGCTCAGAGAAGTTCATCAGTATTGTACATCATCAATATTGTACATCAGTTTTTTGACAGCATGTTTGCACAGATTCTGGATAATGGACCATCATACTCTCGTGCTTTCCCAGTCACCAACAGAGAGTGAAGCAAGACTGTGTTTGCTTTCATGCTTTTTAGCATACTGTTTTCAGTAATGTTGTCAAACATCTTCAACATGGATGAAAACAGCATCAAGGTCACAGAGAGTAAGTTATTTAACTTGTGTTGGCAGCTCTTGTTGCTGGTCTTGTTGGGTCTTACAAAAAGGCTACAAGCCAAGACTAAAATGGAGAGAGAATGGGTGCACGATTTTTTGGTTGCAAATGATTGTGCACTCAATGCAGACTCTGGGGCTGAGATGCAATAGAATATGGATCAATTCTCTGCTGTTTGTGCTAATCTTGGCCTGACAATCAACACTAAGAAAACAGGTTCTCTACCAGGCAGCACCACATCATCCATTCATGGAACCACTGGTTAAAACAAATGGAGAAACTGTGAACGCTGTGGATAAGTTCACTTACCTTGGCAGTAATTGCGGGGATGTATATACATAGTTGATGAGGTTAATGCATGCATTGCCAGAGCTAGCTCAGTGTCTGGTAATCTCCAAAGAAAAGTGTGGGAAAGAAGAGGTATTAGACTGCCTAATAAACTGAAGGTCTACAGAGCCATTGTGCTGGCCTCATTGTTGTATGCCTGTGAAACCTGGACAACATATTAGTGCCATGCCAGGAAACTGCTTCCATTTGAATTGTCTTAGGAAGATTCTAAAAATCACCTGGAAGAATAAGTTACTAGTCCTTTTCTCGAGCTGAACTGCCAAGCATTCAGACTCTATTGGAGAGAAGTCAACTCTGATGGGCTGGCCAGGTTATTCAAATGCCAAACATACATTTGCATAAAAGACCATTTTACGGGGAACTCACACAAGGTAAGCACTCACACGGAGGTTAGAAGAAGTGATACAAGGATACTCTCAAGGTCCCTCCTGTAACAACAATTTGGCTGTACAGTTGTAAGACCCAACAAGACCAGCAACAAGAGCTGCCAACACAAGTTCTTTGATCTGCTTTACTAAGGAAAGTAACTTTAAAGGGTTAACAATGTCACTTAAATCAAACATACCTATATAACTCACTTAGTTCAGGAGGAAAAGCCAGCACCCTGAACTTTAGAGCAAATACAAACAAATTACAAACATACATTATATAAACAGAGCAAGTACAAACCAACATCTGGGTCAGACCAGAGTCTCAACACTCCTTCCATGAGTGAGCCCTAAAGGAAAAATGCCAACCTCTGAATTTACACACCCTGTTCAGTGTCAAAGGTCATCACAACATGCAATTCAAACCCACATGACCTAAAGGCATCACAAACGTGACTTAAACCCATGTAAACTAGGCTTTCTCTTGAGGTAAGGAGGTCATCGAAGACTCCTGATTTAATCAAAGAAGCAAAGGCCAGACTCATCAAGGCCTCCTGATTGAATAAGTGCTCCAAAAGAGAAAACAGTAAAAAAGTCTCACCTTAATTACTGATACACCTCCCAAGAACTTTGGAATGAATTATGACACACTAGAGAAACCGGCACAGAACCATCCAGTGTAACATGCTCACATCAAAGAAGGCACTGCGCTTTATGTGCAAAGCAGAATTGCAAATGTGAAAATTTAGAGTCATCTCCACTCCAAAGGTTCATATGGATTATTTGTGCCCAACCTGTCTTCTGGCTCATTCTGGTCTGATCAGCCACAGTTGGTCACACTGTACCTTGACCTGAACATAATGACGTTATTTTGGTCCTCTTCTAGAACACAGGATAATAACCAATCCCAAAGAGATTTTTTAAAAAAGGAAAAGAATCTATCTATACAAATATATTTATAGCACTTCTTTTTGTGGTGGCAAAGAACTAGAAATTGAGGGGATGCCCATCAATGGGGAATGGCTGAACAGGTTGAGGTATATGATTGCAATGGAATACCATAAGAAATTGTACCATGAGAAATGATAAGCAGGATGCTTTCAGAAAAACCTGGAAAGCCTAATATGAATCAATGCAAAGTGAAGTGAACATAACCAGGGGAACATCATACATATTAACAGCAATATTGTACAATGATTGACTGTGAATGATTTAGCTGTTCCCAGCAATACGAAGATCCAAGAAAATTCCAAAGGTGTTACAACAAAAAATGCTATTTCAAGACAAAGAACCAAAGGAGTCTAAATGCAGACTGAAGCATGCTGAGTTGTTTTTTTTTTTACTTCCTGTATTTTTCTTTTTTTTTTCTATGTGTTTTCTTTTACAACATGACTAATATGGAAATATGTTTTGTATGACTGAACATGTATAACCTATGTCAAATTGCTTGCCTTTTCAGTGACGGGATAGAAGGGAGGGAGGGAGAGAATTTGGAACACAAAATTGTAAACATGAAGTTTCAAAACTGTTTTTATATGTAATTGGAAAAAATATTAAAATTAAAAAACAGTTCAAAATGCTCCACAAATTTTCAAGTTGATTTTTATTCCTCAAAAAAGAAGGATGTTGTAGTAAAGTTGCACTGAAAATTATGATGAGAAAATATCTACCTCATTACTGAACTTTTGCAGCAGTGAACAATTTGGAATCATTAAAAGAATTACCTGGAGCTGTAACATTGAAAACTATACTGTATAGTTGGAAGAATAATGTAGGATAAATCTGAGAATAAAAGACCTGTCATCCATATTTGGTGACTGTGTTTCAGGAAAATATATATGTATATGTATATTTAAGCAGAAAAAAATATGATATAATTAGTTAACTTTACTAAAATTTTGCTAACCAATAAAATGGCGGAGAGCCAAAGAAGGAAAAAAAAATAGAAACACATCCTACACAGGTAGGGATTACCAAAGAAAAACTTCACTTCCTTCTACTTAGTGCAACTCCAACCCTCATTTCTTCTTTTAAAAGACCAGGTAAGGGACTGATTGTCTTTTTTAGGATATAGGACTCAAAAAGGAGAAAGAAAAAATATTTTCAATTGAAAACTTACTTGGATGGAGTTTCCTACTGAGTTTTCTGTGTAACATTTGTAAGAGACACAGAAAGTCAATTTTAAGTTGATGATTGAGCATATTGGGATTACTAAGTAATTCAGATAACCTAATGTTACTCTTGATAAACTTCGAAGCTGTTGTTTTGGGCACCAATGGCAAATTGATCTGGTAGTTACAATCTGTGAAGTTCACATAGTCATCTTGGATATTCTTAATTCTGGAAACAAACAAAATAAGAAACCTGTTGTTGACACAAAACCTTGGAAATAAAAACTTACATAAATCTTAGAAGGTTTGTTTTAAAACTGAAATGTCTAAATGATAACTCACTCTCGTTTTGTCAATAATGTGTAGACATCTTGTATCAATATTTCTGGTACTCCAGGTTTACAATGAAGTGTCCCATGAATTAATTCTTTGGCTATTTTCAAATGTTTTTTTGAAAAAAACTTTAATAATAAAAAAACTTTAGCTGAGTTAATTTGATATTTAACAGTAAAGAATTCTATATTACATTCTCATTTTTCTATTAATGTACTTAGCTTTCTCCTACATTTCTTTCAATTAATCCACTTCCTTACATCTAAAAAGCAAACATAATTAACTCAATGGAATAAAATATATGTATAATAATAATAATAATAGCTGACATTTATATAATGCTTACTACTATCAGGTACTAAGTATGTACTAAGTACTTACTATGTATACCGGTGCTAAGTGCTTTACAATTACTATCTCGGTTAGTCCTCAAAACAACCCTGAGAGGTAGGTGCTATCATTTTCCCCATTTCACAGATGAGGAAACTGAGGCAAAGAGAGTGACTTAGCCAGGGTCACAGAGTTTGAGGTTGGATTTTGACCCCAGGTCCCAGATGTCCAAATATGTCACAGTAATGCATGGTTAGAGTATAATAAATATCCAAGTTAGTAAGGTGTTATAATATATACTATTAACTCTATATCAGAGGTTCTTAGGGTCTGCAAACTTTAAAAAAATTTTTTTGGAATTGCATTTCAATGTAATTAGTTTCCTTTGTAATCTTATACATTATATTTTATGCATTTAACAATATTTTTCTGAGAAAGGATCCCTAGGCTTCAACAGACTGCCAAGGATATTGATGATATAAAAATGGCTAAGAACCCTGGCTCTAAAATCTTTGCTCTATAACATACATACATTGGGGCTCATGCAAACAAACAAAAACAAAAAACTATTGTTTCTTGTTAGCATTATTAACTTCCATACTTAACTCCCTTACTGATACCATTGATAACACAAGCATCCCCAGATATTCTTAATACAAATGTAGATTGCAGGCCAGCAGGATTTAGAAAGGAGTTTTCAGATTTTCTGGATTTTACAGTAATTCAAATGCCAGGAATAGCTTTCTCAACCCCAAATTCGACTGCTTTTCTCTACTCAAGGGAAGATGGATCAGATAGCATATTCAGAGAAAGGAACAACAGCTCTGCTGGGTATAATTTGTTGCAATAGTCTGAGGGGCAATGCTGTCCAGTTTATACACAGAAGTAGAGAAGAAAGTTTTTATTGAGTTTCGTCTTTCTAGTTTATTTTTGTTTGAAGTGCTATGAATAGTGTATTTTATCAATCAAATACAAATTTAAATAAAAATGAGTCAGGAAGCTAAATATAATTTTTAAATTATTTGTAAGGTCATTCTTACTATTTACCTCTTCATTAGCTCAGGTAACTGAGCTGATTCCATCCATGTTCTAAATCAGAATACAAAGTCCCCAAAATCTTATCTTTAATAAGGTGAAAACATTTTAAAATCACAAAGAATTGCTGTAGAAAGAAGAGTCCTTAGGTAGCTTACTTATTTAGAGCATTCTCTTGATGAGACCCAGCATTTAATGTTCATTTTCCAAGTCAGTTTGTTTCTGTCCAAGGTTTCATAGTCTTATAACACTATTTTGCAAATGCTTTCTACTGATTCCAAAAGTGAACTAGTTACATGGATGGCTCAGGGCAATCTGTCATCACAGGTGGAAAAAAAAATCAAAACATATGCTCTCCTGGCAATTTTTCAAAAGTATCATTTTCCAATATGGAGGCCAGCAATCCGGGAAATTCAGGGTCAAATAGGGAATGCACAATTTAAGACATTTTTTTAAAAATACAGAATTGGGGGTATGTGCTATTTTCTTAAAATTACATAATTAATAACTTACCTTTTCCAGCTGTGCCCAATTAGCCAATTTGGATTTTATGGAATTTCCATTCTCAAAAGTTAGCAGTTTAAGATCCAGTGGATAATAGATGCTGAATATTTCTGCAAGTAGGAAGCCGTTTGAAAAGTCCCTAACCAGTAACAAGGAGATTAAACAGAATGCTGTATTTTAGTTTGCAATTTTATTATTACATTGACATCAATTTAGACTATAAACACAGTGCTTTAGATACAGAAGGCACTTAACAAATGCTGGCTGATTTAAACTGAATTGAATTACATAACTCAAATATTCAGCATGAACCAGAAATAACATTGAAAATTTACAAACCCTGAAGGGGGACATTCTTCAAAATGCTTTGGTTTTGAGGTAGCTCACTTAGAATGAACAGTGAACTAGGAGTTCTAGATTCAAAACCCAACTCTGCCTCTTCGTAGCTTTGTGACTTTGAGGAAATCATTTAACAATCCTTATCTATAAAAATAGAAGTTGGACAAGATGATCGATAAGTTTCTCTCCATTTCTATGAATCTTTGAATATTTTGAGGGGAACTAAATCCTATAAACTTAGGATCCAAGACAGACTATATAATCATGCCATATTATATCTATATTATTTTGATGTGTCATTATCTCTAAATGCATGTTGGCTAATATTTGTCACCTGGAAATAAAATTGATTTTCAATATTCTTGACTAGTTTAATAACTTCAGAGCATCAGGTGCTGGGAAAGAACTTGGAAATATGACAGCAGAGAGGCTGGGAAAGTATAGTTAGCTCTTAATTATAATTTTAAAATTATCTCCATTTTCATTTATCCCAAGGTAATCCTGCTTTCATATCTGTTGATAGCACTTAGAATAATGAAAGTATCCCAGTATCTTAGATTGCCAGAACTTAAAGTGGTTATAGGTTTGATGATTCATTTATACACAATGGAATACAATACAAGTGTGTATAATAGACCCTCAACATAATGTTGGGGCAGCTAGGTGGTGAAGTAGATAAGAGTGCTGGGCCCTGAGTCAGGAATACCTGAGTTCAAATGTAAACTCAGACACTTACTAGCTGTGTAACTCTGAGCAAGTCACTTAACTCAGCTTCAGTTTCCTCATCTGTAAAATGAGCTGGAGAAGAAAATGGCAAATCACTCCAGTTTTTTTGCCAAGAAAACCCCAAATGGGGTCTCGAAGAGTTGGAACTGACTGAAACAACAACAACAATATGATGTTGAATTCACATCAATTCAACAAAGGTTTATTAAGAATTAATTGTCTATTGTGTATTAATATTTGATAATAATTTATTAATATTTACATGATTTATTAAGAATTAAGCCTTGAGATGATACAAAGTTTTTATATTTAGATATAGGCCCAGGCCTCTGGGGGGTTTCAGTTTTCTCCGAGATAAAACTCCAATATTTATTACATAATACATCATTTGATTAAGTCTAAGACAAAGTGATTTGTAGTTAAAGAGGGAAGATCAAGGGATCCTTTGCTGAGTAGGAGGCATTTAAGTAAGGCTTTAAAGAATGGGTAGAAATTCAACTCTGGAAAGAGGCATTCAAGACTTAAGAAACAACCAAATGCAAAGGCCTAAAGATACAAAGTATTTAGATACAAAGCTCTTGGTACTTGTATCTTATTTGATAAGCCTCAAATAAGGATTACTATAACACAATGTTACTTTGACAAGCGTACTTGACATCCAAACATATTGCACTTTTGAAAAAAGAAAAAAGGTAAAATACTATATCTATTCCTGGCTGCAAAGCAGAGTGGTGCCAGATGAAAAGGAGCCAAAGAAGGGCCTAAAAAAACAATATTGGTCACAAAGATCTTTGAGTTTTGCTGCTGGAAAAAGAGTATGTTTAAAAGAAGAAATAGGTCAACAGTGGAATGTGTGGGAGGTGTTTTGTTCCCAACTCTCATTTCTTTTTTATGTCTTGTTCACTAGTGGAAAAGGGGAAAGGAAGCTGGAGACCCTAAACCTTTAAGCCTCTTTTAGGAAGGGTTTCCAGTGGGTTAAGAAAGTGTGAGGTGAAGCTGGGAACAAGAGGAAATCTGAAGAAACTCCAAGAATAATACATAATTGCACTATTTTGTAGCTGCTCTAAGGTTAATGACACATTTGGGGTATGTATGGTAATATATGGTATTATATCAGTGGATGTTCGCAATCACCTTGTGAGGTAGGCTATTATTGCCCCTTTTTACAGATGACAAATCTAGCATTGAGAGAGACATAACTAGTAAGTATCCTGAGGCATAGTTAGAGCTCAGATCTTAGCCCCAAAGACAGGGCCAGCAACTTTACTATACTATGCTGCTTCTCACTGAGAAGCCCATTAAGTATAGGAGATCAGAGCAATGAAATTTGAGACAGACGACCCCAGTTCAAATCTCAGCTCTGCCACTTACTTAACCTGTTGGTTCCTCCAACCGGTCACTTTACAATTGTGGCCTCGGTTTCCCCAAAATGTAAGCAAGCTCCTTGACAAGGGCTGTTTCATCTTTGTTCTGGTATCTCCGAAGCCTATACTGTGGCAACGGCTTAATAAATGCTTACTGGTGGATTAATCTGTAAAATTAAGGGGGAGGGGGGAGCCAGGACTGACCTGTGGCCCTGAGGTCATTTCGACTAGGGCGGGGTAATCAAGGGGAGGCAGAAAGAAGTGAGGAAAGCGCAGGCGCGCGGGGAGGGGCATTCGGGGGTTGCGGAAAGGTGGGGGGGGGCGGGTGGGGGGGAGAGAGAGCGCAGGCGCGTCCGACCCTAGCAGCGCAGACGGTGCATCAGAAAGTTAAGGGAAGCAAAACGAAGCAGGACGACGCAGGCGCAGGGCATGGGGCGGGGAGGGGTAGGGGGGGATGCGGGGAGGGGGAGAGTGTCTATGTGGGGCGGGGTGTCCGAGGGAGATGTTGGATGTTGGGGCAGAAGCCGGTTGGTGCAGGGCAGGACTGGAGGCGGAGCGGCCTGACAGGCGTGCCAGAGGCTAATGAGGGCGGTACCGCGCAGGCGCGGCGAATCCCGGGGTGGTTTCGGGGGTCTACACACCTGTTGATGTTCTTGGGGTAAAAAGTGAGATCCATGCTTTGAAGCCAGCGCAACACGGCCCGGGGCAAGTGGGACTTCTTCGGGGGACACCAGTACGGCTGAATTGGCTTTCGCCGCTTTGGGGAGGCAGGTGTAGCGACAGTTGGTGGCTGTGTCCATGGCAGCCTGCTCGTCGGCTGGCCGACCGCAGCCATGGCCCACAATCCCCCTCCTTGGTAACGGCTTCCCCTGCTACTCTGCCTGGGGGGAGGGGAGAGGAGCATCCGCTCGTGCCCTCGCCCCCTAGCGTTGTAGGCGGCTTCTCTTTCGGGCTCGCACTGACCTGAAGGGGGCGTGATTCTTAGGGAATTCTTTGAAAAGTCCTAGTGTTTGGAACCCTGCGCCACCTGGGAGCCGAAGGACCTCGCTGTTCTCTTGGAAGAACTTGGGGGTGGGGCAAGATAGGTGAGGGGAAAGAGCCCTGATTCTTGGCTTGGAGAAAGGTTGACGTCCTTTGGCTGTACACTGCCTTAGAGCAGCCACGGAGCCTCTTGAGCTCAGTTTCTTCATCTGTAAACTAAATGGGTTGGACTGGACGGCCTCCAAGGAGGGGGGAAGGCAGGACAATTGGGATTAAGTGACTTGCCCTAGGTCACACAGCTAGTAAGCGTGCCCAGTGTCTGAGGTCACATTTGAGCTCAGGTGCTCCAGACTCCAGGTCTGGTACTCTACTCACTGTGCTACCTAGCTGCCTCCCCTTCCTTAGACTTTTAATGGACCTCACCAGATGAATGCGTTCTCCAGCCGGAAGGGGGAATCACCAGTTCCCTCTTTTGTATGTATTCCTTTCCCAGGCCTTTGTCAGACTCACAGAACTCTTATATTTGAATGGTCAGAGACTAAATAATCCATCTAATCTGTACTTTATTTGGCATACCTTCTCCAGTAGCCCTGAATGGGGTGTGCAAGAGGACTAGCTCCTCTGGTGTGAGCCCTTTTCAGGGCTGCTCATCCACCTTTGCTCATCCCAACTCTCACCTGTGGCCCCAAGAAGGTGTAGCATGCTCATCGGCCACACCTCAGTAAACTGGGAAGACAGTGAACCCAGAAGGTGGAGGTGAAAAGGGAGAGAAATCCGTGCTTGGGGGGGTCAATAGTGAAAATGCCAATATATGCTAAATGGAGTGTCTTGTGTAAAGGATCACAAACTACAATGTGAGGGCCAGGAGAGAATGTAAGGTATAAAATAATAAATGGTAGGAAGAGGTTTATGAAGGGCATAAAAAACCAAATAGAGGATTTTATATTTGGTCCTGAAGGTAATAGGGATTCAGTGGAGTTTATTGAATGGGATAGAAAGGAATCTTGTGGGGTGGAGAGTTGGGGGAGAGAATGGAGAAGTGATGACATGGTCAGATCTGTGCTCTAGAAAGAGCAGTTTGACAACTAAATAGAGGCTAGATTGCAGTGGGGGGAAAGACCCGAGGCTGGAAGACTAACCAAAAAGCTATTGTAGTAGTCCAAGCATGAAATAATGACAGCTTAAATCAGCATGGTAACAGTATCATGGAAAAGAAAGAGGCATGTGCTAGATATGTTACAAAGGTAACCTACCTGACCTTCCTACCTGACAACTGATATGGGGAGAGGGGGAGGAGTGTGTGTCTGAAAGAGAATAAAGAGCTGAGGATGACATATAGATTGTAAGCCTAGGTGACTGGAAGTATAGTGGTACCCTCAGCTGTAATAGAGAAGTTGGGAGGAGGGAAGGATTATTTCAGGGGGAGGATAATGAGTTCAATTTGAGGGGTAATGAGTTCAGTTTTAAACATAATGAGTTTAAGATATACATACACACATGTGTATATATATATATATATATGTGTGTGTGTGTGTGTGCGCACACACACACTTTGGGGATTCCCACAGTTAACTGGTGTTTTGTGAGATAATTAGTAACTTTGGAGAGAGCAGTTTTGGTTGAATGAAGAGTTCAGAAACCAAAGTGGAAAGAGTTGAGAAAAGAGTGAAAGGAAAGGAAGTGGAAACACCAGACTTCTCAAGGAGTTCTGTTCTGTGGCTTTTTATTTTTTATCAGGCCAGAAAAGGGAGAAGAGATCTACAGGATGGTGGCAGGAATGAATGAATTAAGTGAGGAAGAATCAAGTAACAGTTTTTGAAAAAGAAGACATTAGCATGTTTGTAGATAATAGGGAAACAGCCAGTAGGCAGTGATTGAAGATTAATAAGAGTATAGGGATGATGGGGCAATCTGCTGGAGGACCAGGATCACTTGTCTATGTAGAGAACTTTGCCTTTTCAAGGAGAAAGGCCACCTTTTTGTAGGGGTCAAAGAGATGATAGTGGCAGAAGGTGTCTGAAATGAGATGAGGAACAGAAAGAAGTGGGAACTCTCAGCTAATGGCCTCAGGTTTTTCAGTGAAATATGAGGTAATGTTCTCAGCTGAAAGGTTCAAGAGGATAGGAGTTTTGAGGAGGGATAAAAAGGTTTGGGAAAGCTGTTGTGGTAAATGGGAGAGTTGAGTCAGGAAGATGTGAAAGCCTTGCGACAGTGAGAGACCTGTTGAAATTTTGTAACATAAATTTGTTGTAGACCCTGTTAGCATAATTGCATGACTTTCTCCAGGCTGTGCCCTATGTTATTCCATAAGGTTTTTGACTAAACTATAAGTATGTGCCCTTACAGGTAGTGTGTTTTGAAATTAGTTGAATTAAATTGAACAACCCTATGAAATATAGGTTCAGAAAGTGTATTATCCTCATTTTATAATATAGGAAAATGAGTTCATGGTGTATTTGGCAATCTTTCTGAGCCTTAGGATTAAAAAAAAAGTATCCTATAGTCTGTGAGATTCTGTCCAGCTGAAGCCCTAATTTGAACCAAGCTTTGCTAGGGAAGGGTTGCTAGTGGACAGATTTATTAATTAGGAAAATAGAGAAAAGCTTTTGTCAGGTAAAATACAAATGGATGACTGTTTTCAGTGTTTAATAATCTTATGAATTTTTATTTATAACCAAGACTTTACTGATTAAAAAAGCTATACTTAAGGTTATGTTTTCTAGGAGTTGGATTATATGACCTCCACCAAAAACAATTTGGCATTCAATTTAAGGACATTGAACACAATTTAATCTATTTCATCCTTAAGACTGCTGTCTGCCATCAGTAACTATCCCTCACAAAAGTCATCTAATTTCTTAAATCATTATGAACTGTGAGACATGCTGTGATGTTGCTACATCATTGTTTGCCAGGAGTTAGGATAACTACCTAGTTTCTGCCAGACTTGTAGCCTTTCCTGTCTACTTAGTGCAATAACATCCACATATTATACTATGATATCTCTAATATGCCTTGGGATAAAGCCCTGCATTCACTTTCTGGGTTGGCTCATTTGTGCCAGCCTGACTTCACGTTGTCAGATCTCTCAAGATCTAGTTACCTTGTTATGGGGAACATACTAGCTTTATTCACCAATATAGCTCTCAAGCCCCAACCAATGTTCTTCCATTTATGTAAACCCACCCACTCAAAAATGATGACATTAGACCTTAAACATAGCAATTTATTCAACAGAAAGTTGGAAGCAATAATAATACCATCACAAATACTCACAATAAAGTGAATGCAATAATAATATATCTCAGTCCACAGATAAATCTAGATGATATTATGTCAGAAACACACTCAGTTTCTGTAGGAAGGAGTAGGTATACAGTTATAGAAGCCTGCCAAGGAAGCACGAGTGAAGAAAATCCATGTGTTCAGGTTAATCCATAATTCTGGAACTATAAAGTCTGGTGACCCCTTTCTGTCTCAGGAACTGTTCCTTAAAAATTCCTTGATAAGCACAGCTTTTGGGTCGGACACATGCTTGTTCTGCTAAGCTGAATTGTTCTATGCTGTGCTTGACTAAGATGTCACTAGATGCAGCTTAGTCAATAAGTTGATACCCTGGGTGACTTCTCTGATTCTCTTCCATGCTGTTCCTCTGCTTAGCTGGACTTAACTTTTCTCAGCAACTACCATCTATTACTTCCAATTTCAGGTTTAGCTGATGACTTTGGTTGAATTAGTATTATACTCTTTTTAAAAATAATATATTTTTTAAATTAACAAATTTCATTCTTACCAACCCCCGTGCCCCACTGGGGGAAAAAAAAGACAGAAAGACTAAAACTCTTTTGACAAATGTGAATAATCAAGTAAAACAAATTCTTGAATTAATCCAAAAAACATATTTCATTCTGCATCCTAAATCTACTACTTCTGTCAAGATATGGATAAAATTCTTCATCAGTCCTCTGGAATCATTACGTCTGGTTGATTACGATATATTTATCAGAATTTTTGAGGTTTTTCTAAGTTGTTCACTTTTTCAGTGTTGTTCTAGTATAATTTGTTCTCCTGGTTCTGCTCAGTTCCCTCTGCATCAATTCAAACAAGTTTGTCCAGGTTTCTCTGAAATCATCCCCTCCGTTGTTTCTTTCAACACAGCGATACTCTTACATTCGTATACCATCAGTGATCCATTCTCAGATTGATGAGCAATTCCTAAGTTTCCAGTTCTTTGTTGCTATAACTATTTTGTGTATATAGGATCTTTTCCTCTCTGATCACTTTGGAGTATAGGCCTAGGAGTGGAATTGTGTCAAAAGGTATGCATAGTGTAATACTTTCAGGGGCATGGTTCCAAATAGTTTTCAGAATGGCTGTACCAATTCACAGCTTCACTAACAATGTATATGTATGCTCTTTTCAGGAAAAGAAGACAATCTTAATTTTGGGGGGAGTAGATGGAGTTCAACTTAAATTGTTTAATGGAATAAATGATATAATATACATTCTCTTGCCCTGAATTTCAACTTTTTAAAGGTTTTCTTGGTTTATTTACTCCATTAACTACTAGCCTCTCCAGTATTGCTCCTTTGCAGTATTCATTTTCTCCATTTCCCAGCAACAACAGGTCACAATTCAAAAGAAGTCTGTCCTCTCTTCTTAGTCTTTGTCTCAGCAACAAGTTTGAATAGACAGCTTCATATATTCTTTCTATTCCTTCTCAGCAGCAGGAGGCAGTAGAAGGTCTTCCAAATTCTCAGCCATAAGAACAAAAAGAAAGTTAGAATTTCTTACATAGTTGTAAAATCTGTTCTTTAGTGTATATCTTATCTTTCTGGGGAACCCGTCTGTGAATAAACCCAAGTTAGCTTATGCTTTGTACCATTTATACCATTTATACCAATTTATACCAATTATATCTGCCCCGTAATCATAGAACAGTTCTAGTATCATTTATATTTCCTCACTTGTACTCTGAAAATTGCTTCACTTTTCCATAGGCAAATAAAGAAGCATACTGTGTTTTCCATTCACTCCAGTATTCTACTTCTTTTAACTTTAAAATGAGCAACTGCTGTTTCAGAACTCTCAACCTGACATACCTGAGACAAGTAAACTGTCAAGGTAAACGATTCAGAAACTCCTTTTCTCAGAAGCAGACTTTGGTCCCAAATATGTGAACTAACTCCTCTACAGGATCTGTTATATTAAAATAGAATCTCCTTGAGGACAGAGGTAGTTTTATTTTTACCTTTATGTCTCCAGAGCCTAGAACAATGAATGAATGAATGAATAAAGGAAACGTTTATTAAACACTATGTGAAAAGCACCGTGTTAAGCACTGGGAATATACAAATAGAAAAGTTAGTCTCTGATTCTCAAGGAACTCGAATTCTAAAAGTTTCAATTCCAAATCAGATGGAAAGGTCCCATGGTCCTTAGGATGCCATGGCAAAGTAGATCCAGTGCCTTTTATTTAATATCATTTCTACTGGTTAAGTCATATCCGTTTCTGATGCTGAACCATTTAACAGTGCCAAGGACTTTGAAAATGAGAGCTTTCTTTTCTAGATCTTCAATAGATGTGACTGTAGTACCAGCAGGAGCAGTTGGCAGGCTATATCTCCACAAAGGTTAGAAGCATTATTCTTCCCAGAGTCTTGGGTTCAGAATTCTTGGTTGTCTGAGGAGAGATAATAGTTAAGATGGTGGTAGTAGTTTGCCTTTCCTGGAACATGCTGCCTCCATTCTCTCCCTCATAATTTGGCTAGTTTGTTTGCCTTCCTTTGGGTACCAGGGAATTGGTTGGCCATCAGTGTTGCTGGCCAACCCTTTTCCTCAGGAGTTGTGGAATGATGGCTGTGAGGACCAAGCTGTTAGCAGTAGCATAGTCTGGGGAAGTGAGGTATCTTGACTTAGAAAATCACAATTTAACATTATCCGTGTTGTATTTTTATTTATTTTGTTAAACAATTCCCATTATGTTTTAATCTGGTTCAGGCTTCACTTGAGAGCTAAGCTCAGAGGCCTGTAGTCCTCAAGTTTGACACCTCTGTGGGGGGTACTGCCACTCCCAGGGCTCCTGTGACAGACAGTCAGCAGTATTGCAAGTAGCAATGAGGAATGTGAACCCTTTCTCCACAATGATTTTTCCCCTCAGCGATGGCCGAAGGGGCTGGGCTAGAAGCAGCTCTGGTGACATGGGAGACACTGCTATTCCCTTCTCTTGGGTTCATGTCTGAAGGGTGCTGGCGGTTCATGTGATGGTGGTAGTTTGACATGCTTGGCACATGCACATCCCTTAGGGTGCCTTGCTGCTTCAATGATTGGCACATAATAGTCATCTAATCAGTGCTTATTGATTGATTGATAGTTTTGTTCCAAGTTTTCTTCTTTCAAGAACAGTTCTTTAGTACTTAAGTATTATTTGGTTTGATTTCTTTATTTCCTATATGTTGAACAAATATCTAACTAAAAATAAAAAAATTAATCTTGAGTCTTAGCTTTTTGATTTAACATTTCACTTTCCATTTTAAATGAATTTCCAGCAAAGCTAGATGAGGCTTTCCTGTGATGTGAATGAGTTGGGAAAGTATTAAAAAATTAACTTTAGCAAAAAACAAAGCAATACTAGTTTTAATGGAGTTTGGGGGCAGTGTTTCTTAGTAAACCTGAATATAATATTTAAGCAAACAAGAAAAAAGATAAATAAAAAAGGGAATGATTTATGTGATTTTCTTCACAAGATGATCTGTGTGTCATAAATATTTTCTGTTATTTTCTTTCTGTTCATCCTTGCTGTCAGTACTTGATTTAAATAAGCTGAGGAAATAACTTATTTTATTTGGATTAATAATTGTGACACTATATAAAAAACAATTCTATTTACTTATGTTACTATTGTATCCTGTTTGTAGACAGAAAAATAAATTCTCTTGAACCATTTTGAATTACTTTTTCTCAGGGATACGCAGATATTATTGTAGGTTTATATGTCAAATATATGTAAAGCAAAAAAAAAGCATCCTGGAAGTATAATAATAATAATAATTTAAAATATACTGGATTTGAACTATTTATGAAATTGTACTTTTTCCAGAAAGGTAATTTGGTTTCATTTTGCAACCTCTGAATATATGGAAGTCAGTGGTTATTTGGAGGTTCCTGAGGATTATCTGAATGGGCCCTGTGCCATCAACAAAGAACAGTATATGTATGCATCTCTTTGTCTTAATGAATATAGACATAGGACACTAATTTGCAGGTTTTTCATCTTAAAAACTATTGTATTTAAAGCAGCTTTATGTACTTTATGGTGTGATAATTTAAGGTACTAAAAATTAGTCCCAAGAGCAGTTTCAATTTCAATAGCAGAGGAAACAAGAGTTGCATTTGCACCTACCCCACTATACCCCCATAACTGCCCAATCACAGGAGGGTTGGAGGCCAGGGTACAGATTCATTGAATAATTAGCAACTGTCCCTGGTGTATGGCTGTGGCAGAGGTACCAGGCTTTCCTCAACCACGGAGGTAGAGATGGAAGCACCACTTGAAATTTTTTTCACTATTATTTAAATAATATAAAACATTTATTAAGGGCTTACTATGTGCCAGACATTGTGCTAAGTGCTGAGGATACAAGCAAGCAAACCAGTTCCTGCCCTTGAGGAACTTCTACATAAAAGGGAGCTGGAGAGGGGAGGGAGGAGGCAGCTTGGTGTGGAAGAGTGTCCTATGTCCCAGGAGCAATGTCTAAGGTAGGAGGTGGGGAAAGGAGATGGGAATGCGGGCTGAAATGGAGACAGCATATTGTGGAGATGTTCAGGAAGTCCATCTTCCCAAAAGTACACCCACTGGAACAATTAAACTGGGTTGGCTGAGATTATGTCTCAAGGAACAAGATGCATATTTCAAGGACCTGTAATACTGGATATATGGATATTCTCTCCATCAAGCTGATCACAATACTTGTCTGCCTTAGTAGACAACCTTCTAGAGTTACAGTGACTCATTGTATTCATCACTGTGACTAACCTATACTGTGTACTAGGTTAGGCTGGTCCTTGGACAAGAGAGATCAAGGTCATCGGAGCTGTACTTAAAGCATTCTCATTATGGTATGATTCAGCCAAAATTAGACCCAGTGGCACAGGCTTCAGGAACGTGAGGCATCACTTTAGGAGTGAGTTCATAAACAAATTTAACTACCTAAATTAACATACTATAATACTTCACTGGACTGTGATTACTCTCTCCCCTAGGCCCCCATGTTAGTACTTCCTTCAACAGTAGGCGTATGGAAGTCTATTCACATTTTCCCATCCTGTATGATTCTTGTCTATGTCCTCATAAATTCTCTAAAGGAGATCAGCTCAACTATTTAAGCATAAATAACTTTAGAAAATGAGTAGCCCAAGTATGATACCAACCCCCTGCCCCCCCTCAGTCTCTAGGCTAGCTCAATCACTCAGTGTGTACTTAGATAATCACATGTACAGTTCCCAGAAGTAATACCATGATGCTACCAGTCTCTCTTTCTCTGGCTGCCTGTCTATCCATCTCTGTCTCCTCACTCCCCTCACCTAGGGGGAATCTTAGGGTGGGGAGATGTGTAAACTACTATTACTCCCACTTTAACCTCCTTAGTCTTCTATTTACACAGAATCAGTCACCATGCATGACTCCATTAACTCTTAAACATAAAACATTACTAAATAAGGCAAAAGAAAGAATAATCACAACCTTTTCTCATTAGTTGAAGTTGAAATAACTTTTACTCAATAAAAGGCAAAGTCAGGAATGATCTGATATTACAATAACTCAATAAAAGTAAAAAGTAAGAATAATCAGAGTATCATAGTCTGCCTATAAACCTGAGTTATACTCTCCTAGCAATACACATAGTGTTTGTACACACTTATAAAAACCTAGCAAGGAGGGCCATGAGTGGGGAAACACATGTGCCTTGGCAGTTTACAGCTCTGGACTTCAGGTGTTTCTGCCCTTTGTCCCTTCAGAACTCATCTGTACCTCAGAAAGCTGCTTCTCTGCTACCTGCTCTATTTCTGGTCCTTAGCATTCTATTATTGGGTAAAGCCACCCCTATTCTTGAGCCAGTGAAGCAGTGACAACTCTTTCAGCTCACAGGGATCTGAGAAAGTGTCAGACTAGTGTAATGACAGGCAATTCTCTTAAGCCAAAGAACTGTCAAGTTCCTCTGATCTGTAAATAGAAGGGGATTTGGCTTTGTCTAATCAGTTCCCTGCCTCTTGTCCCAGCAAAGAACCAGTTTCAGTAAAATAGATGCAGTCTCTATTTACCATGGTTTCTCCCTCTCAAACCAGAGAGGGCAGAAGAGAGTAACAGCCCAAGAGGGGAACGTTCCCATCTCTCAACCTGTAGATGATGCCAGAAAGCAATAAGCTTAAACAGTTCTGTGCACAGCAGTAGGATTCAGTTCTCAATGCACTTTCGGCAGCTGCTCCACCCAGTGTACAAAGAAATGCCTCTCTTCTGATGAGCAAATTCCCAGCAAAGCAACTGAAGAATCCTCTCTGTTAATATCAGTCAAAAGCCTTCGGTACCTTCTGTCCCTGGCTTCTGCTATGCTCAACTTACCCTCTTGTTTCTTATGCCTAACTTTTCCTATAGCATCTTCTGTTGACTTTGTAACTGCCGATAATGCCTTAAATCAAAGCCTTCTGGTGAACAGTGACTCATCTGTACCTTATGAGGTAAAACTCAAAGCCATTTTTCTATAAGACATAAAACCAGCAGTCCTCCAATAATTTTTCTATACACTCTGCACACTTATTTCATTTACATTTTTGTCAATTGTAACCTTTAAAACTCTAAAAATATTCACATGCGAATGTACTGATAGACCACAATGCCCTATAGCCACCATTAATCATCATCATTGTCATCAGCACTTATATAGTGCTTTAAGGTTTACAAAATGTTTTACAAATATTATCTCATTTTATCCTCACAGCAATCCTGAGAGGTAGGAACATCCTCTCACTCATAGTTCTTCCTTCAAATAAATCTCAGTTTATCTGAAGAATGGTTCTCTAAATAGTCCTGTAAACAGTCTCTGTCCCTCCTTAAAACTCTTATCTCAGACATTGTTCTTTATACCTTGTCTTTTTTCAGTTTTCCTGGTTTGCTGGGAAGCTGCTGATTGGAAGAGAGGCATTACTTTGCATTTCGATGGGAACAGGTGCTGGAATAACATTACACAAATGTTCTTTTTCTGTCTCTTAGGTCATCAAACAGTCCACCAATAAAAGGGTCAGTATCTTACAAATATATTCTGATACCAGGAGCAATTTATTAAAATAATAAAAAGATGCAGTTCCATTTATTTAAATATTTTACATTAACATAAGTGTTTGTCCTGTTATCAGTTTCTAGAAAGTGAAAAATTTCAAAGCTTCGTATTTCTTTTAATTCAGCAAACATGAAACAGCAACCGTGTGAGAAGTTTTAGACTATATATGGTGGGGTATGGGTGAGAAAGGAGCAGGATATATAGTCAAAGCCCAAAAGGAGCTTAAAATGAAATTAAGGGGATACCACATATATTTGCATGATATGAAATAAGGTCAGATATGATCAGAGCCAAGAAGAGATCCAAACAAAGTGCTCTAAGAAAGTTTGAAGAGAAAGAAAGCATATGTTTAGGGGCAAGATGTAGGCAGAGAGTCAAGGAAAGCTTGGAAGATGAGCTGGACCTTAAAAGATGAAAAGGATTTTAGAAGGCAGAAATGTGGGTGGAGTACACTCCAGAGGATTAAAACTTAAAGGCAAATTAACATAAAGAAAACATTTTCCTTGGATAGGTTTGGTTGTGACTCTCAGCCTACACCCATTTCAAATAAATGTTTATATTTTAGTGTAAACTCAAACTGCTTAGAAGAGTAACTGAAGCTGAAGAAGAACAGAGATTTGTGGGTAGCTCTTCATAGATTAATGATCACCATTGTAGGTGCTGCTCTAAGGCCAGCACCTCCTTATGTCAGTGTAAATGTTGGAATGAAATGAGGCACTAGAAAGTCAGTGAATATTTTATAAAGGAGATTGACTTTGCCCTAACACAGCAAGAATATGCAACAAGGATATAGTGGCACTTAGATTCTCTGGATGCAGCCACTCTTTTCTTGCATCTGGAAATGTGTCTGCTCATTAAGTATCAGAGCATAATGGCTCATGTGGTCTCAAGTGCCCACCAAGTCTGAGATGCCTTGGCTACATGTAACTGGTAACCTTTATGCCCCAAGACCAAGAAGCTGTCATGGAAGCTAGAGCCAGTCAAGTTGTAGGTGGGGAGGAAGCTATGTCAAGCAAGCTGCATCAGGAAAATAATGGCCCTATCATATACAACCCCTTGGTAGCAAGGTCCTAATGATCTTTTACAGGATCTCCCACCATTTTAATGAGTAAACAGTTCTCCTATCAGGGGATGGAAAGGTGGGGGAGGGAAAAGGGAAAGGGAAAAAGGAAAAACAAAAGCGTAGAGAACAAAACCCAGAAATCCTCAACTTTTCCTTACCCCTTCAGAAAGACCAAGTCTCAAAGTCTCAGTCTGGTCCATGTGATGCATGATGCCACATCTTTGCAGTTCACAGTGGGTCCCTTAAGGCAAAATGGTGATGAACCAGAGTGGCACCAAGTAGCACCAAGAATATCAAGACCACAGCACAGATGATGACACCAACTGTGTCATCACACATTTCTTCTTCTAATGTGAGGTGTTTGATGATGAGCAGGAGCAGCTTCAGGAATATCGGGGTATCTGTGTGCATTTTGGGCACAGTCAACAAATCTTCATTTTGCATCAGGGTCATCTATAGTAAAGAGGCTACAAGGTCTTAAGCCTCTTGCATGTAACTTATCCTGAGATCTAAGTGGATACTGAGGGCTCTCCCTGGACTGCCACTTACTCAGCGTTACCTGCCCCACTTGTCAAAGTCTTTCCCTCTCGACAGCTACATTGGGACATGGCTTCTAAGGTGTTGGGCACCTGGCATAGACAGTCTGACAGTCAGATGCGTAATGATTCAGCCTGTTCATCAGTAGGTGAGAAATTCTTGAACCGAGAAGGGACAGTACCATCTTGCCAGTTGGGGGTATGTTGAGGGCCACTTGGGTTAGGAATAGCTACCTTGTTCTTAGTGAGAAGGATAATGTGGTCCTGTACCCATCATAGGGGAAGAGAGGGAAGGGAATAAGCATTCATATAGCACCTGCTATATGTGCCAGGTACTATGCTAAGTCTTTTACCTCATTTGGTGCTCACAACCCTAAAAGGTGCTATTATCCCTATTTTACAGTTGAATAAACTGAGGCAAACAGGTTTAAGTGACTTGCCCTTGGTCACAAAGCTTGTGTTTGAGGCCAAATTTGAACACAAGTGTTCTTGACTACAGGCCCAGCTCTGGACACACTGAGCCACGTAGCTCGGGTGATATCATCACCACCCAAATGTTCAAATTACTACCAGACTCACTCCCCAACCTCTGCTATTCTTTTAACAGTTTATTTAGCATATGTCTTTGATGGGTACTGGCATGTCTGACAAGCAACTCCATGTAATAGGAGGCATTGGCAAAATTCCTCCATTGGCCCTGATCTCTAAAGGGGAAAACATTTAATTGTCTATCTAGTATTGTGTTCTTCAGGCCCCAGTCTGTTTCATCAGACCCATGACCACTGCCCAGGAACTTCTGTAGATGATGATCTAAAACGATTTAGAGCCCTACCCCTCAAGGCTCTTTCACATGCCCATCTTGAAGCCTGGAGATCAGCCAAATACCAGCACCCATAATCCCTAGGGAATCTCCTGTTACCATATTTAGTGGTTGCTGAAATCCAGTAGCATATGCCTTTTATAGTGGATGGAACTATCAGTTATCCAGAGAAAATGGTGTTCCCCAGGAGCCAAGTCCTTAAAGGTGGGAGCACATCGGGCCAGTGGAGGCAGGGTTCCAGGATTTGGATGAAAGGCCTCCATCTCTGGTGTAGTCGTTAACTGTTTGTGAAGACCACTAACACCAGAGGGACGTAAGCAAGCATAACTTCTAATGTACCATATCTACTTAGCAATAAAAGGCTTCTATATTCTACCCATCCTGCTAGGACTAGCTTTATGCATTATCCAACAAGCAACTCTGGGAAAAAGGTGAATGCCTGACTTTTTATCTGTCAAGTAGCAACTAAGGCCTAGTAAAGGCCAACAAATGCAGTACAATAGTGGCTTTTCTGGGGAGTTTTGGAGTTCTAGACACTCAACTGTGGCTTATTCTGTCCATTCCTTGGTATTTGCTGGAGGTTCCACTGAGCCTGGGCTTTATGAACAAGAGATGACCAGAAACACGGACTTTACAGAGTCATAAGGGCCCTGGGGAGAGACTGGGAGATGTCACCCCTTTTATGTCTTCCAGGACTGTATTCTCTTCCAGGTGCCACTCTGAAGACAGGCTTGTAAGTGACTTGGTAAAAGGGCCACATCAAGATATCTAGGTGGCGAATGTGGGTTTTCCAAAAGCTAAAGAGTCCACTAAATCTCTGGGCTTACTTCTTAGATGTGAGGAATGAAAATTCTGAGAGACATAGCTTCTGGGTAATTAATAATTTATTAATTATGGCTAGCAAGTGGCTTCTCTCATAATCAAAAACAAACTTTAGAGGCTACTCGGATGGTTAAATACATTTGGGAAAGGGGTCATCCCTGACAGTGGAAATCAACTGATTGGTTAACAATCAATGAATTAGTAGATATTATAATGGGAGGTGTGCTTATTCTAATGAGGGGAGGAAGAAACTGACTCAGATCAGCTCACTCACTCTTGGACAAAGAGATTCATCACCCAGACTGCACCCCATGAGGAGAGGAAGGGAAGTAATCTAGACAAAGGGATCCACCTCCACCCAGACTACTTATGTAGTTGAATGATGGCTAGAATTGTCTATATTAGGTTCTCTTTACCCTTTAATCAGAAACGCACTCTATTGATTGGGTGGATTCCCAGCCAAGATTGAGGAGAATGTTAACTCTATGTCATCAGCCTTCAGAGACTGCCTTATCTTTAAAGGAGGAAATTGGAAGGGAAAAAGACCTGGATCCTCCCATATTAGCAATTGGTTATTAATAATTATTTCTCTCATAGATAGTAGGGAAGCAAGTATCAGTAGCTTATTCTGAACTGTGCCTGGAATCTTCCGAGT
The DNA here is from genome assembly GCA_028646595.1 of Phalanger gymnotis. Lineage (NCBI taxonomy): Eukaryota > Metazoa > Chordata > Mammalia > Diprotodontia > Phalangeridae > Phalanger > Phalanger gymnotis. Next base: position 257,160,607 of record CM053623.1, read on the forward strand.
TTTCACTGCCCAGTATATTTCCTAAAATTTTACTAAACGGGATAGATTTAGATTTTCTTAACATTAAATTCTCGCCACATATTCTACATATGGGCCACCATCTGATCCAGGGCCTTTGCCAAGGTGGCCTCATCTGACCTGGTCAACATTATTTCATGAATGTAGTGGTGTACACTAATGTCCTTGGGAAGGGAGGCCTCTTTCAGGTCTCTCCCCAGTATAATGTGGGTATATGAAAGAGAATTCAGATAGATCTTGGGAGGGATGGTGAAGGTATTTGGACTCCTTCCCAAGTGAAAACAAATTGTTCCTGACTAGCCTTAGCCAATAGAGATAGAGGAAAAGCATTGGCAAGGTTGATAGCCCCTTATGACTCACCCTGGGCCTGGGATGCCTGTTCTACAACATTGAGATCAGTAACAGCTGTAGAGATAGGCATGATGACTATGTTCTGTTCTGTGTAAGCCCACTGTAAACTGCCAGGTACCATCTGCCTTCCTTACAGGTAACCTGGGGTTGTTGTAAGGGGAGCTGGTATAATGAAGTATTTTAGCTTCTTTCATCTCCATCACTAGAAAAGAAATATCTTTTACTCCCCTGGGGACCTGATAGGCATGGTGTTACCCACATGGGATGATTTAGATAACCAAGGGTTTCCATTTGGCCTACTCACAGTAATGTGCCAAGAAGTTGCTGAAAGGGCCCACACAAATACTAATCCCATAGTATCCCTTTCCTCCATGGACTGCCCTCTGTACTTTCCCCTTAATGATCCTGGGGCAGAGATGTTGGGGAACACTTCAAGTCTGAATGGGGCTGAAGGATACTCCTCAAAACCAGGAGATTCCATTGCCCACCTTGTAGGTTGGGGGACTCTGTGACTTGTCCCTACCCCCACAGTATGGGTTTGCACTGACAGTGGTACTTCCCCAAGCCACAACTGTCCTGACCTGCTCAAATTTCACCAGTTTGTCAGCTGAAACCCATGTGGTTGTATGGTGAGGGAAGCCTATAGCTAAAGTCTGAAGCTTTTCTGATAGGACTGCATCTAGAAGTGGTTATCTAATTGCCCCAGAGACAAACTAGGCATGGGGTATGGCAGGCCTTGGGAGGGCCAAATGAATCTAACCTATTAAACCCATTTCCTTTGCGAACTCCACCCCCCCCCCCTTGCAGGTATCCCTTAGCTGCTTCCTGGGTTTCAACAGCATAATTATCAAGCTCCCTCCATGATGAGCTCATCACCAGGAAACTCTCCAGCATGGAGAATTCTTTAGTTCCGAGACTCACAGCTTATACTGCCCTTGGCTCTCTGATTGGAAGGTGGGTACAAATAACTACTCCCAAAGCCCCATTTTATAGAGGGCTTGCAATTTATAGCAAACTCTTCATTTCCCACCAGATGTTCTGATTGGTTTCAGCTACACAATCACCATGTTGTGCACCTTTTGGCAGCAACCCCCTTATTTTCCCTCATTAGATTATAAACTCCTTAAGGGCAAGGGCTGTCTTTCTTTCTCTTATTTGTATCTCTAGCTCTTTTCACTTGCCTGGCACATACTGGACACTTAATAAATGTTTATTGTATTGTATCTCTGAGCTGGCTGCAAGAGGAATTCATCTTTACGAGGCCAGGTAAGACTAACTTAACATCTCAACCATTAAAAAGGGACAAAGAACATACTCCTTCTGGAGGCCCCAACAACTTTAGTTGGCTCTGTAAAAAGAGATCCCAGATCTTCATGCAAGTCTGTCCCCAGGCCATGGAAGTCTAAAGCAGAGAGTCATTTAGCACTGACTCTATTAGACCTGCTTTTGGCAAAGGGAGGATCCAGCTGCTAGGTGGTGAAATATATAGAATGATGGGTCTAGAGTCATAAAGACCTGAATTGAAGTCTAGCCTCTGCCACAGTGACCCTGGACAAATCACTTAACCCTTTTTCCCCTCACTTTCCTCATCTGTAAAATGAGTTGGAGAAAGAAATGGCAAGCCACTCCAGTATCTTTGCCAGGAAAATCCCAAATGGGGTCATGAAGAAACAATAAGACAACAACTATCAGACCACACCCTTAGGAGCCATTGCTCTGAGGACTCAACAGGTTTCTCTTTGAACTTCTGTAACATCAACCTCAGCTCTTTGCTAGAGAGGGTCCACCCACAGCTTGTACCCTCAGGGTAGAGAGTCAAGGCCCTCTTGAGAGCAGTAATAGGATCTCCATGAAGCTATATAACAACCCCAGGAGTTAGTTCCTCAGTCTCTGACCCAAGTCTGCTCTCTGTCTCAGGGCTTCTATCTTAGCAGGAACTGGAACTTCTGGGTTAGAGATCCTAAATTGGGTCCCCTCTTCATCTTCACTTGTGTAGCCACCAGCTCCACTAGCTGCCTGTCAGCTTTGTCTTTTTTTAAGTTTATTTTTAATTTATGGAATAAAAACAAGCATTTCCAAATATAGTATAATTTTAAAAAAAGATGATTGCACATTAAATTGCAAATCTATTCTGTACAACTTGCTATTCCTTTAAAATATACAATAAAGATGTTATGTAAATTTCTTTTTTTCTTCCCTCCTTGACCCCCCCCCCCATGGCTACCATTAGACACACCACAAACACACACACCGCACACATATACAATGTCATTCTATACATACCTCTATTTGTCAGTTCTTTCTCTGGATATAGATTGCATCTTCCTTTATATGTCCTTTGCAGTTAATTTGGATATTTATAATAGTCAAAGTGACTTATTCATGCAAAGCTGTTCTTAAAACGATATTGCTATCTCTGTGTACAATCTTCTCTTGGTTCTGCTCATATTGCTCTTCATTATTTTGTGCAAATCTATCCATGTTTTTCTAAGATCTTTGAGCTCATCATTTCTTATAGCACAGTATTCCACTACAATCATATACAACAATTTGTTCAGCCATTCCCCAAATGATGAGCATCCTTGGAATTTCCAGTTTTTTGCAATCACAAAGAGAGCTGCTATAATTATTTTAGAACATATAGGTTCTTTCCCTTTTCCCTTAATCATCTTTGGAAACAGAACTAGTAGTGATGTTGCTGGGTCAAAGGGTAAAGGCAATTTAATAACTCTTTGGGCATAATTCCAGATTGTTCTCCAAAATGGTTGCATCAGTTCACAATTCCACCAACAATGAATTAGTGTCTCTGGATCATTGCATGTTCCCTGAAAGCCAAGAGCTGTCTCTGGCTGCTAAATGTATTGGCCCAATTTACTTTAAGACTGACTGTGTTGATAGTCTAATTTATGCAACACAGTTAACAACAACCATGGAATGCTGGCTTTGGCACTTTCTTTACCTTCCCAGGAAGTCACCTCTAGTACCCATAGAACAAATCCATCTGCCCGAGCTATTGCCTATCCCACAGTTGCCCACACACAATCAGCAGGAATCTGGTGACAAGAAGCCAGGCAGTGCTCTGCCTCCTGATCAGATCACTCTCCTCCATATTTACAGGGTTATTCTGCCAATTTAATTTCAATGTGAGCCATGGTATATCTCATGTCATCCCAACTTGCCAAAACTATGTTCCATGTAGGGGCTCAGGGTCAGATAAGTAACTTTTTCCAGTACTTTTAAAATGACTTTGGCAGAGAGATTCATATTTTAACAAATAATTTATCAAGTAACTAAAATATTAGAATTTAATAATATTTAGAAATAATAGTACCATATTCAATTATCACATTAAAAAATCTCCCTTAAATTAAATTCTTACCCCAATCCATCTTGACAATGGAAAGGAAATGAATCATGAGCTCAACCCAAAGGGTTGGCTTCTGCTCCTTGGTTAAGTAGGTATTCCTCTGTGTGTGTGCGTGTGCACGTTTGTAGAGGGGGGAGGTGAGGCAATCAGGGTAAAATGACTTGCCCACGTCACACAGCTAGTGTCAAGTGTCTGAGACCAGATATGAACTCAGGTCCCCTGGTTCCAGGGCTGGTACTCTATTCACTGGGCTACCTAGCTGCCCCTGTTAGGTAGGTGTTCTAAGAACAACTACTAGGGCAGAGAGGAATACAGAATGTAAAAAGGCAGTGAAATAAGTCTAGGGAAGCAGTTTGGAACCAGACTGGGGAAGGTCTGAAATGCCAGGCTACTGAGTTTGTTTACCCTATAAGTAATAAGCTACTGATGATTTCTCAGCAGGTGAGTGACATGGTCAGAACTATGCATTAGGTAAATTAGTGTTGGCACTTGTGTGAAAAACGAATTGAAGAAGAGACTGGAGGGTGGAAGGACAGTTAGGAAGGAAGCTATTAGTTAGGTGATAATGAGGGCCAGGATAATGATTCTGACAGTGTGTGAGAAGAGAAGGTATTTTCTGACTGAAGAATAATATTGAAAATAACGCACAAAATACAGACATGCTGAAACTTAAAATGTCATTCTAGAAACTGTTTCTTTAACATCAGATCCATAGGGACAGCTAGGTGGCATAGTAGATAGAGTGATGGGTCTAGAGTCAGGAAGAATCCTCTTCCTGAGTTCAAATCTGGCCTCAGATGCTCAGTAGCTTTGTGACCCTGGGCAATTCACTTAATCTTGTTTGCCTCAGTTTCCTCATCTATAAAATGAGCTGGAGAAGGAAATGGCAAACCATTATCTTTGTCAAGAAACTCCAAATAAGGTCATGAAGGGTCAGACATGACTGAAAAATGACTGAACAACAACCATAGGAGAAATAGAAAACATGGCCCATGTATTACCTCATCTTTTAAATTCCATCTCTGATTTTACTGCTTATTTGAAAATAAATGTGGATAAGATTCTCCTTAAAAAATGAAACATGTACCATGTATTACCTCATCTTTTAAATTCCATCTTTGGTTTTGCTGCTTATTTGAAAACAAATATAGATAGGATTCTCATTAAAAAATGAATTCAATGGTCACATCTAGTTTTATATGACAGTACTTCCATATTAATATAGATTTAGGGCTGGAAGGAACCATCTAAGTCAAAGAATTCAACTACCTTACTTTATAAATAGGGAAAATGAGTGTAGTAGGAAGGCCGAATTTATAATCTCAAATATAATCATGTATATGTTTGAATGGTTTGAAATCGCAAGGTATGAGAAATTCTCTAAGTAGAAAGCAACAGAACATTTATTTAGGCCCCAGAGCAACAAATTAGCGAACCAGCCTCCCCATTCCGACATCTCGACCAAAAAACCCCAGGCCCAATAGGCCCGCCTCACATATTTACTGGCCTCAAGTCCTTGCTCGCACTCCTGGGTTCACACAGGTCTCCTGCTTTGGCTTTTTTTCAGCTTCAGCTGTAGTTGGTCTCTTAGTTCTCCTCTCCTGCAGCGGAACCTCTGGCCGTCCTCAAGCCCCACCTCAATGACCAGAGACCGTTGGTTCCCGAGTTGGCCCCTCTTAAGTCACTGATCTACGCCCACACAGGTTTCACACCTGATAGGGCTTTGGGCCTGGGCTTAGCACTTAACAGCTGAAAGTACTTTCACTCAAGGTAAACAAAAGCCAAAACTCCTGAAGTGCCTTTCACTCAAAGTAAACAAAATAAAAGCCAAACTCCTCAAGTGCCCATTTTGTCTTATCGACACAATGAGGCCGGATTTGGAGCCAGAGGTTTAACTCTCAGCTCTCCTACTTACTACCTGTTGTGACGGTTTTTGTCCTTTGTTCCCTAAGAGGACCATGACATGAGGCAGATGATGACATGACTCGCAGTTGACTTTGATTTGAGTGAGGGAGGGCTGTGCAAGGTCACCAGCCTTATATTCTCCTCTAGAGCCATCTGGGTCCAGTGGTGAGATATTCATTAGGACTACTGGAGAAGGCCCAGGATGCAATGGGAGACCCTGGCCCTTTTAGGCTAAAAGTCTTTCCAGGTTCTCACTTTGAGTGAGGCAACACTCAATGTTGAATGAATAGGCCTCTTTAAGAAGTGAGTCAAGGGATGGCCCCTTTAATGAAAAACTCAAAAAAAAAATCAAACTTGGAGAGAAAGACCTTCTGGGTTGCTAGCCAAAAGAGAAAGTTACTATTGACATTCACTCTGAGCCAGGAGGGCCCCAAAAATAACCATTAAGTGATGCTTGGGCAGAGATCTATTGTTATCCAATCTCCGAGATCCAGAGGGAATTGGTTTTAAGGCTTGGTCTTTGAGCTTTCAGCTATCAAAATTTACCTTCATTTGGGTAGAACACCTTCAAGTAAGAATGGGGAAGAAGGGAGAGGAGAGGGGAGCACAGTCCCAGTTGGGTAACTCAACCCATCCTGTCTTCTCCCTCTCTCCTTCTCCCTCTGTATTGGTAATTAAGGTGGGACTTTTTTTTTTTACTGTTTTCTTTTTTAGAAATGCTAAAGTTGGGGCAGCTAGGTAGCACAGTGAGTAGAACACCAGTCCTGGAGTCAGGAGGACCTGAGTTCAAATCTAGCCTCAGACACTTGATACACTAGCTGTGTGACCTTGGGCAAGTCACTTAACCTCAATTGCCCTGCCTTCCCCCCTCCAAAAAAAAAACCAGAAATGCTAAAGTAATCAAATGCCTTTGACTAAGCCTTACTAGGTGCAAAGCCCCAGGCCCACACCTTTTTGCTAACTAGGCACTAAACCCCAGGCCCACACCTTTTTGCTGATTAGGTGCTTAGGGCCCTAACAAGATCCAAGGTTGCCCTTTGACTTTTGGGGCTCTCAGTCACTGGAAGAGTGGCATGGAACCCTGGGAAACCATTTCAAGAGGCTCCAGCTTGTGAACCCAGATGTTGATGCTTTCCTTGTAACTATGAATTGTGATTTGGTCTGTTTATATTGTGTGTGTTTGTAATTTATTTGTATTTGCTCTGAAGTTCAGGTTGCTGGTTTTTCCTCCTGAACTAAGTGAGTTTATATATTTGTATGTTGGATTAAAGTAAGATTGTTAACCCCTTAACGTTGCTTTCCTTAGTAAAGCAGATCAAAGAATCTGTGTTAGTGGCCTTCTGTGTGCTGGTCGTTGTTGCTTTTACACAGCCACAGTAGCTGCTAGCAGATTGTTGCTACATCCTCTCTCCCTCTCTCTCTTCTTCTCCCGCTCCTTCTTTCTCCCTCTCCTCCTTCTTTCTTCCTCTCCTCCTTCTCAAATAGGTTTATCTTCAAAGATTCAAAATTTAGCATATTGGTATAATCTACTAGACAGCTAGGTGCTGCAGTGGTTAGAGCATTGGGCTTGGAATCAGGAAGAAGATTCATCTTCATTCAGATCCAACCTCAGCAAAAAGAGGCATTGGACTAGATCGCCTTTGAGGTCATTTTCAGTTCTCTGACCCTATGACTTGTGTAACCCAGATCACACAAACAGTAAATTCATAGCCAGGATATGAACTCAAGTCCTCCAAAACCAGATCCAGTGTTTTTATCCAGTGCTTTGCCCACGTACATGAAACAGATTCATAGTGCCTGGAAAACAGCAAATTTTCAATAAATATTTGTTGGTTGAATGAAAGAAATTTGTTGAAGGAACAAGCCTTTATAATAGGGCTATTTCCAGGTCACTAGCCATTTAGCATTTAATGTACAACAATGATGATTTAATTTTTTTATACATGATTACTTATAGTTGGAAAATATGCATGATGCTAAATGTCCTTAATAAAGTTTGAAATATTAAAAAAATTGTTACTGTTTTGAACCTATCCATAGGTTATGTACATGGTAATTTGAGCTTCTCAGGAATATAAGTAAGAAAACAGAAGACCCCCCCAAAAAAAAGAAATCAAAAGAGAAAAAGCCCTCTGAGCTACCAAAATCTACACAAAAATTTTATAAACTTTACTTTTAGGAGAAGTACCTTTGAGCCCTGACTCAGAGTCTATTTCCTTTAACACATAATTCTAACTATTTACCAAGCCCAAATACAAATTAGAAGGCTGCAAGAATTAATCATTGACACACTGATAGTATGATAGTAAGAGAGAAAAACTGTAAAAAGTAGACAAGAGAATGCAGAGAGTAAGTAATCTGTAGACATTTCATACTGGGGCAAACATCCCACCATACCTACCTCAAGAACTCAGGAGGCCACCATTCTGTATTACTTGATATTCATAATAATGACCCTGAATCATCAAAAGGAGTTAAATTGTATTTTGTATACTTAATTACATTATGAACATCAATAAGTCATTTAGCTGCTCTGAGTCTCAGTTTCTTCATCTGTAAATTATACTTATACAAGTATTATTTTGAATGTTAATATAATGAATAATAATATTTATATTACCTGCCACATAGGGTTATTAGGAAAATGTTTTGTAAACTATTGTTGTTGAATCATTTTCAGTCATATTTGACTCTTTATGACCCCATTTGGGGTTTCCTTGGCAAAGATACTAGAGTGATTTACCATTTCCCTCTCCAGCTCATTTTATAGATGATAAAAGTGAGGCAAACAAGGTTAAGTAATTTGCCCAGGGTCACAGAGCTAGTAAGTGTCTCAGGCCACATGTGAACTCATGAATATGAGACTTCCAGATTTCAAACTCAGTGTTCTATCCTCTATGCCACCTAGTTGCTTTGTAAACTATAGAGTTATACAAATTAACCCATCAACTAATAGCTATCAATTAGGCACCTATTATGTGGTAGGCATCAGGCATATAGACAAAAATAAAACAATCTCTGCCATCAAGGTGCTTAGTGGAAGAATATAGTTATTGCCATTACTGTAAAGTGAATCAACTTAATAAATATAATGATAAAAGGATTATATATAGAGCTGGAATTAACACCAGAGGCCACCAAGTCTGATTGCCTCTTATTTTACACGTGAAGAAATTAAGGCTGAGGGCTTAAGAAACTTATTTGCCCAGGGTCACCCAACCAGTCAGTCAGGACTTGAATTCATCTCCCTAACGTTATTCCTAACACACAGATCCAGAGTGTGTACACTGTTGCCACTGATTATGTGTAGATTTGTGGCAGCCTATGCCCAAGATTTGGGGAAAATATTCTATCTCTACTTTTCTCACATGCCTTTCCTTTGAATCAACCATTAGCTAACTAGTGAGAACAAACACACTGACAGGGACAAGTGAACTATGATTTCTGATGGGTATAGATTCACTGAGCTTTGAACCAAGGGTAAATTTCTGAAGGACACTGGGTGATACCACACCTATAACCTAAGTTCTTACCATTTAAAAGCTTGACAACTGAAGGTCTTTAAGAATACCATTTATGGGGTAAAGAGTTCTTGCTTTATGGATGGTAGTAGCTACACAACAGGTCTAGAGATGCAGTGTGAAATGCTGTGTCTTTGTGACTTCTTTAGCATTCCCAAACCAAGTTGTTGATCATTTGGTAGTTCACAAACCAACTGATAGTATTTCTCAGGTGTTTGCTAGCTGGAAAAATATGAAATATCTATCCACTCGGAGCTGACCAATGTCCTTATCATTGGATCAACTCTTGAACTAATGTAGTTAACTAAGAAAACAAAAAAAAACCTTATGATTCAGTAAAACACACACCAAATCAATTATACAAAATTTTGAAAAAAAATCAGAATTTATTAAGAATATTTTACATTTCACTCAAATATACTTACAACTCAAGGGATGAATACAGTCATATTACCTACTCTTGAAGGCACCACTACCATAGAAGTAACCCCCATATTTATAACACTCCCCTCTCTCCTACCCCCATCCCATCCACTCATTATTTTCTATAAATATAGCAAATACTACTTTTTATTGTAAACAACAAGAAAACACCATTAATGATGTTTGGATATAGTGTTGTACATTTTGATGTTGCTTTAGCTTATATTAGTACTCTACTGGTATTTCTTTTTAAAACTATGTAATTTTTCACCAATTTCTTATAAGAGGTGTATCTTGCATTTTATTCAGTGCTGCACTGGCCTATCCTCTGGAGACTGAAGAGTGTATATTACAGCTTCTTAATCAATTTCACCAAGTGTCAGTCCTACCTGTTTGGCTTACCTCATCTACTTCACAATTCCTGAAATCTGCTCCTGGGTTCTTAAGCTGATGTATGTAAACAGTGAAGAGAAATCTCTAATACAGTAATCTGTCCCTCAGAAGGAGGAGGTGTGACAGGTGAATGACAGGCCTGGAGAGCCTAGCAGGTAGGCTACCAGCCAGGATGGTATTTCAAGCCCTTTCCAACCTGGGTAAACACCACCTATTGTTTTATTTCTTTAACAAGCTCCATTTAGGCTCTTAGTGGCTTTCTAAGTGTTTATTATCATTAGTAGGTTCTTTAGAGTCAAAGCTATCTTATCTTTCCTTTTTGACCTGTTTCTTAGAATGAAAAAGTAAAAAAAAAAAAATCAATTCAGGGTATTTCCTTTAATACAGTACAGCTCAGATCCAAGTCCCTCCTTGCTTTTTTTTTTCCAAAGTATGACTCACAGCCTACAGTTACATAAAAACAAACAAACTGCAGTAAACAGTTTCAGTAGATACAACTAAGCCACTAACCAGACACCTGAAGAAATACAGATCACAATTTACAGTATAATAGAATTTGAATAGTTTTAATAAGAGTTTGCATTTCTGTTTCTGTTTAAAGATTAGATTATATGAAAGGTAGAGGATTTTTTTTTACATCAACAAAGGTATTCTCTGGACTAGCTAATGAAATCTAGACCATATGGTGCCTCAATACATAAAATACAAAGAACAGTTAACATCAACCAAAATAATTCAACATCCAATTAATAGATATTTAAGCTACAGCTATCTATACATCTTCCCTGAGGGCTCTCACACCCTATTTTACGTTATCCCCAGGATATCTGGATAGGAAACATACAGTATTCTAGAGAACAAACACCAATATTTGCTTTTTGAGTCATCAAGGGTGAGTTTACTGCTTTATCGGTATTGTAGGAAGTCTTTGAGGAGCTTTGGAAGCTGGAGCTGGGGAACAAGATGCAGCCTTGCTCTTCCTATGCAGTTACGGATACACAGCCGGCAAAGTTGGCACAGAGAGCTTGGGGTGGCTATAAATAAAGTACAAGAGGGTTTTGTCAATCAGGGCCCATGTAGATTTTATGTGCCTCAACATTTTATCAAACCTTTCAACAAAATATTACACAACAGATGATACAACATTTTGTTGACAAGAGTTCAGATCCCTGGATAAAAATTGCCTCTCGAAGCTGAAATAAAAGTGGTGGGTTACACTCCTAGTTCTCTGGCTTCTGAGGTACAAGATAAAGAGTTAATTTTGCTCTTAGAAGTGAGGCTAGTATACAAGCCCCCAAAAAAGATTGTGAATGGACCCAAGGGGAAATTTTACCAAAAATAGTACTTTTCCAAACTGGGGAGAAGCATGTGTTTTGAAATGAAATCTACTGTAACATCTATATGTAAGCCTGAGAAGAGGACATGTGTTGTTACATTAAAAAATTGCATGAATGACCACCATTTTGTGAAGCTGAATTTCAGTTGCTGGTAAGTCACCTGATTTTGAAGAGGTCACAAGATGACTCTGACCTCCAAAGGTCTCCCTGCTGAAGGAATGTCACAAAACCACCCCTTTCCCTCTCACCTCAGTGTCCCGTGATCCTCTCCACCAATAAGAAACCAGGTGTCTCAATTCCTGTAATCCTGTTTTTCAGACCCTCCAAATTGTATATTAACTGTGTAGAAACCAATGGTCATTGGACTTGTCTGCTGAGAACCTCAGTCCTGGTTTGTTTCTGCAACTGAATGTGTTGCTAAACAGATTATTATCCGGATATAACTGTTTGGTTTCTTTATTCCACCACAACAGCATGAACGTGTATAAGCTTTTGCAAATGGGTGAACGTTGTGTTCAGATTTAGTTGATGAGATTTCAGGCTTTGGGAATGAAGGTAGGACCTATCTCCCCCTGCCTTTTTTCCCTTTGTTCTTGGTGTGCTCAGCACAAGGATAAGCCCATTTGGGGGTTATGGGAGAGAGGGAAGACCTGGACCTGTGATTTTGCTGGTATGGGCAACTTCCTATATGTAAACTCTTTCCAGTAATACAAACTAGGCAAACTTATACGCGACTTCATTCATTCATAATTTACATCCTTAGAGAATTACTTGGACAACTGACAGCACCTGAGGCAGGTTTTGACACCAGGTCTTCCTAACTCCTAGGTCAGCTCTGTGGCTATTACTTTTGGCCTCTCATTTTGCACATAGTGTAGGCATTTAATAAATACTTGTTGAATTAAAGCAGTACAAGTTTCCAGAAACTGCTAAGCAAAGCCTAAAATAGAATTACATGTTATCCTTTTCCAAAGCTAACAAATAAAATTACAGTTAGCTGGGTGGTACAGTCAATAGAGCACCAGGCCTGGAGTCAGTATAGATCTTAGTTCAAATCCAGCCTCAGACACCTGTTACTTGTGTGACCCTGGGCAAGTCATTTAACTCATTTGTCTCAGTTTCCTCATCTATAAAATGGGGGTTATAATAGAACCTATTGTGAGGGTCAAATGAAATAACAGTTGGTCTTAGCGCAGTGCCTGGCACATAATAAGCACTATTATTATTATTAAATGGAAAGAATATGACAAAATCACGCAAAGAAAAAAAATCAGTACTAGGAGTACAGCATCCGCATTGATTATAAGTATTTTTTAAAAAAATACATGAAAGTATAAATTAACAGATTAGAATAGAATTTAGCATGAGCTCACCGGATTGCATATTTAGAGCTAGAGGGGGCTTTAGAGATCAGTTACCCATTAGACTGTCTCCAAGCCTTTAAGAGCAAGGAGTATCTTTTACTCTGCGTGCGTGCGTGCGTGTGTGTGTGTGTTTCCAGTGCTTTGCACAATGTCTGGCCCATAGTAAGTAGAAGCTTAATAGATGTATAGTGACTAACTGACCCCTCATTTTACAGATGAAGAAAGTAGATCCCAGAGGCAAAGAGATTTGCCCAAGGTCACATAGATAGTTAGCATTATTGATATATTTGTAATAAAAGCAAAGGATTTCAAAGTCTTTTTTGAGTTAAAGAATGAGAATATCAACAAGGCATCCTTATAGACACAGTCTGAATCAAGCTGTTTATCTATTTTCTCAGAAAAATAACTTACATATTTCCTAGAAACTGTGTTCTTTAGAAAATTACATACAAACTTCTAAAGTTCTTATATTTATGTCAGAAAACAGCACTTATATTTCATCATGGACATTTTTATTCACTACTGCACTTAATATTTAAAATAAAACATATGCCATATTTTACCTTTTTACTCAAAATTACTTCCCCTCTTTCTCTAGCTTATGTCACAACCCATTAAGTCAATTTACATTTTAATGGCATTTAATTATATATGTGTGCATTTATTTTGCTTTTCTGTGTTTTTTCTTAAGTACATGGCATTGCTGAAAGAGTTCTACACTGTGGGGTAGGAGGTGGGAGTAGGCAGGACACATACAATGGAGCCCTGGTTCTACTTCTGTGTGACCTTGGGATTCAGTCTCCTTGGGTCTCAATTTTCTCATCTGCAAAAGGAGAGGGATGGACAATGGGACCTCCAAGGTTGCTTCCAATTCTAAAATTCTTAGGATCCATGTGTTACTCTTGTGAATCATGAGGATTAAGAAGAGGGATGGAGTAGTGACCTCAAAATGAACTCCATGTTGGATTAATGACTAGTTAGAAGAATCACAGAATCCCAAGATCTTCGAGTTAGAAGGGAGCCCAAAGGCAATCTGCTCCAACCGCTACCTCACTAAAAATCCCCCCAGTAATGACTTTAGCACGTGGTCATCTACGCTTTGCTTGGAGGCCTTGAATGAAGACAAACCCATAACCTGTTCTGCTTTGAGATTGCTCCAATCATTAGGAAGTTGGACAAGTAGCCCACAACTGCCTCTGAAACTTCTGCCCTTTGGAAGCAAGAAAAACAAGTTAATCCCTCATTTACACAAAAGCCTTTCAAATACCTGGAAGACAGTTTTCATGTCTCCCTTTAGTCTCTTCTTCTACAAGCCAAACAACCAATTTAATCCATCATCAACATGATCACAAGGCTTTTCATTATCCCAGTTTACCCTGTTCTGAATGCTTTCCAGATTATCAGGGTCCTCTCTCCTAAAATGTAGAGCTGAACACTACATGCTAAATATAGTTAGGATCACTTAGAGAAGAAATGAGGTTCCTTAACCGACTTTCTATATATATTTTCAGGCAGAACGACAACAAACAATAATGAAAGGGTATGTATACAATGACAATCTGTACCGTATTTATTAGGCCAGTCCCAATTTCAAGAAAAGAACATGATTTTTACAAAAGTTTTGCAAAAGAAATCTTTTTGTTGAATCATGTGTTCCAATTTTTTATTTGGAAAATATGATCACTGAATATAGAAGATGACAACCACGCAATCTATATTCCACAAGGGACAAAACCTGAGGAACTCAGAAAGATTCAGGTTAAAAATAAGCCAGATTCCCTAAACAATAATTGCAAAAGTGCCTGTTTGTAAAGAAAGGCTGTGGAATATATTTCCTTGAAAAACCTTAGAAAAGGATAGAATTTTCTTATTCTACCTGTGAAGGTTTTGGTGAAGTTTTTCTGTATCCAGATGGACCAAACTAGATGACCCCTCACAATCTATGGAATCAAAGTATCTTTGAGTGGTTAAGGACTGTGGAGGCCATCTAAGCTAACCTTTTATCTGGATGACTCCATGACAACTGGAAGGTGTTGAAAAAATAGCTCACAGGTCACGAGTCTCTGATCCAGTATGTAGCCAAGGTCTGTCAATATCACCTTCACAATATCTCTTGAAAACTCCCCCTTGTCTCTTCTGACACTGTCACCATACTGGTGGCAGGCCCTCATCCCTTCACTCTGGAACTACTGCAATATCCTATTGGTGATTCTCCCTACATCAAGTATCTCTCCAGTCTATTTCATCCTCCATTCAGGCACCAAAATGATTTTCTGAGAATGCAGATTCGATCATGTCACCACCCTACTCAATAAATTCCAGTGGCTCCCTATTTCCTCCAAGATCAAACACAAAACATTCTGTTTGGCATTCAAAGCCCTTCATAACCTGGCCCTCTACCTTGCCAGTCTTCTTATACCTTACTCCCGCTACATATACTTCAATGCAATGACGCTGGCCTCCAGTCTTTTCCACGAACATGACACTTCATCACTTGGCTCTGGGCAGTTTCTCAGGTGGTCCTTCATGTCGCCCTCCTCACCTCTACCTCCTGGCTTCCTTTAAGTCTCAAATAAAATCCGATATTGTACAGGGAGCATTTCCCAATCCCTCTCAATTCCAGCACCTTCCCTCGGTTAATTATTTCCTATTTATCTTGCATATTTGCATGTATTTGTTTGAGTGATATTTCCTCCATTGGCGAGGAGGAGCAGGAATTGTCTTTTGCTTCTTTTTGTATTCCCAGCATGTAACACAGCGGCTGGTACATAGTAATTACTTAATTAATTGTTTATTAATTGACTGATGGTTGAAGCAATGGAACTTTTCATGTTTTGGGTATAGTTAATAAAATTCATTCTCAGTATAATCTCTGTTTAACTTCTCCACTGGAACAGCATCTCAGTATTATGTTTTTGAAAACTGCAAAATACATCACGTCAAATCAACTTTCCTACTTGATGAAGTTCACACACACACACACTCATATGAATAAACCATAGACTTGAAAATTCCAAACATTTTCAAGAGTGTCCATATAAAAGACCTCCCTTACCTTCCTGCTGCAGCAACATCTTCTCTACCAAGCTGCTGGGAGTAGCTACATCCACAGGCCGCTGGAGCTCTGTATTTTTAGCATTGATGTCAGCCCCAAATTCAAGCAGAGCACCCACAATCTCTAAGCTGGACTGCTGAGCAGCAGCATGTAATGGAGTGTCCCAGTACTTGCCTTTTTGAACATCAGCACCTACATATGGAAAGGGAAGGATGGAGAAAAGACTATTAAAATCCTGAAAGTCCTTAACTTTTGTATCTCTAACTTAATACTAGTCCTAGGTCTATTTAAGCAAATTATTTAAACAAATAATTCTCTATGGAAATTATGAACGGTTCACGTAATTTTTACCAGATCAGGATTAAACGACCTCGGTAGTCTTCTATAAAATGTCCCTCTTACTTCCTCTCATTCTAAGAAATTAATCAGTCAACAAACATTTATCAAACACTTGTGTGGCAGGCACTGTACTAAGAAAACAGTCTCTACTCTCAAGGAGCTTTCTGGGGAGTCTACAGGTGTGTATACACACACACACACACATATATATATATATACACACACACACAGAGGAATAGGTATGTATGTGTATATATGCACATATATGTGTACATATATGTACATATATACATGTGTATATATAAGAACATGCAAAATATATATTGACTAGATAGATAGTGGCCTTAGAATGAAAGGAACTAGTATCTGGAGACTTGGAAAAGGCATCCTTAAGGAGGTGGTACTGTAACTGAATCTTGAAAGAAGCCAGGGATTCTAAGAGGCAGAGGCTGGGAGGAAGAACATTGCAGGCACGAGGGACAACTAAATAGAGGGATTTCTATTTGATCCCAGGGATAATAGTCACTAGAATTTATTGAACAGGGAGGATGAAATGACTTTGACACCTGTTTGGAGGGCAGATTGGAGAGGGGAGTCCACTAAGAAGACTTTTGCAATTTTCCCAGGCAATAGGTGATGAAAATTTGAACTAGGGTAGTGGCTATGTGAGTAGAGAGGAGGGGACATATGTGAAGAAAGAATCACAAGACTCGGCAGCAGACTGGATATGTGAAGTGAGTGAGACTGAGAAGCTGAAGATGACATCAAGGTGGAAAACCTGGGTGAATGGGAGGACGGTGGTGCTTTCAATAGGAATAAGGAAGTTCTGTACTGGGGTGGGTTTTGTAGAGAAAGATCACAAATTTTATTTTAGATATCTTGCATCTGAGGACATCCAGTTTGAAATGTCCAACAGGTAGTTGGTAGGCTAACTGGAGGCTCAGGAGAATAGGGCTGGATGAATAGATCTGGAAATTTTCTGCATGAAGATGATGACTGAACTCATGAGAGCCAATGAGATCACCTGTGACACAGAATAGTGCAGAGATTCTTAATCTGGAGTCCATCAATAGATTTGAAGAGATCTGTGAACTTCGATGGGGGAAAAATATATCCTCATTTTCAGAAACCTCTAACTAAAATTTCACATTTACTCTATCAATGTAGACAACAAAACCTTCTGAGGGCCCATAGATTTCACTAGGCTGTCAAAAGGACTCATGACCTCCCCCTGCCAAAAATAAAAAGGTTAAGAACCTCAGGTATGGAGGGAGAAGATAAGAAGTTTCAGGACTGATCCTAGACCTTAATTTAGAAATGTCATGGTCATCCACTGCATCTGGGGCCATCACCAGTCATCCTGACTTTTGTCTTGCCACTGGACTTTGATGACTCTGAAAGCAGCTCTAGCCTTACTTAAATCCAATTCATGCACAAGTCAAAACATCATTCTCGTGATGTCACAGGTTCTCTATGAGAATAAAGAACAGAGTTAATGGATGTTACATGGATGAAGATCTAGCAAAAGATATTGAGAAGGAACATTTAGACAGGTCAGAAGAGAACTAAGATACAGAAGAGCCACAATACACCCAGAGTTAAGACTGTGCAGATGAAGATGCATTAATAGTATCAGGTACTGCACAGAGGGCAAGTAGAATGAGAAAAACACCCTTAGATTTGGCAATTAAGAAATCACTGGTAAACTTGGAAAGAGCTCGGGCGGAGCCAAGATGGCAGCTAGAAAGCAGGGACTAGCATGAGCTCCCCACCAAGTCCCTCCAAAAACCCATAAAAAATGGCTCTGAACCAATTCTAGAACTGCAGAACCCACAAAGTGGTGGAGGGAAGCAGGGATCTAGCCCAGGACAGCCTGGATGGTCTCTGGGTAAGGTCTATCCCGCACAGAGCTGGGACTTGAAGGGAGTGGAGCCGAGCGGAGCAGAGCCCAGCGTGGGCAGCACGGACTAATCGGACTGGGAGCCGGGCAGAGCGTGTGCTAGTGCCCTGAATCAGTGAGCTACAGCAGTTACCAGACCTCACAACCCATAAACAGCAAAGACAACAGAGAAGGTTAGTGGGAAAAGCTGCTGGGGACAAGTTAGCGGTTCAGCCACTGCCCTTGGGGCAGCGGAGGTGGGGGAGCTACAGAACTACAGC
>CM053623.1:257179339-257212399 GCA_028646595.1 Phalanger gymnotis
GGATGAAGATAATCAAAAACAAACACTTTCAAAAAGGGGCAGGGTTAAGGGAGAAAATTCAATAAAGGGGGATTGGTTAGGAAGAAGCAAAATATAGTTAGTCTTTCACAACATGAGTATTGTGGAAGGGTTATACATAATGATACGCAAGAGGCTCATGTTGAATTGCTTGACTTCTTAGGGAGTGTGGATGGGAAGGGAAGAGGAGAGAGAATTTGGAACTCAAGATTTTAAAAAATAGATGTTCAAAAGTAAAAAAGTTTTTTTTTCCATGCAACTAGAAAATAAGATGCACAGGCAATGGGGTGTAGAGATTTATCTTGCCCTACAGGAAAGGAAGGGCAAGGGGGAGGGAAGGGAAGTGGGGTGACGGAGGAGAGGGCTGACTGGGGAACAAGGCAACCAGAACGTATGCCATCTTGGAGTGGGGGGGGGGTGGAAATGGGGAGAAAATTTGTAATTCAAACTCCTGTGAAAATCAATGCTGAAAACTAAACATATAAAAAAATAATAAAATAAAAATGAAAGAAAGAAAGAAAGAAAGAAAAAAAACAGTCCCTCCACTTTCACTTTATACACAGCAAATTGGCAGATGACAAAAGATAGTAATAATGTCAAATGGCTGTAGAAAGACAAGTATACTACTGTTGTGCTCATTGATCCAAACACTCTGGGTAGCAAGTAATAATCAGGCAAGAGAAAGGATGTACTCTTGGGCCCAAAGATTCTATTGCTAGCTATGTTACCCCAAAGAAATCAATGACAAAAACAAAGTCCCCAAATACACTAAAATGCTCAGAGATGCACTTTTGTGGTAGCAAAGAACTGGAAACAAATTAGGTGCTCATAGTAGGTGGACATGGACAAGAGTTGCACAAAATGCAGAAGATATGTGATATAATCTACAGCAATGGAAAGGACCCATATCAATGGGATGATTAGTACATTGAAATAAAAAAAAGGCACCTATATCTAATAGCATCACCATTTTATAGTGTGATGTTGCTTCACTCTTTCCTTTTGGCTCCATAAGGAGCATGTACCTTTATGGAATTTCTGACTGGTTTAAATCTCATTTAAGCAGAGAATCACTGGATTTTGAGCTACCAGAGACAAAAAGAAAAAAAAGATCCAGAAAACACTGTTAATAAAGGGAATCATAAATTTATAGCTGGAAGGGACCTCAGAGTCTATCTAGTCTAATCTCTTCATTTTATAGCTGAACAACTGAGATATGGAGAAGTCATGTGACTTTGGTAGGGTCACATAACTACAGTAACAGCCTGGGAGACCCCTCTTTTGCCACTAAAAAGCTTGATACAGACCTCTCTGCCCGGGGTTAAAGTGGTATGTGGCCTCCACGAAGTAGGATTATAAGAGGAAGGGAAATTGTCTCCTTTCTCTAGCATGAAATCTTTAGAACAGGGATTTGTAACCTGGGGTCCAACAGACCCAGAGATGGATTTCAGATGGTCCATGAACTTGGGCTGGAAAAAAATAACATCTTTATTTTTACTAACTTAGCATTTCCTTCAATTATTTTAAAACATTATCCTGATAAGGAATCCAAAGGTCCCTTTTTACAGGATTCATGACTTAAAAGGGGCCAACAACCCCTGCTTTCAAAGGTTTCCTCCTAACAGACAACTTAAGGAAACTCTCCAACCTATTGTGGGAAACTCAGGAATACATAATACAGATTTTTTTAAACCATATCATGACATTTTAGCATTAACAGACCACATCCTAGATTGGGAAAATGCATGACCAAAGGAACAAGGGAATCTAGGGTATTGCCAGAGCAGAACTTTTTCATTCAAAAAGTGACATTTTAATTTCTACTCACTTCATGGCTTGACTCTTAACCAACTGCTTCCCACCATTTCCTTCTTATTAGCAGTTGCTTTATCTCAGTAACAACTGCCTAAGTAGCAGCAGCAGCTGTAGGATAGAGCTTGGGTAAAACTAAGCTGATAACCGATTATTATTTTTATCCCTAAAAGGTCACCGCACACAGGGTAGTAATAAGAAGAATGCCAGCAGCTGGTTGCCTTACTAACTGGGGCCCCAGCAAAAAGTTGCTGACCCTCTCTCTTGCTACTACTGCTTGAGTAACAGCACATTTTGGCAATGCTTGCCCACTTGAATTATCTCCGAGTGTTATTACAATTTATGGGGTTGGTGGTGGGGAGGGGGGAATACATGCTTCACAGTCCTTTTCCTGAAGAAAACCATGATCTGCTGGGCACCAACAAGCCCTGTGACATTTGTGATGTCAATTCTAGCAATGGTATATTTGAAGCAATGTCTCTTGGGTTTTTCTTTGTTTTCAAAATACCAGATCAGAAACAGAAAGCTGAGGGATCTCCTTGAGGTCCCCCTTCCTTTTTCTATAGAAAGTCAGTCTTGTACAATGGACAGAGTGATTAACTTGGGAGTCAGGAAAACCTGGGTTCAAATCCCATGTGAGATACTTTATGGCTATATGACCCTGAACAAATCACTTAAGTTCCATGAGCCTCAGTTTCCACATCTGTAAAATGAAATGGATTGGCCGTGGTGACCTCTAAGGCTCTCTGCAATTCTAAATGCAGGATCATATAGAAATTAGTTATTCCTCTTTAGCTTAAAGAAATTAAGACGACTTTCAAAAATCCCCCAATTCCAGTGTGAATCGCCTCCATCAAAACTCCTTAGACTTCTGTGGACCTGAGCTACTAGTGAAGACCAATTTTCATAGTCATTTCAAAGTCTGATGAGGTCACCAGCCTATTAGGGCAAAGCATATTGCAGTCTGTTTCCTGTCTTTCTGCATAGTCTCACAGACTCAGACATGGCCTCTCTTACCTTCTACATTCTCCAGAGTTTTTCTTTAAAAAAATATAGTTTTATGTTCCCACATAATTCTAAAATTTTGCAACTATGTGACACTGACCAAACTAATTTGGCCACAAGTACTTTGGGGCATGAAATAAATTAATGAAGTCAGAAATACTGCTCCAAGGAGTCGGGGGTTATAGCAAATCCCTGGTATAAAGGATGACTCAAGGAAATTTCAAAGCAAAATAGAGGAAATCAAGCTTATTTTTGTAACAAAAAAAAATTGAAATGAGATAAATATTTTTACACTTATATAATTTGATATTTAGGGGCATCTAGGTGGTGTAGGGGATACAGTGCTGGGCCTAGAGTTACAAAGATTCATCTTTCTGAGTTCAAATCCAGCTTCAAGGCACTTACTAGCTGTGTGACCTTGAACAAATCACTTAACTCTGTTTGCCTCAGTTTCTTCATCTGTAAAATGAACTGGAAAAGGAAAGGGCAAACCACTTCAGTATCTTTGCCAAGAATATCCCAAATAGGGTCACAGAGAGACAGACACAACTGAAACAACTGAAAAACAACAACAAATTTCTTATTTAATATTTTAAACATGAAAATATCACCAGCCAGGCATATGATAAGTGCCTAACCAATGCCTGTTGATTGATTGAAAGAGGAAGGGCAGGTAAACTAGTGGGAGGGAGACAAGAGAGACAGGAGGTGGCATGTGCCAGATGGCTCAAGCCACAACTTTCCATTGGACTGTGGTGGTGACAGCTCAGGTCCTCAAAGCCCAAAACGATAGTACGTCTCAGGCCCCCACAGCCATCACCGAAGGGAACAACCCTGACGGCATTCTGACTTGGCAAGTGCAGCTCTCATCCCTCTCTCTACTTCTCCGTAAGCCACATCTATGGAAAACCTGGAAAAGAAGTTGTTGCCACCAAAATCCCTGGTACTGTCAAACAGTTCTGCATCAGATGGTTGTATCAATGGAAACGACATTAAGGAAGATGTAATTACCATTTGCCTTGTTGCTTCACCCTAAGGACCATGGAGCCCTTCCATCTGACTTCAAGCTGAAACCTCCCGTATGTGGTAGCTCCCTCCATTAGCAGGGACTGTCTGTCTTGACTTTTTGTATTCCCAACACTTAGTACAGAGCTTCACCAATTATAAATACTGGGCAAATGCTCTTTCATTCCTTCATTCCCAAGAAATGTCTACTCACATCATGCATAACAGTGGGATTCCATGGAACATAGTTTGGGAAATGCTCGTGTAAAGGAAAGACTCTGAGGTCTTCGAGGTATATATCTGTTTCCTAGGTGATAGGGGTTTATCTTTCAATTCAAAAGCGGGATTTATTTTATCTTTTCTTCTTTGTACTCCCTACCTTAGAGAGCTGTCCTGACAAAAAAAAAAACTCTACATAAAATTAAGGTGAGCTGTGAGTTGCTATTCTTTGGAATACCAGGCAGCCTGGATGAAGTCAATTTGTTTACTCAGTTATTTCCTAGATATGGACCAAAATAAAAACCAAGGGGCAGGCAGTTCAGTAATTATACTGAATTCCTGTGGGTTCTCTTGGCAATAGTTCTTATTTCACCCTATATTTCAAATAGTAATTTTCAGCAGGAGCAGTAATCATCTGTTTTGTGCCAGGACAGGGATCGAGATTTATACAGGAAACCAGAAACACGGAGAATATTGGCCCCTAAGACACCCAGGGATGTGCTGCCCCTGGCTCACACAGGCTTAGGATAACAGCTGATTGTTAAATTTTCAGTGTGAGCATTTATACCTCAGAAATCAGCAAATGCAACAAATCGGGGCTTGATCTATCATTTTGTTAATTGTCTAAACTTAAGAAAGTGATGGAAAAAATGTTAATAATGCAAATGAAACTTAAAAGTATGTTGTTTATACCACCATACCACTCCTCTGTGTGGTGTGTATGTGTGTGTGTGTGTGTGTGTGTGTGTGTGTGTGTGTGTGTGTAACTTACAGGTGTGAGGTCGTAGATCTTTTCAAAGTATTCGACTAATAACAGAAATTATCTTCCTTAGAGGGTTATGGTGAAGATAATGTAGATAAAATTTTTTGGTTGCTTATTCCTAAAGCACATTCTAGCTGTGTGAGTCATTTATTTAATTCACAGTGATCTAAGATGATGGACCTGGAGTCAGGAAGACCTGAGTTCAAATCTGGCCTCAGACACTTACTAGCTGTGTGACCCTGGGCAAACCATTTAACCTGTTTACCTCAGTTTCCTCATCTGTAAAATGAGCTAGAGAAAGGCAATGGCAAACTACTCCAGTATCTCTGCCAACAAAAGCCCAAATGGAGTCACAGATACCACTGAAACCACTAAACAACAACATTTAAGTGGCAGATTAAGTTCTGAATTAGTCAGTTGTTGTTGTATTTGTCCTTTGTTTTTGAAGAGGACCATGCCATCAGGGAAATGATGACATAATTTGCAGTTGACTTGGATTTGAGTGAGGGAGGGGTGTGCAAGGTCACCAGGCTCACTTTCTCCTCTAGAGTCATCTGGATCCGTGACCAGATTCATAAGGATGCCTGGAGATGACCCAGGATGCAAGCATTTATTAAGTACCAACTATGTGCCAGGCACTGGGCCAAGTGCTGATCAGCATTAGTAGAGGGGGTTTCTACACATCCAGGAAATCACACACATAAAAAAATCTCTTTAGGTAACTGCTTTTGTCATCATTGTTATTTTAGATACATTTTTGAAATGGGAGGAAGCAAAAAGAATTCTTCATTAACCATTAATTGGCTAAGGAATAGAACTCATAAGAAATCACCTTGTTGCAGTGTTCTGGTTAGTCAAGGATTACTCTTACTAATTTTTTATGGGTAGGATGTTGTCTTTTTAGTGTAAACTGCCCCCTCAAATCAGGTAGCCAGTGTTTTGTATATCAGTAAATATTTCGTGATTGATGGGATTTTTTTAGACCTACATGCTAAAAAGGAAAACTATAGTCTCAATATTAAAAAATAATTTTTAAAAATAACCACCGTGATATAAGTTCTATTTTGGGAGCTACCATGGTTAATTTTTAGTCTCCATAGAAATATGGTTTTTTCAAAGTAAAGGAATTTGGTAAAAAATATGAAAATGATTCATGAGCACCTGCCGCTTGTATATACAATTTGATTACGATGAGAAAATTTCAAATGGTATATTAATTATCTTTCTTGAAGGTGTTCCTTTGATTTAAGAAAAAAAATAAAGCATAGAAACTGGTACATCATTTTTATCAAAAAAATAAAACCGGTTTACAGTGGAAATTATACTAAATTACAGAATAATATATTGATGCTAAGTCTCTGGAAATTTGTTTGCATGACATTTGAGCACTGGAAAAAAAGTTAGTTAACTTGCCTAGGGACACACAACCAATGTGTGTGCAAGGGCCTCAAAGGCTGAGCTTGCTGGCTAGTACTCTGTTCATTACTCCATGCTGCCTCTAGTAAATCGCTGCAAAACCATCAGGTCCTATCACCAAATATTCATTAAGTGCTTGCTATGTAAAAGACATTGTGCTTAATAAATAAGCACTTAAATAATTAATTCTAAAGTATTCCTCTTAATGAAAAATGCATATTGTAATTATGGCATTTGTTAGGACTGGTGTTTTTCTTCAGTTGCCAAGACTGAATCAATTTAATTATCTCTAAACTAGGTCTAAAGAATAAATAGTGCATAGCATCATTCTATAGTCTATACCATTCATATAATTTAATCTTTCTTTGACTCTACCCAGTGTGGCAGCTAATCAGCTATAGTCCTGAAAAAAATTGTAAAGGAGAAGTACTAGGAGAAATGGTGATTTCCCCAAATATTCCTTCTTCAGGGACTATTATGAAGATCTGAAATGACAGTAGGTGTAGCCATGATATTTGTAGGGAAGAGGTTCCTGACATTCATCTCAGCTAGCCCTCATCTCTTGTTTCTCTTGTCACTCAAAAAAAACAAAACAAAACTGGGTTTGACTTCTCCGCAGTATCAGTGTGGTCTGTAGGCACAAGATAAGAAAGTGAAAGGGGGAAGAGGGGGACTTACAGAACAATTATTAAAGGGGGCGCAGGAAAGTATCTGAATTCACTCTTCGTGCCACTCCCAAATGTTTTTCACATGAAGCCTGCCTCACAACTTGATTTAGATTCTCCCTCTTCAAAACTCAGGGTACCTCTATGAGTCCATGATCCCATGTTTGGTATTAGATCTGTGAGCACTGCTTTCCATTGTTAGGGATGGTTAGAGAGATGGATATAGCAATAATAAGAACAGAAACAAAAACATGATGAACCGGAAGGGGATAAAAGCACACGTCCATAAACCTGAAGCAACATCTTCTAAGGTCTTCTAGAGAATGGGTACACTTGCTGGGGAGAACCCCCAGGGGCTGAGCCAAACTGGTCACACGTTGCAAAGCCCATAATTTCGTTGTTCTATGGGGTACTCTCAGTACTCCAGAGGCAGCTAGGTAGGGCAATGGATAGCTGATAGGGTGAAGGGCCTTAAGTCAGGAAGACCTGAGTGCAAATCTAGCCTCAGGCACTTACTAGCTGTGTGACCTTGGGCAAATCACTCAACCTCTACATGTCTCGCCTCAGTTTCTTCAATTGTAAAATAGGGATAATAATAGCAGGATTTCTGTGAGGATAAAATGAGACAATATATGCTTATTCTCCTCTTGTCCCAACTACTTCTCTATATTCTCAGAGACAGATGACACATTCCCTGGGACACAGTTGGGTTGATGGAAGTGGGGAGGAGAGGGATCTTAAAGATATAAATAACAAAACAGCATTTATTGACCACCCAAAGCATTTTCAGCACTTAGATAAATGAAATTAATTAGATAAAGTCAGCAAGTGATTTTCAAATCTATTTAGGCTAATGATTGGCAGTTGTTACTCCAAATGTTATTTAACACCAGTGAGGATAAAGCCATATAAATCTAATAGATGAATAAATTATAGTGTATCTATTCTATGTATCTGTATACACATACACATACTAAATCACTGAAAAAAAGAACCTTGATATTTTTCTATTTGTTTCCAGCACTCCTTGCTATACTCTCAAAGTTCCTTCCTTCATATGTACTTCCCTGTCATCCATCAGAAAAAAAAATGCCTGTCATTAACATGTGAGAATCAAATGATATTCCAACCCATTCCAAGTTCTATTTTGTACCTTGGCCCTCCCTTCTCCCCTCCAAGAATACCCAAACATAGCAGCTAGTGGGTTCTGTTCAACCTTCAATTCCAATAGGCTTCATGCTATAAGCGTGCACCAGTTTGTCTAAGGCCATGCTTCAGATGCTCTATAAACCCGAAAATAACCGAACGGTTTCAAAATTCCATTTTCCCTTGACCAGGTGAAGATTACTAGACTCTGCTTCCTAAAACTAACATCAAAGATTCCAAAGGAAAGTATCCCCCGCACCTCCTCCTCCCCCAACTTAACTTGATAACAGGAAACTTTAAATTTTACCCATTTAGGATAAATAACTCAAAATGGAGTAATTTTAACAAATAACGGCTGTTTTCAAAATGCTAATCGAGCCCCTACTGTTCTGATCTCTCTTGAAACTACACAGGAGGTAATTCTGACTATATTTAGAAACAACTCTGGTTCCAGGCCATCTGGTATATAATTTACGGGGAATAGCACTCTGTACCGTTCTGTAAACATTACCATTGCAGAATAAAAACATCCACATGAATAGAAATCATTTTTACCAGGGTCCAGGCCATACCTAAATCTCCATCTCCCCACGGCACTTCAAGCCAGCCACTATTTAAGTAAAGCCGACTCATATCACTCTATGAAAATAAAAATCCCTTGTCGTTTGCTAGCCAGGTTCCGTCATCCTGTTAAGGAGACAGGCTCTCAATATACTATGACCTTTCACTGCATAAACTGTTGGTTGGAAAGAAGAAAAAAACAACCCTCTGAATGAATATACCACATCTGAAAACATACTGATCATCCTCCTTTTACTTATTTATAAATGATTCCTGATGACTAATCGTTTTACAAAGTAACTCTATATCTATCTATATATGTGTATGTATATAAAACAGGATTCTCTCTTTATAAACTGTTAGACTTTATTTACATCTTGGTTCCTCGAACAGAAGCAAGATGGAGAAAAATGTCGGGGTTCACCCCAGGGAGGGCAATCATTTCTTATGCAGAACAGAATCTATCACAACCACTTGGCTCTTGTTTTCCCACAGGAAAAGGGATAACACTTGTCTCACCGAGGGCTTTAGAGGGATTTGTATCCAGGGAAGATGACCACTTATCAGGTATGTATATAGCAGCCAGGTGGTAGAGCAGATAGTGTATTGTAATTGGAGTCATGAAGACATGAATTCAAATCCTCCCGCAGATACTTACTAGCTATATGACCCTGAGGCTTTCATAAGCCTCATTTTTTTTTCTGTTGTAAAGATGGGGATAATAATAGCTGTGAGGATTAAATAAGATTTTATTTATACATATATGTATGTGTGTATATACATATATATATACAAAGTACTATTAAGTGCCAAACCATACATAAAAATACATATGTGTATATACAAAGTACTATAAATACCAAACCTTGTTATTATGATGTGGTAAGGATTCTTTCTGCATATGAGTTGGACTTGATGGGCACAGTCTAACTCTAGAATTCTCGGATATGGTAGAAAGAATGCCTAGCCAAACCAAGATTTCAGTTATTATCACATTCCCACAGAGCTGTGATGTTTCTCAGTCTGGATTAGCTGGCTTAATTGGTTTGAACACAGTGCTAAGGAGCTTGCCTTTGGGTGAGAGGATGGCCCCTTCTTGGTCCAGGTTACTGGCTTCTTTCCATGGATAAGCCATGTCCTTGACACTGACACCATGTTGTAAATGCAGGTCAGGTGAGCATATTGGAGGATCATTGTGAATCTATCATAACCAACTAGAAAAGCAAGTCTAAAAGCTTATGTTTTACAGATCACATGCTATGCTCTATAAGATAGCAGTATATGTATATATGTGTGTATGTGTGTATACGCACACATGTATACATACATATACATATACAGTACAGCACCTTATCACATGTCATATATCTGTGGAAAGAGCCCTAACCCTAGGGTTGGAGGACTTGGGTTCAGCCTCTGAGTTATACTATCTATGTGGCCTTGGGCAAGTCACTTAATTGCCCTCATCTGTATAAGGAGGGGTGGGACAAGGCAGCCTCTTGAGATCTCTTCCAGATATGATCCTCTACCAAATTCTGACTTTAGTTATCGTTGTGGCCAGGAGGTGACTACATAACAGCAGAGTTCGAGCTCTGGCAAGTATTGTTCCTTTGAACAGACTTTGATGATTGATGAACCCAGGAATGTGCAGTAGGTCTATTGCCTGAGGGCCAGCCTGGATTATTTCTCAGAGGCTCATCATTATAAAGTTCATTACTAGCTTATGAATTTTTTTTTGACACCACAACTCATCATCCTAACCAACTGCCACCGCCTGGCAGATGAAGCACAAGAGCCCCGGGCATGGCAGCCGCCTCTGGACCACTGGTCTTGCTTTCAGACTTGCTCTCCTGGTCATCATTTGGCGGAGCAGGTACAGAGCTGGGCCAGCCACCTCTACCAAATGCCACAAGCCAACCCAGCTGAAGCAGTGGGACACCCTGAGGGAGAGACGGGAGTCAGCAAGTACCAAATAAGTCAAACTACTTCCATTACATTAACCCTGATGAAGACCCCCAGGACCCTGAGCCCAAGAGCCTTGGGAATAGCACTGCTTCCAGCTCAAAGCCCTCAGCCATCACCCTGAGAAGTAAGCCTGAGGAGGGAAAGCCTGGCAACTGCTCCTTCTGGGTCTACAGCCACAACTACTGATGACCAAGTAAAGAAAGATGTTAACACCAAAGACCCGGCCAATGGCTCAGCATCAGGAACTTGGGATCATTTTGTCAGTGGAAATAACACTGATGATGGGGCATCAACCTTTGCTTTGAACACTGCACCCTAATCAATTCATTGATGTTTGTGCTGCCCTACCATTAGAAAGTTTTGTGTGTGATGTTATTTTCAAAAAGACCAGAGGCAGAATATCAATTTGTAGAACTCTACCAGGCAACTGACTGAGTCACAGACTGGGTAAACTATTTGTTCAAAGGTCACGCCACGAGAAAGCCTCAGAAGCAGGATTTGAACCTAGGGCTTACTGACTTCAAACAGAAAACTCCTTCCACCATGCCATATGGTCTGCTAAAAGAAATCACATTGGTCAGGACAAATCCATCACCTGTATTGGAAATGAATACCTGCAGTCCATCAACTAGGCCATTACCAAAATAGGCTAAGACATGATTGTTTATCATTTATACAGCAGGATCACAGAATCACTTTAGATGGCTGTTTTTTTTTTCAATTCATTACAAACCTCAAAGCTACCCAGTTTCAAAATCTAGACTCCATTTTCACCTGAGGCAGACCTAGGAGTTTTAATTATGTGGGCAACTGTACCTGAAGTTCCAGATTGCAGACTGACCCCAAGTCCTAAGAACCCTATGGAAAAATAATATTTAATATCTGTTCTCTCATTCCACCTTCCCAAAATTCAGTTTGCTTTATATGTTCCACCTGAATCTTCCTTGGAGGAGAAGGCGGTGGTAAGAACTGAGCCAGCATCCTTAAGAAACTGGGATGATTAAGCCAGGCTAAGGTGTATCTCTCCCCACTACTGTTGCTGCTGATTATAAGCATCCAACTGCTTCCTCCAGGCTATTTTCAGAGTGATACTGGTTCAGACGTGAATCCATGGATTTTAGGGGGAATTGGAAATGACGTTGGGATTTGTAGAGATTTGAAAGGAGATCCAACTTAGTATAATCAACGCCTTGTTTTTCTGACCCTCTATTTGTCGCTCTAAGCCTTACTTATCTAACTAGTTAAAGGTATTGACCTTGAAGAGAACAAATGGCATGTAATAGTTTGTTCCATTTCATTTGAAAGAAGAACATCAGATAAAGCAAGAAACTGTGACTTCCCACAGGGATATTCAAGACAAAGGGAGCAGTACCTGCAAAGACCCTCACCAGAAAACAGCATGAAATCTAAGAGAAATCGGCAAATTGTAAATCCTCCATTATGGAAAGCTGAAATACACAGCTAAGTCCAACATTCATTTTAACCAAAATATCAGGCTCATCTCCCCACAAACCTTTGATTATCTAAGGAAAATTGGCTTCTATTTACTTAGAGAGATACATTTCCTCTAGCTTTTATTTCACGTAATCTTTGGTAGAGATGAATTTGGGCGGAAGAAATTGTTATTTCTACATTCAGTGGTTCTCCAAGTGTGGTCTGTGGACTTCCTAGGGAGTCTCAAACATTCTTTTGGGGAGGGGGCTGGAAGTTCACAACTATTTTCCAAACAATACTAAAACATTATGATGACTAAAATATTCCTCCTTTTTCCAATTACGTTATCAATGAGGCCAAATTTTCTTCATAAACTTCAACCAAAAAAATATCACAACAGATTGAACACAGAAGCAGATATGAGAATCTAGCTACATTCTATTAAGCCAGACAGTAAAGAGATTTGCAAAAAAATATATTTTAAAATGCCACTCTTCTCACTGGTTTTTTTAAATATAGCTGCTTTTTATTTTTAAAAAAGTTATATGAAATAGATTTGTTAGTTTTAAATGAATTAATTTTTAAAATGTCAGTTTTAATTTCTAATAAGGTAAAGAGATATAAATTACATAAATATAAGCTTTTGGGGGTCCTCAATAATTTTAAGGGTGTAAAGGGGTCCTCTGACAAAGATTTGGGGAACCCTTGCTATAGATTAATGCTCAAATCTTTATCTCTAGCCCTGATCTCTCTCTCAAGCTGGAAATTACTTCCAGCTACCAGTTGGCCATGTTTACTTGTGTTCAGCTGTCCCCCCAAATTCAAAACATCCAAATCGAACTCATCATCGTTATCTTTCTCCTCAAATTTGCTCTTCCTCTTGTCATCCCTAGGACAGACCAATGGTACTACCATTCATTACCCTAGGCATCACCCAGGGTCAAAAATGAGGAATCATAAATAGCAAAATGTTATGTTCTGCAAGTTCTGATTTTCAAGGTGTCATTCATTGTTAGATTTTTACAGTCATTACCCTCAGTAAAAGACCTAGAACAGGGGTTCTTAACCTTTTTGGTGTCGCTGACGCCTTTGTCAGCTTCACAAAGTCTATGGACCTCTTATTAGAATAATGTTTTTAAATTGAAGGAAATGCTAAGTTTCCATTAGAGATTAGTGAAAATAAAGACCTATTTTTCCCCCACTCAAGTTCACAGACTTCCAGGTTAAGTAATAATCCTTAATTTCGAAGGGCAGAGGAAATCCAGGTATTGTTATGCTATTTTACAGATGAGAAAAAAAAATCGTTTTAGAGAAATTTAGTAATTTGCTCAAGATCACAGAGCAAGTGAGTGGCAGCAATGAGGCTCTAGCCCAGGTCTTCTCATCCCTTGGGCAGTGGTCTTTCCATTAAGCCATACAATCCCCTTGCAACTGTCACCATCCAAGTCCAGACTTTTATTATCTCGTGCCTGGTGTACTTCAGTCTCTTTCTGGTCTCCCTGTGTCCAGCCCTACTCTCTGCTTCCCTGCAATCCATGCCACAATGGTAATGGTAAAATACCAAGAGGTCAGCCTTTGTTTTGACTGTGTTGCTTTCCCACTCAGTGTCCCATGACTCTCCGTTACCAAAAATACAAAAATACTATAAAATTCAAGATCTGCTACAATTTGGACACACTCTCTATATGTAGTCTATTGCCAAATTAAACACACACACAGAGTTTGTGCTTTCCACACCTTTGTTCATGCTGGTTCCGCTACCTGGAATACCTCTTTTACTTTTTAAAATTCAAATATTCTTCAAGAACTTGCTCCAGTGATCCCCCCCTCCCTGAAGCCTCTTCTGAATTCCTCAGAACTCTCGTAGGCAGCTAGGTGGCGCAGTGCATAGAACACTATCAGGAAGATGGGGGAAAACCTGAGTTCAAATTCAACCTCAAACACTTCCTAGCTGTATGACTGAGCAAATCACTTAATCTTTATTTGCTTCAGTTTCCTCAACTATAAATGGAGATATGATAACACCCTACTTCACCGGGTTCTTATGGAGATCAAATGAGATATATGTAAGCACAGTAAATGCTTGTTCCTTCCTCCTCCCCTGGCCCCATATCTCCTTTCTTTTGGTAACACAATTAATAAATATCTTTGTCCTCTACTAGATTATAAACTCTATAAGGGAAAGGATTCCTATATTTAAAAAAATATCTCCCACCTCCTAGTACAGCACTTTGAATTGCTCATTAACTATTTGTAGAAAGATTGTAGGGTAAAAAATGGATCAGCTCCTTTAAAAAATGGAGACTGTATTTTGCAGAGTTTTAATAGTTTTCTACAACTTGATGTCATGTATATATTGACATTTTCAAAATAATAATGGCATTTTTGGTCAGTCTTTTCCAACAAATGTACGGGATCTAGTGTTAGGGACATTATTTTGTTATTACCTTGGTTATTTGATTATTAGCAATAATGAAAAACCCTTTGTAAATACAAAATGTAATAGTTCTCCAAAAATTTGGAGCAATGATTTTCAATATGCCTCTTGTTCGTCTGCCCAGAAGAATGAACAAATATTATGTATGTGTATGTATACACACACACATATAATCTTTCCTTTATACTGCCTTTATTTGTAACCTAACAGGACCTCCCCACCCCCAAACTAACATCTCTTTCTTCACTCACTTAATTATTTTATTTTTCCCCCCGTGGAAAATTACCTAAGTTATTCCTGTGATTTGCTTGTGTTTATCAATTTCTGAGCTGAATGCTTGTGCTTTCTTTGAACTTTAAATGTCTTCCCTTATGTTAGTTTACTTGATTTCTTCTTTCTGTAATCTTTAAAGTAGGAGGTAAAGAAATGGAAAAGAAAAAAAACTGTAATAGCCATTATCAGAAACTGTAGAAGGCCACTCATTGAGTGATGCATTGAGGGAGGACCCACATCAATTAAATCGGGGCATCTTTAAGAACCTGAAGGAAGTGAGCTAGTCTTTCCCAACCAACATTATAAGCACATACTTTGTGCCTGGACAAAACATAATGTTATTCAGAAAGGAGGGCCAAGGTTCAGCTCCTCATATATTCTAGCAGGGTGATCCTGGGCAAGTCATTTAACCTCTGAAGCATCTCTGTATCAAGCAACATTTTAAGACTAGAATTTAAGAGAAATTAATGATGTGTATGAGTGCAGGGAGTTTACATATCCAGAATTCCCTAGGCAAATCATGTGTCCAGAACCCCAAAGGTAAATAATACTTCTTGTTGCTTAAAAACAACAAAAGCATGGCTGTTCTGTAGTCCCTTACAATAATCTTAAATATAAACTGTAATGCGGCATTTCAAATCTTTGTATAATTATTGTTGGATTTGTTTGAATAGTTTACCATTTCCCATTTAGGCCTTTTTCAAACATTTCACTGTTTTCTCCTGAAAGAGATAACATCCATAATGGTCTTTGTTTTTTGAAAATTGCAGTCTCACTGAAATCTTATTTCCCTAATTTGTTCAGCAGTCTTTATTCATCTCTTACATTTTTTTTTTCCTATTTAGAACTTCCCATCTGTACAATGTGGGAAAACAACTGAAAAAATATTTATGACTTAACATTATTCTCTTCCTCCCTGGTTCTAAATTACATTGACCTCCTTTGGAGGGTCCATATTGTTTTGCTTGCAAACCCATTGGGCCCTGCTGAAGGAAGAATACTTTGCTCTCCTTGCCCCTGGTTCAGGGTCACCCAGAAACAGAAAGATGAACAGCCAGAATGTATAGAGTTTGCCACAGCAATCAATAATATGCACCCCCACAAAGAGGAGGGTCAGTCAGCTGATGCATCTTCCGGCTTAAGAGTGCAAAACAAGAAAAACAAAATAAAACCAAACCATCCTTGCCTCCTTGTACGGAGCCTACGTTTATGTTCCCGAACCTGCATTCTGGAAAGCATCCCCAGGGTAGGGTTGGCATTTTTGCAAAATCGAGGGGACGTGGTGGGGCCCCTAGGAGATCGTGAAAGAGCTGCTCTACTAACCTTGACTGGTCAGAAGACCCCAGCTAGCCTTTCGCTTGGAAGGGCACTGCTCCCCGCTCTCTAGCCTTCTCTTGGGGAACATCTGCTGAGCGCCGCTCCCGCACCCCGGGGGCTGGGTGCCTGCGGACATTCCGGGGCTCCCGGTACTTCCAGCTGCGCTCGGGGCGCATGGGGGTACTCGCCTCTGGGCGCAAGGAGCGGGATATCGAGGGACCGTGTCCCCCCTCCCCTCCCTTCCTCTCCCCTCCCTTTATGTTGGTTGCACAAAAGAGCCTGTGTGCTTACACCACGCAAAGGCCACGGCACAGAACGCCATCCAGGACCACTTCGGGGCGGGCTAGCGGGTGCGGGACGGGGGATGGGCAGCAAGTATTGCACCAGCTTCGGCTATTTTTAAAAGCAGAGACTCAGCCGAGCCTCGCCGGGAGAAGGGTTGAAACCACTGACACGAGATGAATTTTCTTGGCGGGGGTTGCCGGGGGGGGGGGGGGATTGAGGGAAGGAGGAAGGGAACGAAGAGGCACTTAGAGGAAAGAGAGCTGGCCCTCAAGTCAGGAAGAACGGGGGTCAAATCCTGCCAGTGATGCGCATTAGCCAAGGACAACCCTGGGCAAGCCGTTCACCCTTCTGAATGCCATGAAGGTGATGTGACCTAGGCAAGAGAAGGTGTCATCCAGGTGCTGTGTGACCCTGGCCAAGTAATTTATTCTGTTAACCAAGGCAAGCTGCTCACCTTTCTCAGAGTCCCGGGTGCTGTGTGACCCTTTAAAATACTCACTCAGTGTCGTCTAGATGCTGTATGACCCTATGTAAGCCGTTTACTCCCAGTGACCCAGACGCTGTGACCTGGGAACTTGGGCGTTACCCCTTCTGTGCCATGTAGGTTGTATGTGTGACCCCGGGGCAAGTCATAACTTCTCAGTGTTTCCAGGCTCAACCCTCAGAAGAGTCACAGAACTGCATAGACAGAGGTTTCCTCTGCTCCAATGAAATTACAGTTCTGGATAAAAAATAATGGGGGTGGAAGGTAGGAGAAAGTATTGGATGGCTTGGGGCTCAAAGATCTCAACCTGGTTGAGAAAGAAACTATTTTAACTGTTCTTCCTCATGCTCACCAAATAAGCCACTATATAGGTGAGGTCAGCTGGCCAGCTCTGGTTGTCCACCAGTAAGAACCTTATTTTAGAACTGGTTCCAGTCCAAATTCACAGCCTTCTTACTGATGTTATAGTGGGTCACTGTGGTCCAGTTCCTATGCCAGAGATAAAAATTGCAGAATGAACATGTGTTTCATTTATGTGCCACGTATGTGGAGTGGTTATTTTGGGAGGTCATTTCAACACCTTGAAGAAGACTACAGTTAATTTGGGTGCAGCTGGGCCACACACTTTTAAAAAGCCAGGAAATAGAGACAGAGGAAATCTCTGAGACACATGTGACCGCTACTACTTGCTGGTATGTAAAGCTTGAACCAGATACATGGTCTCTGAGTCAAGAGCTGTGACTGATCCTGGACATTACACCCTGGATTAACTGGGCTGGTGATCTTATTACAATAGTGACTTATTTGGGATGTGTTTTGATGGAAAAAGGATATAGGAGACGAGGAGGGCTTGGCAGAGCTCTGATGTATTCTGCTGTTATTATTAATAATACTCTGAGGGCTTTACCCACCCTCTGGTGGTATATGCTGATCAAAACAAGGTCTTGGGATTAGTGCTTTCGAGTACTAAGCTGGAGAAATAAAATGACCTCTGGGGAGTAAAATTCTTTCTCCTTTTTTTTTTTTTTTGGAGGCAGAGGTGGATCAGGACCTGTGATTCCAAAAGTATGAGGAAATCCTATTGTAGAAACTCCTTCCACTGATATAGTGGCAACTAATAAACAGTTTTAGAGTTTCCAACTAAGTGATTTGTCTAGGGCAGGGGTGGGGAACCTGTGGCCTTGAGGCCACATTTGGGTGCAGCCTTTTGACTGAGTGCAAGTTTTACAGAACAAATCCTTTTATTAAGAACTTGGACTCTAGGGTCATAGAGTTAGAAAATGAGGGACAAGACATGAATTCCCTCTTTACTCCAAGACTAATTTTAAATCCATTTTATATAGGATAGTAGATTTAAAGCTGAAAAGCAGTTTTAAAATCATCAGGTTTTCAAACTCCTGCATCCTACAGATGAGGAAACTGAGGCTGAGGGAAGTTAAACAATTTAACCTGGATCATACAACTACTATGTGTCTAAGATAAAATTTGAACTCAAGTCTTCCTGATTGCAAATCAACACTCTATTATGACACGTAGAATATACTTCACACTCCCTCATTTCTCCGAAATTACATGGCAGTTATTCTCCATCAATTTAAATCAATTCCGTTAGAATCATTGATTCAATATGACAGAAATTCCAGTATTAAGGTTTATTTCACTAGTTCATCAAAAGAATTGTCCAGTGAACACCAAGGATGTGAATTCCTCAACTTGAATTGCCAAAGGAAGGTCCCTTCGACCAGAGTTGTCAAACTCAAATAAAAACGGAGACCATTAAACCAAAGGTAAGGATCTCTACAGGTACATATTGACCACATATCAACATTACTTATGATTTATTGTATTTTTATTTATGATGTTAAATATTTTCTAGTTACATTTGAATATGGTACAGGTTGCCCTGGGCAGTGTTGTGGGCTACGTGTTTGATGCCTTTGTTCTGCACTATACACATGCTAGCAGTATCTGGCGATAAAGGATGCTGCCCCCTACGTTGCTGTGGAAGGACCTAATTTACTGTTTCTCTCTGCACAGGGCCAACTTTATCTAAGGCAGCCCAAGTGGTTGACTTAGATCTTGTTAATCCCAGTTAGAGGAGTAACTCTACACAGAGTGATATGGAATGTAAAAGGACAGTGCTGGAAGAAGCACTAGTCTTGGGCATGTAATTCTAGCTGGAATGCATGGTCTGTTGGGAGGTGTAATTTTTGCCAAGCTGCCAGTGCTCTGGTCTCTTCTTCTTTCCTTTTCTGGGCCCCTCCCCTCTTCTCTGTCTAGCCCTTCGAAGTTGCTAGCATCCCAAGGATCTCCCAGTCTATTCAGTTTCTTTTCTAGTCTGGGAGGAAACTACATTTCCCAGGAGGCCATGCAGCTCATTGCGGTTACAAGTAGAAAGCCGCAGGTTGGGATAAAGAACACTTACATTTACCCTATCCTGTTGATTATAACTTCCACAATCCGGGCTTCTAGCTCAAATCCACAGGTGGAAGCAAGGTATTTATCTAGAAGAATGATATATTAAATGTTATTCAGTCTTTTAAATTTTTATGATGAAGACAACTTGGAATTTTGTGACACTTTTGCTTCATTTTTATCGAAAAACCCGGCCATCTTCCTTACTACTAATGCTGGGGCCAGTTCTTGTTCCCTGAATAATTCCTGCCAATAATTTTGGCACTTGGGGCCTTGAA
This sequence comes from Phalanger gymnotis, assembly GCA_028646595.1. NCBI lineage: Eukaryota > Metazoa > Chordata > Mammalia > Diprotodontia > Phalangeridae > Phalanger > Phalanger gymnotis. The sequence continues at coordinate 257,198,838 of CM053623.1, forward strand.
AAAAATTCTAGTAAGGCACTGTCTTACTTTTTTTTGTCTAAAAACTAAACAAATGTCCATTGGAAAAAGGCATAATCCTTTAGGGATACCTCTCCAGCCTAAACGTAGAGACTTAATTTAAAATGTAGAGACTACTTTGACAGTATATCTAGTATAATCATATGTGAATATGTACACACATATATAAACATATGTGCTAAGAAGCATAATATTTGTCAGAATTCTTTCAGAGGCCAAATAAAACTACAGACAAGCAAGAAGCAATGGATTTAATTTAATTTATCAAACCTTTCGGAAAGCCTATCACAAAGTTCTGTACCGAAAGTTATTTTAAAAACCCTCCAACAGGGAAGAGATCAAAGGATAGAAACAAACAGTTCTCAAAAGAATTGCGAACTATAAACAACCATATGAAAGATTGCTCCAAATCATTAATAATTAGAGAAATGCAAATCCAAACAACCCTATGGTTTCACCCATACAAATTGGCAAATATGAAAACAGATGGGAATAGTCATTGTTGGAGGGGACTGGCATGCCAATGCATTGTTGGTAGAATAGTGAATTGGTCCAACCATTCTGGAAAGCATTTTAGAATTTAAAAATTGTGACTAAAACGTCCATGCACTTTGACCTAGAGATCCAACTGTTAGGTGTATGCTGCAAAAGAGGTCAAACAAAAAAGAAAGGTTCCACATACTCCAAATTATTTCTAAGAAATGCAAAGAAGTGGAAACAAAGCATATGCCCATTGATTGGGGCAAAACAAATTGTGGTAAATGAATGCAATGGAATACTGCCTTGTGGTGAGGTACAATGAATATAGTGAATGCAGAAAAGCATGGAAAGTCATGCAAAGTGAAGAAAGTGTACCAGGAAAACAATATGCCTAATGATTACAATTTAAACTGAAAGAACAATGAAAAAATGAAACTCAGCATTGCGTAATTTATAATAATCAAGCTTGGTCCTGAAGAAGAAAGAAAAAACCTCCTCACAGAAGTGAAGTATGCTATGGGTATGTTACTTTGCATCAACCGTCAGACTTAATAGTTATGCTGTGGAACTGGTTTGTTGTTGGGGCTTTTTTTTTCCTTTCCCTTTTTTGGTTCTATTTTTTTTTAACAAAGGATAACACCTTCAGGAAGGCAGGCCTACATTTAGAAACTTTTGAGATGTAAAAACAAAATATATCAATAAAGCAATTATATGTTCAGGCATTTTTTTAGTCTTGTCTGTCTCTTCATGACCCCATTTGGGATTTTCTTTGCAAAGTTACTGGAGTGGTTTGCCATTTCCTTCTCCAGTTCATTTTACAAATGAGGCAAACAGGGTTAAGTGATCTGCCCAGGGTCACATAGCTAGTAAATATCTGAGGCCAGATTTGAACTCAGGAAGAAGAGTCTTACTGACTCCAGGCCTGGCACTGATTCCATGGCACCACCAGAGGCAACAAAGGAAACTGATCATACAAATTCACTGTGAGATTTGGGGAAATAGGAGACTGGTTAATAGAAAATAAGAAGTAAACAAGTTAAAATGTGTCCAGTGGAAAAGTGTAACTGATAATAGACCTGAAGCATTGGTATTGAGGCCAGCCTTGGTTATTATTCTTCATAAATGTGCTAGAAGAGTGTTTGAGTGGTGAGATATCTAAGTGTGCAGATGCCACTAAGCTTTTTCCAGTAATGACTTGTCAGGCTGATAGGGATAAATTGCAGCACAACCACCCAAGCAAGCTTCTTTCTACAAGTGGGTAGAAAAGTGGCAGATAAAATTTAGTGCAGACAAATGCAAGATAATGCATTTGCAAAAAGATATGCCAAATTAGTGTTTATAAATCGAGATATTATGACTTGGGAAAATTATGATTTGGGAATCTGGGTACATTGAAAACATCAGACTAATGTGCTTCTCTGGCTGAAAATAATAGGGACTGGACCGGTGATTTCACTGGCATAGAAGCCTCTGCTGAGGAGTTTCCTGTGTCTATACAAGCCAGCACCTTTCTGGCAATTTGTAGACTAGGAAAAAGCCTGGAGCCCAGAAAGTTTAAGTTACCTATCTAGGAGCATAGAGTGAATATGTTACAACCTAGGTATTCCTGGTCCTAAGCTACGTCTTCCCAATACTCCAGATTGCCTCTTTCTGGCTAAAAAGGCTAACAAAATTCTCGGCATCACCAGCAAGGTTTATGAGATCATAAGATCCTCAATCTGGAGTTGGAAGGAATTTCAAAGACATTTAGTCCAACTCCTTCACTTTACAGATGAGAAACCTGAGACCAGGCGTGGTTAAGTGACTTGCTTACAGTCATATTGATAGTAGGTAAGATTTATCATATTGGCTAATAAAATCTGTCCAATCATCTGTCTAAAAATTATATTAAAAGCTCCAAGGTTTGGGGCATTCATTATATAATTTATTTTCAAAAATAATTTTACTTGACTTTCAGGAAAAGAAAGCTTTGTGTCTTCAGAAATTACATCATTTTGCAGGGGTTGCTTGGGAAGACTGTTAATGATAAAATTAAGGATTATAGATCTAGATGGGAAAAACCTTAGAGACCATTTTACCCAAATCTTTGGTATTTGTAGATGTTGAAACTGAGGCTGAAGGAGGTAGAAAGCCTTGCTCACAGTCACACAGATCTCAAGTAGTCATCACACTTTATAAAAGGAAGTACTTCTTTAGTGGTGGAATCCATGTGTAGTTAACATGTGGTTTATTTGTAGGTAAGACAGAATTAGAGAAAGACGTAATTTAAATTTCAAAATTGTGAGAGATTCCTGTTTTACCTGACAATTCCAAACTTTCATTCTGGTGTGGTAGCATGTGGGAGAAGCCATTATTCAGTTGGCTGCAGGGCTGTTTTCTTTTGGGACTTAGAAAAGAGCCACATGCACTTAAGAATTAAAGGGCCTCTTTTAGATGGTCTATCCTTCCATCTTTCTTGCTCTGGATCAATCAGACACAGCTACCTGAATCAACTGACTTGATAGTGGTGATGGTAGAGGGTGGGTAAGGTCTAGGGTCAGATTTGACTCTCCACACATTGGCGCTTTGAATAGGGAAAAGCAGAGAGTAACTATTATCCAACAATTAACCCTGGCCTCAAAGTCATTTACTGCTTGTATAAAGGTTGCCTAGAAACCTACAGTGACATTGCATGGTCCATAACATAGCTCTTATTTGTCACTGATTTTGTATTTAATGAAAGGTCACCAATATCTGGTAAGTGACAAGTATAGATAATATGATGATAATTATTTTAATTATATACTTGTATAACAGCCATATTGAAATAGGGTAATAGGACCACAGATATAGAGGCTGGAAGAGAGCCCAAAGGTGATCCAGTCCAACCCCCTCATTTTAAAATGAGGAAAATGAGGCTCAAGGAGTTAGGTGACTTGTCCAAGGTCACACAGGCAGCAGATAGGAGACCCCAGGTCCTCTGACTTTAGTGTCAAGCCTCATTCCACAGTAGTGCTCTGTAAAACGTTAACTTATTAGTATGCTTTCAGGAGCTATAAGTAAGAACCAATATTATAAAACTGATTCATAAAATTTTAGGTGATTTTAAACTTTATTAACGCAAGTAATAGATATAAAAGAAATGAAATCTAAAAGGAAATTTATTCAAGTTTAAGACAATGGTTATTATGTAAATTGTACCCAATTTATTCTTATTTTGAATTCTGTTACCAAAAAAAATGGCCACTGCAGATGAGAAATCTGTGTCCCACCCGTGGTGAGCAAAATAGATGGCCATGCCAGCTGTCAGAAAAAAAAAATCTGATTTACCTTTAAATGCCAGATGGTTTCTTCTGTACATAAAAAGGTGTTAAAGTCTAACTTAAAAATGTATAATGACACAAGGACTTTATGAAGATAAAATATATTGCTGTGAGACAGATGATTTAAAAACAATGTTTTTAGATTTCTCGAACAATGCTGAACAAAAAATTTGATAACATAAATGGTATAAGTCTATGTTAAGATTAGAAAAGTCTTAATTTTGAAATGTTCCTTCTTAAAGATTTCTGGACTAATGAACTCTCTGTACTTTAAGACTAAATCCATCATATTTAAAGCTTAGAAGAGACCATAGAGATCATTAAGTCAGTCACCTCTCATTTTACAGTTTGAGAACTGAGGACCATAGAGGCTTTGATTTACTCAAAGTTACAAAGGTAGTAAGTAGAAGACTGGGGTTCTTCTGGCTTTAAATCCATTTCATAGAGTTACCATAAGTTTATGAGGTTATATTTATCAGCTGTGAAATTTCATGATGAACATGCTGCCCAAGAAGCACCTGAAAATTTTGAGACAATGACCTGGCAAGCTTCCATGAGACCAATCCAGAAGTTGCTGTTGCAAAAGTTAGGTAATAGATCGCTCTTGACTATGTGGCAATTTTTGTTATGCTTCCTCAATTCTGCAACTTCTGCTCAAAAATTCTTAGTGTCATCAATCAGCAAGAATTTATTAAACACTTCCCTTTCTCCTCCTCCAAACTTCTTAATATCATTAGTCAATAGAATTTATTAAACACATTATGTGGTAGACCCTGGGAATACAAATACAAAAATGAGACAGTTCCTCCCTTCAAGGAGCTTATATTCTACTAGATTCGCTCCTCTTTCCTTACTGTCTCTGAGGAAATCTCCTAACTTTGTTCTGATCTCTTGTGTGTACTTGATCTCGTAGTCTCCCACCTTCTCTAGAACCATGTTCCAGTCTAGAACCATGTTCCAGCCAGCCTTCCCTCCGCCCCCCGCCCGCGTTCCCTTCAATCTGTCTTTCCAATGACTGTTTCCTACCTGAATACAAACATTCAGGTCTTCCCCTGATCCTTGTATTCCATCCAGTTACCATACCATCCTTTTCCTGCTCCCCAGACTTCTTGAGTAGCCTATATCCGATGCCTCCACTTTCTTAACCCCCAGCCTCTCTCCTCAACATCTTGCAGTATAGATTCCACCACTACCAGTGCATTGAAATTTCTTTCTCAAATGTCACCAGTGACTTCATAACTGCACAGTCCAATGGCCTTTATTCTGTCCTCATATATTTTGTCCTCTCTACATCTTTTGACACTCTTGAACATTTGCTCTCCTGGTTACTCTCTCCTTCTTAGGCTTCCTAGATGTCACATTCTTCTGTTTCCTACCTCTGACTGCTCCTTTCTGTCTTCTTCAATAGCTCCTTATCATCTTCCTGAATATTTATGGTGGCTATTATACAAAATTCAGTTCCTGACCCTTGTGTTCTCTCCCTATACTCTTACCTCCAGCAATTTCATTCACTCCCAGTGCTTCAACTATTACCTCTACTACTCAAATGAGTACCAAACCATTTTTTTTAGCCCTGACCAATCCCTTTCCATGGAATGTCTCCCATTCCTGGAATGCACTCCCTCTTCACATCTACCTCTTAAAATCTCATTTCCTTCAAGACCCAGCTCAAAAGCCAACTTCTGTAAGTGACCTTGTATTAATTTTGTATATACATTCATGCTATCTCCTCTGATGGAATGTAAACTCCTTAAGGACATGAGAGTTCCCTATACTGATTAAACTCCAAATCTAGTTCTTGCCATCCACCCAGGCTCCCATGTTCAAAACTGTCATCTTAATTACTATCTCCTGTAAATTCTAAACCTTTCTTGCAACTATCCCAATCTGTCTACTTTCACCACCACCCCCTACTCCCACCTCCAGTAAAAGCCATCGATACTAGCTGCCTGAGTGATTTCAATATGGTCGTGGAAGATCTTTCTGCTTCTGCTTTCCGTCTTCCCGAAATTATCCTTCCTACTGCCACAGCATTGATATTTCTATGCAGACCTCACCATGTCACTACTCTGCTCAGAGCTCATGAATTGCTTCCTATTTATTGCCTCCCGAATAAAGTTCATGTTAACCTATCATCCCACAATCTGGTGTCATGCTGTCTTTTTAACCTTTTCTAATATCGTTCCTTGCCACATAAGCTAAAATAAATTACTCACTGTTTTTTAATCCATGATTTGGTATAGGTGTTCTTCCATTAATGCTGATGACGCTGAATATAACCTCTCCACTTCCCAGCAGGTGGATCTCCAAAAGAAGGCATAGTCAAAAGATATCATTAACTGTTTGAGCTGGCCTTCTAGTGATGAGTCTTTCCACCAAAGCCATATTTTCTACATTTATGGCAGCAGAGGATAAGGAAGATCAGCACAGTCACCTTCCTTACTGCAGTTCTGGGGAATTATCTTCCTGATTATTTTGCAGATAATAGTAATAATAATAATAATGGAAACTTTAAGTTCCCATCTCCCCTCCCTGAAAAGTTTTGCATTGTGTTTGTCAGCACCATTAATCTTGAAATATACCAATCATGAAAACTGACAAAGCAAGAAAATCAGAATATCCATGTCCCTATAGAGAAGGCTTTGGAACATTTTAATGGGATCAGCCCGTGATATTTCCCTGTACATAAATAGATAAATTCATAGAATCAGAATGGACTTCCCAAACCTTTTCCCAACTCTCTTGATGGTACTGCCCATTCTCCTAGTCATCCAGGCTGGAATCCTTGATTCTTCCCTTTCCCTCACCTGCCACATTCCATCAGCTGTCAATCCCATCTCTCCAATTACTTTCACATCTAACTGCCTCCTTCTCTCTACTCTCATCACCACCACAGTAGTTCATTCCCTTTTCTCACCAGGAATATTGCAATAGACGCTTTAACTGTGGTCTTCCTGGTTTCTGTCTTTCCAGCCCTTCCCTACTTAGCTGCCACAGTAATCAGATCTCATATCCTATGTCCTTTCCCTTCTCAAATACCTTTAGTTGTTTCTTAGGATCAAATACATGTGCTTGGCCCGGCATTTAAAGCCTTCCTACAATCTAACTCTAATCTACATCTGTAACTTTATTTCACTAAGTCCTCTTCTCTGTGCTCCTTCTATTTCGTTGTTCTCTTGATAGCCTTTGTGCAAGGCTAGCCCTATACCTCCCCTGACTTCTGTCATTAAAGTTCTTTCTTAGGGCTTTCCGCTTCCTAGGCCATTTCCCCTGCCGGTCCCTTGGGTCCCCAGCACCTCACCCGGATAGAAGGAAGTCCTTGCTGCCCCACACTATTCTACCCTTAGTTCACTAAGGCTTCTGGTTAATCCAGATGTTTGTACAGACATTTTCACATGTGTTTTGTTTACATGTGATTTGTTTACATGTAATCCTGCAGGTTACAGGGAGCTAGTGGAGTTCATTGAATGGAGAGAGAGAAAGGGCAGGGAGGGTCAAAATTATCAGACTTAGCATCCTCTTACTGAAGAAGTTCTGTCTGAGTCCTCTGGGAATGGAGTTTGTCCTCTTTGTTTAACTCTTCTTTGTCTTTGAATTAGATACCATTCTATATGAGTAATGTTTGGTGCCAGATACTTCTGCCAGGGTTAAGTCTTCATTTTAAAGAAGGAGCCTGCACTACTGAATAGTTGGTATTGAGTTTTTTTTCTTTTTTTCTTTTTAACCAGAAATAAGATTTTTCCCTGTGCCTTAGTATGTGCTCACAAAATAACTTAACAAATCTCCCTTTTTTTCTTCCACCTAACTAATCAATCGACAAATATTTATCAGGTGCCTACTATATACCAGCCACTATACTAGATTCTGGGGATACAGTAGCAAAAATTAAGCAATTCTTGACCTTAAGGCTCTTACATTGTGTGTGTATGTGTGTATGTGCCCTCTCCATGTGTTGGGGGGTGGGTTGGGGAAGAATGACCCAAGATGTAATGTTATGTGGTAGAAAGTATGCCCTAGAAATCTAGAGATGGTATTTCAACTATGCTACAAGTTAGCTAAATGTTTACTTTTTATGGGACTGTATTCTTTCTTTATCTGTAAAATAAAATGACAGGGTCACATTAGTTCAGGGGTTATTAACCTGGGTCCATGAACTTGCTTTTTAAAAAAACGTGTTGATAGCTGTATTTCAATGTGATTGGTTTCCTTTGCAATTCTAGGTATTTTATTTTATTCATTTAAAAACATTATTCTGTAAAGGAATTCACAGGCTTCATTCATCAGACTGCCAAAGGCATCTATGACATTAATAACCAGCCTTGAATTAAATCTTTAATCTAATGTATATGTATATGTATATCTTCTAAATGTTTATCTCTCCCTCTCACTGTCCCTTCTGCATTTGAAAAAAAAGAAAGAAAAAAAACCTTGAAGCAAGTACATGCAAAAAAAAAAAAGTCTAGTAAAAACAAATTCCCACATTGGCCATGTCCAAAACTCTCATTCAGGATTTTAAGTCCATCACTTAGGACACTCAGTCCTGATTCACAGTCAGTCCTCCAGATGCCTGGTTTATGATTTCATCAGTCAGAGTTCTAAGGTCTTCCAGAATATGTTTTCTCTATAATGTGGTTGTCATTGTGTAAATTGTGTTCTGTTCACTCTGAATCACATCGTAGAGTTTGTGATGTTCTCTCTCACCAATATTTACAGAATCTAGGGGAAAGTGGACTCAAGTTTAGAGAATAAATATGGTAAAAGGGTTATTTATTGCTCTTTTTTGTGAATTTCTCCTTAAGAATGGTAGAGCTTTCTATTGGGTCCTTGCAGTTTTTTCTAAAAGCTGTCTTTCCTAAGAGTGTCTAGTTGGTTGTTGGTGCTGATGCACATATTGCCACCATCACCGCTGTTCCTGGGATTACACTAAAACATTGATAAAATGTCCCTTCAGGGGACCCTCTGAATATCACAAGACCAAGGCAGGAAGGAGGAGAGAAATGCTCGCTTATGCTTTTCCTCAAAGCTATTCTCTCCCAGGGGTTACTTGGCACTGTACTCTCCTCTGCATTGGCCAGAAAACAGATTCTCTGTGTTCCCAACTAGATTGCTATTTTATAGAAGATCTATGGGGGCATGTCCAAGTTCACTTGTTGCTTCACTTCATCCAAAGACCCTTCCCCCACCTTCTTAAAAACTGATCAAGGCTTTTTTCACACCTAGTTAAAATACTTTTAATATATGAATTGACTGATTCAAAAAAGATCCCCTAGGCATTCTTCCTATCTACTCATCTGGTTGATTGATTCAATAGAAAAGTTGGGTCTTCTGCAATAATTATGGTAGAGGTATGGAATATCTCTTTTATAATTGGATCATAGGAGTTAGAACTAGAAGGGAGCTTAAAAATCAGCTTACATTTTAAAAGTGCAGAAATTCAGTTGTTTTTCAGTCCTGTCCCACTCCTTGTGACAGTATTCAGGATTTTCTTGGCAAAGATACTGGGACGGTTTGCCATTTCTTTCTTCAGCTTATTTTCCAGATGAAGAAATTGAGGCAAACAAGGTTAAGCGACTTGCCTACAGCTAGTAAATATCTGAGGCTGGATGAGGAATCTTCCTGATTCCAGGCTTGGTGCTCTATCCACTGAGCCACCTAGCTGCCCCAAAAGTGTGGAAAATGAGGCTCAAAGTAGCTAAGTGACTACACAGTATAATAAGTAGAAGAATTACAATATTTAAAATGAAACTAGATGACCTGGACTTTTTAAAATTCATTTTTACAGTTGTTTCAATCAGAGCATAACTAGTTTTGATGAGAATAATTGCTATAATAATCACAAAAATAACATTATATAAAGAAAGGAAATAAAGCTAAGGTCACTTTGTATTACTCACACATAAATAAGTGTGAGTAAGTAACAAGGCCAGAAGTAGAGAAGGAAATAAGAAAAAATACAGACATAGTCTGAGTAATTAACATTTGGCTAGTACCTATGGCGCCTCTTTCTCTCTCTTCCAATCCCTTTTTCTCCCTTGCCCTTGTCACACGCGCACCCATCCATCTCTACTAAGTACTCAGCATGACAATTAAAAGAAGGTCACAGATTCATACCTAGGATAAAGGCCTTGTGTGTTCTTTCCAAAGACAACAGCTGCTAGGAAAAAATTCAGCTCATGCTATGAACAAGGACTTAATGTAGTAATAATCTTCCATAGAAGACTGCCCCTCCCTAGGGCTCCAGACACAAATAGTTTTATCACCACTGTCTATGGGCTTGGATGGTAGGCAGCAGATGATGAGATTGTTTTGAATGTTGACATTTTTCTTGGAGGATTGAGCAAAATGATCACAGAAGCTTGGTCCTGCTATAATGAAAGCATTGACAGGAACTCATCATAACAGCAAAAATCATAGCAAGTTAGAGGCTGCGTGTATGCTGCTGCAATTCGGACTTTGTCCATGAGAACATTAATAGACATCATTAGCAAACCCACTGGTTTTCCTACAGATGAGTTGGCACAATCTGACCATTTCTAGGGAGCGTTTCACGAAATAGGTCTGAACCACACTGCTACTTCTTTGTGGGTCATTTCCTCTATTACCCCTAATAGTTCATGTTTTCCCCTTTATAGAATCATGGAATCTCAGAGTTGAAAGGGACCACTAGGTCTTCTAACCCATAATCCAGAAAGAATAACCTTTACAATATCCTGAAGTCCAGTGACAGAAAACTTTCTACTTCTTGATACAGTCTACTGCATGCTTAGACAGTTTCAGTAAAGGTAGGGGGCTCCATTGATTATCTGACCCCAATTTAAAGTGAGATAAAATGATCAATGAAGTAAGCTTTGTTAGGTAAGAATACTTCTTGGCTGAATCAATCATAGCTGAGTGCGAACAGAGGCTGTTTACCTCCTTGAATGAATAAAAGCCATTGGTAAAAAAAAATAAAGTCATGCCCTGAGAAATTTGTAAATTTCTATCTCAGAAGCTTTCTCAGAATTAGGTAGACATTCCAAATGTCTGGAAGTGGAGAGGAAAGAGCAGGGACATTCAGAATTGGGCCAGGAACCAGTAGCCCAGGGCAACCAGCAAAAGGGCAAAGAGAAGACAGGACCAAAATATGGCAAAGATATTAAAGAAGGCCATCATCTCTACAAGCATCTCAGAGCAGAAGACCTGGGCTAATGCCAGTGGTGTGCCTACCTATTTAAGGACTGAGGAAAGTCCTAAGGAAAGGTCTTTTTTTCCTTCAACTTCCCTTCCTGGTTCCTATTGTTCAACAGATACTATAATATAAATCTACTGTTTTATTACTCAAACATTCCTTGGCAACCTGAATGTTGCCTCAGTTGAAAAGAGGTCAAAGCTTAATTAATGTTGGATATACATGCAAAAATTTAGGTAGAGAGCTCAACCTCTGCCTGAATGTTAGGAATTTTCCTAAGTAGGGTCTAAAGAGCACTGTAATTGAGCTCTTAAATTTTCATCTAAAATAAACTTACTAAAGCCACAAAGAAAGGAACCACATGGACCTTAGGGAACATTATAATGCCCCTTAGCTTAAAATGGGCTGATTATTCTCACTGGTTGTGACATATAGAAAACAAAGCACTTTTCCCCAAACATCTTTGTGAGATCGATAGTTCAAGTGATTTATTCACAACTTTGTAGATGAGAAAGCTGAGGCAAGAGCAGTTGAGTGACTTGTCCATGGTAAAATAGACAGTAAATGGTCTGGCTAACTCCCATCTGGATACAAAGCCATGATTTAAGTACAAGTCTCTTGACTGCAAGTCCATTGTTCTTTTCGCTACATCACACTGCCTGTTAGAAAGTTTTTTTTTCTTTTATAAAACCCAAATCTTCCTCTTTACAAAATTCTTCACAATTCCTATTTCATCCCCTCGAGTGGAACAAGTTAAATCCCTTTTCTCCACTTCAAAAGTTTGAAGACTGGTATCATACACTTCCCTCTGTTTTCTCTTGTACAAACCTGACTCTTTGCACAGCCTGATCTCTAGTCTTCTTACCATCCTTGGTCACCATCTTCTACATATTCTTCAGCTTGTCAATGTCCTTCAACAATGTGATTCCCAGAACTAAACACAGATGAGCTCCGACAACAATAGTGGACAGTAAAACTATCACTTCCCTTGTTCTGGATTTTGTACCTCTCTCTGTGCAGTCTAAGATTACGTAAGGTTTTTTTTGACCACCACGTCACAATTGACACTGAGCTTATTTATACCTCCATCCAAATGATAGAATGTTGTTCAACTCATCGTCAAGAAGACTTGGGTTTAAATCTTGCTTCAGACATTTTTTAACCATATGACCTTGGGCAAATCACTAATCATTGTCTAGATCTCAGTTTCCTTATATGTAAAATGAAAAAGTTGGATTCGATAACCTCTGAAGTTACTAGCTATAAATCTATTATTTCATGCTAAACAATACAGGTCCAAGGACTGGTCCTTGGGGCACTCCATGACAGACCTCTCCAAATTGATATTGATGAATTAATGCCTGCCCTTTGGGTCTGACCATTCAATCTGTTATGGATCCACCTAACTTTGCTATCAAGTAGCCCACATCTTTCCATCTTGACCACAAGGATAACTTGAGAGACTTTATTAAATACACATATTCTATGTGTGTTGTAACTAGAGTACAAATGGGATTCTAATTTGCCTTCTCCCGCCTTTTTTGGATCATACAATTTTTTTAGGGTAGTCTATGATTGCATTCACTTTTTTTGTCTATCATGTTGCACTGTTTATTCAAAATGAATTTGTGGTTCACTAAAATTGCCAACTTATTTTCTCCCTCTTGTATTTCTTCAGTTATCTTTATTAGATTTGGCCCATTTAATTTGTCAAGCTACTTCTCCCAAATTAGCGTCATCTGAAAATTTGATGAGTGTTCCTATCCTTCACCCAAGTCATTGGTTAAAATGTGGAACAGAATGGGGCCAGTAGCAGACCCTATGGGATTCTGATAGAAGTATCCTACAAACTCCTCATCAATTTGATTATCCTTCCCCTTACTCTTCTTCCTTTGTATCTGGTCTTTCAGTCAGTTCCACATGCATTTCTCAAATATTCCAGAGGATGGTGAATTCATTGATTCTGGAGTCCTGTCCAGTGATGCACATTTCAAATTGTTTATTCCTGCACATCCTGTGTGGCTCTTGTCCATATGGTCCTATAAGTTGATGACACAAGATCTACCCAATATAATGGAGGCTTTCCTTGTTTTTTCCTGTCATTGTAAGAGTACTAGTAGAGCACTGGTTCTATTATTCCTCATTCTTGCCACATATCTTCCCATCACACAGTTCCTTGATAGTATCTTTTACTCTTTTTCCTTGGGTGTTCCTCATTGGTTGTATGTTGTAGCCTACTCACATCACCAGGTACCTCTCCATTGTCTTCTGCGTGTTACTCATTTGAATTTTTTGGAGGCAGTTGTGTTCCATATCTTCCTACCATATAGCACCACTAGTAAAAAATGTTAAAATTAAAAACACAGGGCTTTGCTTTCATGGGAAGCTTGCAGTTAGTAGAGGAGTTTTTCAGTCTCCCCAAAGCAGTCCAGCCTATTTTGCTCCTTTTAGTCAATTCTGATCCCTCAACTCATTGTCTATCTGTACTGTCTGTCCTAGGTAAACATACCATTGGACAAAACATGCCATTGGAAAACTCTTTAGGATGTCCATCCAAATGCATATTGAATGTTACTATTGCAATTATACTTTTA
>CM053623.1:257212899-257267428 GCA_028646595.1 Phalanger gymnotis
AGGTAACTAACAAGCTAACAAGACTGAAATTTATTTTTAAAAAACAGTAAAAACTCATTAATTCACTGCTGGTGGACTCATTTGGTCCAGATGTTCTGGAAAGTAATTTGGAACTGTACCCTAAAAGTCACTAAAAGTTTGCATATTCTTTGATCCAGCAATAGCATGACCATTAGGTTTAGTCCCCAATGAAGTCAAAGACAAAAGGAAAGGACTCATGTATACAAGAATATTTATAGCAGCATTTTTGTCGTTGATAAGAACTGGAAACTAAAGGGATAAAATGAGAAATAACTGAACAAATGATGGTATATGAATATAATGGAACATTATCGAGCCATAAGAAATGATGAGAGCGGCAAATTCAGAGAAATTTCAGAAGATTTATATAAACTAACACAGGTTGAAATGAGCAACTTATAAAATTATTACAAAAGAAAACCACCAAGAAAGACAAGATCTATGAAGATCACACTGAGAAATTATCTCTCCAGAAGACTGATGAATCATGCTTCTCACATCTTGGCAGAGAGGTGATGGACTAGAGGTAAAAAATAGGACATACATTTTCAGACACAGGCAATATGTAAATTTGTTTTGCTTGATTACATCTTACTTGTTTGGGGGTGGGAGTGGGAGGAGACATGGAGGGCATTAGAGGGTACTGATAGTGATTCAAACACACACACAAAGAAATGAAGAAAAAAAGAGCAATGTCCAAACATTTAAAAATGAGGCTGAAGAGAGCAGAAGGAATTTTCAAAGTAGACACAAAAGCAGGTCAATTTTACTACTATTGTGTTAAATTTAACATATAAAAACTACGTAATAGAACCACGTAGGATGGAAGTTCACAGTTTAATATATACTCCCCTTTTTCTGTTCTTTGTGTACTGAAATATTCATGTTTGTTAAGTTCATAATTAATTTTTAACTGTGAAACCAGAAAGACAATAAGCACTGGGATACATCAGGAAGAGTGAAGAGTTTGGAGTCAGAGGACCAGAACTTTCTTCCTGAGTGACCATGGACAAGTCTCTTAGCCTCCCTGGGTCTCAGTTTCCTTAATTTGGAAAAGAAGAGGATTGGACTAGATGGCCTCTGAGATTCCTTCCAGCTCTAAATTAATAATGTGATAAGCACTAAAGTATGTGGTGAAAACTATGGTTCAGAAGAAAGGGAGAATAATTTGAGCTTGAGTAGTCAGAGCAGGCTGGGGATGCGTCTTGAGTTGAGACTTCTAGGATGGGTAATATGGATAACTGAGAGCTGAGTCAAGCCTTGAAAGACAGGTAAAATTTGAGAATGAGTCTCAAATCACAGTGGAAAGACTGTTGAAATTTCAAAAGTATCCTAGCTCTGTTACTTATTAGTCCTATATAAAGATTGAGTGAGTGATTTATGAAACTGTACCTTGCTTTCAGATAGGATGCCCAATCAACTAATTCATCCATATTCCCTAGACTAAGCTAAGAAAAGACATTTCAACTAGACTGACTTCATGTATGATTCCAGATCCCTGTGATGAGGAAATTTACCCACAACTCAGGGTTCATCAGTAAATTATCAAGTAAGTTGAAAAGGGATGGATTTCCAGGAATTGGAACAAGTGGGCCTTGAAAGTGCACCCCTGAGGGGAAGCTGCCTGGTGGAGGTGGGTAGGAGAGGATTGGGCTCTTGCTTTGGTCTTCCCCTTCCTCCCAACTTTGACCCACAGAAGCATATTGGGCACTTAAAAATTCTGGACTTCCTATCCAGGAAGAAAGGGTTGTCAACAGTATCACATAGAGCAGACATACTAAGAAGAATGCAGACCAAAAAACACCCTCGTGTTTGTCCATTAAGTTCATTTGTAATGTTGGAGAAAACAGTTTTAGTTGAATGAGTAGGTCAGAAGTCAGACTACAAAGGATTAAAGAGTGAGTGAAAGGAAAGGATGTGGAGGTAGTGAATACAGGTTGCTTTTTCTAGGAGTCTGGCCTCAGTGTAGTCTTCTGTAAAATGTTAAACACAACACCACTCCTAAACTAATCCTATAACATTTTTAAATAGAAAATTGCTTTATAAAACTTTATAAAACATTGTTTAAATGTAAGTTATATGTGGGGGTTACAAAGAGAGGGTATTTCAGATAAGAACATTATGGTAATTATTATTCCACATATAGTATATGTTGATATATTTTTCTTCTTAATAGAAGTGGAAGGTGAGAATGAGGACAATATGATTATGGAACAGTGGAAAGGCCAGTCTCTATTAAGCCAAGGGCACATGGGGCATGTTGGAGGGTAGTAGAATGTAAGTCTGAATGTCAAAGTCAAGTCAGCAAGTGAAGTTAACAAATATTTATTAAGCACCAGCTGAGTGGTAGGCACTGTGCTAAGTGGTGGAGGTGAAAAGTCAAACTAAGTTAAATAATGGAGACACACAGAAGATTTCTGATTTAATGTAATAGAAAGTGTGGTGGCACTGAAGAATTTTTTAGTAGAGGAGCAACATGTTGAAAGTAGATTTTAAGGAAGATATATCTGGCAGGATGAGTTGTTGTGAGGATGGATTAAAGTCAAGGAGGTCATCTAGGGAAGCATTTGCATTAATTTAAGCCTTAAGTGAAATTCCATCCAGTTTGGGTATTGGTATAAGCAGATATCATTACTGTCAGGTATTGATTCTGAGATTTGCACCACATGGGCTTTGAACTTTTCTGAGCAATCTTAGAAGACATTTTTCTTGAGTACACCAACAAATTGAAAAATAACCTTTGAAGTTGGCTATGATTCTATTATTCTGTTCTATTATTCTATGATTTCTTTTGGCTATAAACTTTTGAAATGGTGTATCCAATTATGATTTTTCAGTGAACTAAAGTTTATGACCCACCTATTAATTTTGAACTGGCTGAAGATTATATGGAATATTAAAGATGTTGTTGATATGTTTGCTCTTTGTTTTCAAAGAGGACCATGACATCAGGGAAATGATGACATGACTTGCAGTTGACTTTGATTTGAGTGAGGGAGGGCTGTGCAAGGAGGTTACCAGCCACACTTTCTCCTCCAGAGCCATCTGGGTCCAGTGACCTGATATCCATCAGGATGACTGGAGATGACTCAAGATGCAATGTGATACCCTGACCCTTTTCAGCTAAGGCCTTTTCATGTTCTCACTTAGAGTGAAGTAACACCCACTCAGTGAATAGGCCTCTTTAAGAAGTGAGTCAAGGGATGGCCCTTTTAATCACTCTAAGCCAGGAGGGCCCAAAATACAGCTATTAAGTGGAGCTTGGGCAGGGACCTATTCATGAGCTTCTGAGTGAACTGGGTTTAAGGCAGTGGTAGGATTCAGCCAGTTCTCACCGGTTTGGTAGAACCAGTACCTAATTTTAGGTAGAGTTCTGCGACCCCGTGGTTAGCGGGGGTGGGGCCTGTGCCTGCCACATCAGCAGTGGGGGCAGTGCCTCAGCTCATTCCATTGTTAATTCATTTGAATCCCACCACTGATTTAAGGTTTTGAGGAAGGAAGGAAGGGAGGAAAGGAGGAAGAGAGGAAGGGAGGGAGGGAGGGAGGGGAAAGAAAGAAAGAAAGAAATCTGGCCACTAAACCCCAAGTTAAGTGATCAGCTTCTGGCCATCAAAATTTACCTTCCTTTGGAGAAGAGAAGGAGAGAGAGAGGGAGATGAAGAGAGAGAGGAGGAGGTGAGCTATCCAACTAGCTGGGTCCCCTTTCAGGCAGCTTGGTATACTCACAGGTTGTGTTTGTCCTTCGTTTTGGAAGAGGACCGTGACATCAGGGAAATGATGACATGACTTGCAGTATATTAAAGACAGCATTCACTTCAAGCAAGAAGCCATGAGATGAATTTATTGCAGGGGCCACTGAAGGTTTTTGAATGGGTGAATGACAGGATGAAAGTAGCCTACTGAAGGCTAGATAACTTTTTCAGGATGAATTGCATTAAGAGGGAGATTAAAGTCAGGGTGGCCAGCTAGGGAGTCATTTGCATCTATCTAAGCAGTAGGTAAAATTCCAACTAATCAAGCATTGGTATAATCATGTATCACCAATTTCAAGAGTTGATTCTGAGAATTTGCGTCTCACTGGCACCGAACTTTTCTGAGCATCTTTAGAAAGATGTTTTTCTTTTCTATTTTGAAAAAAATTAGAGATCACTTTTAAGGTGGCTAGCATTCTATTAATAGGAAATTGTGGTGTGTTACTATGTTATATTTGCTAACAAAGCATTAAAATGGTGTGTACAATGATGATTTTTAAAAATGAATTAGTTTATAACTTAACTGGTGGCTTTTAGCTGGTTTAAGATGATTTATGACATTAAAAATAACTAGTTTACCTAAAGCAAGAAGTCATAAGACGGCCATCCCAACTCTAAATCCTATAATCATATGATAAGACACAGAAGCACCAATCATTTGTGGTTTACTAAAGGCAAACTATCATTTCAAGTCTAGAGATTGGCAATAGGGATGGTGAAGAGCCTAATTAATGTGCCCTGTAAAGATTGATTGAAGAAGCTGGAGCTTTTTTACCTGCAGAAGAATTGGGGGTGTCAGGGCAATGTAATGAGCTATTATATACACGTGTATGTATGTGTGTGTGTGTGTGTGTCTGTGTGTCTGTGTGTGTGTGTGTGTATGAAATGAGCCTTCACAATCTTTTTGCTGGTGGAGAGTCTTGCCTTGATGTTAATGGCTGCTGACTGTTCAAGGTGGTGGTTTGTGATGGTTTGTGGTAGTTGGGGTGTGTGTGGCAATTTCTTAAAATAAAGAAACAATGACGTTTGCCACATCTATTGACTCTTCCTTTCCCTTCAACACTTAAGAGGCCAGTGGAGGGTTATTAAACATTTTATTGGTGAAGTTCAAAGTTTTACATGGGCACAGTTCAAAAGGTGCCCCGAAACAATTACGACAGTAAGATCAAAGATCATGGATCACAGATCACCCACAACAGATATAATAATAATGAAAAAGTTTGAAATATTGAAAGAGTTACCAAAATGCGATGTGGAGACATGATGTAAGTATGTGGAAAAGGGGTGCTAATAGACTTTCTTGATATAGGGTTGTCACAGACCTTCTATGTGTGAAAAAAAACAGAACAAAACATGATATCTGTGAAGCGCCATAAGCTGAAGTACGATAAAATGAGGTGTGCCTGTACATAATTTATGACATATACATATATATGTGTGTGTGTTTGTTTGTAGAGCTGTCCTTAAGTGGCACACACTGTTTCAGTGGAATCTCCTTTGTTGGAGCTCTTCAAGTTAAGGCCAGACGACCACTTATTAGATATGTTATTGAGGGAATTATCGTGTTCTGATATGGGTTGGACTAGATACATAGCCTCTGAGGCCCCTTACACCTCTGAGGGACTATGATTAGTAATGTTTAGGCAGTATTGTTTTTTTTTCTATCTTTAGTTGTTCTTGGTGAAAAATAAATGTTTTTCAGTGTCATTCATTATCCATGAACATTGTTCTTGTTGTTTAGTAGTTTTTCAGTCAAGTCCAACTCTTCATGACCTGTTTGGGGTTTTCTTGGCAAAGATACTAGAATGGTTTGCCATTTCCTTCTATAGCTCATTTTACAGATGAGAAAACTGAGGCAAACAGGCTTAAGTGACTCGACCAGGGACACATAGCTAGTAGGTATCTGAGACTGGATCTGAACTCAGGAAGATGAGTCTTCTTGACTCCAGGCCTGACACTCAACTGGGTCCCCATGAACATTTTCTATTATTTAATTCTCAGAGTCCACGGCATTGTGCTAGTCATGGTGTGATAAGGTATAGCCTATGAAGAACACTCAAGCCTGATGTTCAAGACCCAAAAAACTTCAGTTTTTTCTACTGCATTTTGAACCTGAAACTAAATGTTCAATTCTAATCTTTACTCCAAAAAGGAGCACAAATTGGTAGGCCCAACTAAGCACAAAGGTCTACAGCACCAACAGAATCCATTTTAAATTGGGATCCCATCCTAATTGATTAATATCTAAGCATTTGATTTTGCCTGGTGAAGACAAGGGAAAGGTACATAGCAGAGAATTTATTTGCTATTTCTGGTTCCAGTTAGGACAGAAACAAAATCTCCAAGGACAAGAGAATAACACCCAAGGTAAGAAAATAAGCAACGTTTATTTCATGGAATCAAGGAGGCAAAATTCTGGTCATAGAAAATGTGGGGTCAGCCAAGCCTGGGTCTGTTTATGAGTGTGCCAAGTCATTTCTATATGGAATATCATAGGATCAGTTAGAGCTGGAAGAAACCTTAGAGACCAGCTAGTACAACTTCCTCATTTTACAAATGCCAGGATACTGGGGCCCAGAAAGAGAAGAGGACTTGCCTAAGGTCAAACAGCTAGTAAGAAGAAGATATTAAAGCTTGTGGCATATTACCTCCAGAAAGGCCTGTTAACTCTGCACAATCATATTATGGATGACCTTGGGACATGGAATAAATTATGTGTCTGTATTGGGAAAGATAGCGCATAGACAGAGAAATGAGAAAAATGGAGAGTTGTAAGAGGAGGCAGAGAATAGAAAATTCAAGTGTGGGAACAGAAGATGTGAGAAAGGAAGAAGCTGGACAACAGTATAGGAAAAGAAAGGAATGGGGGTAATGGAGAGATTCATTTTCCCACCCACCCTCCTCGCTAATTTACATGTCTTCTTGAAATCTGGCATGGGAAGAGAGGTCACAGAACTGGAAAGGAACTCTGAGATTATTGCATCTAATATCTTCATTTTATAGATGAAGAAAACCAAGGCCCATGGAGATGACATGACTTTTCCAGCATCACACAGCTATTAAGTGTTTGTATTTGGAACCCAGTTAACCTTACTTCAAGTCCCCTGCTGTATCCACTCTACTCTGCTGAGGGTTCTCCAGTTCTTTGTGATTGAGGATAGAGGTAGATTTTCTCAAAGTTTTTAATTCACAGTATTTTGACCTCTGAAGTTTAAACATAGGCACAAACATAGAGCCAAGAAGTTGGAGTAAGGATTATGGCCCTGCCCCTCTAAGCTTTTGCTATTGATAGAAACTTTTGGTTAGCCTCAATCAGTAAAAGGTATGTAGAGAGGCTCTATGCTGGGGAAAAAAAGGCTATCAGGGAATTCCAAGGAGCTCTTAATGTTGCTGAGACTGTTGGCAAACTCAGTTCCAGAGGGGGTGGTACATCAACCTATATAGTTAGCAAAGTTGCTTTAGGAGCAAGCCAAGAATCTGTGCCATCTTGATTTCCATTATCAGAGGTAAAAACCAAACCTAGGTTAGCACTAATCCTTGGCCTTTTCTCAGTGTTCATCCTTATTGACCTGTCTTTGATACTGTTGACTGCTGGTGGTTTCCTATTTATTCTCTTTTTACTGGAATTTCATAACACTACGCTTTTCAGGTTCTCCTCCTAACTCCTCTGACCATTTCTTCTCAGTCTCCTTTGCTAGATCATCGTGCATGTTCTGCTCTTTAAGTATGAGTATTCACAATTCTGTCCTGGTCTCTCTTCTCTTCTCTCTACAATCTGTCTTCGTGAGTTTCCAGATGTTCTCTTGTCATCTCCATGTTGATGACTCCCCAGAGCTTCATATAGAGCTCATTTTTCTCCTAATCTCCACTCCTTCATCTCCAACTTCCAACTATCCAGATGCTATCTGAATGTCAGTCCCTTAGGTGTCTCAAACTCAACATGTCCAAAACAAAACCCATTATCTTTTCCCAAATACTCATCCCTCTTCCTAACTTCCCATTTTCTTTTGAGGGAATGACTATACAATTTTCCAGATTTGTACCCAGGGATTCATCTTTGACACTTTATACTCCCTCAACTCCCCAAATCCAAACAACTGCCAAATTTTATCAATCCTACTTCCACTTCATCTGTCAAATCCATTCCCTTCTCTAGCCTCAGAGTATTTATCCTACAGTTCAGGCTCTCACTACCTTTCATCTGGATTACAAAAGTCTCCTAATGCATCTCCCTTTTTGAAGTCCCTCACATTTTTCCAGTCTGTCCTCCACGCCATTATCAAACTGGCATCCCCAAAGTACAGAGAAGCATATCATGTCTCTACAAGAAGCTGCAGTGAGTAACTCCTTGTTGTTTCAGGGTACAATATAAACTTGTATGTTTGGCATTTAAAACCTTTCCTTATCTGCCTCCAACCCATCTTTCTAGACTAATTTCACATTACTTCCTCTCAAATATTACTTTATATTCCAGTCACACTAATCTACCTGAGGTTTCCCACCTCCCATACATTCAATCTCTCACTCTCCTATCTTTACCCAGGCTCTTGCCTCTTGTTCCTAGAATGACCTCCCCACCCCTCCTACCTTAGAATCCTTGCCTCCATTCAAAGCTCACATTAAGTGTGGTCTCCTACACGAAGCCTTTCCTGACCTGCTCCCCATTTGTTGAGTACCCCAAAGTTACTGTGTATTTATTTGTAGACAATTTGTACTTGTCATCTTACTAATCTGTGTGTATGTTTCCACTAAGCAGAAGCGAGGCTCCTTGAAGGTAAAAGCTTCCTTTTTTGTGGTAGTATTCAGCACGATGTGGGACACATAGTAGGCACTTAACGTTTCCTGAATAGACTTGTTGTTGAAACAAAATGATAGCTCAGAGGATGATAGAAGTAGAGTGGGGAGAGACCTTAGAAACCATCAAATCTAACTACCTCATTTTACAGATGAGGAAACTGAGGCACAGGGAAGTTAAACGATTTTCCCAGGTTTACACAGCTTGTGATTGTCTAAGGAAGAATTTAAACTAAGTCCAGCATGTCACGCGGTTGATCAAGAGCTGCATACATAGGTAACAGAGCTACAACTAGCTTTTTAATTTGTTTGTTTTTTTGTCTGTGTCTGGGAAACTTACCATAAATCACACCAAGGGCAAGTGGTAGGAAGTCATTTCTCAATGAGAATAGAGTGAAATACAGAACAGTGTGGGGAGACAGGCCCCTAACACATCTGGGTGAGGCAATTGTTGGGGAGGATGCCATGTGGGGATGAAATGTGTTGAGTCCACCATCTGGTAGCTTCCTATGCTAATGAGATACTAAATTGTGTTGTTTCTATGAAGATAAAGCACATTATCGGTGCCCCCATCTAAGTTTTAGTCCCCTTGGCAAAGGTCCTGTCTACTCTCATCCAAGTTACAACTCCATATAAGTGTGTCTCACTTTAGGCAAATGCCATATGTGTAAATTCAGATTCACAAATTAGATTAATTAGAGGCTAATTTCACACCCTTTACCATAATGCTTTACTTACTGCACACATTTCTTGTGGGTTAGTTGTAGAGATGGAAGCCCTCTGCTCTCGATGCTTCTGACTTCAGAGCTTTTCAAGGTCATTTGTCTCTGGTATGCTGAAAGGCTACTAAACTGTCCACCTTTCCTGGGGCTGGCTTTGATGGGGCCACCCTTTCCTTTTGCCCCTGGGTTTCTGGTTACCTTTTTCTGCAGTTCTTGAGTAGAAAAAGCCACTCAGTCAATTTCTCATTGGATTTCTGTATCATTTCAGTCTGGGATGATTTTTAGGCTTTTGCTAGAGTAGGCTTTTTGGGAGCTGGGCCTCCTTCTTCCATTCATGCAGCCATTTTGGCCAGAAGTCCCAACATATGCTCTCTGATACAGCCTGCTCATTCCTACCTTCTTGTTTCAGTTCATGTTGTTCCACCTGCCTGGATGTTTTTCCCTACTTCTCTCTGTTTATCTCAATATTAGCTTTCCTTAAGGATCATCTCAAACTCCACCCTCCCTTTGAAACCTGTCCTGAGAAACTCCAGAGACTATCTTCCCTTCCTGACTTCTACCAGCACCCCCTCCCTTTTATTATCATCTTATATTAACATGTAATTATATTCAATTTAGCCCTTCATTGTGTACAGTCTTAACAATGATTCCTAATTGTTTCATGTCTAATTCTTTATTGCATGTAAAAATGTCTTCCCCAAAAGTTCCAAGATAGCAAGAACTATGCCAGTTTCTTTTATATCTCCTAAAGGGCCCAGTCCATTGCTCGGTACATAGTACTCTCCTTTGTTGTACTGTCATCTATGTCCTATCCCCTTATAGACACACACACACACACACACACACACACACACATGTATATATATATATATATGTATGTATGTATGTATATATACCCCAGGGCTTTATCCTAGGCCTATTCTCATCTCTCTCTACATTCTCACTTCATGATCACATTACTCCCACCCCACACTGGTTCAACAATAATTTCAATGAAGAGTACTCCCAGAACTCTATAAACAGCTCTAATCCTTCTCTGTAACTCCAGCCCCACATCTCCTGCTGCTTAGTTAAGTCCAGTACCACATCTCCAATTATATATCCCAAAGGTATCTCAAATTCTTCATGTCCAAAATAGAACTCTCCTTTCTTTTCTTAACTTCCTTAATTCTAAGGGCACCAACATCCTTTTAATAAAACATGTTTTCACTCTTCAGTCTTTTTTGGACTCTTTACTCTCCTTCACCCTTCACTTCCAGTCAGTTGTCATCCACCACAGTATCTTTCCCATCTGTCTCCTTTCTAACTAGACCCTAAAGGTTCAAGGTCTCATCCACCCCAGGACCATTGTAATAGTGTCTTCATTGGACTCTGACTCCAGTCTCTCTTTCAGATCACTCAAAAAGCTCCTTTACTCAGTTTTAAGAGCCCTTCATAGTTTGACTCCCCCCAGCTGTTTCAAGCTTATAGAAAATTCACCTTAACACACCTTTTGGTTTGCCAAAATGACCTTGCCTCTCCCTGTACATAACACTCTATTTCCTGTTTCCATGCCTTTCTTTGCCCTGGTTGGCTTCTATGCCTGGAATGGAATCCCTTCACAATTCTGCCTTGTATAATCCCTAGCTCCCTTATTTATATAATTTAGCTCAAGTTCTACCTTCTACAGCAAGCCTAACCTGATCCCACCAGTTGGTAGTTTCCTCCCTCCCAGAAAGTGATCACTATCTATTTTGTATAGATTTTGAATTTATTTCTATATCCATTTTTCATATTTACATTTTTTTGCTCATGTTGTTTACTTTAATGAAAGGTAAGTTATTCAGGTTCATCTGTTTCTCTTTGTACTTCTAGAGTCTTGGAGAATTTCCTGGGGTTCTAGGAGATTAAATGACCTCCCAGGATCACCCAGCCAGTATGGATCAGAGTTGACATTTGAACTCAGGTCCTCTTTACTACAAAGACAATTCTCTACTATAGTTCTTTTCACCTCTCTGAAGATGGTGTTACAGAGTAGGCTCTGATCTACATTGGTGGAAGAAGTTCCTCATTAGACATGTCCTATACCAGTGAAATTACAGGTGTGATTGAAAAACAAACAAGAAAACCAATTCCCAGTACCTACCCACAATGCCTTATAAGCATATACATTATAAGCATTTAGTAAATCAATTGAATGAATATTTGCTGAATGACACTAAATTCCTCTCTCTCTCTCTGTCTTTCTCTCTCTTCTCCCCTTCTCATTCTCTTTCTCCTGTCTTTTTTCTCCCCCCCCTCTCATTTTCTCTTTCTCTCCTCTTTCCTTCTCTTTCCTTCTCTCTTTTCTCTCATTTTCTCTCTCCCTTCCTCCTCTGTCTCTCTCTCTGTCTTCTTGCCTATTTCTCTCTTTCCCACCTTTTTGTCTATTTTATTTCTCTCTCTGTCTCCATGTCTCTTTCTGCCCCCCTCATCATCTCTCTCTTCTCTCTCATTCTCTTTTTCTTCCCATAACACACACACACACACGCACACACACACACACATAGTGAATTTAATGAAGTTGAAAGAACCTGATTGATGTCATCAAACAAAAGGGAAAAGGAAAAAGAAAAATCACCACCTCTAATGAATCACTATCAGCCAAAAGAGATAGTAAAATTGGAAGCAGGAAGACAAGGTCTAGTTCCCATGTTTGTTGCTGGGTTGTTTTTTTTTTCATGATTGGAGAGTAGTTGATGCACAAGAAAACTGTGAACATTTCCTGTGAAAATAGAGCCTGAAGGAACACTAGACAATTCTGTTGAAACAATTTTTAATACTAAATCGACATCATATTTCATAAAGATTCGTAAATATGGAGACATTCTTTTTCTTGTACTAAAATTCTTTAGTAGTAAAACTGGCTTAGTACTGTAGAAAGAGTGCTGACCCTGGAATCAAGGCACCCAGATTCAAATCTCATTTCCAATGCTTACTATCTATGTGACCCTGGACAAGTCTCTTAAGTTCCTTAGGTCTCAGTTTTGTCATCTATAAAATGGGGAAGTCAGACTAGGTTACATCCAAGTCTCCTTCCAATTCTAGATCTATGATCATAGGAAATAAATGCCCAGATAGGAATTGGAAGGAGGACTTTAACAGAGGAGGAAAAATAAAGAAAAGTGGGAAAGAGAAAAAAAAGAAGAGAAAAATAAATGGATAGCAATAGGTAATAATTCAGGGTATGAGGAAATAGATCCAGGTAACTAAGTTTAAGAAAGTAAATATGTATGTAGAAGGTGCAACTTCCATTCTGCAGTAAGGAGAGTGGTACTGATTCCCTCTCCCTTTCTCCCCACCCCCAAATCACCAGCTACCACAAGTTACTTTGACATTCTCAGACCAAAACAACAGTTGTCAAGACATTTCTCAACTTGATCCTTCCTTCCCAGATTCTTTCCTTAATTTAAAATGCTGTGGCTGTCTCAGCCAACAAAGTGCTTTTAGAGCTGCTGGGGGGAAAAGTGTATAATTTTAAATAAATTAAATCTTTTCCTCATTTGGTCACACCATTAATTAGAGTGTCAAGTCTATACAGATTCATATTTCTATTGATGCATGGCCATGCTTATCTAGTTACCTTCTCCTAAGTCCAGTAGATATATTAAACAAAAAGGTCTAGCACTCACTTGGCATTTTTCTCTCTTTAGATAATGAAAGGGGCAAGGAAGAGGAGTCTCTATACACACTTGCTTTCTGAAGTAACTTTTCATTATAGCAGCACTGACAAGTCTTCCTAGCAGAGCCAAGCTCACACACAAATCAACACCTACTAGCTCTTCAGAAACAGCACGAACCAAGTTGCTGCTTAGAAATAGAGAGACACTGAACGACATTGCTGCTGCTGTTGGCATCTGCTGCTATAAATTCAGATCCATGGAGCTGTTTTTAAAACTTGGCTGGGTTTTCATGATAGAGAAAAAATACTAAATCTGCTTTCTCTTCATATGATATCCCCCTTTTTCCTTCCTCCATCCCACCCCCCTTGCCTTTTTTTTGCCCAGCCTAACCACGATCACTTTTCTCTGATGTTAACACCTGTCTTTGGTTGTGGATTATCTTTTTTTTTAAGTTGAGATATCTTTACTGCATCACACTCTAGTCAGAAAACAGACCTGACCAAAACTATGACAAAATTAGTAACAAGATTCTAAAAAAGCTAAGTGATATAGTTGCTAAGAGTGTCAGGAATCAAGAAGACTCCTCTTCCTGAGTTCAAATATGGCCTCATACACTTCCTAGCTATGTGACCCTGAGCAAGTCACTTAACAACGTTTGCTTCAGTTTCCTCATCTGTCAGATGAGCTGGAGAAAGAAATGGCAAACCACTACAGTATCTTTGACAAGAAAACTCCAAATGGGTCCACAAAGAGTTTGGCAAGACCGAACGACAGCAACAAAAACCAAACAACTTCAAAAGACTTAAAAGCTCTGATCAATGCAACAATAATCAGCCATGATTCCAGGGAGCCATGATAGCATAATGAACCATAATACCCATCTCAGAACAGAGAAGTGAAAGACTAAATATACAGAATAAAACACATATCTTTATGTGTGATCAATGTGTGAATTTCTTTTACCTGACTATGCATATTTGTTACAAGACCTTTTTTCCCCCTTTTCTTTTCTATTACTAAGGAGGGGGAAAGAAGAAAAAATACTTGATGATTGAAATATATATATATATATAGACATATATATACATACATACATACATATATATATATACATATATATATATATATCTCAATAACAACCTTAACAGACAAGAGAGCAGGTTTTTTCAGATTAGAGAATCAATCTGCAACATCATTTATAGATAATTTATTATAATTTGCTGGGGAGAGATACTGAGAGGTAAAATTAAGGCACAGTCCCTGCCCTCAGGGAATTTGCAATCTAGAGGAAGGACAGGTCATCGTAAAGTGGCACTGTCAGGAGAAAATGGAACTTGATCTAGGTCTTGAATAACAAGTTATCTTAGTGCTTAGCATACCTGTACTAAGGCACATAGTAGGTGCTTAATAAATGCTAGTTAATTGACTTACGTGAGTAGAGATCAGAGTGAAGGACATTCCAGATAGGGAGAAAACTGGAGCAAAAGAAGCAGCAATACATATGTTGTGTCTGGAGTTGGAAAGGTAGAGATGATGAACAGAACTACTTTGCTGAAGAGGTGAGTTTGTATCCAGAGTGAAACAAAAATTTGTCAAAGGTATTATCATGGGCCAGATTGTGGTAAGCCTCGAATGCTGAGATTTGGAGTATAGAGTTTATTATGTAAGTAATAGGGAGAGACTGTGAGTTTCTGAGTAGCCTATGGCATGTATAATGTTTTATTTTAGTGAGATTATCTGTCAATGCATGTATGAGAGATGGGCAAAGGGAATGACTGGAGTCAGAAAGACCAGTGAGGAGATTAATTTTGAAGTGAGGTAATAAAGTATAGGAAAGGCAATGGAAAATGGTGGTAAGCATTGGGTAGGACTTGATTATGGGTGGTGAAAGAGAGAGGAGAGTCAAGAATAACTACAAGGTTTTGCGTTTGGATGACTGGAAATGATTATGGCATTGGTACAAATAGGAAAACGTAGAGGGGAAACTGGTTTGGGAGAGAAAGCTGATGAGCAGAGCCATAATTATGATGTTTTCTACCTCAGACAAGCTTTACAAAATGCAGCTGGGGCAAGGGGTACAAGAAGCTCCTTCAAATCAACTTTTTAAAAATAAATTCAGTTAGGCCGTGCACGTGCAAGGACAGAGCCCCCAAGGACATGGCAAAGCTGCCGTGGTAATGGGGACAGGGCCGCCTGGAGCTCAGCTGACAGGAGAAAGGTATTGACATCTATTTAACAGCTACTTGTCCTCCTCCTCCTTCTCCCCTTCCCCTCCTCCCCTTCCTTCCCTCCCTTTCCCCCTCCTCCTTCCTTCTACCCCTCCTCTTCTTCATTCCTCTTCTCCTCCTTCTTCTCCTCTTCCTCCTCCTCCTCCCCCCTTCTTCATCCTCATTCTCCTCCTCCTCCTTTCTCTCCTCTTCCTTCTCCTTCCCCTCCTCCTCTTCCTTTTTCTCCTCCTCTTCTTTCCTCTCCATTGTTGCTATGCTTTTGGGATCAGTGCTATTAATATTTTTTTAATTTTGGGACCCTGAGATAAAGACTCAATTACCTTGCCTTAGTCATACCATTGCTGAGGAGTTCAGCTTTAAATATGCTGAATTTGAGGAGATTATAAGACATTCAAGTAGACTTATTCAGCCTAACAACACTGAAGAGATTCAGCTCAGGAAAGAGAGGTTGATATTGGAGAGATAGATCTGACAACCATCAATCAATCAATCAATAAACCACTTGAAAAGCATTTATTAAGCTCTTACTACATGTTTGGCACTTGTGTAAGCAGTAGTGTAGGGTGACGGATGAGACCTCAGCAACAGGAAGACCTGGCTTCAAATCTCTCCCCTAACACTTTAAATAGTCAAGTCACTTAATCTCTCAGGGATAACGGTGAGTCTCTAAGACTATAAATTGCAGAGCAGGTACTGATTTGCATTGCTAGAGGGAGTTTTCTCAAAAAATGTTTACTATACCAGGGAAATCATAGGTCCAGCGGGGGGAAAATATGTTAGCCCTGGGGACACAAATATGAAAGTGTGATAAAGGTGTCCAGGCCCTCAAGAAGCTTACAGTCTAGGGACCATGAAAATAGATAGCATCTAGTTCTTTTTGCTCTCTGTATCCAGGCAATATACTGATTTTTTAAAAAGGGAATTTAAGTTGGAATCACCTTTAGGACCTTAGATATAATTAAAGTAGGTGCCCCAAAGTACTCTCTCTTCTATATGCTCCCACTGATGCCTGAAGTTCTTTTAAAGAGGGTGTCATTTATTCTGCAATCAGAAATAAGCCAATAAACATTTACAGAGTGCCTACTATGTGCCAAATTTGTGTAAAGGGCTGAGGATACAAAAAATTGCAATAACAGTCTCTGCCCTTAAGAATTTACAGTCTAATGGAAATAAGGCCAAAGATGCAATGGTTCTAGGAGAGAATGATAAATTTATATTAAAGTTTTAAAGCTCAATGCTGACAATTTCTTGAGATCAGTTTTGATCAGGATGAGGAGAGAAGAAAACAAGAGGGTACAGGGTACCTGATAAGGAGGAAGAGTGGGAATGAAATAGAGAGGAAGAAAGGAATCATAAAGGGAAGGCTGGAAGCACCAAAGACAAATAATTACATCACAATTTTGCTCAGCAGTGGCCTTGTCCACTGATTTTCTAAAGAGTATTCATGCTTCTTTAAGAGCCTGGGTTATCACTGGAGCAACACCACTCATGATAGAGGACAGGAATTTCTTGTCAAGATGTCATTAGGGCTCTAAAACAGAATGCAGCTTTTTACATCTTTGTCCAATGATTGTACAAATGTCTCAGGATGGGGCCCAACCCAAATATCTGTGCTCTGAAGGACAGGAAGGTGTGTCACACCCTGTTTTGGTCCCTCCACCAGTTAGGAATAAAGTTGAAAGCTGCCTAGAATTCCTGGGTAGCTATCTAATTTTCCAACTGCCAGTCTCAAAAGCTAATGACAGCTTTAACAATGTTAAGAATAGACTTTTGATTTGTAGAGTCTAGGAGTCCAGGAAATATTCTAGGGGAGAACAAATCAAGGGCTACTCATTATATAGGAAAGGAGAGGGAAGCAAGAGGTTTTTTCTTTATGGTGGTAGAGAAATGTAGTTTTTTTTTCCTCCAAAGGTGAAATTTAGTGAAATAACAAATGGATTCTGAGGGAATTGACTTGGGAACTGTATAATCTTTTCCTCATGTTGTTTGCCTCACATCCTGGTTCATATACTGAATGGAAAGATCCTAGGAAAGCATCAGAGGATAAACATTGTCATTTGCTTAGCACCTGTCCCAGGATTCCCTCCGGCCCCCCAAAGGGTAGATCTGATAGGAGATATCTTCTATAACAAAATTAATGGTTTCATTTATTTCATACTGAAGTGCTACAATGCTTATGAAAAGGGCATCCAGAATGTCATCAGGAGCATCTACTGTGGTTGTGAAAGAAATGAACACATGCAGTGACATGCAATGACACCTCAGACTTCAGGGAATTTGGCATGTCCATCTCAGAAATGGTGGGGGAATGGTTTGGCTACTTTGAAAGTCAGAATGAGCAACCTAATTTGAAATGGAATGAAGGTGATAATCTTCCCCTAGGAAGATAGGAAACAGTTGGATTATACAAAAACAATTAAGGCTAATTAGCTGATTAAAAAGCTAAGAACAAAGCACTGAAGATTGAAGATAGTTGGGGTTTGGTTTTTTTTAAGGGACAGAGAAAGAAAGGATAGATAAGGGCAGAAATGACTCCTTGTTAACAATAAAATGAAAAAAGATTGTGGGGTTCAGGATTGGGTTACATTGTTATGAATCAATATGAAATTAAAACGCTATTTTGTGCTTTCCCTTGGGTAGAAAATATTACTTAGTACATGGACAAATGGAAGAATAGCAGGAAAGAGTTAATTTAGAACTGGGAGGGATCATTTAGTCCCAACACCTTCATTTTGCAGATTAGGAAACTGGGGCCCAGGGAGGTTAAATGACTTGCCCAACACCAAGGTCACTGTAGCAACAACCTTGCCAGCAGCTTCTGTGGCTGTGTAAAACCAAGAACAACTAGCACACAGAAAGCCGCTTGCACAGGTTCTTTGATCTGCTTTACTAAGGAAAGTAACTTTAAGGGGTTAACAGTCTCATTTTAGTCACACATACAAATATCATTCACTTAGTTCAAGAGCAAAAGCCAGAAACCTGAGCTTCAGAGCAAATACAAACAAATTACAAACATACACAATATAAACAGACCAAATCACAATTCATAGTTAGCAGGAAAGCATCAACATGTGGGTTTACAAGCGGGGGGCTCTTAAAATGGCTGCCCAGAGTCCCACGCCACTCTTCTAGTGACTGAGAACCCCAAGGGAGAACACCAACCTCTGGGTTTATATATCTTGTTTAGAGTCAAAGTGCATCACAATGCGGGACTCAAACTCACTTGATCTAAAAGTGTCACAAGCAAGGGACTCAAACCCATGTGGCCTTAAAGCCTCTGGCATCACAAACATGTCACTCAGACCTATGCAAACGAAGCTTTCCTTTGAGGCAAGGAGGTCATCAAAGACTCCTAACTTAATCAAAGAAACAAAGGCCGGGCTCATCAAGGGCACATGATTAAATAAGTGCTCCAAAGAAAAAAAAAGTAAAAAAAAAAGTCCCACCTTAGTTAGTACTACAGTCACACAGTTACGAATATCAGAGGTGGGATTTGAATCTAGGTCTAGTTCTAGAGGCATTGTACCAGGTGACTTGAAACGTACTAATCAGGAAGGAAACAAATATTTATTAAGTATCTGCTATATATCATGCACTGTGCTTTACAAATATAATCTCATTTGAGCTTCACAACAACCCTGGGAGGTAGGTGCCATTATTACCCCCATTTTACAGATGTGGAAACTGTTGCAAAGACTAAGTGACTTGGTCAGGGTTACATAGTAACTAAGTGTCTTAATTCACATTAGAATTCAGTTTCCCTGACTCCATGCCTAATACTCTATCTACTGTGCCACCTAACTGCCACCAATTAAGAGGATTTTAAAAGGATTATAATCCTAAAAGATTAAATTAGTACTTTTCTACCTTGTACTCTCCGGGGTGTGAGTGCAGGGAGGGGCAAGGCAGGCAGTTTATATATATTGTGTTTTTATCTACCTATAATTTAACTTCATAGAATCAAAGAACCTTAGAGGTCATTTAAGCCATCCCCCAGCTTCAAACAGAATCCGATTAAGCCTTCCCAGAGAGATGAGAAACTGTTCTATTTTTAAGGACCTCCAGAGGTCTCTCTTGCAACCTGTTTCAACGGGCAGAAATTCTTTGTTTCTCACCAGCCTTTCCTCACTGAAATTTAAGATACAAGGTGTGGCACTCAAATTAATACCCTAGTTTTACAAACCGCACACGTAAAATTAGTCTCATTACTTTAGAATCAGACTGCATAGGTAGATGAAAGATCCAGTCAGTTGTCAACTTACATCCAAATATCTAGACTTTAAAAAATGAAAAATCAACTGGTTTCCTTGTGTCTGGTGTCATGTAGACAAAGTATCCAAATAGGTTTTTCCCCCTTTTCATTCGGATAGTTAGGTGTATACAACTTCGATGAATCCTCTTTCCTCTAGTCCTCTCCTTCAGAGACATGGCAAATATTCACTCACTAACCTTTGTGGAAGAGGATCCCACATTAATAGAGAGGTTTGCCTGAGCAACAGACAACCTCTTGATTTTTTACATCTATCAAAACCTGGGGCAGCTAGATGGCACAGTGCATAGAGTACTGGGCCTAGAGTTAGGAAGACCCGAGTTCAAATTTAACCTCAGACACTAACTGTGTGACCCTGGACAAGTCACTTAATCCTGTTTACCTCAGTTTCCTCATCTGTAAAATGAGCTGGAGAAGGAAATGGTAAACTACTCCATTAACTCTGCCAAGAAAACTCAAAAAAGGGGTCATGAATTGGACAGAACTGAAACAGCTAAACAGCAACAAACCAAAACTTGTTTTCTTAGCAACAAATTCATTGTCTCCTTTTCAGTGACAAATGCACTATTATTGCCATTGTACATTATATAGCTTCACACTCCAAACTAAATTATTTAGGATTCTCTGTCTTGCATGTGACTTTCCACACAAATGTTCCTTGATATAACCTACATTTGAAAACAGACTGTGCTACCCAATGATAAGAGTTAGTACAATAGACGCTAACATCCTCTTGATTTGAGTGACTGTGAACACACATATGCGCGCACACACACACACACACACACACACCACTGTGCTAGATTCTTTGTGAATGCCAGCTTTAAATCTGAACTTATGCTGATTTATAGTTGTTCAGGGTTTTCAAATAATTATGCTTCTCAAGCCAGATATTAGTCTAACAGACTGTGACATCACTATAGAGAATGTCACATAAACCCTTAAACTGTACAGACTAATTGGACCGATGACATACACGTACATGATTTCATGACACCCATTAAACTAGATGGTTGGTATTACTGATTCCGCATGTGGTCAAAGAGTTCAACTTTTCTTTCAGGAATATGAAGGCCTTTTTCCACCCAGACATAAAGTCAATTATTTACATTATTGCATAACTTGTCATCTATTTTACACAAATTGAAGCAATAACAAATCACCATTAAAAAAAAAGCACCTGCCACGAATTCTAGAAGCTGGAACTACTTTCACTTTATTTTCTAGTTTTATGCTTCAGTATATTCTTATAGGTAAATGTTCCAACAAATAATCAGCCTCTCTAGCTACACTCCCAGGTTTTCTTCAAGTTCAGTTACTTTGTACATGCCTCAGTGTCAGCGGAATTACCTTGAGTTAGAATATGATTAAAGGAGAAATCCAAGATCCACTATCTAGGTAAAATGGGTTTGAATATTTCTGTCAGCATTAAACTCTTAGGCAAAAGAGAATGATTAGAGTCTCTTTGTGTTAAATGGAAAATGATACAATTTGTTGTTGTATCATCCCCACTAAATCTATCTTGGCATGAATTCACTGTCTTTCCTAGCAGGAACACTTATTAGAGGGGTTTACGTAACAAACTTAAGTCTTTGCCTCATGAAACAATCCAGCAGTGAGCTCACAAACACTTTCGTTCATAATCAGAAGTTTGGCCTTGAAATCTGCCCACAAAGGAAACATGTGAAGAACAAAGGAGCCCCAGGAGTGAAGCTGGAGTCAAAGTCGGCTGGCTATGAATCAGAGAGCATTATCAGAGCCTTACCTTGCCCTTGGGTCACTCCATAAAACTCGGCTGCTATCCTTGCAGCCTCCTTGCGGTTTCCTTTCACAATGTAGAAGTGACTGAGGATGGCAAGACTGATTTTCACGAAGAGTTTGAAACAGAAAAGAGAAAGGATTGTGAAGTAGACATTGGACAGCTGCTGAGCAAAAGGACGGCTTTCCTCTTCCACGGACATGGCTGCTGGAGATTGTGTGATACGACTGAGATCCAACTCTCAAATGTGCCTGGCTCTGGGCACACACGGCCCCTGAGCAGCTGATCCTGAGGAAAGAAGATATCAGGTGGTCATGATGCCTACAGCTCAAAATATTTATACCGTCCATAAAAGTTCACTGGGCCCTCCTATTGGCCTAATAGTACTCCACAGATGCCGACTTATCACATGCCTTATTTCTAGAACTTTTGGCTTTCCAGCCTCAATTTTAAAAAATCAATTCCGGCCCTCTATAAATTTGTATCTTGTTTAATTTTTATTATTCAACGTACAGAACATAATGTGAAGAGCACTGGTCTGGGAGTCAGGACACCTAGATTCTAGTCACACACTAGCTGGATGAATTTGGAAGTCACTTACCTTCTTAGGTCCCACTTCTCTGAGCTGTAAAATGAAGGGGATAAACTAGATGCTCTCTAAGGCCCTGACCTGTTTTAACTCTGTACAAAAATCTATGAATAATTTTGAGAACTTTTTATACAGTCTTTGCTTATTAATAATACCAATGTTACCAAATTAAAACTAAATGACATACTTTTTTTCTTTTCCAAGAGCATTGTTTGAGGTTAGAGCTTTTCCTGAGACTAGATTCATAGGAATATAGGTTTAAATCTTTTGAAATATTCTAGGCCAAGGGTTCTATGGATAGATTTCAAGGAGTCCCTGAACTTAAATGGGGAAAAGAAATTACACCTTTTGTTCACTAACTGAAATATACCCTTTCCTTCAATTATGAATCAAAAACAAGGAAACACAAATATTATCTGAGATAGCCATAGGTTTCACCAGACTGCCAAAAGGGTATACGATACCAAAAATGATTGAGAATTCCTACTCTAAATTAACACCTTCACTTAAAAGATGAAGGATGTGAGGCTTATCAGGAAGAAGTGACTTACCCAAGGTGACCAAGATAGGAAATGGCAGGGTCAGGATTGGAACATGGGTCTTTGACGATCGCTCTTTCTATTTAAGTCAAGCCTCTATGGGAACCAAATGAAATACTTTTGGACTAGATCATCAGCCACCAATAGTCAACATGACTTGGGTGACCACAATGACTCTTAATCAGCCTGACTCTTGGTATTTGACTGTTGTCAGAGATAACAGGTTTGACCTACAAATATCCAAATTTGGATGCCCAACAAATACTGCTGACACTGTTCCAGAAGAACTAAGAACTTAGTAATGGAATGTTTATTAATAAAATCAAAAATGTTTTGTTTGGGTTTTCCAAAAAGAAAAATTCAACCAAAAAAAGAGACACATTTTTAAGCCTATAATGTGTGGCACTGCTCTTATGGATTTGTTTTATAAATGAAATGAAAGTGGCTTCCTAATGGGTGCTATTTATTGCTAAAAAGAGTAATAGAGTAAAATATTGAGTAAAATAATGTTAAATGGTAGCTCCTGTTATTAAAGCTAAAAAATAATGTGTGCCAAAATCCAGACTGACATATTACTCATGTGGAATTCCTGGCATAATGTGATGGGGTTTAGGCCATGCCTCTCCTTCTCTTACATTCTTTAAAGCAGTAGATTCCCAGAGCAGCATCCAGGAACAGAGAGGATCTGAGACTTAACGTTAATGCTTTGAAATTTGTATCCAGGGGCAAAAAGTATCTTTATAGCATGATAGAACAGGATTAAGTTAATCTAAGACTGACTTTGCTTCCAGCCTTACTTTTGTATTACAGAAAAGGGTTAGAAATTTCATAACTAAGACATAAAGTTAGCAAACAAATGCCTCCACTTTTCCTAAGGCTCCAACTTATTTTCAGGGAGCAAGTTCGGGTAATAAGGTCACTGTCACAAAAATAATAACAATGATGAGAAAACATTTGTATGTTTCTTTACAGTTTACAAAGAATGGTCCTCACAATAACCAATGCCGTGTGGTAGGTAGAGAGTGTAAGTGTTATTATCTTGTTTGTATATATGAGGAGGCAGAGTGGTCAAATGATTTACCCATAGACAAAGAGAACGGAGTTATTACCATCTTTGGTATCACTATGAGAGAGAAAATCAGATCTGATGGATCATTAGTCTGAAAAGGACAACATTATTTATGTTCTTATGAGGATAGAGGTAGAGGAAGGAAGTTAGAACCTTTCTCCATCTGGGGTTCTTAACCTGGGGTCCATGTGTTTAAAAAAAAACCTGTATTTCAATATAATGGATTTTCTCTGTGATCCCATGCATTTTATTTTGTGTACTTAAAGACATTATTCCGAGGAGGGGTCCAGACTGCCAAAGGGGTCGCCTCCTTTGCTTAGAGCTAGAGTGGGCATACGGAGGGGATGTGATGATTAACTCTAATTAGCTTCTTGATGGGCACAATGATATTTGATTCCAAATTTCCAGAAAGCTCAGAATGCTCTGAGTCATCATGCTAACCAGTTCACTGATGTACGTGTAGAATAATCCTTTCCTTAGTCATATTCCTAGTGCCTGTCTAAGGTTTCAGCCCTTCCGCTTTACCAGTAAATGCTATTAAAAAGAATCATTTCTATGCTAGCTAGTCAGGAGTTTAGATTCTTCCATGCTAGAAACATTTGTTTTTCCAAGGCCGTTGACATTTTTATTCAACTTCATGCTACAGGAGATTCCCCTTGAGTGTTTTCCTTGATTCCCATCTCTATCGCTTTTCTCAATATACCCTCCCTTCCTGTGTGCTTCTCATCACCTCCAGTTTCATGAATCATCAAATAAAAATTAAAGTTTCCTAGAGTAATTCATAGTAATAGCTCATATTTAGTTGGCTTTTCAGCTTGCAGAGTATGTTACACTCAACAAACCCTATAAGCATAACTATGTTAGTTATTACTGATAGAGAAACTGAGACTCAGAGAGGGTCAGTGATTTGTAGGAGGTTATAAGGCTAGTAGGGATCAAGGCCAGCTAGGTCTTCTCACTCTGGATTCAATGTACATTCCATGTTACCTATTTATAGAGAGAAAAGCAGGGTGAAGTGAAACAAGTGCTGAAATCGAGCCAGGAGAGACTTGAGTTCAAATTCTACCTTTAATATTTAATGTAACCATAGGTAAGTTGTTTAACCTCTCTGAACTTCACTTAACTTCTTCATCTGTAAAATGAATATAATATATAAGAGAGGTGTAAAAGACCTCAGAAGCCAGCTAGTGTGACCTCCTGCTTTTGCAGATGAGGAAGCTGAGGCATAACAAAGACAATTGACTTGTTCAAGGTCACAAAGGTAATAAATGTCAGAGAAAAGATATATAATATCTGTAGTATCAATCAGCTCAATTTACTCTCTAGGTTGTTTTCCCACTTGCGAGAAACCTCTGGTCTTGAGTCATGAATCTCTTGCCAGGATCACAATTTCAGAAGGGACCCTAGCCATGGTTATTTCACTCAAAGTTGTAATCACTCTTCAAATGGTTTCTCCACCACTTTGTGGGGACTTGTCCTCCACTTGCCAGTCCCCCTTTCTGTGCTGTCTTCCCCCATTAAAAGGTATTGTATTGCTTGTATTTGTAACCTCAGTGCTTAGTGCTTAATAAAAGTTCACTTGCTCTGTCTATCTATCTATCTATCTATCTATCTATCTATCTATCTATCTATCTATCTATCTATCTATCATCTGTCTATATCATATCTAGCTCTTTTTCACTATTCATCTTTCTTCTATCAATCTCATCTATCATCTGTCTCTCTGTATATCTATCTGTATCACTTATCTATCTCTATCATATCTATTTATCTCTCTCTATATTCATCTTTTGTCTATCTTTCCTTCTTTCTTTTTTCTTCCTTCCTTTCTTTTTTCCTTTCCTTCCTTCTTTCCTTCCTTCCCTCCTTCCTTTCTTCTTTCTTTTTTTTCCTTTCCTTTCTTTTTTCTTTTCCTTTTTCCTTCCTGCCTTCCTTCCTCCCTTCCTTCCCTCCCTCCCCCTTTCTTTTTCTTTCTTCCTTTCTTTCTTTTTTCTTTCTTTCTTTCCTTCTTTCTTTCTTTTTTCTTTCCTTCCTTCCTTCTTTCTTTCTTCTTTCTTTCTTTCTTTCTTTCTTTCTTTCTTTCTTTCTTTCTTTCTTTCTTTCTTTCTTTCTTTCTTTCTTTCTTTCTTTCCTCCCTCCCTCCCTCCCTCCCTTCTTTTCTGTCTATGTGTAGTACCTACTTCACAGTGTGATTGTGAGGGTAGAATCAGATAGTGTATGTTAGCACTTTGTTAACCTTGAAGCAGTTATCTAATTGCCAGGTGGTGTTGTTACCACAATATCCCTCTCGCAGAGGATAGTGGGAGTTATTATTGACTAGGCAAATAAAAACCCTGTTAACAACCCTTTCCTGTTCCCAGTGTCATTCCTCTTACCTTCAGTTAATCAAATACAAAGTATTTGTTTATTGTTTATTGAGTACTTAAAATGTGCATAGCATAATGGTGCTCTGCATATGACTTGGTCTCCATTCTTCAGAAGCTGTCTGGTTGAAGGGACAAGATTTATAAGTGAGAACTAATTAGAAAATAGTACAAGCCAGCATTGATCATCTGGTAATGTTCATGTGTTGCCTTTTGGGTTGTTGAAAAGGAATGTTTAGTATGACCAGTGAGTTATCTTGACACAGCTCTATTATTAGTCTCTGCCCTGCTTCATTCTGTACTCTAAGGACAAACTTGCCTGTTATCCTGATTATCTTTTGATTTCCTATTTTAGCATTCCAATCCCCTAGGGTGAATGTGACATCTTTTTTTGGTGTTATTTCTAGAATATGTTGTAGATCTTCACAGAATGGATCAACTTTGGCCTCTTTGGCATCAGTGGTTGGAGCAGAGACTTGTATTACAGTGATGTTGAACAGTTTGCCTTGGATTCAAGCAGATAGTCTGTAATTTTTGAGATTACATGATGATTTTTGAGTTTACATGAGATTACACAAACATCACCAGATGTCAGTATTGAAGTCAGACTGTTATACACTTCATAGCCAAGGGTGGAGAAACACTATACAATTATTTAAAAGAAGACCTGGATCTGACTATGGCTTAGATCATGATCTATGACAAATAGATCTATGGCAAATTGGAGACAAACTGAAGTAGAGAAACCATCAAACCATATAAGTGTGACCTAAATAACATCTTTATAAGTAGAAGGGATGAATAGATTTAAGTGATTAGATCTAGTGGATAGAGTGCCTGAAGAACCATGGACAGAAGTTTATAATATAGCATTGGAGGAAGCAACAAAAAAGCATTCCAAAGAAAAAGAATAAGAAAGCAAAATGGCTGTCTGATGAGGCTTTACAAGTAGCAGAGGAAAAAAAGAAAGGGAAACGGAAAGGAGAAAGGGAAAGATATACCCAACTTAATGCAGAATTCTAGAATCTAATAAGGAGAGTTATGAAGGTTTTCTTAAATGAGCAATACAAAGAAATAGAAGAAAACAATGCAAGACAGACTAGATCTCTGCAAGAAAATTAGAGATATCAAGGAGAGATTTCATGCAAAAAGGGGCATGATAAAAGACAAAAATGGTAGGTATTTAATAGAAGTAGAAGAAATTAAGGAGAAGTGGCAAGAATATACAGAAGAATTATATAAAAAGGATGTTAACATCACCTATAACTACGATGGTGTGGTTACTGAACTAGAGCCAGACATCCTGAATAATGAGGTCAAGTGGGCCTTAGAAAGAATTGCTAACAATTGCTAGTAGAGGTGACAGAATCTCAGCTGAGCTATTTAAAATCCTAAAAGTTGATGCTATTAAAGTGCTGCACTCAGCATGC
The DNA here is from genome assembly GCA_028646595.1 of Phalanger gymnotis. NCBI lineage: Eukaryota > Metazoa > Chordata > Mammalia > Diprotodontia > Phalangeridae > Phalanger > Phalanger gymnotis. The sequence continues at coordinate 257,240,077 of CM053623.1, forward strand.
CAGCAAATTTGGAGAACTCAACAGTGGCCACTGGATTGGAAAAGATCTGTTTACACATCCCAATCCTAAAGAAGGGCAATGCTAAAGAATGTTCAAATACCAAAAAGTTGTACTCATTTCACATATCAGCAAGGTTATGCTTAAGATTCTGTAAGGTGGGCTTCAGCAATATGTGAACCAAGAATTACTAGAAGAATGGGGTGGTTTTTGAAGAGGCAGAGGAACTAGAGACCAAGTTGTAAACATTCAATGGAGTATGGATAAAACGAATTCCAGAAAAACATCTACTTCTGTTTCTTTGATTACACTAGAGTCTTTGTGTGGATAACAACAAAATTCAGCAAGTCCTCAAAGAGAAGGGAGGACCAGATCATTCCACTTGTCTCCTGAGGAACCTGTATGCAGGCCAAGAAGCAACAGTTAGAACCGAACATACAACAATTGATTGGTTTAAGATTGGAAAAGGAGTACTACAAGCCTATATATTCTCACCTTACCTATTTAACTTATATGCAGAGTACATCATGCAAAATGCCAGGCTGGATGAATCAAAAGCCAGAATTAAGGTTGATGGGAGAATTATTAACATTCTCAGATATGCAAATGATTCCACTCTGATGTAGAAAATGCATAAGAATTAAGAAGGCTCTTGACAAAGGTGAAAGAGGAGAGAATAAAAGCTGACTTGAAGGTTAACATAAAAAAAACTAAGATCTTGGCAACTAGTCCCATCACTTCCTCACAAATAGAAGAAGAAGAAATGGAAGCACTGTCAGATTTTATATTCTTGGGCTCAAAGATCACTGTAGACAGTGACTGTAGCCATGAAATTAGAAGACACTTGCTCCTTGGAAGGAAAGCTATGGCAAATCTGGACAGCATACTAAAAAGCAGAGACAGTATCTTGCCAATAATGGCTCATGCAGTCAAAGCTATGGTTTTTCTAGTAGTAATATATGGCTGTGAGAGTTAGACTATAAGGAAAATTGATTGCCACAGAATCAACATTTTCACATTGTGGTGCTGGAAAAAACTTTTGGGAGTCTCTTGGAAAATAAGATCAAATCAGTCAATACTTAAAGAAATTAATTCAGGCTATTTACTGGAAGGTCAAATACTGAAGCTTAAGCTTATTCCGGCCACATAAGAAGAAGATGGGACTCATTGGACAAGACTCTGATTTTGGGAAAGATTGAAGGCAAAAGGAAAAGGGGATGACAGAACATGAGATAGATAGATTAGATTACTGAAGCAATGAACAGGAGCTCAGACAGACTTTGGAAGATAGTGAAGGATAGAAGAGCCTAGCATGCTATGGTCCATTAGGTCACAAAATATCAGACACGACTGAATGGCAACAACAAGAACAAGAATAAGAAGCCAGTATATAACCAAGAGATTCATGGAGGGCCACAGACCCTGAATGCTGAAGAAGTCAGAAAACCAGAAGGCCATAGGAGCATAAATCTAGAGCAGGAAAAGGCTTTAGAGATTGTCAGGAACAGCGCACTTGTTTCTTCAAGAGGAAACAGGTCCAGAAAGGTTAGTGATTTGGCTCAGGGCCACAAAATTAGTGGATGTCTGAGGTGGGATTCAGATCCCAGTCTTTCCGACTTTAAGATCAACTTTCTATACATTTCATCACACAGTTTATTGTAATCAAGAAAGATTCTGTCGAGGAGGTGGTTATATGCATGCTGACTAAAAATTTCAAGGGGAAGGGGAGGAGCATAGCAAGATGATAAATGAAATAGAGAAGGAATGAGTTAGAGAGGAGGGATAGTACCTTGTAATCTAGAGAAGGCTATTAAAGAGATAGAATATAAAAAGTGCCATATGCTTCAGAGAGGCTGAGGAGGATGAGGACGGAGAGTCACCACTCGATGTGGGCAGCAGGAGGTCATTAATATCCTTTAAGAGAACAATTTCAATAGAGTAGTAGAGATGGAAATCTCTAGGGTGTTAAGTGGTGGGATCAATGCCACTCCCCAAAAGAAACTTCCTTCATTCCACACAAGCTTCGCCCCACATCCTCTGGTGTTTGGCATACGCAATTTCCTTATTTAAAAACATGGGCCAATACTTCTTGTATCACAAATAAAGAAGAACTTTGGTAACTTGATTAAAAATAAAAATGGTAGGTGCGGTGGAAAGAGTACTAGCTCTGGAGTCAGAGGCCCAGCTTCCAATGACTCCTCAGCCACTTTTGAGCCTCATTTGTAATGTTCCCATCAGCTCTAAATCAAAGACACTAGGAAACAAATGTCTGTAACTGATGGTACGATATTTTAGTGATGGGAGTCACTGAGGTTATAGACCAAGAAATAAACGGTTCTCCTAGGGCCTGATTCCATGGTTTGGCTTAGCTAGGAAAGTTTGCCCTGAGCTTGAGCTTTGCCCCTAGGGTTCTGCATGAGACTCAGTGAAAGACATCTGGGGCAATGCGTATACTTCCCAGGTAAGTATTTGGGGAAGTGGGATAAATCCTCCCTTGTCAATAACTTCATATTTTGTATATGCTACACCTTTTGGGCTTGCCAAAGAAACATGGATATTGGAGAGGATGGAAATTCCCTAACTTTTCCTTCAGGGAATTGACCCAGACTCTGGAAAGCTAGACTTTGACTGATAAGGAAGTAAGGAATAAGCATTTATATAGCACCTACTTTGTGCCATGCTTGATCCCCATAACAACTGTAAGAGCTAGGTACTATTATTATCTTTATTTTGCAGTTGAGGATACTGAGGCAGTGGGAGGTTAAATGACATGCCCAGGGTCAGACACTTAGTAAATGTCTGAGGTTAGATTTGAACTCAGGTCTTCCTGACTCCAAGCCTAGCACTCTATCCACTGTTTCATCTAATTGCCTCACTGAGAAGCCGATCTCTATCATGATAAGGGAAGGAACTGAACTGGAGTCCTGGAACAAAGTAAGGAGTAGGGGGATACTACACAATGATAACAACAATAATAATAGCATCTAACTGTTGTATAGCAATTACTATGAGCCAGGCACGGTGCTGAGAGCTTCATCATCTTTATTCCATTTGATCCTCCTAATGGCCCTGAGAAGTAGGACCCTCTGAGTACCACTGGTGGAAATCTCCAGAGAACTCAGGATCTCCAGCCACTTCTCAGCTGTGTCCCTGCCCTCTCCCTTGTCCTTTCCTGGGTCACTTGCCCTAGAGGCTTTGGCCTGTGGAAATGCCCAGGACTGTGTACAAAGCAGCTTAGCTGCTTCTCAAAGCAGGGAAGTATATGAATTACACACACAGCGTATTGAGCTGTTGGTTTGTTGCTCACAGGCAACAGACTAATGGACTAAGTGGCACTAACCTTTTTAGAAGAGGAATTTCAGTTTTCCCCTGGGAAATCCAGTCAGTGGAGGTTCCTTTCCTGTTCACTTCTAGAGAATGAATATTGTTTTTAAAATAAGGAGCTATCTTTATTGTATGTCAGTAAATCTAACACTCTTAAGTGAAATGCATGAATACTTACAAAAAATAAATTACTCATGCTTTTAAAATTTATTTAGTATTTTATTTTCTGCCAGTTACACGTAAAAACAATTTTTAGCATTCATTTTTAAAACTTTGAGTTCCAAAGTCTCTCCCTTCCTCCCCCCGCCCCACCTCCCACCCTTCATTTAGAAGGCAAACAATTTGATACAGGTAATACATGTGTAGTCATGCAAAACATTTCTACAATAGTCATGTTGTGAAAGAAAACATAGACCAACAAAAAGACTCTCAAGAAAAATGAAGAAAGTTTTTTTTTAAAGTGTGCTTCAAAAAAAAGTGTGCTTCAATCTGTATTCAGACACCATCAGTTGTCTTCCTGGGGATGGATAGCATTTTTCATCTGAAGTCCTTCAGAGTTGTCTTGGATCATTGTATTGATTAGAATAGCTACATCATTCACAGCTGATCATGTTACAATATGGCTGTTACTTTGTACAAAGTACATTTCATTTTGCATCAGCTTATGTAAGTCTTTCCAGGTTTTTCTGAGAGCATCCTGCTCATCTTTTCTTATAGCACAATAGTATTCCATCATAATCACATACCACAATTTATTCATCCATTCCCTAGTTGATGGGCATCCCCTCCATTTCCAATTCTTTGTCACCAGAAAAGAGCTGCTATAAATATTTTTGTGCATATAGGTGCTTTTCCTTTTTGTTTTTTATCTCTTTTGAAGTATAGACCTAGTAGTGATATTGCTAGGTCAAAGGGTATGCGTGGTTTGATAGCCCTTTGGGCATAGTTCCACATTGCTCTAGAGAATGGTTGAATCAGTTCACATCTCCACCAATAGTGTATTAATGTCTCATTTTTCCCACATCCCCTGCAATATTTGTCATTTTCCTCTTCTGTCCTATTAGCCAGTCTAATAGGTATGAAGTAGTACCTTATAATTGTTTTAAACTGCATTTCTCTAATCAACGATGAGTTTTTTTAATATGGCTATAGAGAGCTTTGAATACTTCATCTAAAAGCTATTTATATCTTTTGATTGTTTATCAATTAAGGAATGGCTCTTATTTTTATAAATTTGACTTGATTCTCTATATGTTTGAGAAATGAGGCCCTTATCTTGCTTCAAAAATTTTTTTCCAGTTACCATTGCTAACTGTATTTCCCTCTATCCTATTCCTCACTTTTATTCTTTTCTCTCTCTTTTTTCATCCTGTTCCTCTTCAAAGGTATTTTGCTTCTGACTACCCCTCCCTCAATCTGCCCTCCCTTCTATCAGCCCCTCCCCCGTTTCTCTTATCCCCTTCCCCCTCCTACTTTCCTGTAGGGCAAGATAGATTTATATACCCAATTGAGTGTGTTTGTTATTTCCAACTTGGGCCATTTCTGATGAGAGTAAGGTTCACTCATTCCTCCTCACCTCCCCCCTCTTCCCCTTCACAGTAAAAGCTTTTTCTTGCCTCTTTAATGTAAGATAATCTATCTCATTCTACTTCTTCCTTTCCCTTTCTCTCAATATATTCCTCTCTTACACCTTAATTTTATTTTTTTAGATATCATCCCTTCATATTCAACTCACATCTGCCTCCTATGTCCATATATACTACTCCTATCTGCTCTAATGATGAGCAAGGTCTTAAGAGTTACAATTATCATCTTCCCATGTGGAAATGTAAACAGTTTAACCTTATTAAGTCTCTTATGATTTCACTTTCCTATTTACCTTTTTATGCTTCTCTTCAGTCTTATGTTTGAAAGTCAAATTTTCTATTCATCTCTGATCATTTCATTAGGAATGCTTAAAAGTCCTCTATTTCATTGAATATCCATTTTCCCACTCAAGAATTATACTCAGTTTTGCTGGGTAGGTGATTCTTGGTTGTAATCCTAGCTCCTTTCCCCTCTAGAATATCATACTCCAAGCCCTCTGATCCTTTATTGTAGAAGCTTCCAGAGCTCTGGAATTTGGCTATAATATTACTGGGAGTTTTCGTTTTGGATCTTTTTCAGGAGGTAATCAGTGGATTCTTTCAATTTCTATTTTACCTTCAAGTTCTAGAATATCAGGGCAGTTTTTTTTTGATAATTTCTTGAAAGATGATGTCTAGGTTCTTTTTTGATTATGGCTTTCAGGTAGTCCAGTAATTTTTAAATTATCTCTCCTGGATCTATTTTACAGGTCAGTGTTGTAACAATTGACTAGCAGCTGCTGTGGCAGGGAAAGACCAACACAAGCCCAACAACAAGAATGCTGCCAGAACAGGTTCTTTTGATCTGTTTTACTAAGGAAAGTAGCATTAAGGGGTTAACAATCTTATTTCAAACCAACATACAAATATTGTTCACTTAGTGCAGGGGAAAAAGCCAGTACCCTGAACTTCAGAGCAAATACAAACAAATTACAAACATCAACAGGCAGACCTTGTCTGATTCAAATCTCAATGCATAGTTACCAGGGTTTAACAAAGTCCCAACATCCAGGTTTACAAGCTGGAGGGCTCTTAACTACAGCTGCCCAGAGTGTCCACATCAACACACCTCCAAGAATGAGAGCCCCAAGCAAATAGCTCTGTTCTCTCTTTTTATACACTCTTTAGCCGTCATCAAATGTCATCTGAGAGACCAGAACTCAGGCTCCTACTATTGGCTCTACTCTTGGCAACTCCCCTTAGGACCCTGAGGGCTTCACACCCACATAGGCTTAGCACCTAGTAGATAGGGGTTTGGGCCTGGGACTTTGCACCTAGTAAGGCTCAATCAAAGACACTTAATTAATCATTCTAAAACAGTAAAAAAAAATCCCCAACTTAATTGCCAATACAGTAAGTTATTTTTTCAATGAGACATTTCACATTGTCTTTTATTTTTTCACTCGTTTGGTTTTGTTTTATTGTTTCTTGATTTCTCATAAAGTCAATAGCTTCCATTTGGTCCATTCTAATTTTTAAGGAAAAGCTTCAGTGAGCTTTTGTGCCTCCTTTTCCATTTGACCAATTCTACTTTTTAAGGATTTTTTTCTTCAATAAATTTTTGTACCTTTTTTCCCATTTGGCCATTTCTGCTTTTTAAGGCATTCTTCTCCTCATTTGGCTTTTTGAACCTCTTTTACCATTTGGCCTAGTCTGTTTTTAAGGTGTTATTTTCTTTAGTATCTTTTGCGTTTCTTTTACCAAGCTGTTGACTCATTTTTCATGATTCTCTTGCATCACATTTCTCTTCTCAATTTTTCCTCTGCTTCTCTTACTTGATTTTCAAAATCCTTTTCCAGTTCTTCCATGGCCTGAGACCAATTCATATTTTTCTTGGAGGCTTTGGATGTAGGAGCTTTGATTTTGTTATCTTCCTCCGTATGCTCCTCTAGAGCAATGTGGAACTATGCCCAAAGGGCTATAAAATCATGATCTTTCTTGTCACCATGGTAACTTTCTGTGGTCAGAAATTTTTTCTGTTGTTTGTTCACTTTGCCAGTCTATTACCTGATTTTTAACTCTTTGTTAAAGTAGGGCTCCGCTTCCAGGGTGAAGGGCACACTCTCCCAAGTTTCAGAGACTTTGTGCAGCTGTTTTCAGAGATACTTCAAGGAACCTGTAAGTTTTCAGTTCTTCTAAGGTAATGTGATCTAAGGCAGAGTTTCCCAAACTTATTTGGCTACTGCCCGCTTTTCAAAAAAATTTTTTTTCGAAAAAAATACATAATGTGACCCTGGAAATCTGCTTTCTTTAACTCTTTAACAGTTTTTATAAAATTTTCATTTCAAAATAACAAAATTTTTAAAATGATACACCTTTAATTTAATAATGTATTGTAAATTTGTGGGTTTTTTTCCTGCATTGAAATTTTGATGACACAATATTGCATCATGTAATCATATAGTATCACATTGTAAATAAGTCATTGCATGCACATATTCCTGCCAATGCATGCTGGACTTCCCAACAATGCATAACACACTAGCCTGCCAACACTTGCTTGTCAAGATCTGTCAGTGGACTTGACCTCTGATCTGTTGTAACTTGCATTTTGTGTGTTTATTTGGAAAATAACTCATATAACAAATGAAATATGTATGAATGGCTTTTTAAATTTTTCTTATCTTTTTTTTCTTTCTTTATGCTTCTACCACCCCCTTATTTTTATTCAACACCCTTCAATTGCACCCAAGGCTACTACTACTCCCTCCCTGGATTGTTCCAGCAACCTGCAGTATTGCCCACTTTGTGAACCTATGACTAGAGAGAGGTGTTTACTACTCTCCTGGCCTGTACTCTGGTCTATGAGTGACCACAAGCATTCTTTCCTGCCCTGGAATTGTGAGGAGGATCCCTGCTCCAAAGTGGCCACATGCTCTGGTGTGCTAGTGCTCCCTTTCACCTTGAGACTGCAACCCAAGACTACGACTAAATCCGAGTATGGGCAAGCAACAGAGACCTGCCTTGGTGCTAGCAAAGAGATCCCTGTAGTCTCCTTCTGAGTAAATTTGTTCAACTCTCTTACAGTCAGTGGGCTGAGAGCTCTGGAAGCAGCCACTACTCCCAGTGGCTCCCAAGGTCTGCTCCTGGTTTGTTATAGCCACTCTCACCCAGGTGTGGCAGACCTTTCCTGCTGACCTTCTAAGTTGTCTTTGGCATCTGAGGGGTGAGAGGTCTGGAAACTGCCACTGCTGCCACTGATTCAGTTGCCTTGAGGCCTGCTCCTGGTTTGCTAGGCCTGGTCTGTGCTGGAGTGGCCTGCACTGGACTGCGCTCCTCTCTCCTCTTGGTGTAACAGACCATTCCTGCTGACCTTCCAAGTTATCTTGGGCTGAAAGATTATTTCACTCTGTCTTTTTGTGGGTTCTGCCACTCTTGAATTTGTTTAGAGTTCTCGTCTGAAGGTATTTGGAGGGGTTTGGGGGGGAGCCCAGGTTACTCTGCCATCTTTGCTCTACCTCAAGAATAACCATTCTTTTACTGAGAGGGGAAAACAGAATTTCCTGAAGGTTAATCACCTAGTAATTATAAAAGTTTTGCCTAAAGAATCCTGCCTAGAGATGATTCTTCCCATTTCTATGGTTGCTTTTTTCCCCAGTGCCTAAGATACAGAAACCTAAGTCCCTTCTTTAATAGCTCCCTTGACCTTTTTATTGTCTTTTGCATTCTTCAACTTCATTCGAAGCTTCTGTCCTCAGTTACTCACCTTGCTTACATCCCCTCTGTAGTCTTTTTAAAATCTGTTGATGAGTCCCCTGTGCATCCACATAGATCTCTTTGAATAGTTGCTGTTTTTCTTTCTCACTGAAGTCATTTTTTTTTGTGTTGCTCTGAATTAAGTAAAGTCATGGACAAAGACTGTCTTCTGTTTTATTTAAACTTTCCATCTCCCACACCAGCAAAGAACTCTGCACAAAGCAGATATTTAACAATTTTTTTGAATCTTATTGAAATGTTGCATGTCAGAAATGCCAGTTTCTGGAGATTTGTTTGGCACCGTGTTGGATACCTCCGTTTTTACAATATGCAGAGAAAATACAAATTACTTGCAATAGAGATTTGAATTTTCTTATGAAATCTGTTCATTGCCTGACAAAAGATCTAAAGACTTCATCTGACTTTCTTATTCCTGATGTGACTCCACACAACAAAAAATAGATGGGTACATTTTCAAGCAGTTAATATTTGGATGCTCAGTATAGTGCCATGTACCCTCTGGGTGTTTAGCAAATGTTCGTTATGGATGATTGGCTAGCCACACATCTGATGCACACTAAGAAGCTTCATTTGCACATAAATCTCTGAGGTTGCATAGAGGTTGATAATAATTCCTGGTGGAAAAAAAAAACCCACAGACTTTCCTAGTCTGAGCAGTCCTGTAAAACCTCACTACCTGTGCAAGAAATTTGCCTGGTTAGTGTTTGGATTCTGTATTAGCTAGAGCTACAGTCATTTGAAGCAAAGATTTGTTATCATCATAATAAAAAGTAAACCCACTTGGGTCTGAATAGTTAGTTCATGATTTGTTGAGAAAGAATTTTTTCTACCATCTCACCTGAAGTCACTTCTGATCTATCCCATTCAGCCTTAAGTTTGGGGGTTTCTATTAAGTTTTCAAGTATGCCTTTAAAGACTGCCACACACATGGAAACTCAGGTTTCCTTGGACTGGTTATTGACCATCAGGATTTTCTGTTTAAGGTAAAACAGCATCCATAATCTCTTCTGATACTAGGAAGAAATAAAACAGTATTATTCTTAGACTTATTATCTTTAGATACTTAGATGTATTATCTCCGAATGCACAAGGCAGAGAGAGTGTGGTATAGTGTAGGGGAAAGAGCCCTTAATATATGGAGTGAAGACTTGAGTAATAACCTTGGTTCCTCCATTAGGTAATCATGAAGCAAAAATCACGTACCCAATCAGAGCCCTGGTCTCCTAATCTTAAAATTAGGGTGCTCTTCCTTTTCTATATGAGAAGATTGCTGTGAGAGTCAAAGGTGAAAGCATTTGGCAAACTGTAAAGTGCCATATGGGCAGCTAGGTTGCACAGTGCATAGAGTGGATAGTGAATCGAGAAGACCTAAATTCAAAGCCTGTCTCAAATACTTACTTTATGACCCTGGACAAGTCACTTCCCCCTGTTTGCCCCCATTTATTCATCTGCAAAATGAGCTGGAGGAGAAAATAGCAAACCACTCTAGTATCTTTGCCAAGAAAACCCCAATTGGGGTCACAAAGAGTTGAACACGACTGAAACAGCTGAACAATGATAACAATATCCTCCCACAAATATGTATCTTATCATTAGATTGTAAGTTCTTTGAAGCCAGGAACTGTCTTTTGCCTCTTTTTGTGCCCTGGGGCTCAACATAGTGGCTGGCACATAGTAGGCACTTAATCAGTGTTTATCGGTTGATAGTTATCATCAGTGAGATATCATCAGATAGATATCATCAGTGAGAACAGTGGACAATCATAGGGAACACCTGGAGAGGAACATGTGGGAAATGTATGTATTCAAATCACAGTAAGTAGAGGGATACATGTAAAGAGAACTTATGGAGGGGCACATATGAAGGGATCAGGCGTGGCCAGGGCACTTGTGTGGAGGGGCAACTCTGCAGGGCTTCCAGTGGGGATCTCAATATTATGCTGCTCTGGTCAGACTTGCTTCCCACTACATTTCTGCCGGATGCATGGTCTCCATCGTACACTGCTCTGTTGGACCATTGCTTCACTGTCTGCTGCTTGGCTGGACACTGCTCCAACTAAACATGAGATCTGTGTTGGGAATTGCCAGACACGGTCTCTCTGGACCCATAACCATAGAGCTATTTCTCTCTTTCCATCTTCTGCCTTCAGCTCAATCATTTGGCTATATAAAAGTCTCCCCTTTGTCATGAGAAGAGTGGGCTTTACAATGTTCTTTAAGTTCAAAAACCATATTTAAAATAAAAATATTCTTTTTAGAAAACAGCCATCCTTATACCTTTGATATTAGACCAACAACCCTAGGGCAAAAAAACAGAGAAACTTTTCACTTTTTTTTTCTTTTTAGAGTGGCCTGCCTGTTCCTTTCCAGACTCTTGACTAGAAAGTGATTAAATCCTTCCCCCCAAAACCACTCACCCTGATGTGTCCTTCTAGCTAACTGATGCCCTCAGGTTTAATCTTTTCTTTTGACTAAATTTGCCTGTCGCTGGGCTTTGGATCTACACGAGCAGCTTGCTGGAGAATGATGGTGAACATACCTTCTACCCCCTATTTTTAGCAATATCTGGTAATTATTTATGTAAAGGTATTTACTCGAAGTCTACTAAACAGTTCTGAGGTTTGAGGTTCCCCAGTTTTTCTAACTCCTGACCACTTACACAATCTCTTTTGTAATAAGGGGGTAGGGAAAAGCACCTAGACAAAATCTAAGCCCAGGAAGTAAGTTCAGTCATTTTTATTACCTGTCTAGCCACATTCCTGGCCATTCATAAATACATACAGCCAGCTGAAGCCTAAAGAGGTTTTAAACTCATCTTTTCAGAAATATGTGGCTTCTCACAGGAAAAATTTCTTGAGAGAACAGAGAAACCTTTCTTTAATGTTAACTGTTTGACATCTTTACATTTTCCTGTCTGGTTATAGACGTGTTGAAATTTCACTCCATTCAATTTTAACTTAATGCCTATAACTGCAGGAACTTATATTGAAACCACATACTTTCAGTTAAACTACCTGAAAGAAATCAACAACTAAATCCAGCTTTGTCTCCTTCCAGTAAGACACTAACAAACAGGAATCTTCTGTCCAAGGACTTCAGTATTGGAGTGGTTCTGTTGCTGGAACTTCAGAGGCCTTCACAGAATAATTAGATGAACGAGTCAATGCTATTGAAGACAAAGGGCTCTTTTATTTGGCACATTTAATAAAAAATTATGTGGCTTACCTGGAACCACCCCGAAGAGTAGGGAATGCCAAGAACGGCAATATTAGACATTTCTAGTTAAATACTTTTGGTTTGATTTGTGTAACCTGTGCCAGGACTCCTCACAAAAGCTTTGAGTTTGCATAGACATCTAAACTTAGGGCCTTGACCCCATGAGGCCCAGATTTTTCTTCTGGCTCTTTGCCTCTACCGGGAGTACTCTAGGAAATTGTTTAACTATATTCACAGTATACCTACCTATATCATATCTAGGTTCACCCAAATGAAGCATTAAGGTCTCCAATTACTATATATTCCTTTATTTCATCCCACAGAAAATTCATGAGATACAAGAGAATTATAAGGTACTGTCAGGAAACACATAAAGCACAAAAATAGCCAATTAGATTCCCCCACCGCCCAACCTCAAGGTAAACACACTTAGGAGTTGATGGACAAATAATCATATTTCTATTCCACTGTTAGAGAGCAACTCATAGCAATATTAGGGAGAGGGCAAGGTCCTGATGACCTGGTGCCTCCTAAGCCCTCTAATCTCAAGTAGGTTGGTGATCCTCTTTCTTCCTCAAGAAACACAGTTGTGGAAATCTCTTTTATAGTTGTCTGGTGCCTGAATTCTCTGAGTTCTCAAACTTGGAGTTACTCAGAAGCCCAAGGAATTTTTGTTCTCTAGCTAAAAGGCTAGATTCTGGGAACATGTTACCTAAAGATTTACTTTAATATCCCCCTCACTTTTTATGTAGGAGTTTGGGGTTCATAAGCATTATCCATCAGAGAAGGCACACCCATCTCCCTTTACCATATGCTTTTGCTTCAAGTTGCTTCTACTCCTTTGGGAGGAGGGGAGAAGAGAGAAATCCCCTCCCCATCCCTGGGTACATACCAACAGAAGATATATGAGAAGGAAGAAGAGAAGAGCACCCACCAGCTTGCTTTATATAGTTCATGAAGGGAGGGGTATATTCCTCCAAAAAGAGAATATCTCCCCCAGACACAGACACTCACGTTGGAGGCAGCCCTTCTCTCTAGGGACCAGTCAGAGGCATTCCCTGTGCCCACTTAGTAAGCCTTTCATGGGGATGTGCTCCTTAGATGCCTTCAGAGAGCTATATACCATATACTATAATATACTACACATAGTATATTATATGCTGTATTATAATATTGTATAGCATATATGTCATATACTATACTATATACTATAATATCATAAGTTGGGTTTAGGGCACTCATCCCCTTTAGCAGGGGTTCCTATCCCCCTTATAGTTGTTAAAGCATGGTTATTAGGATACAGTTGTGACAATTAGGGAGACAGGGCATTTGTACTATGAGAGCAAGAAGATAGAAACTATGCTAACAGCTGTAATGAGGGCAGCACCCTCTGTCTCACTTTGAGGCATCTTCGGGTATTTGGTATTTCAATTCAGGTTTAGGCCTAGGAAGGAAAATCCAAAGTTACCCCTGGCCACCAGAATTCCTGAACATTGGGATACATCACAGTGCCTCATCTGCTTTGGATGAGAGCTAAGGGTCTTCTATAATGCACTTTAATGCTCAATTATGGGCAGCCAGTGACATCATTGCTCTCAGAAGTGTTACAGTTTGAGCAGAAGTCCAGCACCAGTGGGCATTTCTCTTTGGTCTTAACTAGCCTGGCACTCTCTGTCCAAGGCTAAGTGAAACAAGGTGATTGAACATGTAGGCTTTTGTACTGCTTCCAGGAGCATGAAAAGCTAGCCCTTGCATGTTACAACCCAGCCAATCAGAGCATAAAGTTTAACCAATCAAAACACAGAGTCATACCCAAATTATAACAAGTCACTCCGAAGGTGGATCAACAGCTGCTGTCTTAGGGTTGGAGGTGGCTTAACTAGAGCAGATGTAGAGGAATATAACAATGATAATATTAACAACAAGAAGAATGACAATAGCTAGCATTTACATACTGCTTTGTTTGCAAAACCCTTTACATATGTTATTTGATTTGATTCATACAACTTTCCTGCGAGGTAGGTGACATCATTAGCCCCATTTTACAGAAGAGAAAATTGAGGCCGAGAGAGATTAAATGACTTGCTCAAGGTTACTTATTGACTAAAATATCTGAGGCCAGTTTTGAATTCAGGTCTTCCTGACTTGAGTTCCAGCACCCTAACTACCTCAACACCTAGTAATTCCAAGGATACCAAGTTGAGTAGGTGATATTAAATAAGACACAGGAACAATTCTGAGAATTGGCAGGACGGGTGGCCATGAGTAAGTCAAATCAGGAAAGCCTGTTGAAAGCCAGTTGCACAGGCCTCTGTTGCCTATGTTAGCCAAGTCTTTGGGGCCATACAGTCCGAATATACTATGTAAAAGCAGATCAAACCTGGGCCCCTCAATGGGTGTTTTTGGGGCCATACAGTCCGAATATACTATGTAAAAGCAGATCAAACCTGGGCCCCTCAATGGGTGTTTAGCTTGGCCTATTCTACTATAGCAGAAGAAGTGTTTTAGAAGGTGGTAAGGAAGTGAGCCACATGAGACCTTTTCGTGGCAGAACAGTGAAGGTCTGAGGACGCCGTATGCATGAATGACTTTCCCTTTATGTCTGTGTTTGTGTTGTATTCCCTTGTGATATTTGTATACTTGCTGGAAATTTTGTGCATCTGACTGTATTATGAGCTTGCCTGAGGTCTTAGCAGAAAAAAAATACCAAAGCATTTGCTGGAGAATGTATCTCTGTCACAGTGACTTAGAGCTGAGTCTTTGACATTGCTTTATCAGCCCTCCTCTATTCCTGGGTCCCTAAAATGGTACTAACGAGAAGAGTGCTTTCATCTAACTCAGTTAGCCTCATGATAAGAAAAAAAATATACTTCTGCAGCCACACACTTCATCTGTAACACCTGTCAATCATCTCATCAACCTATACTCTTGACTACAGAGAAAGAAGGAAAATTTGAGAATTCGTGTGGCTTTAATGAAAACCCATCACTGATACTTAAAATATTAAGACCAGTTGCCTCATTTTTGTCTATAAATAATAGCACATGTAAGATCACACTTTCAGGCTGGAAGGGATTTTTGGTCATCTGCTCCAAGTCTCTCATTTTGCAAAGGAGGAAACTCAGACCCAAGAGAGACCAACTGACTTGCCAAGACCATGTAAATAGTAAGTATCAGATCCTCAGATTTGAGCTCAGATCTTCTGATTCTAAACCCTGTCCTTTTTCTCCTACATTTTCTGCCCTTCCCCTTACCCCCCACTCCTTTATCCCCAACCTGGCCCTGCTCAACAAAACTCAAATGAATATATTTTCTTTGTTGTTTGGTTGTTTTTCAGTCATGTCCAATTCTTTATGACTCTATTTGGGGTTTTCTTGGCAAAGATCCTGGAGTGGTTTGCCATTTCCTTCTCCAATTCATTTTACAGATGTGGAACTGAGGCAAACAGAGTTAAGTGACTTGCTCAAGGTCACGCAGCTAGTAAGTGTCTAAAGCCAGATTTGAACATAAGAAGAGGAATTTTCCTGATTCCCAGCCCAGTGCTTTATCCACTGCACCACATAGCTGGCCTGAATATATTTTATAACTGTATACAAAAATAAAATTCTCTAGAATCTTAAATGAGACAATATATAAAATCCTCTGCAAACCTTTGAATGCTATACAAAAAGCAGAGAGGTGGTCCTTCGGATAGAGTGCAAGATGAAAAGTCAGGGGGACGTGAGTTCAAATTCTGCTTCAAATGCTTACTAGCTATGTGATCCTAGGCAAATCACTTAAAAAGAAATCTCTGTCCGGCTCAGTTTCCCCAATTGGAAAACAAAGATACTATCTAAAAGCACCTCTCTCCCAAGGTTGTGGGGATGAATTAATATTTGTAAAGCATTCTATAAATGCCAGCTATTTTGTTAAAAGTAAGTTTTTTTATTGTTATTATCCCATCACCTAAAAAGCATTATACCAATCACAGATGAAGGTAGAGAATCAATTGGCCTGCTAATAGTGATGGAGAAAAAGGTTCAGAGGGTCCTGCCATCTAACTGTTTTTTTCTTTTACCCCTTAAGAAATGAATAATGCTTGGAGTACATTATATGCTGATTACCCCTAGACATGGCAGACTAGTTCATAAGATAGGAATCTGTGAATGATCCTGTTTAGAATTCTAAGATTATGGTTTCCTTGACAACCATAGGCAGTGTTTCATGGTTTTGTCTTTCTACACCTACTTTTAACTACTATTATGGGTCTGAGAATGTACAAATTTATAGCTCTAAAAATATTTAGCTCTACAGATTTCAAAATCTGTTGCTATTCATGTAATAATGATAAGAATTGGTATTTATTATGATTAATTATTATTATTATTGTATGCTACTTCTTTTACCTAGAGGATTAAACAGTAAATTGATATTCCTCCTTGAGGGACTCTCCTAACTTCCTGGTACCCGTGACCTGAAAGAAGAGTGATAAATATTACATAGTCCATTACCTAGGGACTGGCCATGAAATAACCTCCTTGGGCCTCAGTTTCCTCATCTGTATAATGAAGGGGTTTGACTAGATGGTCTCACTTCCAGTTATGATTCCAGTTTACTTCTAGCTATGATTCTACGCTATGGCTGCATATATCCCATGACATATGACATATCTCTATAAGGAGAGACTAGAAAGGTACCTTTCAGATAGATCAGGTTTATAGAAATTCATTCATCATACATGCTCAGGAAAGGGGGGAAATTTAGGAGAGAAGAGGAATTTTTTTCTATGTCCAGGGGATTCTTGTTTCTTTTTTGGTTGCCATATAACTAGTAATGGCTTGTTAAAGAATACAAATATGTCTAATCAAGTCTTTCTGTGTGAATCCTTTGTTCATACTTCATAAGGTTCTTTAGGACAGGGATAGTTTTGAATTTGGGGGGTATTTGACATATTTTGTTCCAGGGACTGTTAGATACCAAGGAAGATATAAAGATGAATAAGTACCTACCTTCAAGGAGCTTATAATTTAATGTATAGAGAGAAGGATATATGTTATTATATCATATATGTGTATATTATATTAGTTCATTAGCATATAGCACTTTACATATATTATCTTATTTAATCCTCACTAACAACCCAGTGAAGTAGGTGCTATTACCATCTCCAATTACAAATGAGGAAACTGAGACATATTGAATTACTTACTCCTGATCAAACTGCCAGTAAATTTCTGAGGAAGGATTTGAACTCATGCCATTCTGACTCTAAGTCTAGTATTCTGTTCACTAAACCACACTACCTTTCAGGGTTGTGTGACCCTAGGCAAGTCACTTAACCTCTCTCAGCCTCAATAAAATGGGAGTAACAATACTACCTACCTCACAGTGCAGTTGTCAAAGACCAAGTGAGATAACGTGTGCTTTGCAAACCTTAGATAACTATGTAAATGCTAGCTACAACTTTTCTTACTAATAGAATTAAACAAATAATTATGATACAAAGTAAAATGTCAAACAAGTGTAAAGAAAGTAAGAGTTCAAAAGAGAGAACCTGCTTCTGACTGCCATGGCTCAGGAAAGCTCTTGTTTCACTATTAAAATAACTTATTTGTAGTTAATAGAATATTAAACCTACAATATAAAGTCATTCCAAAGCCATCTCCCAAGCACTGAATGCTAAGGCCACGCAGATCATCCTAGGGGGATATCGGACTCCCTCTGCTGTTCAAAAATATATCCCCAATACTGCAGTTTAAATCCATGATTGCTCTCATGCATAAATCTGAAGAATCAAATAAACATTCACCTTCTTGATAGCAATAAATTGTCCCCATTTGCTCTGTTTAATTTTAAGTTCTTAACTATTTTCTTCCAGTGACAAAGTGGGAAACTTCTGATGTGCATCCCCAGACCCGAAGATGAAACCACAGTTAGCATCACAGGGAAGATGACCAGATTCCACATCTTGGGGTCCCTGAAATAGACCGGATCTTACCCTATGATGATTGTAGCTCAGTAAGGTAGGGAGCAACATTCTGGGCCAGTGGACAGGTGGCCTCTCCTCTAAACTTCAGATCTCTGCATTTGATATGCAAGAGAAGTGGCAGCAAGACCTGACTTTGATTTTCCTTTCCTCTGATCCTGGGCCAGGCATCAGTCTCCAGCTTCAGGACAGGTGTAGATGAGAGAGGGCTTGAATGGAGATAATCAGCCTTAGTTTCACCTTCAAGGCCTGCAATGTACTTTGACTGTGACCTAACAGTGGGAATTATGCACATCTTGGGCTCAAATAAACCTATTGGCCTAAGCCTTATGCTTCAGGGGTGCTTGCCACTTGGTTCATGTGCTTTTTAATGCATAATGTCTCAATAATGAGAAGGTTTTTATAGTTCTTAGGATTTTTATTTTCTTCTTACAGATTTGATTTTCTTCTTACGGTAATTTCCCTTCTTCCACTTGACAGATGAAATCCACATATAGGCTCTGCCTGCCTAGGGAAAATGTATTTTGTTATTCAGCCAAAATGTCATTTCCAAACTCTATTTTAACCATCTACACAGCACATGACAAAGCAAAAATGGATACACTTGTCTTCTTGCCCAGTCTAGTTCATCAATATTCCTATTGGGTGCCTCCTTATGTACTCTGCTCCTGATTTACCAACAACGATATCTACAATGGATTCAGTAAGTTTAGTAATTCTGAGGTATGGAGATTTCTCTTTAAAGGGTTATATGTCACAAATGGCAGAAAGGCAGGAGTCTAGTTACTTCGCATTTATTAGGCACATTCTAACAAACTCAGGGCACCATCTAAATCTTATACAATAGGCAGCAATCCTCATAAAGCTCCTGTGAAATAGGAAGAGTATTTTTAATAAATCACAATTAATTATCTAACTTGCCTTTTGCTACAGTCTTAGGACAGTACTTCAGGTTGGCCAACGATGCTTACTTTAAACCACTTTCTCTACATATGGGATATGGAGAACAGAGAGGCAGTAGTATTTTATGCATGAAATAAAAAATAAGAAAAGTTAAAATTTCATAGAACAATCTTTAGAACCCCTTGAGCAACAAGTTGAGTAATATCAGATAATTGTTAACTTTTAGATTCATGATTCTTATGTTTTTAGTGTAACAGGAGCAACTATTTTTTTAACATGGAAAGGTCAACAACAATGAAAAACAAACAAACAAACAAAAAAACATGGAAAGGGACACGTAGGCCATTTGCTTAATGGTCAAATAATCATCTTGTAGATTATGCATGATATATCAATAAAATGGCACCTTAGCCATTTCAGCGGTAGACAATCAATCCAAAAAGTTTTTTTTTTTCATTCGTTAGAAATCATTCTTCTGAACTATAAGGTAAATTATGATGATAAAATTTACCAGACATTTTTCTGCTGGAAGCCAAAAAAAGATAGCTTGATACTCTGACAAATTTTGGATCATGATGATATGGGTAAATCTTCCAATGATGTAGAGTGGAACCTGGCTGTGCCTAAGCACTCTGAGTAAACCTTGTCCATTTCCTATATAAACAGGCTACAAGGGGTCCATGCAAGGTGCTGGGGGCCTTGTTCTATTCCTTTCAGTATTATGAAGATATAGATGGAACACACAGGCTAGCCATAGAGTATCCACAACCCTACCAAATGATAAACTTTATTTTTTATTCCAGTTGTACATTTACTTGTTGACATCTTATATACTATATCTCCTGCATTCAGTTAATATAGTTTAATTAATTCTTTATTTATGATGTGTTGCAGCCTGCTGGCTTCTATCATCAATCAAACAAACAAGAAACATTTATTAAGTGTCTGCTCCTGTACTAGTAACTATGCTAGGCGCTGAAGAGACAAAGAAAAAAATGAAACAGTCCTTATCCTCAAGGAACTTATATTCTTTCATGGGCAAAAACAAATATCAACAATAAGTATATATTAACATACATAAACACACACACCTACATATGTGTGTATATATATTTACACAAACACACATGAATAATTTTGGAGGGAAATTGGTAGCAACAGAGAATAGGGAGAGGGATGATCATCCCTAAGGAAAAGCCTACGTAGACAGTGCACTTTAGTTGAACTTTGAAGGAAACTAATTATTCAAAAAGGTAGAAGTAAAGAAAAAGTAAATTCCATAATTGGGGGATAGCCTGTACAAAATCATGGAGATGGGAGATGGGAGATGGGATGTTATATGTGAAGTACAGTAATTAAAACAGCCTCTAGACTGAGTGAAGGAGAATAATATATAAAAAGGCTAGAAAGAAGCTAGGTTATGAAGAGCTTAAATGACAAATAAGGGAGCTTGTATTTGATTCTATAGATGAAGCTACTCAAGTTTATTAATTGGGTTTCCTGAATTGAGTCTATCTCTTCTCCAATACATCCTTAATCTGTCTAATTCTTTCCAACTTTGTTTTCTTTTAGTGTAATTTCAACTTTCTTTTCCACTGCTGTAGTGTGAGTCTAAATGTGGAGATTCTATTGTCAATGATAATTTTAAAAGTTTATCGTATAGATCTCTCTTTTCTGTTTATTAGCCTCTGTCCACTTTTCCTCTTTGGCTTCCCTTTGCTTAGGTGGAAGTCTTGAAAATTTTTCTGTAATTTTTTTTTTGGTCCACTACTACTGTTTTATGGGTCTTTGCTGATCATAGTTTTCCACTGTCCTCTGTAAGATTTTGCAAATGAATTTATGTATTAAACTGATAGTGTCTTTGGCTGCTATATCTCCCTGTTTATCAAAGAGATCAAGTGTTTTCTGAATGACAGTTTCTAGGCTCTTTTGTCCTGTTTGTTATATTTATTGACTTATATTGCTTAAACTTCTTTAGGAAATGCCGATACTCTGTATTTCTGTTCTTTTATCCAATTTCCATCTTGTTATTGACAACTTGCTTAAGTAGCTCAGGTTGTGATTAATTTAAGGTACATTTTCCTAGTTCTGTTTTGATTTTGATCTTTGTTCTAACAGGTCAGTACTATGATTATATACATATGATTTGGGAATGACTCCCATATTAGTTCACAGCCAGTTTGGGATATGTTAAAATTATTGCTTTTTTGGTTTATTTGGTATTCATCATGTCAGTACTCCCTGAATTTTTTTTCAAAGAAAGTATCCAATATAATACCTATTCCTGTTAAAAACACTAGCACTCATAATAATAAATGGACTTTTCCTTTATTGATGAGTAGTATTTCTCTAAAACCAAGAGTCAGTGCTATATGTAAACTGGAGGCTTTTCCGATAAAAACAGGGGTAAATTGATGTCTTTTATTACCAATATCAAGTGATATCATGCTATAAATGCGAGACATAGTAATAAGACTAAGTAAGAATAAGTAATAAGAAAAAGAAATAGAAGGAATAAAAGCATAGGTAAAGATGAAATAATTATGTATCTTGATGATATGATGCTTTAGTTAGAGAACTCTAGAGAGTCAATTAAAATGATTGAAACAATAACCAACAGAGTTTCAGGATATAAAAACATGAAATAAATCACCAGCATTTCTGTGTATTTCCCAAAAAAACTCAGCGGGAAGAGAGAAAAAGGGAAATTCCATTTAAAATAACTACAGGATGTATAAGATACTTGGGAGTCTACCTGCCAATAAATAAACAAGAACTATATGAATGCAACCACAAAGCATTCATTACACAAATAAAGACAGGCCTAAATAATTGGAAAAAACACTTATTACTCATGGGTAGGCTAAACCAATACAATAAAAATGACCGTCTAAATTAGTTCAGTGACATACCAATCAAACAGCCAAGATATTACTTTATAAAACTCAAAAATAACAAAATTACTATGGAAGAACAAAAAGTCAGAGATCTTAAGGGAAATAATGAAAACAGTGGGAAGGAAGGGAATCTTTAGTACAAGATCTCTGTAATGGCAAGCAAAGTGGGACTTTCTGTTGTCTTTTGTTTTGGAGTGCTTCTCATCACTAAGGCAATCAAGTGCCTTTGATTGAGTCTTGCCTTTGTTTGAATCAAGAGTCATTGATTGGAAACAATATATATGATATGATGCTAGTGGTGATTAAAGATTGCTAAGTAGATGCTAAGCCTCAGGCCTACACCTTTTAGCTAAGTAGGCAGTAAGCCCCAGGGCCCTAAGCAGGGTATATATGCTCTTGAGGTTAGCATTTTCCTTAGGGGGCTTACTCATGGGAAGAGTATTTGTGTGATTTGGCCAGATGAGACTCTGGGTAGCCATTAAGGAGTCCTTCCCCTCTCCACCTCTTTGAAAAACCCAGATGTTGGTGCTTCTCTCTCTGGTAACTATGTATGTATTGCTATGGTCAGACAGAAGCCTGTCTGTTGATTTGTGTTTATTTGCTCTGTTTATATAATTTCTGCTTGTGTTTTCTCTGAAATTCAGGGTGCTGACTTTTTCCCTTGAACTAAGTGAATGATATATGTATGTTTAATTAAAGTGAGATTGTAAACCCCTTAAAGTTGCTTTCCTTATAAAAGCTGATCCAAGAATCTGTGCTAGCAGCCCTCCTGTGTACTGGTGTTACTGGTCATGCACTCCCCATAGCAGCTGCTAGCAACACTGCTGTTACAATCTCAAATTATTCTACCAAACAATAACCAACAACAATTTGGTACTGGTTAAGAAATAGAGAGGTCTAGTGTAGAACAGATTAGGTACAGTGTACATATAGTACAGTACATATAGAAGTACAGTACATATACAGTACAGTACATATAGAAGAAAATGAACACAGTAGCCTAATGTTGGGTAAACCCAACTATGTAAGTTATTAAGGTAAAAACTCACTATTTGACAAAAACTGCTAAGAAAACCAGAAAACAGTTTCACAGAAACTAGATATAGACTAATACATCCCATGATCTATAAGATAAGCTTCAGACGGGTACACCTAATACCCATCCGATTGGCAAAACTGCCAAATAAAGGAAAATGAAAAACGCTAGGGAGGCTACGGGGAAACAGGGCATTAACACACTCTTGGAGCTGTGATTGGTCTATCATTCTGGAAAGTAATTCGGAACTATGCCCCCAAAGGTCTATGCCCGAAGAGATCAAAGAAAGGGGAATAAGACAAGATGGCAAATAACTGAATTCTAAAGGGGTTGCTCATCATTTGGGGAGATAATGGCTAAATCATGCTATACGAATATGATGGAATTCTACTGCGCAGGAAAAAATAATAAAGGGGACTATTTAAGAGAAACTTGGCAAGACTTGAACTAATGAAAAATAAAATAAGAAGAACTAAGAAAATGATGTATATAATAACATTGTAATGACAATTTTGAAAGACTTAAGAACTCTGATCAACACAATAACCAACCATGATTCACACATACACAAACATATACATATACATATATATGCATATATAGTATATGTGTATATATACATATGGTGGCCAATACAGGAAAGATGAAATCTAATTTTAAAAAAGCAAAGAAAATACCCAAATATAGGGTATGAGGATTCCATTTAGTTTATAAAACTTTGGCTTCTGCTTTTTACTTTCAAACGAAAATTTGTATTTTTCAACATCTTCCCCAATGTTCATTTTTGTGTTGAAGTCACCTAATGTTAAAATATATATAGATGGTGAGAAATATAAGTGATGTAAAAACAAATTAATTGAAAATTATTTTTTAATTACATGTTGATTTAATTTGGAGGGTTTTGTGTTTTTCATAAAATCTTTAGCAATAGATATTGTCATATGTGCTGCATAAATTGTTTTTGTGATGATCTTTTTTGCAAATATTTCTATATCAGTAGGAGATAACCAAATGCACCATGAAATGATATGTCTTATTACTTTTGGTTGCCCAAGAAAAACAATTCCACAAATTCCTTTATTTGATTCTCTAAGGAAAAACTGCAAACAATTCTTTCATTTAGCTCCAGCTACTTAAATAGTAGTAAATGGAAGAATATCCGAAAATATATTATAAACTTCAATAGATCCATGATCTCATCAATGTGGGCATTTCCTTTACTGGTGCACATCATCATCCATCCATGTGTAATAATGGGATATTGTCCAATGAGGACCCAGGCCTTTAGAGCATATGCAATAGGCTTGCCTGGTTCCAATCTCCATGAAGGCTTGGTAAAACTGCTTCTGAGCATGAATAATGGAGAAACCTTCCCACCCCCACTTCAGAGCATACAAATAAATCTTATGATTGTATCACCTCCAGTGTATTGATGGAAAAGGTCTTTTAATTGCTTACTGAGCTGGAAATGAGTGTGTATACAAAAAAAATTGAGCAGAAGCGCTCTCACTCTCTTTCTTGTCACCAGCAAGGCGAGAATTTCTGTGAGCTTTCAGCGGGGGAGCCTATCCCCTCCTTGGATGGCCTGTGTCTTGGATTTCCTGACTGTAAATGATTGAGCACCTGGAAATGAAAGGGACTAGGTTCCAAGTTTGTGAGCTTTGAGTGGTCAGGGGGTGTTGCAGCTGAAGTGAGCAGCAAAAGCTCCTGCTATCCTTAACAGCTATATCCAATAAGGATCCATCCCTTAGGAACAACCTGCTTGACCCAGACAAGCCAGGAGGCAGCCCAGCTGAGCAAGGGTGTGAATTGTCCATTGGTTATGCCACACCCACAAGTGAACTTGGTAGGAACCACACAAAGGGATCAATGGACTCCCAGTTCCAGGAAAGTAACTCTGCCCAGGCTGGGAGGTGGAGAATGTAAGTGTCAATCATTACTCCACTCTCTTCATGAACTGAGTGGGTGTGCAGAGGGGAAAATGGGCCTCCCATTTTGGGGTGTGTGTGTGTGTGTGTGTGTCTGTGTTTCTGTGTGTCTGTGTGCGCATGAGTGTTATTCTTTGTTATACCTTTTCAGTAAATACCTCTTTCTAAAAGCTAATTGATGTTAATTGGTTAAATGATATTGGAGAGCATATTGGATAGGGACTGTGAGCGATAGCATTACCTTAGAACCCTGAGGGGAAAATAGTAAGAGCCCTCTGGGGGCCTGATCTGTTAATCCGAGAGTGAATTAGGAAAGTGAGCCCAGAGTCTATACAGTTTGTGTGCTTTCTCAACCTGTGTGATTCTCGTTCATGTCTTCCCATAAGTTCTCTATAGAATATTCACCCAACATGCTAGATGCCTTCCTCTAGGATTTTTAGTACTTTGAAGATACATCATTTTGGTGATCCATCCATCATCCTTCAATCTTCTTGTATGCTTGGTCCACCTTTTTTAATCATACCTCTCCAATTGATATCCCTCACACTTCTTGTTCAAGGTTCATCACTGGGGATATGTTGCAGATCATTTGGACTGCCATGCATCTCTCCATGTCTTTTATCCACCTGTGATTTAAATTCTTTAGAGACTGTGATATTTCATGCTTCGCAACAATACAATATCAATGGAAATCACTGATGTTAAAAAGATAGGTTTTTGTTTTGGGGAATAGTTTGGGATTGTTGAAAGGTGCTGGATGAATTCTCAAATGCAATCTAGCCTGTTCCTTAACTCTGATTCAATTGTAGGTCTAGCTCATTGTCTCTATGCAGTGCCTAGCCAAAGTATATGCATTCTCAAGAGATGGTGAGGCCTTCTAGGTGATAAGAGAGTAAGAGGTAGAAGTGACCATAGAGGCCCTTTAGTCCAATGACCTTATTTTATAGATGAGGAATTGGAGAATCACTTTTTCCACAAAGGTGAAGTGACTTGCCCAACGTCACATGGGTAATGATTAGCAAAACCAAGATTTGAACCCTACTGAGTGGGTGTGCAGAGGGGAGAATGGGCCTCTGACTCCACATCCAGGGCTCTTTCCACTGCACCAAGTTTCCTCTAGCACTGGCATTGAGATGATTACATTGAGTCCCAGAATACTATAAGGCCACTCAATAGCGGTTATCCTACCAATCAGTACTAGAAAAAACAAATGGATGAAAAATAGCCATTCCCCAGTGTATAATGTATAAGTGAGATGAATTGTCCATTGAGAAATAATCATGACAGACAAAAGTGAAATGATTCAGATGGCCTGGGTATAATACCACTGTACCAATTAAGTTTATGATGGATGTAAGAATATCTCTTCATGGGGCTCCTTGTTTATTTTTTAACAAACCAGAACTAAAACTTCTGCCATTTAGTAGGAGATCAAAATATAGAATAAAATATAAATGTAATATTTTAAGAATCAAATATTATAATCAAGAATTGTTGTAATCAAGAATATTAGGAGAGACATACCAAGAATACTGGATTTTGAATTAAAGGATATGGATTCAAATCCTGACTATTTTTGTGACTTTGGGCAAGTCACTTAGGCCTGTTTTCTTATATGCAAAATGAAGGAGGGGGTTGGACTAGATGAACTCTAAAGTCTCTTCCAGCTTGAAATCTGTGGTCCTATATCACACTCATATTCACTCTCTTCAGTGTATATCAAATCCCTCTTTTGTTGTTTGTTGTTCAGTCATTTCAGTCATGTCCAACTCTCTGTGACCCCATTTGAGGGGTTTTTTTGGCAAAGCTACTGGAGTGGTTTGCCATTTCTTTCTCCAGCTCATTTTACAGATGAGGAAACTGAGGCAAACAGGGTGAAGCAACTTGCCCAACGTCACACAGCTAGGAAGTGTCTGAGGCTAGATTTGAACTCAGGTATTCCTGATTCTAGGCCTAGTGCTCTATCCATTTTGCCACCCAGCTGTCCCTATCGATCCGTCTAGGGTTTGCTATTTTATGGATATAGGAACAACCTGAGGGTTACCTGAAACTCAGAGAGATTGACTTTCCCAGAGTCACACTGGTAGTAAAGGTCAGAGGCAGAGTTGACCTTGGTCCTTCTGACTCCAAGTCCAGCACTCTGTTGCTATGCAATGCTACCTTTCAGCCTGAATGTTGCAAAGTTCAGTTTTCCTTGGATTTTAGAAAATGATAGAAGTGGTACCCCTCTTTGGTGAGTGTAGGGAGAGTCAATTTGCTTAGGCATTTGAAGTGGCTCTATTGTTCATTTAATAAGAAATAATAAGAATTTGGTCTTGGACTCAGGAGACAATTTTCATTTTGACTCTGACACTCTCTAGCTATGTGGCCCATAGCAAGTCACTTTAAACTCTTGGAACCTCAGTTTCCTCATCTGTACAATGGACAATGGTTTCACTACCTAACTTACAGGGTTGTTATGAAGGAAGTACTTTGTAAACCTTAAAATGCTGTATAAGTGGGGGCGGAGCCAAGATGGCGGCTGGAAAACAGGGACTAGCGTGAGCTCTCCACCAAGTCCCTCCAAAAACCTATAAAAAATAGCTCTGAACCAATTCTAGAACTGCAGAACCCACAAAATAGCATAGGGAAGCAGGGCTGTAGCCCAGGACAGCCTGGATGGTCTCTGGGTAAAGTCTATCCCGCACGGAGCTGAGAGTAGAGGGGACCAACCAGACCGGGAGCGAGGTGGAGCATGCCCTAGC
>CM053623.1:257267928-257291299 GCA_028646595.1 Phalanger gymnotis
TCACACCTGACAGGGCCCTGGGCCTGGGGCTTAGCACTTAACAGCTGAAAGTACTTCCACTCAAAAGAAACAAAAGCCATGCTAATGAGACAATTTTGCTTAACAACACAAAGTGCCACTAGAAGGAGGCTAGAATTCAAAAAACAAATTGAGACCCTTGGTGGCAGTGATAGTTCTAACTGATAATAACTCAGATTCATGTAATTCTTCACTATTTACAAAGCACCTTTGCCACAACAAAGGTTCCTGTGAGATAGGAAGTACAAGTTGAGATGAATGAGAAGTCTAAGAGACTGAGTTTCTGGTTAATTAATAATCAATTTATTAATCAGGCTAGCAAATAATGAATGAATTGATGATCAGTGGTTTCTTAGTAACCAAAGACTCACCTTGGAGATCACTGAATACTTAAATACCTTTGCAAAAGTAGGTGTTACTGACAGGCAGAAATCTACCCTGATTGATGAAGGATCAATGAAGGGGTGGAAGAGGAGGTGGACTGAAAGTCTTTAGCTCCTCCTATTGAGAACACTCAGCTGCCTCTAGCTTTCTGGACAAAGGAATCCACCTCCACCCAGACCACTTACATTGAACAATGGGCCAGAATTCACATAGATTAGATTCTCTTTATCAGAAATAAACTTTCCTAGTTGGGTGGGATCTCACCCAAGATAGAGGAGGTGAGGCCAATCTCACCAGTCTTGTTCTTCAAAGAGGCACTAGTCTTTAAATGAGAAGTAAAAAGAGAAAAAACCTGCACCCCAATATTAATAATTAGTTATTAATAGAAAAATAATTTCTCTAAAAATATTATCCTCACTTGATAGATTAGGAAACTGAGCCCTAGAGATATTAAGACCCAGGATTCAAAGCCACCTCATTTTGAAAATGGCATAATAATATTTCATCTGTCTAGGCATGCCTAACATTGATATTTTGTAACATAAAGGGGGCAAGCATCAGGAATGCAGAGTCAAGGTCATCATCTGTGAGAAGGCATGAAGATCTTAGCTGCAGGTGATAGGAATGAAGAGCAAAGGACGTGCACTCTGCCTCTCCACTGTTGTCCTGCCAAATGCTTCCTTAAGGTTTTTAAAAAGTTGTAAGCTAGTTTGAATAATCTATTGGCAGTTGCCTGGGGCATGACAGAAATTGAAAGGAATTCACTTGCCCTTGCCCAGCTTGGCTTTAGTATTAAGGTACTTTCCTTCGAAGAGGGACAGTCAAAAAGAAAAGGTCGAGAGTGCTACTTGAGTTACAGCCAGGTAAAGTGGGCAAGATTAACAAAGGAGCTAAATGGGTTGATTAGTCCTCAGCCATTTTGGCTCCATCGATTTTGTTTAATTGGATGTTTTTGGTTGTTGGTTGTTGGGTTTGTTGTTTTGGGGATTTTTTTGTAAATAGGGAGAGCTTATGGGGAGGGGAAAGAGTATGTTCAGAAATGATCAATGTAAAACACAAAAGTTATCATTAAAACTTTTTTTTTTAATAAAGGAATACATGATAACCCCAGCTAATGACAGCATCATCTCTGCAGGGAACAAGCCAAAGGCAGCTTCAGAAAGAGAGAAAACACAGCTGTGGAAAAAGAATAGGACAGAAATAAGGCAACTCTTCCTTCCTTACCTAAGAGCATGAATTAATTAACGAGATTACTAGAAAGCCTCGGGGACCTGGCTTGAGAGTCTGTGGGAAATTAAACCCTTTTCTATAGAGTTAAGAATGCTTCTTCTCTTTCATTTTCTTTTGTTATTTACTTTGCTAGTGTACTCTAATTAAATGCTTTGCTATTTGATACGTTGTTCCTGCCTAGGCTATTGGTAGAGAAGATACCATACCAAAACTTTGGTTACCAGAAACACTTTTGGCTGAAGCTGAATGAGGTAGCAAAGAGTTCCAGAGATGAGTAGGAGTTTTGTTCCATTTGTGGGGTCTTATCCAGGAGCAGTAAAGAATATTTATAAGTAGTTTAGGTCATAGTAATTCTACATACACTAGCTTTGCAGGCATCCATTGAAAATTTTTTTTTTGGAGGGCAGGGCAGATGAGGCGGGGAGGGGAGATGTCTAGGCTACATTTCTATTTCAAGATGGAAATTGCTAAAAGTTGGCTCTGAGAGAGGCTGAACAAAAATGGCTCCTGGCTCTGGGGCCTGGCCATGGAGAGATGCTTCTACAGGGCAGGGGAAGGGAGTCCTCAGTTGGGGAGGGAGTAAGGCCAGGCTGCTCTGAGGCAGCAGGAGACATGGCTCCTCACACAGCTATGCCCAGGGGGCTACCTCCCTGCCACAGCCAGGCAAGAAGGCCCAGGAAGGCCCAGAAGGCCCAGTAAGCCACTGTTGTACCTGACGTCACAGGTGGCTCAGGCGTACCTCCCAACTGGAAGCAACCAAGAACTGAACTGACCTGAATGGACCTGGGTGAGCTCTCTTGGGGAAGAACTCTGCCAGGGCCTCAGGCAGCTGCTCAGGTGTGGGGAGAGGGAGTCAGCTGGCCTTGGAGCAGAGCTCCATCCCTTCCAGCAGCTCCACCATCAGCTGGTCAGGGCCCTGAGGCAGGTGAGGGGAGAAGCCAGCAGGTGGCACCCACAGACCACTGTAAGCCCAGGCCAACCAGGAGCACCACACTTAGGGGAGTGGGCTTTCCCAGCAACAATCTTCATGACCAGCAAATCCAGAAACAAGATTTATTTAGGGTTACATATGTATGCCTTGTCTTAATATCAAACAAACAAAAGGATAATAGACCAAGATGATCAGAATGTGATTATTAACAATTTAAAAATACAATCCTGACCAAATATCTAAGAATTTAATTACTACCAAATTGGGTGTAATGATTGTTCAACATAAAGGTCACAATTAACATATTCCTGAAAAACCATCCTGAATCACATGATTAAAGAAATAGTTGCAGAATAAGTATTTGATAAAATTGAATCAATTGACAAGCATCACCCTACTAGACACTGGTAGGAGGGTCAGGAGACATAAAAATACCAATCATTTATGCAAACAATTATACAAATACAGATATAAAATAACATTTTATATTTTTAAAATATAATAAAAGTGTCTAAAACCGAGCTTGCAAGTATACACATACAAACACACACACAGAGTAGACAAAACTTCCTTTGTATGTGTGCGTATACATGTACATGTATACATACATATACACACGTATATGTGTACATACACACACACACACATACACAGAATAGATAAAACTATCTTTGTTGCCATCTTGATGGTTGTAATGACAATTTAGATTTGAAGATCTTTCCTACCCCTTAATAGGCCATGTGACCTGCTTACATCACAGAAGCTTGCTGAGAGGAAAAAGAACATATGTCACAGGAAATGCTGAGAGAGCAGTTAGAGCTGAGGGAAAGAGATGTGTGCTGGCTGTGCTGTGAGTTTGTATGTGGGAAGGCCCCAGCAGGGGCCTGAAGGTTATGGGATGGAGTGGTTCTCTGCTGTGATATTGTGTATTGAATTCTTTGCTGCTGTGATGGACTGGGCTTATTGGTTTTGGGAACTCTGGTTTCTGAATAAATGATTTACTTCTACTTTCTATATGGAGAATCTCTTACATTATGCAATACAGAATCACATAGGCATTTTGACAATTATTGTCTATATTGTGATTATTGCCTTGCTAATATAATGGTTTATGTAGAAAATCCTAAGAATCCGCAAACTAATTGATTCAATTAACTTTTTCAGCAAATTTTACATGCAAAATAAAACTCCAAAAATCAGCAACAGGGTTAAGGACTTGCCCAAGGGTAACCCAGCTAGTAAGTGTCTGAGGCCAGATTTGAACTGAGGAAAATGAGTCTTCCTGACTCCAGACCTGAATATACAATTATGAAAGACCCGTATAACTGGTGAGATAGTCAGCTTTCATGACTGAGCCACTTCAAATAGTAACAAAGGATGCTATTACCTAAATTAATTCAGAGAGTTACAGTTATATCGATCAAAATAACAATGAGATGGTATGTAGAGTTAAATAGACATAATTTAGTGGAACAAAAGATCTGTAATCTCGAAGAAAAAAATTAAAAAGGAAAAAATGAATGTGGGGGGTAGCATTATCAGATCTCACTATATTATAAAACCATAGTCATCAAAACTATCTGATACTTGTTTAAAAAGAAAAGTAAAACAATGGAACAACAGAAAAAAGATGAAATAGAAAATTGATTTCAATAGTTCAGTTCTCAGCAAATTCGAGGTTATGTCCTACTGGGAAAAGACTTCTTATTTGACAAGAATTGGGAAAACTGGAAAATACTTTGGCAGAAATTGTGTTCAACACCAAATATCGCAAATGAATATTATGTGAATATTAAAAGTGCCTATACAAAAGTGCCTATAACTAAAGCTAAGGAGAGACTTTTAATGAAATAAGGGATAGTGGCAATCACAAAAGATCAAATAGGTAATTTTGATTATGTGAATTTTAAATGTAGTAGATACACAATTTCCAAAACTAGGATAAAAATAGAAGTAGTCAGTGAAGGGAAAAGTATTAAATATATTTTATAGGAATACGATAATCAAAATACATAGAGAAATCAAACATACACAAAAACCAAAGCTATTCCCTAATGGACATGAACAAACTGTTCTTAACAGTTCTAAACTTAATGATACTATAAAAGATTCAGCCAACCATGAGTAAGAAGAAAAATTTTAATTAGCAAAAATGATGTCACTTTTTATCTAGAAACTTGACTTTTGTCAGTGTAAAAAGATGAGAAGAGTTAGTTTTGGATTGGCTGTTAAAGGTCAGGGTCAGGGACAAATATACTGTTAGTGGAACTCTGAGTTGGATAGCAATGTGAAATTATTAATCAAACACTCAGCCATATATTGGGCTTACAAAAATAAAAATCAAATAATTTCTGACCTCAAAAAAAAGAAAGAAATTGCTAATACCAGTAGTCTCAAAACTGTATAACGAAAAATTCGTTTTCTGTTAGTAGCATCCACATTAGTAAACTACATTGACTTTCTCCCCTTTTTCTTTTGCCAAAGTCTAATTTGGCAGAAGTGTTATTTTTCCAAATGAAGGCCCAAAATCCAGGCACCATGATTCAGGGAACCAATGTACAATTGCGTTAAGTACTATTACATGCCTTGCTGAATTGTCATTGTTTATCTTGACAATATTAATAGCCAGTTATTGAATAATTCCTGCCCAGAGGTGGAACTAAATCTTCCTCAAGAATTGTTGATCGTGGAAGTACCCATGGATGTGATAAAGAAGACATTAAAAGAATTTTATAGCATGTTATTGATTGATTCTGAGATGGGACTAAGGTGTGGGGCTGGGAAGAGCAGTATTAAGTAATGGATGAAAGAGACGAGAGGGAAAATGGAGCAGTCAGTATGCTTTATGAGCTACCTGGGATCAGTAGAAAGATATCTACTAATGTAGAGAGACTAGTGAGGTTTTCTGCTATAGCCAAAATATAATGCAAAAGTCAGGTGATGTATTGCTGGTATAATGTGGACCCTCCCCACTTCATCCAGATTCATTTGTATGTCAAAAAAGGATTGAATAGAAGCCAAAAGAAATTTCTAACCTTCAGGGTAAATAGTTTGACTATCTTAGACAATCTTAGTTAGCCTGGGGCATTCTGTTGAAATTTTTCTAGTTCCCCAGGTACACTAAAAGGACATCAACCCGCCTTAAAAGCCTTAGTAGACTCTTTAGTCACTGCATCTTAGCAGACCTGAAGAGGCTAGAAACTGAAGCCCAGCAAAGAGGAGCACTGAGCAGCAGTCCTGAGGACCCGAAGGCCAGCAGATGGTAGCAGAGAGCAACTTAGCCACTATAATACTAGAGAAGATGACTAGGAGAAACAATTTGACAAAGAGTGGAAATACAGAATCTACTGGAGAACGGATACATGATGCCTAGAAAAGAACAGCTTCACAACAACAAAAAAATACAAAGACAAGCATTTAAGGGCATCTTCTCTCTTTCCTCTTCCCTCTCTGCCAAATGATAAGACAGAGATCTTTTTACGCAGCATCAGAGGTATAAGTTGCCAAGGTATGTGTGTATACTACATGTACATGTATCTTTATCTGTGTGCTCTCCATGTGTGTGCCCTCTACATATCCACCCTATTCACACGGGTTCCTGATGCATACCCTTCTAAATATTTCCTAGCCATATGTTCCGTGTGTGTATACCCTTGTATCAGCAAGGCAATAATCACAATATAGATGATAATTGTCAAAGTGCCTATGTGGTTCTGTATCACAAAATATACGAAACTCTCCACGTAGAAGGTAGAAGAAGTAAACCATGTATTCAGACACCAAATAACCAGATCTCAAAACCAGTAAGTCCACAACATCACAGCAGAGAACCACTCCATCCCACAACTTTCTACCCTCTGCTGAGGCCTTGCCACCAACAAGCTAACTTACAGCACAGCTATTACATATCTGCTCTCTTTCCCTCAGCTCTAACTGTTGAAACTGCTCTCTCAGCATTTCCTGTGACACAATTTCCCTTTCATCTCAGCATGCTACTCCTACCACGTGTGACTTAGGCTTCCTGTGATGTAAGCAGGTCACATGCCCTATTAATCGGTGGGAAAGATCTTCAAGTCTAAATTGCTATTACAACCCTCCGTATGTATGTATACAACTTTCTGGCTACATGCATTCTGAATATGTTCCTACCTCCTACTGGTGTCATGGTATCCGACCAGGAAGTTTATCCCATGTGTACATGGGAGAATTTTTTTTTTTTAATGACTGTATTTGCTATGCTATTTAATGGTCTTTCATTTTAGACTAAACCCCCTGGCTGACTTGTAACAGCAAAAAATTGGTGGAGATTCATGACCTTAGTGGGTATTAACTCACAGAATACTTCAAACCTGATGGAAGATTGAATAACTTAATATACATGATGCCCATGTATATTAAGTTATTTGATCTTCTAGCTCTAGGCATTCGTGTAGGTTATCACCCATGACCTGGAATCCACTTCCTTCTTATCTTTAGCTGTCAGAAGGCTTTTCTTTCTTCAAGACTTACCTTGGGTAAATTCCCCTCCATGAAGTTTTTTTTCCTAATCTCCCTAACTAAAAGTCTTCCCTGTCTCCTCACATTTTAATATGTCTGAATCTCTTTTTTATCCTATAGATATGAGCTCTGTAATGACTGTACTAGCCAATCAAATATACTAGAGCTTCCCTTTTTCACAAGGGAACCAGGCAATGTAGTAGCACAACAACTGGCCAATCAGGAGGACCTCTGAAACCCAACGCTACTTGACATACCAGTGATCCTTTGAAAGTAAACATTAGCTGAACTCAGAGATGCCTGCAACTACTGAAACCAGCCAGCTCAGAGAGAGCACTAGACATCTTGGTGCCTAACTTATCTAAAGAACTGCAAACATCCTTCTTTCTGATTTGTTGTGTTTGCAGATACCTTCTTCCTGCACCCCACTTACCTGACATCCCAATCTATTTTGTTTCTCCCTTAATCCACCACTGGGCCATGAATACTTCAAATAATCATAAATACCTCAAATACATATAAATACGACACCTTTTTCCACCTTTCTCCTTCGAGCAACTGAGAACTTTGTCTCTTACTGCTCCAGCTTGCAAGTTTCTTCTTCTCAGGCAATAAATGTTGTTATAATCTTTGTGATTGTGTTCAGACTCCAGGTCATTCCAGGTCTGCCTTTTGGAGCTGAGGTTTCTTCCATTTTAGCAGTTCATATGGGCATTTATTTTAACAGTTTCTATCACACTTAACCTTGTTATAATTTTCTGTAGGTCCATGCCATCCTCATAAGTGAAATCAATCAACAAGCATTTGTTAAGAATCAAGCATTCTGCTAAGTAAAAAAACAGTCCCTGCACTCAAGGAGTTTACATTTTAATGGAGGAGAAACAACAGACATGCAGGTAAAATGTAAACTCCTGGAAAGCCTCGTATCCCCAGATCCCTGCATTCTTGTGTGGTTCCTAGTAGGTCCTCAGTAAATGTCCATTGAATTGAAGATTGAGGAAGGCATTGTAGTACAGCAATAAGAACACATAACTTAGGAGTCAGGAGGAAAAGCACTTTCTTTCTCAGGATCCTTTTCTGAAAGATGGAGGCATTTAATCAGATGATCTCTCAGGTCAGGGGTTACTTGAAAAGCCAGTAGACCACCTTATGTTTACATTCCTTTCTCAGTGAAGCCCTTCTGGCTAAGGTTTACCTTACCAACAAGGCAGGAAGGAGTGACTATTTCCTTGAAAAAAGTTTTAAGTATCAAACTGAAAATGTAATGTTGAATTCCTATCAAAATACTCCCATGAATCCAAAGAAAAGAGATGTTATTAAATGAACAGTTTGATTTGACATACTCAGTAAAGAATCTTTCATTTTGGATACCTAAATACCTAAATGGACTTATGATCTTATCGATGAGGATATTCCCTCCAACAATATAATAATAATAATAATAATAAATAATAACACCTACCATTTATATAGCACCTGCTACATACCAGGCACCATGCTAAGCATTTTACAACTACCTCATTGGATTCTCACAACAACCCTGGGAAGCTGGTATCATTATTATCCCCATTTTACAGATGAGGAAGCTGAGGCAAGTAAAGGTTAAGTGACTTGCACACCGCTAATAGTTTCTGAGGCTGGATTTGAATTTGAGTCTTCCTGACTCTGGGCCTGGTGTGCTATCCATATTATAGATCATAGCTCACCCCGGCCTGCCCCTCCTGTAGCACTATTGTCCATGTGCTCCCACGAGTCCATCACGGGGATTCACCCAATGTAATAAGGGCCTTTTTCTGATTCTCCTGGCATCATGAGGATGTCTGACCAGCCCAAGTTTCCTTGTGATCCTTTTTCATCTTTTACTCTGATTCTTTCTTAAACTTCTTCTTTTGCTATGTTACAGTAGTATGCTTATAATCCATCATACGCCACTCAGTTGCCCTCCATGTAATATTCATTCTTAATTCTTTGGAGACTGTATTTTTCCATGATTCACAGCCATGCAAAAACACCAGTAGACTGTGGGTCGTTTGTTTCTGGGAGACATTTGGTTCATTAAAGAAGCTTTGCAATTTTTCAAAAGCAATCCAGTCAGTTCTCTGTTTAATTCTGGACCTACTTTATTGTTCATGTGTACTGTCCATCAAAGGCGTATACATACACATATAGGTGTGTATATATGCATATATATACACACCTATATGTGTGTGTGGATGAGCTATAGAGGCTGTTCATCTATGTTTCAAAATCCATACAATAGATATTATTTTTTACTTTCTATTAAAAGTTTATTAGATTATGAAAATCTACCATACATGGAAAAACACATTGGATTTAACACAACTTTGCCAAAAGCCAAAGGTGATCACCACTCAGAGGGGAAAATGGCTGCCCCTGGCTGGGGCCTTGGGGACAGAGGTCTGCCAATGGCCACTACTACTCATTTCCTAGGGTTAGAAGTGTAAGACATCCCAAGACCCCTGAACGAAAGAGTCTAGAGGCTAGAGGCTGGAGGCTGGGGCAGAGGATGGGCCAGCTATATCCCCAAGCCTGGGAGCAAGCAATACCCATTACCCTCTGAGACAGTCTACATGCCCCGTATCTTGGTACCATATATCAGAGTAGTGGACAAGCGGCAGAGCTCAGACCTAGGCACAGCTACTATCAAGAAATTACTGTCAATCTACTGGGGAAACCTGCGTGACTTTACCAGGTACCATACAATACATAACTTCTTGTTAAGCTAGGAACAAACAACACAAACACAAGGTTTTGGCTTCAATATGTGGTACCTTTGCAGGGAGGTGGGAGCCTTCTTCATCATTGGGGCTCTGGGGTTCTTCAGACTTCAGACCTGGGTTGGTGGGGGAGACTGTGGCAGGGAGATGGACGGGGGGAGGGGGGCAGGTAATTTATGTCCAAAGCAACAAAACAGTTTGTTACATATGGGCTAGGAAGTGAGGGGAGAGTGTGGGGGGAACTACAGAGGAATATGCAAAAGTCATTAGGTTTCTAAGGGAGACTTTCCCAATACAAAATTAATTCAGAGTCAATCAGAAACTCTTCCCACCTCGTGGATTGGCAGGGACCACTAGAAGCGAACTTGGGACCCTGGCCTTTCACATAGGTACCTTGCTTGTGCCAACCAAAAGGCAAAATAGCTCTGACCATGGCCTTAGCCAACTGTGAGAGAATGATGTGCTGAGAAGGGCACAATGATGTGCATCAGAAGAAGGGGTGGTGAAGGGAGAGGAGAAGGGCAAGCTGTCAGGACCAAGGTTAGAAGACCCAGAGAGTAAAGTCTTGCTGTTTTTGAAAGGTCAAGTCTAAGTCTTCCTTCCTGCTCCCACTCCTGAAAGTTTGCAGTCAGAAAACCTGAAGCAGTTGATTCTGTACTTGTTCCTTTTTGGTGATCTTGGGGCCAGAGTAGACCAGGCTATCAGCCCTGGCCAAATCCCTTGAAGCCAGAGTCAAAACTAGAAGCAAAGCCAAATGTTGTGATGAGATTCCGTGTCCCAAGTGCAAAAGATGATTGAGAGGCTATATGCAAGGGAGCAAGGTGTAAGGGCAAGCAAAGTGGGACTTTTTGCTGTTTTTTTTTTCTCTTGGAGTGCTTCTCAGCACTAAGGCAATCAAATGCCTTTGATTGAGTCTTGCCTTTGTTTGAATCAAGAGTCATTGATTGGAAACAGTATACGTGCTCTGAGGTGGGGTTTTTGCTTTAGGGGCCTCATTCATTGGAAGAGTATTCATGTGATATAGCCAGATGAGACTCTGGATAGCCAATAAGGAGCCCCCCACCCTGGCTTTGAAACCCCAGATGTTGGTGCTTCTCACTTTGGTAACTATGTATGTATTGCTATGGTCAGACAGTTAGAAGCCTGTCTGTTGATTTGTGCTATTTTCTGTTTATAATTTCTGCTTGTAATTTGTTTGTATTCTCTCTGAAGTTCAGGGTACTGATTTTCCCTGAACTAAGTGAATGATATATGTATGTTTAATTAAAGTAAGATTGTTAACCCCTTAAAGTTGCCTTCCTTTAGAAATACAGATCAAAGAATCTGTGCTAGCAGCCCTCCTACGAGCTGGTGTTATTGGTCTTATACCCCAACAGCAGCTGCTAGAAACACTGTTATTATACAAGGCAACTGGGGAAAGAAGAGAAATGCCAGCCTCTTTTCAGGCATAGAACTCCTTCTACTTGTGAAGCTTCTGGAAGACACCCTTCGCTTGCTTCAGTTCCTCTAAGGAAGCCAAAACATCCATTTGATTTGATCTTCCTGCATGTATAGTTAGGTCTTATTTTTTAATGATTATGGTTTTCTTCCAGGAGACTCTATAATGTTCCAAAGCTTAATGTAATCATCACAATGCCATATGTAATATGGAGGAGCTTAACTTGGACTCTGATTTCCTCTGTGTGACTGTGTCAGATATCCTGGTGAATATATATGTCTCTAGCTTGTGCCTCTCCATGCTCAAAGAGTCATAGAACAAAGTTATGTCTGTTGTTATATTGTTCAAAAAACCTTAAATAACTGTGATGAATGGGTGGGATATATTTTGCCACAGGAAAAAGCCTTTAAGGCAATATTTTGCTCTACCAGACTATTTTTTTTAAATAACCAGCAATAAAGACAATAAAATCTGACATCCTTTGTATCTTTCAATCAAATTTGTGAGGTAAGGATGCATCTTACTATGGAATGTTGCTTGTAAAAGCCTGCCTAAGCCCTACTCACACTCTCATTGAGAATGTTGATATGAGAGGGAGGAGGAGGTGGTGTGTAAAAGTTTCTTATAAAAATTATACATAGATGAGAAAGAAAGTGTGTGTGTGTGTGTGTGTGTGTGTGTGTGTGTGTGTGTGTAGGTCACTAGTTGTTTATGTCCTGAGTCACTTTTTTTCCATATCTAATAAATCCTTCATAATTGCCCCACTTCAACCACAGATATTCTCTTTGTCTACTTGTAGAATGTAAGCTCTTTGAAGGTAAGAATGGTCTCTTTTTTAGCATTTATATTCTTTATTGGTGTGAAAAATTTAATTACTGTTGCAAACCATCACATAATATCTTATTTGCAAAGTACTTTCATCATGTACATAAGGGTACATTTGCTATTTACGATTTTTCTAACTGTAAGTGCCATCCTTCTGTGAATGCAAATGAATTGATAATATTTGCTACAAAATGTGTATACCTATCAATCCAAGACTATTGGTAAATTGAAGATTTTTCTCCCTAAGGATAGAATTCTTGTAAAGTTTTCCCTCATTTAGGTCAGCGTACACAGGAAAAGTCCAAAGTAAATTTGTAATCTCTTTTGAGTAGCGCTTCTATTGTCTTCTATCAAGAAGTATTCCTCAAGGTCATTTTCCCTTGACAATGAGAAAAAAACAAAACAAAACCTTTCAGGAGCTAAAGAAAACTCCTTAGGATACTTTGGTTATTTGTTTCCCACTCAGATAACTTATTGCATTTTTGCTTTCTGCCTTTCATCCTTAAACTGATGAGAAGCTTTCTTCTTATTTTCCAAATGGAGAATGTTTAGCTCAGTCTAGATGTAGAAATTTGTTCCAACCACCCAACTCCTATGGATAACTTATTTCTCCATCCTAAACAAAGAAAGATGAGATTTTCCAATTCTACACTCACCATTCCAATAGCCAATCCCTTCCCTCAAATCCTGAGGAACTAGGAAATGGAAACATTATTGATATGTCAGAAATGAGAGCCCTTTTTCTGTCTAAAAACTGTAGTAATCTGCTGAATCCCCTTGGGTGCCATATTCAACACCCCCGAACATTGTCTTCTCTAACACCATCCCTTCCCAAGTAGCTGGTATTTTGATCTGTAGCTCTAGACCTTAAGTAGCTAGTACAGATCTAATTTAAAACATAGACCTGAGTGTCCTGTCTCATCTCCAGCCCTTCTGTAGATTTCTGCTGGTTCCTAAAGAATATACTTCACTAAATCTAATTAAGATAAGTCAATTCTATTCATCTAAAAGACAAGGACAAAGCTAAAAAAGTCTATGTCAATCACATCAGGCAAGTCCTTTCTAGGGCCTCTGATAAGAATTTAGAGTCAAAGATGGAGACAATATTAAAAATTATTAATAGAGACCATCGTAGTATTGGGAACAGTGCTAACACCAACACCCTCAGTTTGAGTTTGATGTTGGGACCAAATGAGGCACTCACAAGTCAGTGAACATTTAACAAAGTAGGTTTACTTTGCCCTAAAACAGCAAGAATATGCAACAAGGATACAGTGGCGCTAGCTTCTCTGGGACATGGATCACTTCATCTTCATTTAGAAATGTGTCTGACCAGTAAGACATCAGAGCATGGCCACAAAGCCTGTGAAGTCCTAATTCCATGCAACCTGGACCTTTTATGCTCCTATATGACAAAGAAGGCAAATCAGGTGCCAAGGGCAGCCTCGTTCTAGGCTTACCTACATGGGTTGGGGTGAGGTGAAAGATTAGCTTCATCTGGGAAGTTGAGAACAATCAGGTTCCCAGGGGCAGCTTGGTCCTATCACACCTAGAATTGTAGGTCTAGAGCTAGGAGGGGCTTCAGAGGCCTTCTTTTCCAACATACACACACACACACGCGCGCGCGCATACACACACACACACATATGCACTCGTGCATGGATGAGGAAACTGAGGCCCAAGAAAGTTAAGTAATTGCCCAAAGTCACACATGTAGTTAACATCAGAAGGAGGATATGCACCCATCTCCTCAGACTCCAAAGCCAATACTCTTCCTACCATACCACTGTTTCTTTCCTCTCCAAGTAGGGCAGTTATTTTTTATCACAATATGACTCCTTTTGAGGGCAATCACCCTCCAATGTAAGAAGTAATAGAGACAGGAGAATCTGATCAATACCCCTTTTCAATCATTTCCTTTGTACCCCTAAGTAATCAGAAGTCATTTTGCAGATGGAGCAGGACACTAAAACAAATGCCTGGCACATAGCAGATGCTTAATAAATGCTTGTTAATTGATCTATCTGGCTTCTCTTCCTTATTTTTTTCTTGTTAGTGGCATTTCTACCTTCTCTGTAAACACATGCAGGTTAGACTCCAAGAATGGCAATTCCCTTCTCCTTGAAGGTAAAAAAAGTTACACAAATCTTTGCAGATCTTTTCTAATTCTTCTCTCTATTGTTCTCTTCCATTTTCATCTGCCTTTAGGATTACTTTCCTTAATTGGGTCTCTTGACAAACTTTCTTTACACTGGTTTTACCCTCTTCTGCTCTCTCTGTTTTAAGAGGTGAACCAATTCATATGATCTTCCATCACCCTTCCCCTTAAGCTTTTACAAATGTTCTCAACTTTTGTTGCCTTTGGCTTCCCTGTCTTTTCACTTGAAAAGAAACTGACTGAAAGCCCCTTCCTAAGGGGCTTTTGTTCTGTTATTGCTATTAATTTACATCACTTAAACTTCTGATAGAACTATTTTAATCTTTTTTCTGCTATCTATTTCCCATTTTTCATCATCAAGAATCTGTTTGACTAGGTTAGGATTGAGCTATTTCAATTACATGTTGCTGCTTTTTCCCCTCATTTTTATTCTTTCTTTCAACTCTATACTAATTTTGATCTTTGTACTAACAAGTCTGTGCCTTGGCTTTGTGCAGAGAACTGATTCAAGAATGACTCCTACAAAAGTAATGAGTCATTCCCATCTGATAAAACGTAATCAAGTTCATTTCAAGGGGTTGGTGTTATACTATGCTCGGTTGTCTAGCATTTACCCATTCTTTTTTCCAAGAAATTATCCATGACATACAAGCATGAGATTTCTTCATAGTCTACAAGCCTTTTGTTGCAGCTTTAATAGTTTAAAATTGCACTGTCTTTTGGGACACTCTCTAAGCAGTATAAAAAAGAGAATAAACACAAACATATACAGAGCAGTTTGGAAGGGAGGACATTAGTAGCTGGGGTGTTCGGGAAAGGTTTCAAACACTAAAGGGAAGTGAGGGACTCTATAAGAAGTGTGAGTCTGGCCATTGCACACATATCATGCTCATACCCGTCTCCTTTTCTGGTCAACGTACTCCCCTCAGCCTGCAATGCCCTCCCCTCCCCTTCTTCTTCATCTATATAAATCCTATCTTCCTTTCGAGTTCCAAGTCAAGCTCCATCTCTTCCAGAGTATCTGACTACTCCAAACCCCAATGCTCTCCTCCTCATCCCCTACTATATTTAAAGTCTATTCCATACCACTCAGGGTATATATGAGAGACAGACAGAGACACAAAGACAGAAGGAATCTCCAAGGTCATCTAGTACAACCCCCTAATTTTACAAATGAAGAAACTGAGGCCCTGGGAAGTTAAGTGGCTTGCCCATAGTCACATAAAGAGTAAATATCAGAATGGAGATTTGAACTTGTGTCCTCTGAATATAGGACCAGTTTTTTTTTGTTTGTTTGTTTTCCTTGTACAATGCTTCCTCCAATTATTTATTCGTTTCTGTTAGTGGAAAGTCTATCCCTGGATTCTATTTCTCTGGAACAAGGTATTTCCATGTATCATTTTGAAACTTATTCCTGCTGCTTTCATATCTATCTTCTCCCAGCATGTTTCCATTTTTTTTCCTATAGCTGCCAGAAACCATAAAGCCAGATTCATTGCCCAAGGGGTCTTCAGTTTAGGTACCTGAAAAGAAAAAAAAAATCTATTCCTTTTGTTTCCTTCAGATGGTCCTTGTTATCTATAAATGGCTTGTCTTTGACTGTCCTTTCATCTGTAAACCACTTCAGAACTAGTCAGGGAACAAATCACTTGCACAGATGCCCCATCTCTGAGTCCAGAAAAGCCTCCAGGACAGGTACTTCTTCCTAAGCCAGCCAGTATTTGCTCAGTCAGTTACCCCGACAGGGGACTTCTAAAAACTCTCCCACTTGCTTTCAGTTGCTGGCATATTGATCAGATAGTATTCCAACCTCTGCTTTGCCCCCAACCCCCAAGAATAGAGTTGGGTAGTACTTTTCCCAAGTAACTGGCCACATGCCCCAATGGTCCTCCAGTCAACACACACTAGGGACTGGGCAGACAGGAGCAATGCTGATCAATGATCAATGGGATGATCAGGAACACATGCTTATTAAATCCATCAGCTCATCTCTGGGAAGCTGAATGATAGGGACAGTACACATTTTTATGGAATGCAAAGATGAAGGTGCCTGCTCTCAGCTCTGCTAGGTTTGAGCCCTTTAGAAGTTTGAACTCAGAA
This sequence comes from Phalanger gymnotis, assembly GCA_028646595.1. NCBI lineage: Eukaryota > Metazoa > Chordata > Mammalia > Diprotodontia > Phalangeridae > Phalanger > Phalanger gymnotis. The sequence goes on from CM053623.1 coordinate 257,284,248, forward strand.
TTCCTGTTCGGTCGAACTGGAGTTACCAGCGGATATCACAGTACTCCAAGGGCTTCCCATGTGGACATTTTTCTATAAAGAATTCCAACAGTCCTTGTCAAATAGACCACTTTAAGAAAGGAGTAGCTGACACAAAGAGTTCGTTTGGAGTGTTGTTGTTTTTGGTTGTGGTGGTAGTGGTTAATTGGTGGTGTTTGTCAGATGTATTATTTTTGGCAAAACTTGTAAAAAAAGCTCACAATTATCCAAATTCCTCTTACCAATGAAGATCAGGAATTCCTTGGTTCTTTTGTAGTCTTAGTTTTCTGCCTGAGATACTCAGAAGTTAAGTGACTTGCCCAGAGTCACACAGCCAATATATGTCAGGCATGGGAATTGAACTCATTTCTTTCAGACTCTGAGATCAGCCCTCCATCTACTGCCCCATGCTGTCTACAGAGTAAGGGGAAAATAAAAGATCAGGGCTTTAAGCACCTTGAGGTCAGAGACTATGTCTTATCTAAATTTTGTATCTTTGTGAGTCTATGCTTAATATATGCTTGATGAATGAAAGAGTCCAGTGAAGCAAGGGCACAGATGTTAGTTATATAATACAAAACCCAGAAAATCTATGAAGGGGAAATTTATTATAATTTACTCTGTTCTGTCAGACTGGAGACAAAAGTCTGAAATCATCTCTAGTACCTTTCAATCCACTGAAACCTTTTCAGATGGACCACCATGATAGCCATCCTTACCATTTTCAATTCTATGTTCAGCGCAAATATTCTCATCCTTTTTTTTTTTTTGTGTCAGTTTAGCAATGTCTGTGGTTAAATACATACAAGTAAAAATGTATTTCTTTCTCATCTCCAAGCTCACCAACTCCAAGTTCAGAACAAGTCTTAGGAACATAAGGGTCCTAGATCTAGAGCTAGAAAGGACTACAAAGGCCACAGACAGCTCATTTTACATTTGAGGAAAGAGAAGCCCAGAGAGGTTGAATGATTCGTTCAAGGTCACACAGCAGGTCACCAAAGGTTCCATTTACACCTAGATCCTCTAACTTTCCTCTTGTCTGGAATGTTCTCTTTCCTCTGCTCTGCCTACTGACTTCCATTGCTTCCTTAGTCCCAACTAAAATCACATCTACAAGAAGCTTTTCCCAACCCCTCTTAATCCCAGGGCCTACCCTCAGATAATTTCCTCCTATTTCTCCTATATGTCACTTGCATTGAGCATGTTTACTTACATGTTGTCTCCCTGAATTAGATTGTAAGCTCCTTCAGGCAAAGAATTGTCTTTTGCCTCTTTCTGTATCAGGGCTTAGCACAATGCCTGACACACAGTAGGTGCTTAATAAATGTTGATTGATTAATTCATTGATTGATAGACTTCAAAGCTAGTCTTCTTTCTGCTCATCCTAACTTTTGCCTCAATCTGGGAGGGGAAAGGAAGAAACCGAGGTTCCATAATTCACTATCACCATCTCCCTTGATGCTCAATGATCTTATAAGCCAGTACTGCCAAAACAAGGGGGATTGTTTTTTCCACCCAAATTGTTGTTTTTCTACTGCAAAAGCCTTCTGATTCATCTCCTGAATTCTACGTTCTTCTTTCTTCAATCCATCCTCTACAAAATCACCAAAACAATTCGTCCAAAGCACAGCTTTGATCATGTAACTCCCTTGCCCAAGAATCTTCAAAGTCTCCTTATAGCCTGTAGAATAAAATGCAGACTTCTTAGCTTGGCTTACAGCTCTTCGAAGTGTGGCTCTGGCCTATTTCCCCAGAGGTTTTGTTTGTTTTGTTTTTTCATGTTGATCCATTTCACGCCAGCCAAGCTAATCCACGTTATCTTTTCCAAAAACTGATATTGCTGCTGGCATCTCCATTCTAGAACGCACTTCCTCATTCCTTCCACCTCTTAGAATTCTTAGCTTCTTCCCAGGCTCAGAGTAGGTTCTACTTCCTGCAGAAAGCTTTTCCTGATTCCCCCTAGGGAAGGGAGTTCTTAATTTATTTGTATCATTGACCCCTTTGGAAGTCTGGTAAATCCCATAGACACTTTAGAATAATGTTTCTAAATGCTTAAAACAAAGTACATAACATTATAAAGAAAACCAATTATATGAAATTTAAAAGTATTTTCCCCCATCCAAGTTCACAGACCTTCGATCCATAGATCGCAGGTTAGTGCCTTCTTCTTTCTCAAATTATCTTATTTTTACTCATCTCTGTAAATGTTGTATCCCTCCAGTGGTCAATCAGTTCTTATTAAGTGTTTTCCAGGGTGTTGTAAGACTTAAATGAGATGATGGATGTGAAGCACTTTGCAAGCCTTAAAGTACTATATAATTACCATTACTGCTGTTGTTGGCCTATGATCCACAGGTCTCCAATCTGGGGATAACCTCATTCCTGGAGCCTTCTACTGCACTCTTGCTGAATTCAAACCATGTTTAGGGAGCAATACAGGGGTCTACTGGTAAATGTTTAACAACCAGGCTCTCCAGAAAAAAAGAAAATACGCATGCACCCACAGTTTCTATTAATATAGTTTAATCTATATATTTGAATCACAACAGGCTAATGCAGCCACTGTACTCTCACATTCCAACCTTGGCAATGTTTTTTGTCCCAAAACGCCTGTGCAAGATTCAGGCTGCATGGGCTGACTGGTATACATGCTGATCTCATGACATTTTTTCTCCCTTTTCTTGTGACACTTTTTCTTTTCTTCTTCTAAAGGCAGCTGGTGGAGCAGTGGATCTGGAGTCAGGAAGATCCAAGTTGCTCCAGACCAATATTACTAGAGGTGGGACCCTGGGCAAGAAACCTGTTTGCTTCAGTTTCCCTAGCTGTAAAAAGGAGGCAATAATGGCATTTACTTTGCAGAATTACTGTGAGGACCCAATGAGATATTTGTAGACAATGCTTTGCACAATGCCTGGCACATAGTAGGTGCTGTATAAATGCTTTTTCCCCCATTACAAACCACAGCCAGCTAAAGTGCTGTTCTAGAATAGACACACCATAGTCCTGCATTCCTCATCTGTTCCACCAGAGGGCCCCCACTGTCCACATTACAGCAAAGGAACAATTTTTACAATGATTTTTTTTTAAAGCCCAATACCTCATTGTTTTACCAATTTGTAACAGCAAATCTGTTAAGTTTTTAAAATTCTATAGAGTGAAATAAATTGTGAGGGCAGTAAGCCTGAAATGCATTCGTAATAGATAACCTCAACTGTGTTCAGGGAATCTGGGTCCTTGCCCACTCTGGTCATGACCTCAAAGATCTCAAATTCTGTGACTATTGAGAATTATCTTGTGCCTGATGCAGTGCAGTATTTTTTTTTTCCAAATAGGAAGGTAATCTGGCTTGGTTACATGGTACGAAAAAATGAGAAACCATAACCTGGGAACAAATTTTTAAAATCTATTGCAGTTCATTCATTCATTCATTCATTCAATTATGCTTTTTTCCCCTGATTTTGGGAGGAATATAGATATTTTTATGCAGCTCTATAATGATCAGGAAGAGACTCATCTCGCAGTATGTCACTAAATATTGAGTTAAGTGGAATAGAATTGTGCCCCCTGTAATTCACAAGCTGTTTTCCAAGTTTCAAAGCCCAGGGTTTTGTCTCCCAGTCTCCCTCTATTGGTTCCCGCTGCCACCACCCTAGATTTGACTGCTAAGAGGATTCAATTTTTCTTTCCCCATTGACTCTCTCCCAGAAAATGACACACTCCCTTTCTGGCAAGGGTTTTACAAGCTCAAGGGAAATCTACAACAATGTTAAAATAATAATTATAATAATTAATAATAATGATGATGATGATTATAATAACTAACATTTCTAGAGTGTTTACTATGTGCTAGGCACTCTGCTAAGTGCCTTAATTATTATCTCACTAGATATAAGAGGGGAATGTCTACACATGTGAAGACCTAAACAGGTCATCATCTTCCTAGATGAAAACACACAAAGGAAGTAGGCCATACCTAGTTTATTCTCCCTTGTTTCGCTCACTTAGTTGGGGCTTCCAGGTCTTGTCCTGAGGCACCTGGTGGTACAAACTTGTTTGAACTGGATGTTAGATGAAGCTCTGGGTTTTTAACTGATGGGTTGAGTAGGCTGCTAAAGAGGAAGGCTTGCTAAAATATCTATTTCCCCAACCCTTAGTTTCATGTTAAGAAGATCCAGGCTTTTGATAGATTCCTGCCTTGTACCTACCTAGTAAGTGCTTAATAAATGCAACTCTCTCTCTCTCTCTCTCTGTCTCTCTCTCTCTCTCTGTCTCCTGGGTTTGTAGGCTATAAAGGACTTACAGTTAGTTGCCTGTCTCATTTTAGACTCTTTGGATAGAGGCCTAGGGAAGTTCTGTTCTTGTTTCCTAGGCTCCCTAGATGAGGAATACTCTTCCATATTTGTCCTCCAAAAAATCTTCTGGCCTTCAGACCTCCTATCCTAAGTAGGCAGTCACCCTCCTTGAGTCACTGGTGGTTCCAGACCCTGAAAGGCCTCTTTCTCTTGCCTTTGACTCATCTTCTCTGTCCTGGTTGGTTTGCTTAAAAAAAATTCTCTAACTAGACTATAACAGTTGCCTCTGCTATTTGTGATGAAGTTGCTTCTTCCATCAGCTTCCCTCGATTACTAGCACCTGGACTTCTACTTTTTCCAAAATCAGGAATACAGGACAACCGATCTGTGGAGCAGGAAGGCAGCACCTGCTCCCAAAACCCCTAGTTCTTCCATGACAGACTATAACAGGGTAAGACAGGGAAGCACGTATCTGATAGAAATGAGTAGGAACAACATCTGTTGTAGGTGGGTGCTGACAACTGTAAATCTTTCCATCTAAGTTTTAAACAACTGAGCAACTCACGGCCCACACAACGGCCATTACTGTTCTATTGGATTAATGCTGGGCAGACAGCCAGTTTTCCCAAGACACAGAAGGTTTATATAAATGGCTATGTTCCTGGGTTCCTATCATTCGGGACAATAATTCCCAACTCTTTGGTAGCTGGAACATTGTATTATTATTGGTTTGCCTTTCCACAGTACCTTTAAGTACCTTTAAGTATCTCTGGAATACTAGGTAGGCTAATAACTCACATTTATGTAGTGGTTTAAGATTCTTTTAAATTATCAAGTATTTAACTTTTCTTGCTCCCACATTCAAGGAAGCAAGGAAGGAAGGAAGAAAGGAGACACAGAGAGAGAGAGAGACAGAGAGACAGAGAGAGAGGGAGAAGGGAAGAAAGAAAAAGAAAGAAAGAAAGAAAGAAAGAAAGAAAGAAAGAAAGAAAGAAAGAAAGAAAGAAAGAAAGAAAGGAAGGAAGGAAGAAAGAAAAGGAAAGAAGGAAGGAAGGAAGGAGGGAAAGAGAGGCAAAGGGAGGAATTAAAGTTCAGTCAGGTATATACCTCTACACCCAAGGTGTCAAATTCACATGCAGCCTTCCTACACTGGCAAAACTCTCGTGTGGCCCCAAACCAGATTAAAATGTAATGTTTGACCAAACAAAATATCAGCCCTCAGGGTTTGACACCACTGGGCTATACCACCACTACATATTAGCAAGGTATCCGCATACAATTCCCTCATCCTATGAGGAAGGACTATTTCCTGGACAGCCTAACAATGTCCTTAACATTAGTTGTCCAAGTATAAAAGGAAAATAGTTGGTAAGGACACCACTTCACTCAGATCAGTAAGCAGCCTTGTTTTGGGGCTCTACAGTCTACATTCCAGCCTTTCTCACTTTTCTAACACCACTCACCCCACTTATAGATTCTAGACTGACCATACCTTAAGACCATACTTGTCTGCTTAGAAGAATATAAGCAGCATATATTTCTTCCTTGAGGCAGATGTGATCTCAGTTTCAAAGGTATCTGATACTTTCTAACCTATTCTAACCTCTACTTGATCTCTAGGACCTGAGTTCCACCTGCCTGGATACTGTCTCATTACTGGGCCTTGACCTCTGGGGCCTGTATTTTCCAACCACTGTAGTAGCAAGTAGATTTGAAGATCTTTCCCATGCATTAATAGGCCATGTGACCTGCTTACATCTCAGGAGGGCTAAGTTACATGTGGTGGAAGGAGCTTCCTGACAGGAAAAGGAAGTTATGTCACAGGGAAGAGAGAGAGAGAGAGAGAGAGAGAGAGAGAGAGAGAGAGAGAGAAAGAGAGAGAGATTATGGCTGCTTAGCTAATGGCTGCCCTCGTGCTTGTTAGAACTGAACAGGCTGACTTGTCTCTACTGTGAGTTTGTTTTGGGGAAGACTCCAGCAGGGGATAGGAGAGGTTTTGGGATGGCGAGTTTCCAGGCTGTGGTATGGTGTTTTAAGTTGCTTGCTGTTGCGATAAAGTGGGCTGACTGGCTGTGGGAGCTGAACATTTAGTTATGGGATATGATTTTCTGGTGTCTGAATAAATGTAATACTTCTTTTACCTTTTTTATGGAGAATCTCTCATACCTTGCAATACAGAACTATATAGGCATATTCATGATTATTGTTGATGTGTTTATTGCCTTACTGTTTTAACCACTTACCCACTTATTGACTCAGATGGTCTTACCTTGATGAATAAAAAAAAGCATTTAGTAAGTGCTTACTGTATGCGAAGCACTGGGGTCACAAATGGCAAAGACAGTCTCTGCTGTGAAGGAGATTAATGGGTGCTACGGGTGGGGCAGGTGACACATAGAATATTTCAGCAGCAAATCAGATGGAAAAGTCCCATGGTTCTTAGAGGGCAGCAGCAAAGCAGATGGTAATGCTTCTTCTTTCCACTGACAAAATCCCATCTGTTTCTGGTGTTGAACCATTTGACAATGCCAAGGACTTTGGTGGCAAGAAATCTTTCCTGGGTCTTCTGTAGCTATGGCTGTAGCACCTGGAGGAGCAATTTCTAGGTGCATCTCCGTTTCCCAGGATGGTGGCTATGAGTACTGGGCTAGACGCATTGCTTTTCCATAGGCTATGGGGTTCAGGGTCCTAGGCCATCTACATTTGGGTCTGAGGGAAGAAAGGGGTGGTGGTGGTGGTGGT
>CM053623.1:257291799-257316394 GCA_028646595.1 Phalanger gymnotis
CCTGCTTCCCTCTGCCACTTTGTGGGTTCTGCCGCTCTAGAATTGGTTCAGAGCCATTTTTTTATAGGTTTTTGGAGGGACTTGGTGGGGAGCTCACGCCAGTCACTGCTTCCCAGCCACCATCTTGGCTCTGCCCCCCAGTGCTGGTGGTTTGATTTGCCTAGCACATACTGCTTCCTGTCTCTCATCTACAGTTAAGTTGGCTTGTTCACCCTTTGTTTGCCATTTGATTGACTGTTGGTGGGGACGGTTGATCTCTTCTCCATAGGAATTGTTTTTCCCAAATGATCTCTGTGAGGGTTGAGTGCTAGGCCTTGAGTGAGGAAGATCTGAATTAAAATCAGACCTCAGACATTTATAAGCTGTGTGAACCTGGGCAAGTTATTTAACCTTTTTCTGCCTCAGTTTCCTGGGGATAATAATAGCACCTTCCTCTCAGGTCTGTTGTGAGAATCAACCAATATTTAAAATGCTTAGCACAGTGCCTGGTACATGATATATATATATACATATATACGTATATATGTATATATGTTAGCTGTTATTGTTATTAAATTTCTTGACTTTCCCAGTACTACTTTCCTTCACTCTCCACCATTCCATTACCAACTATAGACAACAGTCAAAATGGCATAGTAATTTCCAAGGCTCCTAGGGATCATTCCTGAGCTGACATTTGTGATTGATGTAAGAGGAAGAGGGTGGGAATAAGAATTTACTAAGCGCCTACTACGTGCCAGGTACTGTGCTAAGCATTTTACAAATATTATCTCATTTGAACCTCACAACACTGAGATGAAGGCGTTATTATTTTCCCCATTTTATAGTCAAGGAAACTGAAGCAACAGAGATTAAGTGACATGCCCAGGGTCACATAGCTAGTAAGTATCTGGGGCCAAATTTGAACTCAGGTCTTCCTCACTCCAGGCTCAGAGTCCTCAAGAAAATGACTAAGTGAATAACTACAAGAAAATGACTGACTTCCCCCCAGAGTAGAGTGAAAGGAGAATTAAAGTTAGAGGACCTGCTATATACTACCTGTATAACCCCAAGCAAACTACTTTACCACTCTGGACCTCAGTTTCCCTATCTGTAAAATGGTGAGGGAAGACGGAGCAGGTTTCAGACTAGATGACTTTGAGCTCCCTGACAGCTCTAAATCTGTGATCTTATCTGTTAATTCAAAGAAAAAGAATTTATGGGTTCAGAAAACCTTCCAAGGCAATAATTTTCTTCAACACTACCTTAAGGTGTACTAAGTAGAACTAATATCCTATTGGTGCCCAGAAGAGTGTTCACTCTTTGTCTTCTTGGATATAAATGGGAGAAAATGCTTTCTGGTTTTTTTCCTTTTATTTTGGGGGGAAGAACGGGAGGTTATTCAGTGAGCTCAGTCATTCTTTCGTTGTTCAAGATCTGGGACTGGGTATGTCTAGCTAGTTCTCCTTGGAAACCATAATAGACTTAACAAGAATAACCTACAGAATGACTGTGGGGAGCTCATGGCTAGGCTCTCTGGGTCTGCCTTATTCCTGACCTCACCTTTCCCAAGTATCCTTCTCTTAGAGCTTAGGTATTGCAGACCCAGTTAAGTAGGTACATAAGGGAAGGCACAGGCATGATTTCCTCCTGGTTCCTTTCCACATTACAATTAGCCAATCATGTCCCTCTTCTTGCGATAAGGAGTGATAGAAATAAAGGGGTATAAGGAAAAAGTATACTAGATGTTGCTTAATCCTTCCTTGATCTTCCTTCTAATACTGTAAACTTCTCAAGGGAAAGGACCCCTTTGTACCCCTGCTCAATATCTTGTCCTGCTGGATTCTCCAGTGATGCTTGTCAATTGATTACTAGAAACAGTCAGTCAGTCAACAAGCATTTAAGCACTTTCTATGTGCCAGACAAGCATTATTATCACACTGATGAGTATGCAAGTGCTGGTTAATAAAGATTTCATGTTGATCGAATGCCAAATAAGCCAGCTTTTATTGTAGGAGGAAACTACACTAATAATATAATGAGGCTAACTATCCTTATAGGGCACATCTCCCAGAGGAAGATAAACATCACACCAGGTTGAAAGAAAACACTAAAAATGGTTGGGTCGCAGAGTGAAGAAACGCCACTTCCTTAGGGAGGTTTTGAGGTAACAGGCAATCAGCTGGAAAATACCTGTACAAAATGTCATTTTAACTCCATGCACTAATTTGGCACATGAGTTCCAGAAATTAACAGTTCATGCATCTTAGTGTTTACAGACATCAAATGAACCCTGAATTACAGAGGCATCCTCCTACCCTCTACAGAAGAGTCTGTTTCTGCATTTCCGGGTCTGAGAAAGTTCTGCCAAAAACAAATGAATTTCAATGTAAATCTTGAATTGAATTCTGCTCGAGACACTGTAAAAGTTAACATGTCTGAATTCTTTTTTAAAATGTCCTATCAGGGTACCTTTAATATCACTCTCTGTTTTTTCCCCCACTTCCCACCCCAATAGAACACTCTCTTGCAACCAAGAGGTCAGATGGATATTCTTCCAGGGCTCACCTTACATTTAGAAAAATACAAGGTGTGAATATTTCCAAGGTTTCTTCCCTAAACTTCAGTCGCAGATTTGTGGGTGAGGAAGAGTATGTATGTATGAGGGAGATGGAGAGGCTACTCACAGGTTGTTTGTCCTTCATATTCGAAGAGGACCATGATATTGGTGAAATGATGACATGACTTGCAGTCATGCATTGGAATCATTTGAGTACCTAGTAACTTGTCATGACACAAGGAGGCATCGGAAAAGGACAATTCTGGAGGGATCTGTACAATGTACACTTGTACTACCTGCCTCACAGATGTTGGGATAAGAGTGCTCTGTAAATCTTAAGAATGCTTTAGAAATGTGAGCTACTATGGTGATCTCCAACCACTATCCCCACCCCAGGCACAGGAACTCCACACCTAGAAGTCATTTTTCACTCTTGCCTCTCCTCCCATATTCAGTTATCACATCAGGTTGATTCTCCATCCACCCTCTCTCTAGCATAGGCCCGTACTTCACACTTCTACTACCGCTACTCTCACTTAGGAGCTCATCACCTCTTCCCTGGGCTGTAGCAGATAAGAGTAATGGACCTGGAAACCAGGAAAATTATGATAGCTAACATTTATCTATAGCTTTAAGGTTTGCAAAACACTATATGCATATTATCTCACTTGATCTGTGAAGGAATTGCGATATAGGTGTTACTCTTTACAGATGAGGAAACTGAAATGGATAGAGGTTAAGTAATTTACCCAGGATGACATAGCTGGAAGTAGGATTTGAACTCATATTTTTCTCAATCTTAGATGAGCACTCTACAATATTCAGATGTTTATCAGGTTCTAATTCTGCCTTGGACATAACAGCTATGTGACTGATTCTGTTTCCTCATCTGTAAAAGTGAAGATAACAATATTTAGGTAGTCCCTCTTTTGTGGGATTGATGTGAGGCTCCAAAGAGGTTAGACATGTCAAATCCTTTGCAAACTTTAAAAGGTGCTGAGTCATGAGAAAATGTATAAATTAATTCAATGCCTAGCTATACCTGGAAGTTATATGGGACTCCACGCCTTCTTCGGGAGGGAGGGGGGAAGGAGAGAGGAGGGTCTGGAACCCGAAATTGTGTGGAACTGTTTGTTGCAATCTAAAAATAAAAAAAAAAATTAAAAAAAAAAACTTTAAAAGGTGCTATGTCAATGTCAGCTATTATTGTAACCTAACTGGTCTCCCTGATTCTAGTGTCTAGCCTCTATAATCCATCCTTAATTGATTATGTCACTTTCAGGTTCAGGAACTTTTCATGGCTCCCAGCTTCCTGTTGAATAAGATACAAATTCCTTAGTCTGACATTCCAGGCCTTTAATATGACTTCGACCTAACTCCCTAACCCCCCAACCTAACTCAAGATGTTTCACAGACTATGCTTCAGCCCAAAGTACAGAGGACCTGGGTTCAATCCCACCACTGCCATTTAATACCGCAAGACTTCAAGCAAGACACTTCTCTCAATGTTTCCTCATTTACAAAACAAGGGGTTTGGGCTGGATGGCCTCCAAGATACCCTCCAACTCCAAATCTAGGATTCTAGAATTACTTCCTAATACAAATTCCCCAAAGTCTACAATTCAACAAGTATTTACTAAGTAAAAAATAAAGGATTCATGCAATGAACAAGGTCCACTTTCCCCTGACAGCCAATGCTCTGATTCCATCCAAGTTATTACCACTCTCTGATGCTGGCGAGAAATTCTGGGTGAGGCTGGAGATACTGAGATAGGCCTTCTTGGTGTGCCCTCTTGCTTGTAAAAAAAAAGAGAACAAGGCAAAATCAGTCCACCAGCTAATGCATGCCATATGTTTCTTATTGGCAAGAAACATTTTTCAGTCTGGCATTGTCACTCTATGGTAGTAACAGAGCTGGGGAGGAGAGGAACGTCAGTGTCACTGCTGTGATTATAATCACGGTGCATATTGAGGTTTACAAGAGTGTATTACCATCCAAATTGTACATGGCCCCTTTCATTTGCAAGACACATGGGACATGCCCTGATTCCAGCTTTTAGTCCACCCCTTACTGTGTTTCTAGTGATTTCTTGAGCTATTGGAGCTTTAAGACAGTTTGTAGAGTTCGTTGCTTGTTAGTGCAGATGGGAGAGCTGATGGGAACTTGCAACTGAAGACTTGATGAAATCTGAAAAGGCAACTGGAAATGGGGTTCAGCAGGGAGTAACAACCATCGGAAAGGCACAACCCTTTGTATTGTATGGTGGCAAGGAGGTGAACGCTCATCACCCTCCTCAGGGAGGAGTGGAAGCTAAGGACTTTCTGTTGAAGATGTCGTAAATTACCTGTGACCCTTCTGTGTTCCAGCCAAGGAACACAGGGCTACAATATAACAGAATAGGAAACACACTGACTAGTTTTGAGACATACAGACCTAGGTGATCTCTCTGTGAGCAGTAACACTTCCCAAGGGGCAGGTAGGTGGCGTAATGGTTAGAGCACTGAGGTCAGGTTCATGAATTCAAATCCAGCCTCACTTACTAGCTGTGTGACCTTGAGCAAGTCATTTAACCTTGTGTGCCTTAGTTCCTCATCTGTAAAATGAGCTGGAGAAGGAAACAGGAAACCACCCCTGTATCTTTGTCAAGAAAAACCCAAATGGGGTCACAAAGAGTCAGACACAACTGAAATTGCTAAAAAAACAAAAACATCCGTAAGATGGAACCTCCAGGATTCAGGCAAAAGCTTTCCAACTTGGAGGAGGCAGACAGGCTGTTAGCCTAAACCTTCTCTCCCTTGGGGCATAAATTTTCTGAAGATTTGCTCAGAGAAAAGGCCCACAGACTCAGTTCTCCAATGCGAATCTATGGGAGACTATAATCATTTGTGGATGGACAACTGAGAAAGCTCCTGTGGCTTAACTTTTTCCAGTAACACTTCACTGTTTGATTAATGGTTTCTGCCTGGTCTGTTCAGAATAAGAACTGGATGGAGACTGTTTATTACCCTTACATTGATTTCAGTAGAAATTCCTGGAGTGAAGCCATGTGCTACACATTTTAAAAGAATATGAATATAGGAGGTAAGAATAGGTTAAGTGAAGAAGCTTCCATCTGCTGCAAGAATAGGTGATGAAGAATTTAGGTTAAGAAGCTTCCATCTGCTGGTTTTAACCTCCTTGCCCTCTCCTGCTTCTCCACAAGCTGTCTTCATTGCTCTTTTTTTCCTAACTCATCTCCATGGACTGTTATCTGCCCTATTCTTCAAGGCTTAGCTCAGTTAAGATTTCTTCCACGTTCCTTCGACTCCCACCAACCACCATTCCCATGCCCCTTAACTGAACCTCTCCATCCACTTTCATAAGCCTTACTAACTTAAAATCATTTTTACTCAGTGTTATGATGCTTGTTTATGTTTCATCTCCCTACACTAAATTTCTTGAAAGCAAGGATTGTCATTTTTTCCTCCATATACCCAATCCTACCACGCATGGTTCCTTGTACTTAGTAAGCATCTAGTTAACATTTTTCTAGTTTTTTTTTATAATTGGAAAATCAGTAATTCAACAATTCTCCAGAAAGATTTTTATGGGGATTCCTTTCCCCCTCAATTCTAAATTACATTCTGTTCTAGAACTTCAAATAGCTCCAACAAAGGTCAGAGCTGTGTACTGGTTCCCAAGATCTCTAGTTCTTTGCACAGACTGGACATTCAATAGGTATTGTCTAGTGTAGACCTTAATTATTAAGTATGCTCAATTTTTAAAAAGCTATTGTTATAGATTCAATTAGGATTTGTAGGAGACTTGTAAATGAGCCCAATTATGTATACTTTCCCTTAGAGCAAATAAAACAGCTAGGCACTTTGAACAAGAATTGCATATAAGTAGATGATAAATACTAGACTAAAACTAGCCTAATTTAAAAGTACTGGAGTTGATTCTGGACTTTTTACACCATTCAGAGTTCTGCTAGGCTACAACTATGGGAACGGATTCTAAGTAGACCAATGTCTTCTATCATTCATCTTCTACAGATCTCTATTATCTTATTTGTACTGATTAGCTAATTGAACATTATCACCAAATCAGTTACATACAATCTGGTTTTCAAATAAATTAGAACTGACTTTTCCAACAAGAATACTTCTAATGCCTTAACCATGTTTTAGGCTTGTAATAGAGGCCTATTTGACCTTTCCAATTGTATTTAACTGTCATGAATCATAATTCACCAATCAGTTTTAGCTAGAAGTGTTCAAGCTTAACAAGTTTGATTACAATGCCTTTAAATTTGTTGGACTCCTTTGTGGCACAACTCAAAACTTAAAACACAATTGTTTTTGAAGGACTGGCATTCTGATTATTTAACATGAAATGAACTCAGCAGGTCTTACATTTTCCTAAATCAAAATTTAAATACAAACTATATTCAATAACGAGCAGTTTCTCTATCCCCTATGTATTTTAAAGCCTTGCAGTTTGTACTCAATAAATGCATTTTTTAGTTTCTGTAATTTAAAAGCTACATCTTTTATTACCAACTCAGGTGTTTTTCACCAAAATATAGAACATTCTCATGTAAGTTTTCATAGTAAAGAAAAACATGAATCAGCAGAAGGATGATTTATTATTTCTGGGGAAATTCCCCAGTGGAAATGCCATTTTAAGTCTCCTTTAAAAAAAAAACTATAAAAACATTAACATAACAATCTGAACCTTGTTTCAAGCTTATTCCCAATACTTTTCTTGATACAAATATTTAATTACAAAGTGCTTTATGTATTTTCTCACTTGATCCTTACAATCATCCTGTTAAACAAGTACAAATATCAGCCCCATTTCACAGGAGGAAACTGAGATTGAGAAGTTACTTGTCCAAAGACACAGCTAATGGACTGAAGTGCACCACAAAATGTCAAGTTTTTTTCACGTGGGCATGCACACTTGCAATGCCTGAATTGTCCATAGGCACTGTGGAGGAAACAATCTCTTGGCCCTTTAAGAAGGAAAAATGACATGTGGCTAATTTAGTTTGTTCAGATGTGCTGATGGCTCACATTTATATGGGATGTAAGGTTTACAAAATACTTTCATCCCAGGGCGAGGTGAGATAGGCAGTAATGCTGTGTGTCTATCCCAAAGGAAAATGTTTTTTTCTCCTAACTGGGAAGAACTCATTAGCCATTTCACAGTCCATTACAGTGACTGCTTAGAAGACCTAATAAGTTCTTCCCCAGAAGGCAGAGGGTTGTGGGAGCTGGTTAGAAGAATGGAAGGAAATGCCTGAGTAAAAAGGGAGATTTGACATGTATTTTAGATAGGTTTGAGGTGAAGAAAAGGGGACTGTATTTGTATGTCCTCTAAGATGCATCAGCCAATGAACAGTTAATACCACAAATAGTCAACATGGCATAATGGAGAGCTATCTCTGACCTCAGAGTAGCGGAGTTCAAGTCCCAACTCTTGACACCTATTGGTTGTGTGACAACAAAATCTCTTAACCTCTTAAGGCCCTGGGCAGTTCTTTAAGACCTTAAACTATAAAGAAGGTGCTGATCTATATTGACAAAATAAGCTCCTATCTGGAGCTCCCTATGAAGATGAAATCACGTGGAACATTTTTTTAAACCAGAAATATGCACTCTGCAAATAATCATTTCTATCCTGGCAGAATTATGAAAATCAGTTTTAGAAAGCCAGTGGAGTTGTGACAGAAATAGAAACTAAAAAGGATAAAAGAATCAGTTGACCAGCTGAAGATGTCTTTTTCCAGTTTGCTCGACATATACAAGCTAAAGGGAGATATACAGAGAATCTATATGAAGACCTCTACTATGATTTATGTCAAGTGTTATTTTAGGAGTAATCCAGATTATACATTAACTCAAATGGCCTCACCCCACAAGGCTCCCCCACTAGTAGGCAGTAAAGGGTTGGAGGCACAAAGGATAAAGGAACTGTAGCTGCAACAGTCATTGTAACAACCACCTACATGTAGTCTCCAACTAATAGAGGGCTTAATACAGGTTACCTGAGATTTAGGAAGTAGAGTCACATGGAGAGCTTTATAAATCTGCAGGAGGGGATGCTTCTATAACCAAGCCCTATGGATCTGGCACAGCAGGCACATAAGGGATTATTTCCTTAACTACCTATTTTAGGTATGATTTAGCTGTGATTTTCGTTATTTTACCTTTAGCAATAAATAACTATTTCACTTAAGAAATTATGTCTATGCTTAGTGTCTCATTTATTTTTATAAGAGTTTCACACAAAAAGCAAGACTCCCAAAGTTCTTTAAGATGCATCATTTACTTATAAACCAAATTTATTTTATTAATAAAAATGCTGAATACTTATTGCAATTAAGAAAATCCTCATTAATTATGCCTTTAGTATTTCCATTATTTGTTTTCCTCATGAAATCTTTATCTATTAAGTAAACAATTGCCCAAACCGCATTAAAAATATGCAACTTTTTTTTTAAACAGTTGTCTCTAAGCCATTGGCAGTCAACAAAAATTGCTTCATGTCATCATGTAAACAGTCTCTGCTAAAGCAAGGAAAGCACTGGAAATGTATGGGCATAAGTCTGGTTACTACCAACATTACCAAAGTTCACAGCTTATGGCTTTTCACACCAAGAATTTCACTTCATTTCAAACTAACACACAGTAAACAACCTGGTTAACTAGCACCCACACTAGGGACTAGAACCCTTAAGCAAGCTGTATCATATGTAACCAAGAAGTTCCAGGCAGAAAGCTATACAGCTCCCACCTGTGACTCAAGTTGCATCTAAATGTACCTGACTGCAATCTCGTGGTCGAGCCACTTTAATTACTGTGATATTTCTAACTCTCAAGGACCACAAACCAAAGGAACCAAATCCAGGCCTGTGTGCATAATGGATAGACCCACAGCAAGTAGAGTAAAATGTTTGTTACTGGAGGATGTAATTTAGAGTTCGATGAAATTTTATTTTCTCAAGTATTCTTGTATTCTAACCAAACACTGACACTAGAGAAATTGCAATTTTGACCAAAGGGAAATATGGATTTAACTTTTAACCTGTTAACTAAAACTTAGGCAGTTTGAAGCCCTAGGTTTTTATCATAGCCTTTTTAACCAGGATTTACTAAGTGCCTTCCAACTGCCCAGTTTTTTCAGGACTTTTTGATTTAAGCTTTGTTTTTCAAAACTTTTTCTCATGCACTTCTGAAATGTTTATGTACTTTGCATACATTTCTACTTAACAAGGCAGTGTCAAGTTTATGTTGCTATTTTTTTTATGAAACCTCTTTCAAAGATAATTTTGACACTAAAGTTGACCAGTGGCTAAGCACTAATTAACCAATAGAACTGTGCAACCTCAGAAATGTTCCTGGGGTCGAGGCCCTTTATTCAGAAATTGGAATATCCTTGCCCTGACCAAATTCACTGCACAAGTATACTAATCAGTTAACCAAATTGCTTCATGGCCAGACTACCCAGGTTAAATGGGGTGTTACTATACTTTGTTTCTAATTACACATCAAGTAAACAATTAAACAGCCTTAGACAAACCTGAGTTTTCATCTCCATCAAACTCACCTAATGTGAATAGAGGTCTCATATTCAATTATGCTTTCTTTAACTTTAGCTACCACCCAGTAGCTCAAATAAGGTATTGGCTGAACAGATTTGTTGTACACCATTGCTTTCTTCCTAAGATCAAACCAGGCCAGGATATCAAGCTCAATTACAGTAGTTTCAGTGTCTGTCTAGGCTCCAAATTTCCAAGTTGGTATTAATTCATATTAGAGAAAGGGATTTAAATTTGCAAGGTGTGGGGAATCCAAGATAAAATTACTTTGTACTAGACAACGGAAAGCTGGATCAAAGTAGGTTATCCTTCCTAATATTAGTGTTCCTCTTCATCCCATGGGCTAAGTTTTAAGCAGTATCCCTTGTGCTAAAAGGAACCCCCACATCTGAAACATTTACCTTATTTCTCTTCCCTTGAAGCTTAGAGAAGTAAAATTCAAACCTGATGAAATCTGTTAGTAAGTCCAAGACTAGGATTTATAAATAGAATATAATATTAATTATAGTAACAACTCACTTATTAAATTTGCATTTATAAAAAGGTGGTCGTTATGACTAAAGATGACATATAATCTGAATTGTTAAAGAAATAGCCATTTGGTTGTTCCCAATTATGCAATCACCACATTAAACGTGTGCTCTTGAGGCTAAGCTTATCTCTGGTTTCCTATTTGCCACTTTTAAGGCCAATTTATAAAAAAGTTAATGCCAACTGCAAATCTGTTACCTGCTATATCTCTATTTGATTTACACTAAATGAGGGCATGTATGCTAAGTATGGCCAATTGCAGTCTGTTTATAATTGAGCATGCAAATGAATTGGTTTACACCTGTGAGGTCCCTTCCCTCAATTTCCACAATACAAAAATGTTTAATATGTCTATAAATAAATTCCATGGACGGGTTCTCAGGATAACATCTACTTTCCTCCCCCTCACCAGATGACATAACATTCAGAGAGCAGAGCACAAGGCATCCAGAGTAACAAACATGATGACCAGGTATGGCTCTACACTGGCCTGTAAGCTGTGGCAAGCTGGTACTATTTTCATACCATTAGTATCAAAGTATAGACTGGTGGAAGCTTTTAAATAATCCCCCTTCAATGACACTAGGCATGCTCACCAGGATAGACTTTTTATAAAGGGGGGCAAACCATGCTGAAATCTTCAACTTTCAGTGACAATGCTAAGAAGTTATATAAAGATATCACAGGAAGGAAAGTTAAAAAAAAAAAAAGCACTTAAAAGACACACATTTGGTTCACTTAAGAGGCTTTAAAAAGTTTTGTTACAGACTGGTTTATAGCATATAAAGAGGTATTTAGCCTTTAAGTGGAGAAAATTGCTAGTTACCTGTATGTAAAAAAAGAAACATGGGCATTCCTAAGTGACAATTAGTCACTTTCAGCTATTTTGTAAACCAGACTTCTAATATATAACAATATATGACAGTATTTTGCCAGTTATCAGACATACTCAGAAAAGATACAAGAGGATGTCTACATCTGAATCACATCAAATGCTTATTTGCATGAATGGAAGGCATATAATACAGAGTTCTTATGACTCTACAGGCACCTGGAAGTTTTAACTACCCTTCATGCTCTTCACTTTATATTCCATAAGAATAATGGAAATGCAGAGAATACTTCAAATAGATATTTTACAAATCAAGACTATTTGAGGGTTTTTCAACTTTTATTAATAAGAAAGGTAATACTTCATTCAGGTGGCCAATTTAAAAAAAATTTTTGTCACCCATTTACCTTTCCTTTCACTTATGTTTTTCAATGTTGGCTCTTGTAAAAAAACAAAAACCAAAAGAAACCTAATTTTTTGTAAAAGTTACAACCAAAAGCAAGTATCTCTTGCTTTCAGGACAAAAGAAGAGGAGAGGGTGCAGGAAAAGGGAAAAGGATGGGGCAAATGAGATAAAATTCATTAAGTATAAAAATATGTTGCTCAAATTCAGAATAATAATTTAATAGCTCTTTGTTATTTCATATGTATCTGGGAATGGAATAGAGACATGTCCTGATCCTGTCACAAGAGGTAGAATTCCAGCATTTGGTACAACATTCCAAGAGAGGGTTAAAGTAACATTCCTGTTTCCCCTGTAAAAAGACAGATAATAATTAGTGATCAGCAGAAATATTTGCAGTTTCATGACTAAAAGCACTGAGAGCTATATCATTTTATTTGTACACAGCTACTACTAAGATCATCTTTGCCATTAAGCAGAATTCTTTTTCTACTTTATTTCAAATGTACTAGTAAGAGGGGAAATAAAGTCAGCAGCAATTTGCAGGTAACCACTGATGACCTACACCTTGAAACAAACTCAGCAGCCCCAAACAAAGCTTAAATGTATGACAGTATCACATGGTGGAAAGAACCTACTATGACTCAAAAGATCTAGTCCCTGCTGTATAGTCTTCGTAAGTTACGGAACCTCACTAACCCACAGTGCACTACTGTCATATAAGAAGACTGACTTGAGGTAAGGGCCCTTCCAGCTTTAACATTCTATGACTGTGCAAAGGAAGCTCTTGAGCTCCTAGCAATTTCTCAAATTTTCCAACATAGGTTCTATTACTGTCATGAGTTGACTGTAATCCTGACATTAAGTAAGCTCCTGTACTTCCTATACCCTTAAAAGCAGAAGCCACACCTCTGGGAAAAAACATGGAGAGAATAGTCTCCCTGTTTCTACTGCTACTACTCAAGAGTATGATCAAAAGGCTCATAGGATCAAAGATGCAGTGCTAGAAGGGACCTCAGAACACATCCAGCCCAACTCCCTCATTTTAAAGATAAAGTAACTGAGGTCCCAGAGAAGCTCAATGATTTGGCCAAACGGAGCCAGGTCTTGAGTCTGAAACCTCTGACTCCAAAATAAAGAATGTCCCCTATACTGCAGCTCACTCAGTGGCCACCCTTCTACCCTAAAAAGCTATCTTCCTATAGTCTGTAAGTTAAAATCTGCATGAACCTTTTTTCCTCTCACTGTTTTCCTCCCTTTCAATACTGTAATACTTTTTGTTTCCCTCTCTCCTTTCACAAAAAAAAAAAATGGTTAAACACTTAAAATGGCATGAGTTGCTCACTTGAGACCATTTCCATCGTCAAAGAAAAAATATTTTGATTTCATATCTTTCAGCAGCAGCTTCGGATTATCGCCTCTCAGAATGATCTTGTCCCAAAGGACAACCTGGTTCAGAGCCTATATTGAAATGAGAATTAATTAGACAACTCTTCTAACATAACATCTGGTCAGTGCATATTAAAAGTAGCATTGATCCAAAGGAGACAGATTAGTAAACATGCAATTTGACTTATATTAATCAGCCAGACTTTAAGGAAATCTCCACAATGTTAATATTAAAACATGAAAAACAAGTAAAAATGTGAAGAAGAACCTCTAGACCATAAGGATAACCTCTTACAGGGAAATCCTAGCTCTTTGGAAAAGAATTTGTCAGTGACATAGCACTGAGTTGCTCAGTGGTTCTAATGAGGTATCAGCCCAAAAACAACCTAGGAAGCTCCAGAGAGGCTGAGCAGTTCCCCACCTGAAGTATCTGCTACCATCTAATAATTCTCTAATTTTCTTAGGACCATGCTCAGGGTGCCTGGCTCCACTGGGGTGACTATGGATAATCAAGGGTGTCCTGCCCCACTCCCAACTCTGATACAGAGTCGCAAATAGTGTTCTGAGGATTTATGGCTGACTGTCAACTTCAATCACCCCTGCTTGAGAAGATGTTTCAGTATCACACAGGAGATGCTGGATTATTAGGGATGACCTGAAAAAAATCAGTTGGTTTTTTTAAAAAGAAATCTTCATACCAAAAAATTTTAAAACAAAAACAATATAGCCACACTGCACTTCTCTCATGAATTCACATCGAGGCCAGCTCTCTACTGGCTTGCACATACACGATACCACAATTTCCAAAATATACATGAAAACCAACTGTGCAGTAGTAGACTATTTTGTTTTTATCAAAGGAAAAACAAGTCCCCAATGTTAAAGAAATGAAACATAACAAAAAAGTTTCAGTGACATTTCCTTTATTCTGTAAATATTCTCAACCATTCATTAGCTTTGTCCATGCCAGTTACTAAGCTTAATGTGGTAACCCTACCACAAAAACCCAAAAAACCCCTATATTCTTTTCTAGAGTGCCCTAACCATGACTATAAAAGTTCTCTAGAAACACAAACGTGCAATAAGGGAATCTGAGTTAGAATGTGGCTCTGCCACTTAATACATGAGACATCATGGCAAAATAGCTTCATCTCTTTGGGTCTCAGTTTCCTCAACTGTAAAATGACAGTCAAACTAAATGCCTTGTTTCTTCTAGCTTTAAGTCTCAGTAAACTTAATAGAAAAATCCAGGATTATTACAAAATCTAAACTTACTATCATCATGCAAATTTTAAATCTCCCAAAGCAATACTCTTGGCATGATACCACACCAAACTGAAACTCATTAGTTACCCTGGGAAAAACTAGAGTAAACTGGAATATTTCTCAAAAAGTTATTCGTTTGTTCATGCTATCCCAGCTACAAAGAAATTACTACAGATTAAGAAAATCCAGGTGAATTATTAAGGCTTGCTAAATGTTCAATTTTTATTCTGGTATTTACTCTTTTGCTCTCATATCTAGTTTATGAATTGTTTTGTTTTGAATGCTGTGTTGATGTTTTAAGGGATCAGATTAAACAACCAAACAAACCAATATCTGAAGATAGTCACACAAAATTCCAATCTAATCACTGCTGCTCAACATTAGCCACTGTAAAGGAATAGTTCATATGACCTTTAATAATCTTCACCACTCTTCCTCAAGGTACTGCACCAAAATCACTTTATGATAACCCAGACACAAAAGAAATAGATTTATACTTTAATTCTACTTTCTAAATAATTTGAAAAAGAGTCATTAATTTTTATTAATCTCTGAGTAAACCATGCTGTGATCCTTTAGAACTCTTATGGTTTTTCTAATTGGTTCCATGAAAATACAGTATCAAGTGAAACAACACACTAGGTGGGTATGCATTTCATTGGAATGATGTCAAACTGAGCAGTCAGCCAATGAATATCACCAGCAAGGTTTTGTGTTTTCATGGTCGAGGCTGATTATAAGGTCTATTTTTTTTTTAATGAGTTCTTAATGATGTTATTGCACAATGGGCCTTGGTCTGGACAATCTTATGAAGCATGACCTTATTCCCTGGCATGTTTGTTAAATTAAACACTTTTAAAAGCATGTAATAATGATAGCTAATATTTATAAAGAACTTTATGGTTATCAAAGTGCTTTACCAACATGATTTCACTTGGTCATCTTAAGACCCCTCTTTAGTAGATTTTACAAATGAGGAAACTGAGGATGGGAGAGAAAATGACTTAGAAGAGGGTCACACAATGAGGCAAAGTTAGAACTAAGGTTTTCCAGACTCCGGCACTATATCCACTGTGCCACCTATCAGTCTATATATATACTAGGCAACATGGGCCACTTAATTTGGCATGATAGTTACATTTCTAAGGGAACCAATGTTAACAATAGATACCTCAAGTACGATGACTTTAATACTACCAATTTTAACACAACTACAAATGTACACCAGCAATATCAAAACCTTATTGATATAAAGCAATGTATAAAATACTAAAATAAAAAAGCCAGAAAACTAAAGCACAATCTAATTGGAGTTATGACTTTGTGATTTACTATTTATACTATCTCAGTTAATCCGCTCCTTCCCTCCAGACAATTAAAGGTGGAACTCCACTCACTACATATTTTTTTAGACACCCAAATTGTATTTTTGTTTATCAAATGGAAAATGCTGGTAACAATCATTTATTCTAAATACTCAACTTAAAGAGAATACTCCAACACCTCCAAATCACATAAACATGGAAAATTATAAACACAGTATTTGAGACCTTTGAAATACCAACCACTAACTGTTGCAAAAAGCTGTTATATACCCAAATACCTGAAATAAAATTTTCAGCTAGGTATTTCTACCACTTTTGAGAACTCATCTCTAACACATTTCAAATAAGCACAGGTTACATAGACCAATTGTCCCCCAGCTCTCCAAATCTACCTGAAAACTGAGTGGTCTAGCCTAAAGCAGCCTTGTACCTACCTCACAGAGTTGTGGGAATCAAATGAGGTAATATGTGTAAAGAAAAAGGCTTTAGAGACCATTTGCTAGACCCATAGTCCCAAAGGAGTGGTAGAGAAGGGGAGTGGAAAGACAGCCTAGCACCACTACATCAGGTTCTCATAGCTTTATATCTCCTTAAGCTCATTACCCATATGGTACAAATAACTTTTTAATTTTTACAGGGCTACAAGTCATAAACTCTTACAAAAAAAAAGGATTGAATGTTTATTTTTAATAGTTTGTAAAGCTAATACACACTTCTAAATATATATATATATACATATATATACTTACGTTATTTTTTGTTGAATATTCTGCTGATAAATACAGAAACAATTGCTTTACATTCCAATCAAATATATTTTCTAGATGTGAAAAAATTAAGGAACAAAGACATAGAAAATGACATACAACTTTGTCAGTTATCAATTATTCAGAATAGATTTCTAAGAGTAAGAGTAGATTTCTGATATAAAAATGGCCTTCTTCATAGCCCAATATGCTAGTTTACTTCTCCCTTCTGTTGGTAGGTGTATCCACAGATCACAGAATCATAGGTTCAAAGGTGAAAAGGGCAGGGGAGATCATCAAAGTCCCACCTTTTCTTTTATAGACAAGAAACTGAGGTCCAGAACACTTAAGTAGTAGGTTGCAAAATGGATTGGCACCCATGCACCGGAACCCAAATCTGGGTACCCTTTCCATTAAAACATATTGCCTCTTGACACACAAACTATTTTCTTTTGTCTAAAATTTTTTTTTTGGCTAGACTGCTAAATCTGGTGTAAAAGGAGAAGGGAAAAGCCTGATGAATGCCAAAGAGATTTTTTTGGATTTTTAAATTAATCAATGCCCTCCTCCACTCAGCCACTACAAAAAGAAGAAGGCAGCACAGGATCATAGAATTCTTAGACACCATACAGATCATAAGTTATTACATTACAAAGGAGAAAACTGAGACCCATAGGTTGAAATTACTTGGCTGAAATCACATACCAAACTGATGCTATCTGGCTGAAACTTTACAGTGAAAGTAAACGTCACTTTCATAGATAAACAAATTACAGTCTACCAGTTTTATGGAAATATCAGTACCTAGCTCAGAATTATTGTGAGAATCAAATGAGGCAATATGTATAATGGACTTTACAGATCTAAAGCAATACATAAATGACAGCTACATTTAATTAATGAACCAAGTAGCATCAGCGTGCAAGGTGACTGCAAACAAATAAGTTTCCCTCTCTGGCCTTGGTTTTCTCATCTATAAAATGAGGGAGCCAACTGGACTAAATCTAGATCTCTTCCAGTTCTGACTTCCAAGATTATTAAAGGGTTCAAAATCTACTTTTCTGTGAAATCAAATTCAGTTACATTTAAGGTGAGAGGCATCATCATATGAGGGAAAAAAGCCAGAATTGGAAACAGGAAGATCTAGGTTAAAATCCTGCCTCTGATAGACACTGACTTTGTGATCCTAGGGCAAATTATTTAATTGCCCAGGGCCCAGAAACACTCTAAAACTATGTTGGAGAGTAGATGCCTACCTATGTTGGTAAAGGCAGTCTCATCACTAGTATAGTTGCCTATATCAATAAAGCTGAAGCCTGGTCCAAAAAGAAAAAAATTAATGAAAAGGTCATACTACACTATGCTTATTGTAGATCCTATTCTTTTTCTAAACCAATCACTGTATAATAAATCTAAAACATTTTAAACTGAGCAAAATATTTCAAATAAATTTCAAATATTTCCAACACATAACACAGTGCCTTGCATACAGTAAGCACTTAATAAATGTTTAATTGACTGATTGAAATAACCAGATCAAATATGTTATGAATTATATGTTATTTTCAGTTAACTAGATCAATGTTTTTTTCAAATTTTTTAATCCATGGGACACTGATAAAAAAAAAAGATCTTGACCACCTAATTAATTTCCCCCCTCCCCAAATAGAAACCTTACAAGTTAGTGTTTCTTTTGAAATCAAATAATTTTCTATTATATTTATATGCAAATGATATAGGCCATTTACAGAACAGGCACTTCCACAGGTTGTCATATGTAGACTTTATTTTGGCAAGCTAACAAATACACACACCACCAGCTACCAATTAGACGGAAATATACGAATGAACCAAGGGATAAAAACACATAAATTAACTAGCTGGAGCGATCTACTTTTAATATGAAAATTCTCAGTCTAGCTCAAACCTCTTCTCAGCAGTGTTGGGTTAAAGATGACCATGGAGACCTGAAAGCAGGTTACGGAATTACAGAAAATACTCAAGTGTAACAAATGAACTTTTTTTTCCTCTCCCCCCTCTTCTTAAATGTGAACCCTGCTTTCACAGAAGCTGCCTATAGACCAACTTGCAGCCTATTGCTCAATCTAGACTACTTGTAAGATCCTAGCCCTGGAGCAAAAGAGCGAATCTTCTATTTAAGTCCACTTGGAGAAAGAGTCCTTAACCTTTTCTGTGTCATGGAGTCCCTCTGGCAGTCTGGTGAAACCCATGGATCCTTTTATACAAAAGAAAATTACAAATTGAAATGAATTATAAAGGAAACCAATTATACAATAATACAATTATGAAAAAAATTTAAATTGCAGAGCACAGTTTAAAAATACCTCATGTTAAAAAAATATGATTGATCCAAATTCCCAGACCCATTTAAGAGTAAGAGTAGATTTGGGGGTTTCGAGGTAGTGGAAGGGGGCTGTCTCAATAAAAAAGATGAGAACAGGACTAAAATGACTGAAATACTTCCAAATCAAGACTGGCCCAATAAATGGCGGGGTCGAGGGACTGTTTCATTTGTCATGAAGGCATGGCTGGCAGAAGCCAGAAAACTGGAGAACACAGATAAGCTGTTAAATCCAATCACCAATGACTTCTGCAATTTTAAATAATTCTGTTGTAGTTATAAAATCGCATACTCTATAAAGGGATAGTAACTGTCAACTGAGATAGTTAACTGATTATTTAGATACTGAACTGACTCTACAAACATGTAACCTAACATTACATAAGCAAATTGCTTATGTTACTGATAGATAATGCTGCTACTGTAACAGCACTGATAGCTTCTGGGTGAACGGATATAAAATGCACTTTCTATATAGCTTGTGTATTAATAATTCTTCTCTTTATCCCAATTTTGTTCTTTCTAAATGAAAGTTTTAAGGTTCCAGAATATCATTTTTGATAGATTAGATTTATACATTTCTCCTGAACAATTCCAGGCACTGTCACATTTTTTCCCTTGAATTATCAAAAAAAAAAAAAAAAGCAAAAACACCTCCTGGTGTGGACAGAAACAGCCATAATCAATCTTATTTTACTAATGAAGAAACAAGGGCACAGAGATTAAATGATTTTTTTTTAAACAACATGCAAGTTGGAGATAAATTCCCAACTATAATCCAGGTCCTTGGAAGCTCTTAATAAGGTTTGTTTTGTTTCTTACTAGAATATTTTTGAATGCTGTAATGCAGCTTAAAACAAATTTGAAATCATTGAAATTGATGTGTACTTTTAAAAAATTATTTTTATAAAGGATATCAGCAGTTACATCAAATGTAATGAATCCCAGATCACTTCGTTCTCTAGGTCCAGTGAAGTCTTCTACATTTTTTCTGAAAATAAATGTAAGTTCATAATCCTTCAACCACAGTAAGTTACATAATTTCTATATCTAAAATTTCTTAAGAAAAGAGTTGGATACCCTTGTCATAAACACACACACACACACAAAATACAAAGCAGCTTAATTCTAAACATTTGTGAGTGCCTCCTGGCCAGTTCTATGCTATATTATCAACTTAATAGACATATCAACTTAAAGTTAGGGCTACAAGGACAAATAAAAATACACTAAATGTCTAGTAAAAAGATGGACATTAGTTAAGCTAAACTGAAAGGGAAGGAAATAGGATAAACTGCAAAGTAAAACCAAGGTAGGTCAACAGCTACCTTTATATGCCTTAAGAGTTCCTAAAAAAAAATGTGGTAAAGACTTGGAGATTAGACAATTTCATAAATGGGTAGAAAGAGCTTTCATTGAAGGAGATGTAGAAAATAAAAGCAAATTAACCAATGGCTAAGGGCATCAGAACAAACCAAACCAATGGGGACACGGGGGAGGTGACAGAATAAGAGTGATTTAGAGGAGTCGTCTGAGTTGAACATCTGACAGGAAAGGTCCGAAGTTAAGGCAGAGAGCAACAGGAAATCAGTCTTGAGTATGCAGAAAGGAGATGAACGGGAAAGAATGTTACGTTTGTTAAGGGCGAAATAATCATAGAACAGAGGATTGTTTTAAAAAGGAAAGCTTTAAAGACAACAAGCAATTGCAGCAATAACTTGCCAGTTTTTCGTTTCGTAGTGCACATTTCGAAATTTGCTCCCCATTCTAAAATCTCAGCAGAAGCTTAAATAAAACTGGGGGAAAGGCTCAACCTGTTTCACAAAATATAAGTGCTGATTTCCAGAAACCTAAGCAAGCGCGCATCTGGGGCATATTTTTAAAAGACAATCTTAAAAAAGAAAGAGTTTTAAAGCATGATTATTACAGAAACAAACTCAATTAAACGTATGTAAGAGTCGTAAAGATAGCTGGGAAAGCTACCAACGTTTAAGTGAAGAAAAAGAGTAACAACAGCAAGCTTTAAAGGATCCCAAAGCGCTTTGCCTACATCGGGGGAAAAAAAGTTCCTGGGCAGCAGGGAGGCATGAAATCACCGACACACGAAGGCAGAAATAGCGCCGGGGAGTGTGCAAACAGGAACCACACTCTAGCGAGCACACTGCAGATGTGCCGGGAGGGGAAGTGAAGGGGCAGCGCCTTGGAGCCCGAGTCGGCTGGTGTGGGGCTCCCTCATTGGCCCGCGCGGGGGTGGAGGGAAGCGAAGGAGCGGAAAAGAGGCTGCGGCCGATGACCTGAATTAGGGGAGCCCCGAGAGCGCACCCGACAACTTGACCCGGGCTGGGTGTGCACGCCGAAGGGGTTAGGGTCGCTTCGGGGAGGGCGCGCGAGGTGTGGGGGAGGAAGGAGGAGGCCGGGTGGCGGGGGGAAGCGAGCGGGGTAGCGCAGCCCAGCCCGGGGCAGGGCAGGAGAGGATCCCCCCGCCCTCCGACACACACGTACCCCCCGCACCCCCGCCCCGTCCTGCACTCACAGCATGATTCGGGAGACGTGCAGCCGGACCGGGACGCTTCTGTCTTTGAAGGCGGTGGTGATGAAGCAGCCGAAGGTCAGCGCCGCCATCACGCTCAGCGAAAAGGCGAACAGCGAGTTCGCCCGCGATAGAACCGTGTTCATCGCGGCGGCTCAGCTCCACTCGGCCCCTCGCACTCGCTTCCCGCCGCCCGCCTTCCCTCACACACGCTCCCACTCACGCCACACACCACTCGCACCCCCACACACAACCGGCTGGGCTCCGGCCCGGCTTGCTTCTCTCCCCGCCGCCCTGGGCGCGCGCACTCCTCCCGGGAGCGAGCGCGCCGCCGAAACCCGGGCCCACCTCCGCACCTCCCCCACCTTAAGCCACCCCTCCCCCGCAGGGGCGCGGCTCCGTGAGAGGGGCGGGCGCGATCTTACCCCCGCGCCCGCTCCGTCCCGCCCCTTCCCGCGCGCGCACACTGACGGACGGGGTGGGGCCCCAAAACCGGAGGAAGCCACGCCGGGGAAAGGCGGACAGGGTCCCTAAACCCTGTCCGCCTCCCCCTGTCGCCGCAATCTGTGGCACCCGTAGCCAATCAGAGCGGCGCAAAGCGCGAGCCCGAAGGAGGATGGGAGGAGCGCGGGTCGAGCACTGCCGCTTTCGTCACCGGGACCCACCCACCGCAGTGGTCACGCCCCCACGTCTACGCCCCGCCCCGCCCTTCTCCTTCGACCCCGCCCCGTTCCTTTTTTCTCACCTCTTACCCCGCTCCGAGGAGAGGCTAAGCAGGGGCAGGTCAGGGAAGGGGTGGGGCTTGCGTTCTCGAGCTCAGTTGTCTACCGGGTCTAAGAGGCTTTGCCTCAGGGCTGACCTGCGAGCTTGGTATCTTGAGAATGAGGGGCTACTCCTGCCGTTTAAATCCCATTAATTCCTGGGCAGTTCCTACAGTAGTGTAGGGGAATGGAGGGCACTTCGTACAACGCGCACTGATCCCACCTCCCCAGAAACCTAGACAAAAACTGTGAATAAGCCCGACCTTAAGTGGAGGTGGGACTTGTCATTTTGAATCCTGACACCGGCCCCCTGGGCAAGGGTCTCAATTTGTGCCCTGGGCCTTGATTCAATTCAGCAAATCTGTGCGGAGTGTGTACGGCGTTTGGTATGTGCCAGGGACCACCACAGTGCTAGGAAGATGAAAAAAAAAACGAAAATAACAATAACCAGTTCTTTCCCTCAAAGAGCTTACTTTCTATTGTTCCCTTTTCTACTATACGAAAGTGTTGGTTGCATAACTTCAAAGTTCCCAATTCTAATTCTTATGTATCAAAATATCAACTGGAAGAAACCTGAGAAAGGTCCAGCATCTATGCCCTTTCCGTCTCTGGACCTGCCGACCCAGTGTCTTCCCCCTTTCCCTTCCTGTTCCCCTCCATTCTCATATGATGTTTCCCCCACCACCCTTCATGGTCCTTAGCAGAAGTACTGGCTGATTACTATTGTTACCCAGATCATTTCCATTTTGACAATTACATACTTGGGCATATGCATGATCTCCATAAGCATGGATAATTCTTGACCAGTAGGCTTTCTGCGCCTCATTCTCATCCATGTCCATCCTGTAAATCTTCCATAGGAAATAATAACTAGAATTTCTATAGCATTTTAAAGTTTGCAAAGCCCTTTACAAATATTATCTCCTGTTATCCTCACAACAACCTGGAGGCTTCTGTCCCTGTTTTACAGATAAGGAACTTAAGGTGACTTCTCCAGGGTCACATAGCCTAAATCTGGGGCTAGATTTAAACTCAGGTGTTCCTCCAGGTCCAGTACTCTATCCACTGCACCACCTCACTGTTTCTATATATATTATGTGCTAGCAGCCTTCCCTAGGTTCTTTTCATATATTGTAGACACCAGTGCAGTCCATAGGCAGTCCATCTGTTAGCCCTCATCCATACTACATGATCAGGTTGCTTTCCTTCTTAGTCACATATTACCTTGATGGCTTTTAAGGCACTTCTTTTGAATAAGCATTCATTGGAAATATGATGCACTCTAATTACAGCCACCCCGTATCTTTCCACTGCCCTTCCTTGTCTACTTGACTTGATCTGCAATGTTGATTGTTCCTAGATAATGGATGTTTCATGTTTGGTAGCCATATGCTATCACAAGTAGAATATTGGTGTTAAAGGAATATGCTTTTGTAGCAGCAAAGAGGTTAAGATTATTCAGTTAATTCAACAGATGCTTGAGTGCCTAGTAGGCGCAAGACCTGATGCTAGGCCCTAGAAATACATAAACAAAAAGAAAATATTCCTTGCATTATATTGAGAGGTTAACAGCATTTATACAAGTAAGTAATATAAAGAATATATAGTTTTACAAAGCAATTTCAAGGAGTTCTTATAACTGAAGGGACAGGGGAAAACCTTCTGAAGGACCTGAGCTAATTTGAAGGAAAGTAGAAATTCTAAGAGGGAATGAAATGTCATGTGCAAGCCATTTGTACTAGAACTGAGAATGCATGCAGGGGGATAACATAAAACAGACTGGAAAGGTTAAAGGGATCTAGATAGCAAAAGGCTTTTTTTTTTTAAATTTATCTTTAATATGTTTAGTTTTCAGCATTGATTTTCACAGGCATTTGAATTACAGATTTTCTCCCCATTTCTACCCTCCCCCCCCCACTCCAACATGGCATACACTCTGGTTGCCCCGTTCCCCAGTCTGCCCTCCCCTCCATCACCCCATTCCTCTCCCAGCCCCCTTTCCCTTCCTGTTTTGTAGGGCAAGATAAATCTCAATGCCCCATTGCCTTTGCATCTTATTTTCTAGTTGCATGAAAAAAAAAAACTTTTTTACTTTTGAACATCTATTTTTTTAAAACCTTGAGTTCCAAATTCTCTCCCCTCTTCCCTTCCCATCCACCCTCCCTAAGAAGTCAAGCAATTCAACATGGGCCACATGCGTATCATTATGTATAACCCTTCCACAATACTCTTGTTGTGAAAGACTAACTATATTTTGCTTCTTCCTAACCTATCCCCCTTTATTGAATTTTCTCCTTTGACCCTGTCCCTTTTTGAAAGTGTTTG
>CM053623.1:257325341-257345864 GCA_028646595.1 Phalanger gymnotis
ATATATATATATATATATATATATATATATATATATATATATATATAAGTGAATGATATGTATATGTTTAATATATACATATACATATATATATATTAATTAAAGTGCGATTGTAAACCCCTTAAAGTTGCTTTCCTTAGAAAAGCAGATCAAAGGACCTGTGCTGGCAGCCCTCCTGTGTGCTCTCATTGTTGGTCTTTCATCCCCACAGCAGCTGCTAACAACATTGTTGTTACACCAATCAGCACAGTGAATAGAGTGTTGGGCCTGGAGTCAGGAAGGCTCATTTTCCTGAGTTAAAATCTGGCCTCAGACACTTATGTGACCCTGGACAAGTCATTTAACTGTGTTTGCCTCAGTTTCCTCCTCTGTAAAATGAGCTGGAGAAGAAAATGGCAAACCACTCTAATATGTTTGCCAAGAAAACCCAAAATGGGTTCATGAAGAGCCAGGCATGAATGAAAACATGATTGAACAACATTATGCTTTGAGGTTTACAACTGACTTTCTTCACTATTACCCCAAAATGGATAGTGAAAAGATTTTTAACATGAAAGGATTATTAGCACCATTTTGAGGTGCTAACTGAAGTTTGACAAGCTTAGAAGTATAGGAACATAGATTTAGGGTTGACAGGGACTTTAGAAGACATTTAGTCCAACTGTCTCATTTTATAGATGAGGAAACTGGGGCCCCAGAGAGGTGAGGTATGCCAGACGGGACGTATTTAGTAGAGCAAAAATTCAAACCCAGGCACTCCAACCCCAGATTCAGTATTTGTTCCATTGTGCCACAGCTAGAGAGGATATTTCTGATCTGCAAATACTGAAGCAACATTGGGAACTGCATAACCCACAAATTGCTGGGTGATGTCCCCTTTGCCACCTGCTAAGCAACTGGGGTTTGGAGATATTTAACTGAAGTTTGGCCATTCCTACATGGGGCACTGCCCTGAAATACCTTGCTGTGGTTAGAGTTCTAGCACAGACAATTTTGGACATTTTTCCAACCAGTTTGTCAATATTTTTTGAGTCACATTAAGTCCACCAACCATTTTCTGGGGAAGTGGGAAATACCCATCATTCATGCTGTGGGTAGAGTTATTGACTGAATCTTTGCAGCACAGCGTTTCCTTAATGGGATTCTATGCTGAAGTACTTGCTGGTAATATAAAAGAAAGTGAAAAATAACACAGTGATGGGACCACATCACTCAGTGGAACGAACTTATGGTCACAAAGGCCTCACTCGAGGTCGCTAGATGTGGCATTATGGACAGAGGGCACGAGTAGAAGTCAGAAACACATGGGTTCAAATCCAGCCTCAGACACTAGTTGTGTGACTCTGGGCAAATTTCTTAACCTCTGTCTGCCCCAATCTCCTCCTCTATACAATGAGAATAATAATGGTACCTATTCCACAGAATTGTGAGCATCAATAACATATGGAAGGAACTTTGTGCTCCTTAAAGTTCTATGTAAATGTTAATGATGATGATGATGATAGTCTAGTGACTTTCAGTAAGTTGTAAAACATCCCTGGTCTTCCTCATTTGTAAAAGAAAGTTGGATGGGAATTCTAGACTAGATGATTCCTAAGGTTCCTTTTGGCTCTATAGATTCAGTGAGTCTAAGGAATGGCCTGAACAAACCATGAATTTAAAGACTCTGTGACATTCCAACTAGCATAGTAAAAAAAGTGTTTGGCTTACAGTCAGGAGAACTGAGATTCTCCTTTTTAAAATTAGTTGGTGAGAAGAAAGCAAGCTTCTCCTAGATACTGGTTCATCTTCCTTCCCTGGACTGCTCCTGAGTTACTCTTGATTGGAAATCAGGATATTTGTGAATCCTTTCTCAGAGACTTGCTAGCTCTGATCATGGGCAAGGTCATCCCAAATAGGGGTACTACTGCTTTCATTAAGTACCTTACAAGGCTATTGTGAGGAAACCTCAGTAAACACAGAGTTATTTTTTGTCATTTTGATGATGATGATGATGACGATAATTTAAAGGCAAGATGGCTTATTGACCATAAGAGTAACTAATCTGGTAGACTAGAGGAATGCTGTAGAGAACAGCTTCTGGGAAATGAGCAATTTTTGGTTCCTGTATTAGGGAGCCTTCTCATATGTGAAACCAATTGATGATCTCATCAATTTAGGATTTCCCTCCAATGTTCTGATCTAAAGCCACGCGTATCTGCTTCCCAAAGGGCAAATTTGCCTCTTGTGTTCTCCTGAAAGTTTACCACTGGGGGTCCACCCATTATGTTGGAGGTCTTTTTTGCTTTCTCCCAACATTAAGAGGGTACTGAGTCCTGCCATTCACCTGTCATCCCTTGCTCTTGTCAAGGGCCCAACCCATCTCCTTTTCCTACTATACAATTCTTTGCTTGCTTCCTTTATTCCTGTTCTCTATCTGAGTTCCTCACTGGTTATGCATTGCAGTCTACTCACACCTACCATGCCCCTTTCCATTGCCTCCTGTGAGATGATCATCTTGTTTTCCAGAGGCAACGGTTCAGAGACGTCTAGCCATACAGCAACACCACTAAAGTTTTCATATTGACAAGATGGGCTTTTGCTGTGTTGGGAAGCTTGGTGTCAGTAATGGTGCTTTGCATTTCCCCAAGCCATCCTGTCTGCTCTTTTCTTCCTTTTCAACTCTGGGTCCAGCTCATCGACCATCTATATTTTTTTGTTTCATATATTGTTTTTGTTTGTTTTTTGTTTGTTTCAGATAAACACATTGTATACTGTAGGGAAACCTACAAAAGGGACAGTACCTTATACGATTTTAACAAGCAGATCACAGCATCACTATTGTGATCATTGTGACCTTCTTAATAAATGATCTTAATAAATATAGCTTCACCATATGATCAGTTTTTCTATGTTTTCCTTGGGTGAATGGACACCATTAAGTTACAATGTGAAGGTATAGCCCAGGCATTTTACAGAACCACAGAATTTTAAAATTAGAAGAAAATTTATGCCTGAAAAAGAAACCCCACTATAATAATACTGGACAATGAATTATCCAGCCTCTGCTAGAAGACCTCTAAGGAGGGCAGCTCATCTCTTCCCACTCCATTTTTGGACAGCTTTAATCATGAGGAAGGTTTTTCTGACATCAAGCCTCTAGATACCTCTTTGTAACTTCTGCCCATTGTTGCTGGTTCTGTCTTATGTCGTCAAACCAAGTATAATCCGTCTTCCACATGACAGCCTATTTAAATAACTGAAGACAACTGTTATGTCTTCCCTGAGTCCTCCCTTCTCCGGCCTTCATAGTCTCATTTCCTTCAAATGTTCCTTATAGGAATTTAAGTCCCTTTATTATCCTGGTTGCCTTCCTTTGGACATGCTTCAGCTTTTCCAGTCCTTCCTAAACTTTGGTGCCTAGATTTGAGCACAGAACAATCAGATGTGGTTTGACCAGAGCAGAGTGTAGCAGGACTCTCACTTCATTATTCCTGGAAGTTATGAATTGATCTTAGTGTAGCCAAGGGTTACATGAGCTTTTTTTGAATGTCCTATCATGTAGTCGATTCACATTGAGGCTGTAGTTAGCTAAAGCCCCATGGTTCTTTTTTTTTCCAGACAAATGGCTGGCTAGCCATACCTATTCAAAATTATATTTACTAAATTTATTTTTTTAACTGAAGTGTCAAATTTTACATTTGTCCCTATTGAATTTCATCTTGTTTAGGCTTAGCTCAATGATTCAATCCAGTGGTATCCAACTCAAATAGAAACTTCCCTGCTTTCCAGACTTACTTAGTGAACCACAAATAAACGTTATCTATGTTACATTGTATTTTTATTTTGTTTGTAAACATTTTCCTATTACATTTAATCTGGTTCTTTTATGAGCTGTCGGTTTGACACCTCTGCTTTAGTCTATTAAGCTCTCATTGGATCCAGTGTCATCTAGTGTATTAGCTTTCTTTCCCAGATTCCTGGGATCACCAAGTTTGAGAATTATGCTATCTATATCTTTAGGAAGTCATTGATAGGAATGTTAAACAGTGTAATGCCAAGCACAGACACTTACGGCTCTCCAATGGAGATCTCTTGGCAAGTTAACATTGAATTATTAAGATTGCCATGTGAGTTTGGCCATTTAAACAGATCCAAATCCACTTAATTGTATATATTCTAGCCAAACCTGGTACATTTTGCATGAGACTCTCCTTATTGGTGGAGACAATTCTGATATAATGCAATATACTTTCACAAGGGTAGAATTAGTGCAAGAACTTTAGAGAAGAGAGGTATTATTATTGATTCTTGCTCTGAGGGAGACATACACCCAAGATTCCCCTTTTAACTTACTCCAGTAAGGAGAAAGAGAGAAAGTCTTTCTTATAGACTCTCCTTGTAGGAGGAAGCTGACTTTTCAACATGTCCTGATTTTCAGCTCATTTCCCCAGAGACTTTGGGGAATTTTCCTTTGGGTAAGATCTGGGGCATCTCTTTTGAGTGAGTGAAACCTCAGCTCATTCCTATCTAAGGAGCTCTTTTACTTTTATATACTTTTTGGCATATTCTAATCTGTACAATTTTTTCTGAATTCTGTTTGATGTCTTTTGTAAAACTGGTATTACACAAGGGAAAGAATCAAGAGTGGAGTGAGACAGTACTATCTTCAGATACCTGCTTCTTTTAAGAGATAGTGGCCAGGGACATGGCTTGAATCTAAAAGTTATGTTTCTATACTGGTAATGTTTAGGGGTAGGGGACAGATAGAGATAATTCTAGCCTGGCATACCTATCTTTCAAAGGAGAACAGACAAGCCAGCTTCTCCTGCAAATCTCAAGGCAGGAGTCATAGTCTTCCTTGAAGATGGATGGGTAAAATTCCAGAGATATCTATATCTATATCTATATTTATATCTATATCTATGTCTATATCTATATATTTCTCTTTGAGCTAAACTACTTGTTGATATGTGTAGATATCCTATATATTTATACATATATGCATATGTTTAGATGTTTAGATGCACATGCTGATATGTTTAGATATCCCGTGTATTTATACATACATGCATATGTATACATATTAACATATGTTTGCATGTATGGGCTTAGCTTACATGACAACAAATACCTGAAATGTACAATAATTTAGCCCCCACTTTGCCACATTTTCCATGATAATAGTATAAGATAGTTTAGCAAGCGTTTTGCTAAAATCTAGGTAAATTATATTTATAACATTCTCCTTATCTATAGCTTTAATAATCAACAAAGTATGGCTGATTCTTGATGAAAGCATGCTGGTTCTATATAATTAGGATTTCCTTTCCAAATGTTCACTAAACATTTTAATAACAAAAAAAGTTCTAGAATTTTCCCAGGAATCAGTCAAGATCATTGACCTGTAGTTTTCATATATTTTTCTTAAAAATATAGTTACATATGTATGATATATGTATATATGTGCACAGATATGTATGTATATTAAATTGAGGCAACATTGACTTTTCTCTGTTCC
Source organism: Phalanger gymnotis (assembly GCA_028646595.1). NCBI lineage: Eukaryota > Metazoa > Chordata > Mammalia > Diprotodontia > Phalangeridae > Phalanger > Phalanger gymnotis. The sequence continues at coordinate 257,330,842 of CM053623.1, forward strand.
TATGGCACATATTCTATTTTCATAACTTTTCAGATACCACTCAGAAATCACACATTTAGTACCTAAGATACATGGTTCATCTAGGCCAAGTATCATGAATTCATAAAGGCAGCTAGATAGTCCCTTATTATCTTTTTACTTATATTGGGTATTAACTCCATATTAGCCATTTATATCCTGTCCTTTATAGTGCAAAGGTCATTCTCCTTGGCAGAGAAGAAGGAACAAGGTAATAATTGAGTGGTTCTGTCTTCTCTGGGTTGCCAGTTATCATTGTCTTATTCACCTCAAGTAGTGGGACTCTCCCTTCTTTGAGTTTTCCCCTTTCTGACAATATGGATTAAAAAAATAAAAAATCACTTTTGTTGTCCTTAGCATTTTTAAACAGCTTCACATTTTTCTTATAGCTCTATGCCAAGATCTTGTATTCACCCTCTGTTACCTGTCCTTGTTTTCATCATCATCATCATCTATCTCTATATATACATATATGTATACATCATATATATTATCATCATATCTATGTATATTTAAATGGATTTGTTTATGAGTCCCACCCCACACATTTCTATATTGAACTCTGGGTAATTCCTATTTCCCCTTCTAATTAGAATTGTTTTTCTTTGTGTCTTCCCAACTCATTCCTGAATTTCCAACTCCTTCTGGTCCAAATTCCCTTATGTAATATACTTCCCTCATAAAATTTCAGTTCCCAAAAAAAAACAAAGGCATCAGTAGCGGCCAGGGAAGCGTGAGCGAAGCCGAGGATTGCACAGGGAGGAGGCGAAGGGCCGCAAGTGAAACAAAATGAGCAAAGCGCATCCGCCCGAGCTAAAAAAATTTATGGACAAGAAGCTATCATTGAAATTGAATGGTGGGAGGCACATCCAAGGAATATTGCGGGTGTTTGATCCATTTATGAATCTTGTGATTGATGAATGTGTAGAGATGGCACCAGGTGGGCAAAAGAACAATATTGGAATGGTGGTAATCCGAGGACACAGTATCATTATGTTAGAAGCCTTGGAACAAGTATAAGGAAGGAAGCACCCGTGATGCCCTGGAGAGAGCCTCATCTTTTTTTCTTTTGATACGTAAAGTTAGTCATTGTATATTCTTTGTTTAACTTTTTGAAAATAAACTTTTTGTAAGATGTTTAAAAAAAAAATTTCAGTCCACAGGATCATCTCTATCCTTTCGCTAAACCCTTTGAAATTACCTTTCCCCAATTCTAGGGCACATATAAGACCATGTCTAACTTACTTCTCCTTCGTAAAAAATTCTAGGAGGAAGTTGTCATTTCTCCCCAAGGTTTTCATCATTTCCAGGGCAGTCCTGCCAGGTTTGTAAGAACCATATGCACAATTGAATTTCCCTTTGTTGATTCCTTTGTCTATTTAACATCCTTCAATTCCTGCTTAACTGATGCTCTCTGCTGAGTAGAGAACAAGGAATGGAAGTTCCATTTTTTTTTTTCAAATAAGTACAAAAGCAGAAATTATAAATGGAGTTGACGGAAATAGAAAATCTTGGATTTTCATCTGTTGGTGTTTTCTCTTGTCTCATGCTGAAAAATGTAGCAAGATCAATTTACTTATTCATTAATGTCTTGCTTCTGTACAAACAACAAAGGTGTTTTTATTTTACCTTTATCAACATCATCAACAACAAAAGATCTATAACCCATTTGAGGACTTGGGTGGCAACATAGTGTAAAAGAGCAAAGATTTTGGAGTCAAGTGGATTTCAAACCGGCTTCTTCCATTTAAAAGGCATGACACTTCAGGCAAGTCATTTCTCCTCTCAGGAATTCAGTTTTTTCATCTGAATTATGAAAGAGTTGAACTTAGAGGGTTGCTAACATCCTTTCCAGCTCTAAGTCAATGATCATAACGCCTCTTATGCCCAATGAAATGTGATGTGATCCCTAAAATAAATAAGAAAGCCCACTTAGTTATTCTATACAATTCAAGTAGATTATATGCATAGACTTAAATTTTCTTTTGTTCCAAGTTCCATTTGAGAATACTGTTACTTTATTATACTTTTGCTGCAAGACAGTTTCCAAGTATCACCAAATTACTCCATCGCCCACACCTCCCCTGGAGAAAAGTTTAAGTTGTTTATCTAGTAATTGCAACTGGATACAGTGGATTATTAGGGCTGTGTCCAATTCTTTCCCTAAGGGTATGTATCATAACACTAAACTCTTTGGCATAGCCCAACAAAGCTACTGCTTTCACAGACCACATTCTGGTTCTTGGAATCTTTTTTCAGTCCGGGAATCTTATTTGATTTATGTTTTTCTGGATCAAACAATGATTACTTCACATCTGAGAGTTCTCACTGAATCAAATCAACTCAAAGGTCCCAATGGATCTCCTTCAGTTTTGGAAGATATGAAAAAATAAGTACTTCTCCCACTAAAGTACTTTTTTTATGCCTCATTCTGTTGGAGACATGACCCTGCTTTCTTGATAGCTATGCCAGGGGAGCACAAATCAGGGTACATCTGATCAAAATGAAAAGGTTTTAAGAACAGGCACAGCCATGGCCTGACATCTTTTGCTCCAGAATCAGCATAGCTAAGATCATAGATACTCATTGTCATACTAGCAGGTGGTGAATTTTTCCAGTCTCAGAAATTTAGTAAGAGGTCTTCTACATGGTAGGGAAGAGTTGCAATCCTCACTGACAGAGGGATGAAATCATGGATCCTTGCCATAATAAAGCAATACACATTATGGCTGAACATAGGTGTCTACAGCTGTGTCTGCATAGGGCTACTTGGCTTGGTCATTTTTACTGAACTATTTCCACAATTCACTTAAGCAACTTTTCCTTTCCATGGAGCCAACTAGTTGTTTAGGTTAACTGAATTGACTTCTGGAGTATATGAGCTATAGGTGGTACATGCACTAGGCAGTTGCAATATGTGTCCAAATAAGTTTAGTATAAAGAAATTTAAAGTGAACATTCATCACTGGGAGAGTCAGGGAAAGCTTCATGGAGGAAGTAGCAGCTGAACTGAGTCTTGAAAGGAGAAAAAAGATTCTGGGAAAAAGAAAAGAAGAGAATGGATTCTAGACACAGAGGACAGTTTCGTACAAAGGTAGAAGCAAAAGGTCAGTGGTCAAGTTCAAGAAAAAGATAAGGCTTGAAAAGTTAGGAGGGTCTTAAATAATCTAAGTCGTATGTTCTTTTTATTTTTAATGAATGGGTGATGTTATGGGATAACTCACAGTACAGTAAATAGTATATGAAACTTTTAATGGAAACACTTGGCCATAATTGCTTATGATGAACTTCAACTTGAATGTTATTGTTTTAGTTTAGAGACCTTCTACATCTTTAGCTTTAGTTTCAACCCTGGTGCAGCCAGGTAATGAAGATACCACGAATGTCAATATATTTTCCCTTATCTTCCACCCTGTTTTCTATGAAACTTCCAGGGTATTTTGCTCCATGTACATTCTTTATCTTATAGATTATGGGGAGCCTTGGAAGATTTTTGAGCATGGAGGCAACATGGTTACATTAGTACTTTAGGAAGATTATTTTGACAGATTTTTGGGGGAGAGGGATGAAAGGACTCACTTAAATTTTTTTTAAAGCTTCCTTTAAAATTAGCCTAATCAATGGACATTTCTTTTTCCTTTGTAAAGTTTCATTTTTATTTGAAACTCAATAAACACCAAATAAAATGGTAAAAGAACTTGAATCTGCAGATCTTTGTTCTCTATAACTTGTGTTTCTTTTTAAGTGTACACTAATTTCAATTTGTAGCTTTCAAAGCTATCTTGCTTGTTTGTGGTTCTTTCTGGCCTTCCTTCTTTTCTCTTCTTTGTGGTTTTATAAAGAGTGCCTCAATGACACTCACATACAAGCATTTCAATATTCACGTCTCCTCCCACTCCAATCCATCCCCAATCCCCATCCTCAGATGCCAAAGTGATGATCTCAAATGGCTGGTCTTGCCATGTCTCCACCTCTCTCTTCTCCACATCCCTAACCAGGAAATTCCAAAGCCTCCCTTTTATATCCAGGGTCAAATATACATTTCTCTGTTTGCTAATCATAACTTGGATCCTTCCTGTGTTTTCAGTCTTTTATACCTCATTATATCAACGTGATCTAGTGATGTAAGCTTTCTTGCTTTTCCTTGAACAAGACACTCTTCTCCATTTCCACCAACTGTCCCCGTGCTTGGAATTCTTACCTCCTCACTTCCATCATCTGGTTCCCTTGGCTTCTTTCAAATTTCAGCTAAAATTTCTCATTCTATAAGAAGGCTTTCCCAGTCGTTCTTAATATCATCATTAAGCCTAATGTGAATATCTCCAATTCATCCTGTATGTAGACTGTTTGTATACAATCATCTCCCTGATTATAGTGTGAGCTCCTTAAAAGCAGGGACTTATTTTGGCCTTCTTTGTAACCCCAGTGCTTAACGCAATGCCTTGCACACATCAGGCATTTAATAAATGCTTATTGACTTGATTTAACTTAAGAAACTACCTTTCTTTGACTTTTAAAATGTTTACTATAATGGTTCCAATCTTTCTTTCCAGACAGACTTCATATTGCTCCCCGTCATGCATTCTTTTTCAACCAAACTGATCTATTGGTCTTCTCAAATCAGGTAGTATTTACAAGTGCTAAGTACCATGCTTGATGCACAGTAGGCACTTTATAAATGCTTTTTCCTCCCCTCTTCTCTGTACACAATATCCTATTTCCTACCTCTGTTTGCACTAACCGCTCTTCCTCCTCTTTTCTGCCTCTTGGAATCCTTAGATTCCGTCAAGACCCTGCTTGGATGCCACCTCTTACATGAGTCTTCCTTTTAGCCCCTACTGCTCAGTATATTGTGCTCCCCACATCTTCCAAAATAACTTGTATTTTCTTTCTATTTGAATTTACTTATTCCTGTACATGTTATTTCTCCTTAAAGGATCAAAGCTTCTTTAGGGCAGGGGCACAATGCCTTGTACATAGCAGGAATTTCGGAACTGTTTGCTCAAGGAATGAATGAATGAACAAACAAATGAAAACAAATGGTCACCTTTGGTGCCTGAATGAGACCACCTTCTGTAGGTTAAGAAAAGGTCATTTTTCCCCAGGATAAGCCACTTCCCTCTAGGTGGGTTACTCACTGCTCAGTTGAGATGGCTTCATGGACAAGCAGAGTTGCCTTTGAGATCAAAGACATGCTGAAAACTGCTAATGCTGTTTTATTATAAACATTTTAATGGTCAGATTATATTGTGTTTAAGCTGTTTGTGAAATCCTGCAATGCTTTTTTTTTTAAAGTTTCAAATCAGATTCAATTAGATTCTTAAATCCTTTTCAGCAGCATTTGCCTTTCCCCCCTTCACACTCATGTAAAAAGAATGCCCTGTTATTGTTCAGTAATCTTTGACCCAGTTGGGGCAGACTGTGTGACCCAAGTGTGATGTTTTTTGTTTTTTTGCTATGCTGCATGTATAAACTTATTTATAGTTGCTTCCATTTTGAAAGAGAACTTTCAATCTTTTTAATCTCCCATGGGATTTGGCAACTCTGAAATATTTACTATATTTTTATGTAGTCTTTTTTATCTTGGCAGAGAAATACTAATGCCATAAATTTATATGAGGGACATGGGGAAAACCTTACAAATCTGATTTGTCAAGATCTGCTTGCCATACCCCAGCTGATGTTATGATAGATAAGCTTCTGTAAATGGTAACACCTTTGCATTTATATTGGCAAAACTTGATCATAGTTTGTTTTTAAGACTGAAGAAGAGACTCTGGGGTTATATGTAGGTCACCATGACCCACAAGACAGACTCTGGGCTCACACATATGGAGATTAATCTTGGGGATTTCTCACTCATTTTGCTCCATGCATCTACACTCTTTTAGGTATAATAACAATTTGGCTTTTATGTAAATTTCCATGCAGGGTAAAGGGGAAAAGGTTCTCCACCCTCAGGAAAGTACTCAGGGTAATAAAACATCAAACATATGATAGGTTTTATTTAACATCCTAAGCCCCACAAAGGACTCACATCTGAGTACAGAAATTATCAAGTCTACCTTTACCTTTCTGGTGGGCCTCCATTTTCTCTTGGAACCTATACAGTAGTGTAGTCTTTTAGTACTACTCTAAGTGGGATACCCTAAAAAAAGGAATGAATTTGGTTTTGCTAGAATGCTAATCACCCTTTGTCATCAATGGGCAGCCACTTCCCAGGAACATATACAATCCTCTAGACTTACTGTTCCATACTGGCATATGATGCTCCTGGAGGTAGCTGGGTGGTGCAGAACCCTGAACCTGTCAGGGAGTCAGGAAGATGTGTTCAAATCTAGCTTCAGACAACTTTTTGCTCTGTGATCCTAGGCAAGTCACTTAACTTCTGTCTGCTTCAGTTTCCTTATCTATTAAATGGAGATAACAGTGTCTTCCTCCTAGGGTTGTTGTAAAAATAAAATGAGATAATATTTGTAAAACACTTTTCAGTGCTTAAAGTGCCATGTAAATGCTAGCTACAATCATTATTATCATTGCGCCAAACAACCTTTATCTAAGCCCAGTTCATATGCTTCACAGTCTTAGGGAAGGGCAAAATCTGGGTTTGTTCTGACTTTGTGTCTCTTTGCTGTTTGGTTCCAATTCCTTGGCTTGGACCAGAAATTATTCTCTTTTTCTGTGTATACATTTGTTTGATACTGGTTCGCTTTCTCCTACTCAGTCATGTGTGTGGTTCCTCGAAGGGCCCATAGATGTATAGCTCCCCCATTACAAAGAACTGAGTCAAAGATTCTGGGTATTCATTCTCCACTCTATCTAGCCTCTCTCCTCCTCCAGTTCTCCAGCCTCTGGAGCCCTCTCTTGGAAAGGCTGAGCCAAAGGCTTCTCGACTATTTGGGCTTTTCACCTCCACCCTGGGAATTCCTTCTCATGCTTCCATTGGGTCTTTATTTTCTTAAATAGAAATTTTACTTTCGATTACATGTAAAGATAATTTTGAACATTCATTTTTTTAAATAAAATTTTGAGTTTCATTGTGTCTTAAAAGGCCTGACTGTCATCCTCTGATTCAGAAACTAAATTCTGTGAATCCCCCAGTCATTGTTTTCCCCCTTTTCATAACAAAAGATCACAGGAACATAGGTTTTAGAGCTGAAATGTACCTTTTAGTCGCCTCATCTAACCTTCCTCTCATTTTTTAAAACAAATCAGTGGGCTGAGATCCAGGGAAGTGAATTGCCTAAAATCATATAGCTAGCAAGTGAGAGAAGCAACATTCCAACTCAATTTCCCATTCCAAATTCAGTATTGAATTTTTTCACACTATGCCATATTATTGCCTACCCTACTCATTCACCTGGTGCTCATAAAGCTTTGGTAGCTCTCTATTGCTTCATTTAAAAATTCAGATTTCCACTTGGTGTTCCAAATCCTACCTACCTTTCTAGGATGACTGCATACTAATCTTTTCATCTAATCGTGGAATCATAACACTTCAAAGTTGGAAGGGATCTCACCAGGGAGAAGAGGGAGGGAAGAAATAAGCATTCATAGAGCACCTAGTAAGTAACAGGCACTGTGCTGGGCACTTTTTACTAAAAAGATCTCATTTGATCCTTATAATAATGCTGCAAGTTGGTTCTGTTTTTATCCCCACACTACAGTTGAAGAAGTGGAGATAGATAGAGGTTAAGTGCCTTGCCCAGGGTCATAGCTAGTAAACCTCTGAGGCCAAATTTGAACTTGTGGCTTCTTGACTCTAGACCTAGCACTCTATGCACTACACAACCAGCTGCCATCTAGTCCATCTCATATTGGGGGTAACTTTCCCAACAAGTTGTTATATTGAATTTACTTGAGATCTTTAATGAGAAGGAGTCTCCCACCCCTTGAGTCAGCCTATTCTACTTCTGACAGCTCTAATTGTTAGGATATTATAACTGTTATATTTATTTCTAACATTAAGTTATTAACTAATAACTTAAATTGGCATCTTTGCAACTTCTACTCCTTCTACCTAGTTCTATCCTCTGGAGACAACGTTAAGTTTAATGTTCACCTCTCTATGCTCCAGCCAAACTACTGCTTTCTACCATGTGATCTAACCCTGCTTTCTCTTGGTTCCAAGCTTTTGAACTTGGAATTCCATGTAGGTGGACTGTTTCCCTTCCTCTTTTGCCTCTTAAATTAAAAATTCTTTAAAGCCCAGCTGAAAAAAAAGAAAGAAATTGTGTAAGCCAACTCTCTAGGGGTAGCTAGGTGGTATAGTAAATAGAGCACCAGCCCTGGGGTCAGGAGGATTTGAGTTCAAATCCAGCCTCAGACACTTGACACTTAGTAGCTGTGTGACCTTGGGCAAGTCACTTAATCCCCAATTGCCTTGCCTTCCCCCCTCCAAAAAAAAGAAAGAAATTGTATAAGCCCAGGTAAATTGTTATTTTTTTACAAGAAACTCTCCTTACTTCCTATGTTGGTGACAAACTTCCCACATTTGTTTTTCACCTCTCTAATGCACTTGTCATATAAGTGCATTACATGTTATATGCTTGTGCAAGTGTAATATATGTATCTCTTTTTATGTACCATTTCTACCTTCCTTCCCAATAGACTATAAGCTCTTTGAAGGGAAGGATATCTCTGCTGATGAAAAAGAATAGTTGATCATAGTTTTGGGAAATACATTTCATTTCTTGCACTTGTTGCTTTTCAGGAAAACCAAATAAGATATATAAAGAGGATGTCGAATTTTAAAGAATTATAGGATGGCCTATAATAATAGGACTTTAAAGAATTATAGGATGACCCTAGACAAGTCACTTAACCTCCCTCTAAGTGCTCTAGACAACTTTCCAAAACTCTTTGTTTCAAAGAAGAGAAGAGGATACAGCACTGAACCTTGGGATATACCCACAGTTGTGGAGTACGATTTCAACGATCCTCCAGCAAAGGAGACTGAGAAAGAGAGGTTGGGCAGGTTGGAGGAGAACCAAGAGAGAGAAGTGTTACAAAATCTCATATAGGAGAGAGTACCCAGGAGGGTGGTCAACAGTACCAAATTCTTCAGAGGTGGAGAAGGAATATGAGAAAAGATGTGGCAATTAAGAAATCATTAGTAAGTCTGGAGAGAGCAGTTTTAGTTGAGTAATGAGAGAAGCAAATGATGGAGAAAAGTGGAAGGGCTGTATGTTTTGGTAGGCAGGAGGATAGGAATGAACACATAGGGAAAGACTTTGAGAGAAAAGGATGATTTTGAGAGAAAAGATGATCCTAGGGGTCACATACAGGAGATGGGAAAGGATGGGAGTAGACATACAGAGTGCTTGGCTTTGACTGTGAGAAGGGCCATCTCTCCATTAGAGGTTATAATAAAGGAGCAGAGGTTGTAGATGATGTCACAAACTTTTAAGATATGAAGGGGACAAAAAGAAGTTCACAAAGAATGATTTCAAGGTTTTTTTTTTTCCTGAGTGGATATGAGGTCATATCCTCAGAGGATATGAAAGAGTGGGCAAAGGGATGGTGTGGAGGGTCTAAGGAGAGAAGGGAAGATTTAGAACAGCCACTGAGGGAGTGAGATACAGAAGCAGGTAAGAGCAGAAGGATCACTTTGCTGTTGTGAGGGACAATTGAGATTAGATAATGAAAATTTGTACCAGTCAGAATAATTCAGTAGCATTTAAGAAGAGTGGTTGGGGTAATGTGGTTGAAGTTTGGCAAGGCATAAGTGAAGATGGGGGCAAAAGATTTGAAGGCCTCAGAGAGAACCCTTCTGGGGAACTGGGAAAGGAGAAGGATCCAGAGTGCATCCCAAGAGAGGAAACAGAATGCTGTGCTTTATCACATCAAAAGTCTTGGGATGACCAAGGTCATAGCAACAGTACAAAGTTAGAGATGTCAATCTGAAATTGATTGAGCAAAACACATTTGTGAAGGGGGCCTTAGAGGGAGGGATGAGAATTTTTCTCCTGCATCTACTTTGCCCAAGACATCGTTTTCTTAGAGTGGAACTACTCTTGCTACACCTGGCACGGCCAAACTTAATTACATCAATGTTCTCAAGGGCCTTGACAAACGCCTTTTCTAAGATTAATTCCAACCTATTTATCCTAGTATTAAACTGTAACTGGAGGTCAATTTAGCTGAGTACACAGGATGCTGTACCTTAATGATGGGCTAACCCCAGCATAATGAATAATCAGTCATAGTGGGGAGGGGAGGGGACGACACAGTTCAAACCACAGAAAGGTGCTCATTCTAGTTATTCGCTTTGTCCAGGATCCAGGCTAGGGGTAAAAAGGAGGAATAGCATTGAGTTATTAAGAGACTATTAGGACACCACTCAAAATAATGCTGGAGACAAGTCATAAGCACAGGCAGGGGTATTTATTTGAGAAGGCAGACCTGGACCATTTGAATAGGATGGCGTCAGCCCTGAGAAGAATGAGCACAGGGTGTGTTAGTCAAAGTTGGAAGATTGTTATGAGGAGGATGATTTATAAGTAACATTGGGCCTTTCTCCAATAAAGAGGATAACTATACAAATAATAATTCATATTCACATTGAATTTTGAGATGAAGCTTAATCTCAAAATGTACTAAATCCTTTAATAAAAAATACGTAACAGACATAACCTTCATGACTTAGCCCCCTCCTATTTTTTCACTCTTTTTATGCCTTACTCTCTGCCAATATACTCGTCGGTCCAGTGACACCAGCCTATTTGCTGTTCCATGAACAAGACACCCCCTTTCTCCATTCTGGGCATTTTCTCTGGCCATCTCCTATGCCTGGAATGTTCTTCCTCTTCATCTTCACTTTGCTTCCCTGGCTTCTTTTAAGTCTCAGCTAAAATCCCATGTTTTACAGGAAGCCTATCCTAATCCTTCTTAATTTTAGTGCCTTCCTTCTTTTAAATATGTCCCATATACTCTCTGTATAGTTTGTTTGCACATATCTGTTTGCTTGTTGTCTCTCCCAGATTGTGAATTCCTTGAGGGCAGGGATCTGGCTTTTGCCTCTTTTTGTATCCTCCAGAGCTTAACACAGTGCCTGACATATAGTACGCTTTTAGGAAGTGTTTAGTGATTCACTGACAAAATATACACAAAACAATTTCGGAAGAAGGACTTCAGCAGTTGAAGAGAATCAGAAAAGGCTTCATGCAGAAGATGGTGCTTAGGCTACATCTTAAAACAAGAGAGGGTTTTCATTGGATAATGGCCAGTTTGAAGGCATGGAGAGAGGAGATAGAATGTTGTTTACGAAGAACAGAGAGAAAGCTGGCTTAACTGGATCTCAGAGTTTCAGGAGGTGGAATAATGTCTGACAAGTCTGGAAAGACAGTTTGACATCAGGTTGCAAAGGGCTTTAAAAGCTAAACAGATGAGTTTATATTTTATCCTTGAGACAACAGGTAGCCATTGGAACTGATTGAGTAGGAGAGTGACAAGGTCAAATCTGCACTTAAGGAAAATTACTTTGGCAGCAGCATAGAGGATGGATTGGAATGAAGAACCTATATCCTAAGGCAAAGAGAACAATTTGGAGAATTTTGGAATAATCTAGCTGAGAGATGATGGACATCTGACCTGTGGTGGAAACTGCAGAGTGGAGAGAAGAACTAAGTCATTTAACCACTTAATTTCTCAATTTTCTCATTTGTAAATGAGGCACTTGGCTTGATGGACCCTAAAGTCCTTTCCACCTCTATCTATTTGCCTATAACTATAATGTTGTGTCATAGATTAGGGCATTGTTTCAGATCATGGGAATTCTTATGAATAAAGGTGACTTGAACAGATTATTCTTGCTAGAGAGGAGGGACAGGGGTTATTTCCTGAATATTAATGGGAAAAAAGGAAGACAATGCTAGTGGCATAGACCCTTGGGAATTCTGTTAAAGACAAGCCCCATGGGTTATTGGGAAAGGTTGATATGGCAGAATAGTGAACAGAATATTAGATGTCATGGTAAGGGACCCAGGTTCTAACTAAGCCACTAATTCATTAGATGATTTTTGGTAAGACATTTTGCTTTTTTAAGCTTCAGTTTTCTATTTGTAAAACTAAGGGATTGGTTATTTGAACTCTGAGGTCCTCCCTACCTAACTCATAGGATTGTTTTGTGGAAAGCTCTTGCTAGACTTTAAAGTGCTTTGGTGATGTGAGTTCTTTGTTGTTTTTGTTATTTTGTAAAAACAGAATAGATTACTGAGTAGACTATTGAACTTGGAGTGAGAAGACCTGGGTTCATTTCCAATCTCTGACACTTCATGGTCAAGTCATTTATCCTTGATATGCCTTCAACTTGCCTACTAAGTTCTAAAATGTCATGTGATGTCATGGTCCTCTTCGAGGACAAAGGATGAACAACAACTCTGTGAGTAGTAGGAGCTGCCCCACTGGGAACCCAAATGGAACTGGCCAGTTGGGCAATACAGCTCCCTCTCTTCCTCCCTCTCTTCCTCCTTTCCTCCTGTCCTCCCATTCTCCCTGCTTTCCTTCCTTCCCCTTCAGAAATGTTGCAAGATATCTTGGGGTTGACAGGCTAGATTTCTTTCTTAAGGATCATGTCTTAAATCACTCTGGCTCTCACTGATCAGCCAACAATAGGTACCAGGCCTATTGGTTTGGGGCCTGATTGACTCAGAGTGAATGTAAATAGGAATTGTTTCTGTTTTGCCCAGAAACCTTGAGGGTCTTCCCCTCCCAGTTTGATTTTTTTTTCTGAACTAGGTTAAAGAGACCATTCTTTGCCTCATGTTTTTACCTAACCTTAATCATTGAATGGACATTGCCTCAATCAAACTGAGACCTGCTAAAGACTTTAGCTTTAAAAGGCCAAGGTCTTCCATTGCAACTGGGGTCATCTCCAGTTGTCCGGCTACGTATGGACCCAGATGGCTCCAGAGGACAAAGTGAGTCCAATGACTCTGCACAGCCCTCCTTCACTTAAATACAATTCACTTGCATGTAATGACATCACCTCCCTGATGTCACGGTCCTCCTCAAGAATGAAGGACAAACAACCATACCACCAGACTGGTGATGATTTGCATTGGTGAAGTGTTTCTTCCCTGTAAGTTATCCATGCTGAAAACATGACAGATTCTTCAAGTTTTGGTGTATTTATTATTATAAGCTGGTATCTTTAAGTGGTTATATTGAAACAGCCTTTTCCTGTAGCCTTCCTTCCAACTAGAAGCCTTTCAATGGCTATAGAAATTCTCGAATGATTTTTCATTTTCTTATGTGATAATTAATCCATAGGTTAACAGTAGAAAAGTAACAGGGAGCTCCTCCAATGGGTAGCATCAGTTTCCTAATCAGCAATGACTATATTCAGTATTTTACTTCTCGAGAGGTAGGAGTAATAAATTATAAGCCCAATGGTCAATACAGACCCAGGTGGAACATTTGCATTAAGACAGATATTTGTCTTGAAAGAGAAATATTTTGAAATGTTTAAGACTGCTTTCCTTAATCTTTTGGTCACCTTGGGAGACAAAAGGAGAGATCTACCACAGAATTGACTACACTTGTCTTATCCTTCCTGAGACACAAGTGATGATTAGAAGAGGAAGCTAATGATGTCTGAGGAGAGAAAAGGGGAATTAACTGAAATAGCTAATAGACCATCTGTGGCTTTTTTTTCTTTTACAGATCTTCTAAAATTTAGAAGTTAGTAGATGACACTTACATTTCAAGGTAATAAGTGCTGTGCTTAATTTTATACCCGCATCAATGGCAAAGCCTATTTTCAATTTGCCTACTGACAAAATGGGTTTAGCTCTCCCATAGGAAAATAAACAAAGAAAAGGATGAGTACTAAGAAGAGTAAACTAGTAGAAAAAACATTGGTATGAGTGTCAGGGAACATGAGCTCTCGGCCTATCTTTGCCCCTAACAAACTATGTGACCTGGGGAAAGTTGCTTGTGTGCTTTGTGACTCAGTTTTTCCATCAACTTCTCACAGGCAGGTTCTGATCTTAGTATCACATATTTAAATTTGGGAAGGGCTTCAGCAGCCATCTTAATCCAACTCTCTAGTTTTAGAGTAGGAAAGCTAAGCTGAATGTCTGAGTGACCTCCTCAATATCATGTAGGTAAGTATCAGAGACAGTGTTTGAACTCAAGCATCAGCATGCTTTCCTCTGTATTATGCTGGCTTGGTAAATCAGTGAATTACCTGGATATGAGCATGTTTCCAGTTCTTTGGAAGAAGAGTGCTACACACACACACACACACACACACACACACACACACACACACACACACGATGTTGAAGAGCCAATATAATTAATAGTAACTCACATTTTAACTAAACCTTAGGTTTATATTTTTTTTAATCAATTCTCCCCTCCCCAAAGTCTGTAAGGAATTATTACCTCTGTATTACAGATGAGAACCCCGAAACTCTGAGAAATTATGTTACTTTATTTCTGCATAATCATAAATGTGGTAAGTATCAGAGGCCAGATTTGAACTCAGTTTTCCTGACTGCAGATGTAGGGTGCTACTCAACATTGCTTGTCAATAGTAGTTTTATTTTCCCCATCACAGATTTAGAAGCAGAAGGGGCCTCACAGGCCTCCAGTCCAGCTCCTCTCATTTTGCTGATGAGGTCTAAAGGATCAACAATTAAATGAAATCATCAAGCCTGATTAAGCCCTTACTATGTACCAGTGTGGGAATACAAATAAGTAAGAAAGGCACACCTTGTCCTCAAGGAGCTCACTTTAATGGGTTTAGACGACAAGTAAAAGGAAGCTAGAAAGGACCAAAGGGAATGAAGGTATTTGGTGTTGGGGTGTGTTAGAGAAAAAAAGTCCTGTTTGCAGACATAGATGGTCTGCGTCCTTCTTAAATGGAGGTTCTGACTTGTATTCCTATAAATTTGGCTCAGTTTCCTATATATTTTAGATATGAAGCCTTTACCAGAGACACTGGTTGTAAAGATTTTCTCCCAGTTTTCTGCTTCCCTCCTAATCTTTTTTTTTTT
>CM053623.1:257346364-257366939 GCA_028646595.1 Phalanger gymnotis
TCTTCTCAGCAATACAAGGTTCAAAGACAGCTCCAAAGGACTCATGATGGAAAGAGCTATCTACATCCAGAGAAAGAATTGTGGAATCTGAATGCAGATTGAGGCAAACTATTTGCTCTCTCGCTTTTTTTCTCTTCTTTTTTGGTTTTGTTTCTTCTTTCTCATGATTCATTCCATTGGTCATAATTCTTCTTTACAGGAGAAGAGGAGAACAGGAGAGAGGGAAAGGCCAAAAGGGTGAAGGGGACTTCCAATGTGTGGATTCTAGGACTATATTGAACTTCTACGATGAAGAGATTTCTGGGGCATTATAGAAAAAGTCCAGAGTGCAGCCTGGAGAGGAGTGAGGTATCCACCCTTCAAATACTGTACTTCAAAAACCTGGGGAGTCATTGAATCAGAAACTTAGATCTGAAAGGAACCTTAGAGCCTGTCTAGTCCAATACTCATTATATGGACGAGACCTAGATAGGAAGCCCACTCGCTAAATTTTTCAATAACCTGTGCGTGTGTGGTTGGGGGCAATGATAATCAGCTGCTTCGTAAGGAGAAGCAGACATACAGGCAGATAAAGCACATTGTCCACAGGATAGCTAACCATAATATTTCTAACATAAATGATCGTTTATAAAATTTATTCTCTTCCTTTACTGCCTGTGTTCATACACAATATAATAAGCCCCCTTCTCATTCAGTGCAGCGCTCTATATGCTCTATGTGCAAAAGGCTCCCAAATAGCTTCAAAGTTAAGGAAAAACAGAGAAGCCAGAATTTGGATTTCTGTGACTAGACCATTATGTCTTCCATTCATTCCTGCACAAATGAAAAATGGAGCAGGAAACAGAATCAAATTGAAATCTATCTATAAGGAGCCCTAACAGTGATACTAATGATAGTATATATTTACATAGTACACATCTTTTTCTTCTAACTAATCAGTGTTATCAAACTAAGGAGCTCTTAGAGAAGAATTTCTTTTGCAGATCATAGGGTCATAGATTTAAAGCTAAAACACATCATAGAGGTCATTGATTCTTAGCCCTTCACCATATAGATGAGGGAAGTTGAGTCTGAGAGAAGTTATGTGGCTTTTCATGCCCTGGGGTCAAGTCAGCCTGGGTTGGGATTTGGGCACAGATCTTTACTCTAAGGTCATGTAGCCTCTCACATAGTATTTTACAATTTATAAAATGCTTTCCTTACAACTCTGTGAGATGACAGACCTCTTATTAATTGTTAATTAACAATTGTTACTTTTACTGTTCTTTACTAAATATTATCCTTATTTTGTGGATGAAGAAACTGAGACTCAGAAGTGGTCTGACAATCCACCACTAGTAGGAGGGCATGAATGAAAGGAAGGAAATGAATGAAAGAAAAAGGACTTATTAAGCAGTTACTATGTGCCAAGCATTGTGCTCATGCTAGGGGTACAAATAGAGAAAGCTGCTCTTGAGGAGCTCATACCCTAATTGGCAGATACCCCATGAAAAAGAAAATTTAGCTTTAGGGCAAATGGAAAAGCCCAGAAGTTATTAGGGTACATCAGCAGGTCAGATGGCAAGAGTCAGTGGTTCTTTGGTTATAAGAGTCTGAAGAGCAGAGGCAAGGCAGGTAGTAAGGTCTAGTGCTTCTCAATTTCACTGAAAGAAACAGAGACTCTCATCCCATTCCAGATATGGGAATAGTCAAGCAGCTTCCATAGGTTTTGGGTAGCCCTGACTGTGGAAATGGAAAAAGGTGGAACGCAAAGAGGGGAGGGCACTTATGGGCAATGTTCCAATAAAGCAGTGTGGTAAGAGACAGGTACACCTGAAAGTAGGAGACCTGGGTTTAAATCTTAACTGGCATTTATGATCTGTGTCACTCAGATTCAGTTTCCTCAGCTATAAATTAGAACTAAAAGTACTTACACTACCAGACTTGAGAGGCATTTTGAGCATTCTGTAGCGGATTGTCTTGGAGTAAGGAAGATCTGGTTTTAAATCCTACTTTTGACACATGGTGTCAGCAGTTAGGTGGCACAGTAAATAGAGCACTGGGCTTGGAATTAGGAAGACTCACCTTCACGAGTTCAAATCTCTTCTTAGGTACTTACTAGCTGCATTACCCTGGGCAACTCACTTAACTCTGTTTGCCTCAGTTCCTCATCTGTAAGATGAGCTGGAAAAGGAAATGGCAAATCAATCCAGGATCTATTTCTGCTAAGAAAATCCCAAATAGGGTCATGAAGAGTTGAACACACTGAAAAACAACTAAACACCAACTTCTAACACACACTAACTTCTGTGGCCATGGGCAAGTCCCTTAATTTTTCCATGTCCCAGGCAATTTCCATTTACTAAAAGGTACAGATGAGTTTCTGATCTGTATCCTTGGAGGGGGTTTCCACAATTAAGAATCTCTATGCTAATGAGATCACAGGTCTAGATTCTGTCTTTCCTTGACAAAACAAAAAACCAAACCAAACCTGAAAAACTATTCACATTAAAGTGTTGTTATAAGTAAAATGCCTCCCAAACCTTAACACACTAAAAAAGTATGCAATTGCTGGTTATCAGACTCTACACCTATGTCTAGAATCACACTAGAAGAATTAATAGGGGGCTTAGTCCAGAACATGAACCTGTTCTCAAAGTGCTCCAGACAATAGTCTGCAATAAGGAAGTACACGACACCACTACTTGGTGGGCTATCTGATTTTCTATTAATAGAAATGAATGTAGCTGGTATTTTTAGAGCGCATGCAAACAATTGTTCCTTGTGGTCTTTGAAAAGTTAAAGGGTTGGAAATGAAAAAAGCCTTAGGAGGTGCTGTAAGGTTTACATAAATATGTCTCTGTCTACCCTGGGTTTCCACTGTCCTTTTGAAAGTCAGTGGTTAGGCAGGTTAACCTAAACAATGTCTATGGAAAAAAATAGAAGGCCCACAGTTCTAGAGAAGCAGAGTGGATCTGACCACTTCATACTTTTCATAGGACCATAGTATTCAAAGCACGAAGTGCCGGTCAAGAGAGTCCAATCTAGGAGTTCTCAGACTTTTTGGTCTCACGGTCTCTTTAAAGTGTTAAAAATTAATTTGGTCCCCAAAGAGCTTTTGTTTGTGTGAGCTGTATCTATCAATATTTACTGTATTAGAAATTAAAACAAATTTTAAAATGTATATTAATTCATTTAAAACTAACAGTGATAAGCCCATTAGAGGTTAATGTAAATAATTTTTTTAAGGTTTTTTTTCTTTCTTATTTTTTTTTTTTTTGAGGCCATGGGGTTAAGTGATTTGTCCAGGGTCACGCAGTTAGTAAGTGTCTGAGGTTGGATTTGAACTCAGGTCCTTCTGACTCCAGGGCTGGTGCTCTATCCACTGCACCACCTAGCTACCTCTAAATAACTTTTTTAAAATTAAAAACAAAAACATACATTTACACAGGTAGTAAATAGCAGAGTCAGTCTTTGAGCCCAATTCTTTGGATTCCAATTATCATATCACTTTAAGTAAAATATTCTCCTGCTCTTTGTGAGCTGTTGAAAGACAGTGAAAACAGCAAGTACACAGTCTGTAAGCTTCCCCTTATGAACCTATTGTGGTCTTAATACTGTCAGGTAGATAGCGGACTACTCCCAGAGTGAGTCCATTTTAATGGCTGATACAGATTGTAAGGGCAGGGAGGTGGTGACATAGTGCACAGAGTGATGATGGCCCTGGAGTCAGGAAGACTCATCTTCATGAGTTCAGATCTGGCCGCAGACACTTACTAGCTGTGACCCTGGGCAAGTCACTTAACCCTGTTTGCCTCAGTTTCCTCGTCTGTAAAATGAACCGGAGAAGGAAATGCCAAGCCACTCCAGTATCTTTGCCAAGAAAACCCCAAATGGGGTCATGAATAATGAGACATGACAGAACAGCAGTAGATTGTAGGATGGTACTCTGGGGGTGAAAAATATAGTCAGTAACTGATTTTATTCTACATACCATTTGTTTGGGAGGAGCTATCAACAAAATAATTAATTTATTTTAATTAGTTAGTCCTTATCTAATCCTTATCTTTTGCTGACTTCTGTTTAGCAATGGGATTTTTTTTTTGGACCAGAACTTTGAGTTTCTTTGTATAGGGAACCCCCAGTGACAAAGCTCCCTCTGTCAATTGAGGTCTGTACTTGATCTGCAATGTAGTGGGAGATGGTGCACTGGATAATAGAATGAGGTATCTAGATTCAGGAAGACCTGAATGATCATCCTGGTGACCCCCAGGCACATTGTTAAATACTTATATGCCTCAGTTTCCTTCTCTGTAAAATGTAATTGATAATGCCACTTACCTCCCAGGGTGGTTGTAAGAATAAAGGAGATAATATTTGTAAAGTGTTTTGCAAACCTTAAAATACTATGTAAATGATGATAGTGATAATAATAATTCAAAGAATAATGTCATGTTCAGAAAAAAACCATTAGGTTGTGATCTCCTTGAGGGCAGGGATTATCTCTTGCCTCTTTTTGTATCCCCACTGCTTAGCCCAATACCTGGTACACAGTAGGTGCTTAATAAATATTGATTGATAGTTTCTCGGGGACAATGAAAGGCTTATTGACTGGCACAGGGTCACTCAGCCAGTTTGTGTCACAGGTGGGATTTCAACTTTGATTGTTCTGACTCAGAGCCCTATGCTATATCCACTATACCACATTGCCTCTTCTTGGTTAAGGGATCTAGCACCATGATAACAACTAAAATGTATATTGTTCGTATCTATTTGACCCTCATAGCAGCTTCATGTAGTAGTTTCCTGCATATGTTATAGTCCCCATATTGCAAATGAGGAAATTAAGGCTCAGAGATAAATAATTTCATAGGATCATAGGTCCAGAGGTTGACTGGATCTTGGAAACCATCTAGCTGAACCTTTATTAGCATATAGCTTGTAAATGTCAAAGGCAGGATGTGAACCCAGATCTTTTTGACTCCTAAGCACTCTAACTTGTTTCCTATACCTTGATGTCCTAATCAAAGAACTTCCTGAAAACCTTTTAAACTAAATATTTCTCAAGCCTGAATTCAGTCTGTTAGCCATTGTGATATAAGCAGCATGACAAAGTCTACATCTTTATACCTATTTAACTGAATTCATTTTAAAGAAATAAACTGGACGAGAGTAAGGGGATTCTTACCACTGACTGACAATCTAATTCACTTGAATAATTTTTTCGCCCTTTTTAACCAGTTATGCTGTTATGTATATACAGCTGACATGATGAAAAACTATTAAACAACAATGCATGTGCCTCCATACCACTAAACTTTTAAGTTTAGGCCCACTGTGTATTTGTGGGACAGTATGCCTCAAATCTTTGGGGGAATGGTTTTTTCCCCTTTGATTATTCTTACTATACTTTCTTAGTAACTAATCTTTTCTAAAAGACAGTTAAAGCCTGACTGATTGATGTTAATGAGATACACTCTGGTGAGTATATTATGAATTAGATACCCTTAGAACCCTGAAAATGTAGAGGTCAGCTGTCCAGTGGGGATGCAGCCCGCTATTCTGATTGGGAGTTGGGGAAATAGTCTAGAAGGTATATTAAAAAATCCATATGCAACAAACAGAAATATAGTCCAACCTTAGAGATTTTACTTTCAAGGTAATGCAGTTAGTATTCATAAACTTTCATGTGTCATAAAGACACTTATATGACACTTGAAAATTTACAAATTTTATGATGCTAGGACAACAGAAGATATGTTTGTGGAAGATAGGATCTTCTTTTTTGCTTTTGTGTTTATGTACCCAGGGCCTAGTACAGTGCCTAGCATGGTGTAGGTTCCCCTACATGGCTGCATAATCCATCCTTCCATTAGTAGTGTTGCAAAAAATGGCCCATGTTATTCACACAACAGAAGGCATTGACTGTTTTCTCCAGAAAAATTTCTTTGACATCAGCACACTATTTTAAAGGTTTAAAGTGCTAAGGATGGTTGGTCACATAAAAATCTCTGGTAAATTGACAACCACAGTAGATTTCAGTGAATCCTAGTACAGATACTTAGCTCTTTTGGTAGGATTTTCAAAGTCGTCTATGGGGAGAGGTTATATCATCTTAGCTGTGTATTACCATTTCAGGCAAAGACACTGAGTGTCAACAAATGGCTTTGCCAGCAATGACAGTGGTGAAGACAATGGCTTGGCCTCCAGTGACCACAGTGGATAAGGATTTGTTGATTTCAAGCATTCTCAGAGTTCTGTCAACAATTCTTTTCTATTAGGAAGAAGGCATTCAAAGCTAGTTATGGGATTCCAGATTTAATATCATCCTGAAAACAACCCCTCAAGGTTTATGGGTGAGGCATTAAGTGAAATATTTAAGTGCTGATAAAAACCAATTGTTTCCATTGAGTATCCTTAGTTTGTTTGGAAATCAACAGAACTCTTTGGAAGGAAATACCAGGAAAGAGAATTGTCCAGACCAAGAGCTTTATAGTGTTTCACCAGCAATGAAAATCTGATTTGTAAGTAATTTGTACATGAAAAGATCCTTCTCCCTTTAAGTTATCTCCAAAATACACTAAGGGATCTTAACTGCCTGGCCCAATGGTTCTGTGGAAAGAGCCCTGCAGTAGTTAAAGGATCTGGGCTAAAATCTCTCCTTCTATTTACCTTCCATGGACCTTGGGTAAACTTCTCTGTTGCTGGGCTTCCTTAGATGGAAAATGGGGAGTTTGGGATGGATGACTTCTGAGGTCCCTTTCACTTATACATGATCTCATATCTCAGAAGTTTCCAGATTAAAGCCCTGCCGGGGTTATAATTCATCTTAGCTAGAGTATGGAAAGTATAAAGCATTTCCAGTGCTAGACTATTCTTCAGCAAAAAATGGCGGTGGCCTTGCCTGTGTACTTGAGGTGGATGGTCTAAAAGAATAGCAGGAAGGATTTCAATTACTCATTAGGATGAACTGTCTACTACACAAACTTTATACACTTTGTTTGGTTTATGTTACCTGAAGAGGCCATGCAATATTTTTCTTTGGGAACTTTTTAAAGAAAGGAAAATGTATTTTGAAAAGATCGTATAGTCTTTTCTCAGACCAAAGGTCTAGACTTGGTGATCTTAAAATTTCTTCCAGGCCTAGGAAATAAGATACAAGAAACAAATTTTATTGTAGGCTGAATAAATAGAAGAAGGAAAAGCATGAGGCTTGGTGTCTACCGAAAACTTTATGCGTGTTGATATGAATTTCTTTTCCCTGAGATTTTTAAAAAAATTTTGAATAATCAAGATATGGCTTTTTTAAAAATTTTTATTTTTACATAAGGAAAAATCAAATATACATTTAACCCAATTTGGTTGCAAGTTCCTTAGCTTTGGCCTTTTCCAGCTCGGTAATATGAGCCACCGATTTTGGACCCAGAACATTGCCACCCCAGTGAGGACGGATCTCATCATATCTGTCATTGTAATTGGTTTTGATGCCTTCTATCAACTTAGCCAGGGCTTTCTTATCTTTGTGGTTAACCTGCATGAAGGCAATGCTTGTGCAGGTCTTTCTGTGAACTGAGAGACCCAGTCTGGCTTTACCTTTTATAATACAGTAAGAAACCCCCATTTTTCGGCACAAGGCAGGTAGGAAGACCACTAGCTCAATGGAGTCCATGTCATGTGCAATCACTACCAACTGTGCTTTCTTGTTTTCTACCCGGGTAGTAACAGTGTTAGCACCTGCCCTGAGGACAAGTGGTCTCTCAGTAGGGACATCTCCTTTGCCTTCAGCCTTTTTTTTCAGCCGGAGCCAGCAGCTTTTGCTTATCTTGCTTTGTCTATACTTGTGAGTCAGTTTCAATAGTTAAGTAACTGTCTGAGGATCCAAAGCCTGGGTGAACTGGTTAATTGCTGGTGGGACTTTCAAACGCTTATAAAGCATAAACCTTTGATGCTGTAGTCTGATGTACTGAGGCCATTTGACAAATTGAGTAAAGTCCCTTTTGGGCTGGATGTCCTGACCAATGACAAAGTTCTTGGGCCACTTCTCAAACAAAGGATTGACCACTTTCTTGGCTTCCTGCTTCTTTACTACAGCAGGGGCTGGAGTTACCTTCTCTCCCTTGGCCTTCTTCCCTTTTGGCATCTTGGAGGGCTGAACAAGAAAGTAAGATATAGCTTTTTTGATCTAAGTCTACTCAGAGTTCCACCACTTTTAAAAAATTAGATAAACAGAACCAAGAGGCAATATGGTACAGTAGATAGAAAGTTGGTTTTAGAATTATGAAGATGTGGGTTTGTCTCAACTCTGGCAAACATGAATGTGCGATTCTGGGACAGTCAAATGACCTCTTTCAGCCTCAGTTTCCTCATCTATCAAATGGGGATAATACCATGAGCAAGTTACGTAATTATCTCCCTGGTAGTCTTTGCTTATGCGTGTTGTAAGTATTCCATATGGAACTCAAACCATCCTGGCCCCCATTGCTTGAAGGTCAGGCAGGTTACATTTCGCTCCTCCCCCAGGGTTCTCTGGTATTGTTAAGGAGATTTGGAAGGGTCTAGGCTCTCTGCACATGGCTCTCTGATGCCCACTTATGGTATTCCCTCAAGTGCAGGGATTGGCTCCTGCATCCCAGTTCCATTAGTCCCTACCAGATTAACTTTTACCCAGAAATATTAACTTCAGGAGCCATAATCACAAATATACAAACTCATTCTCCGAACTCGTAGGATGTATAATCCACCTTCTTCTTTGTAACACTTTAGTCTCTGAGGAGGGTAAGGGAATTAGGTTTATAGTTTATCTTGGTTCTCATAGAACACAGTCCCAGTTCCAAGTTCAAAGGTCCCCTAGGGGCTTGAATCCCAGGCACTCCAGCTTCTTGGGACTTCACTTCCAGGTTGGCTACAGTCCCAACTGGAATTCTGGTTCCAAGGTTGTCGTAGCTAAAACTCCTGGGTCCCATGGAGATTGCTTCTGGCACCTGAAACCAAGGAGGACAAAAAACACAGAAAAGAAACAAATACCCCACATTTCTTAGAGTCAGATTAAAAGGCAGGGAGCAGGGGAAGAACTTTTCTTCCTTTCTTGCCAGTTCAGTTTATGGTGTTCATGCTGGGCAAAGCAGGTAAGAATTACTGAAAAGAGTGCAGTCCAAAAGAAAGAAATAGTTTAGTTTCCCTAGTATCATAGACTCAAACAGCTAAGCAAAGGAAGCTACCATCCTTTGGTAGAGTACACAGTGGGCTCCATGTTAGACAAACCGGGCATGCCTAGAGAAGCCCTGGTTACATGTAAATTCATGTGTAGTGTTGCTTTTCTATGCTCAGAATCACGTTGTAAATATTTCGTTATAATGCTGAAAGTATTTTCCCAAGTGACTAGAAGACTGTAATTCATTGATTTTTAGGAACCAGGGCATAAGCCTCTTCTTTAAAGTTATAAAAACATTTTCTCTTTCCCCCTACCCCCTCCACTACTGTAATAGTTAATACAGGTTTCCGACTCAATGAGTGGGTTTATTTTTTAAAATCAATTTATCTAATTTTGATTCATATGCCAAGCATTAAAAGTGATGTTCATAATGCACTTAGGACAACAAGACAAAAGTATAGGCACAAAATAATAACTTGTCATCCAGGGAGAGAGACTAGTACAGTGAACAAGCACTGGCTTTGCAATCAGGACTTGGGTTCAAATCTTGCTCTCTCTCCCCTGACACTGACTACTTGTGTGACCCTGGACAAGACACTTTGTCACCCTAGACTTCTGGTTCCTCATCTATAAGATGGGAGGATTCACCAGATGATCTCTGAAGATCCTTCTAGGTCAAAATCAATATTTTTACTGACCACTTTCTCTGATGTGGAATTCAGGATTTGGGGATGGAAATTCTCTCTTAAATTAACCCGGAAGGGATCAATTCCTTTAACCCCTTTATGTACTTGATTTTTAAAAGTCTTCCATTGACCCTGAATGTAAGCCTTGATAGTAGCTGAACAGCATTTATTAAATGACTGTGTGTACAAGATGCTGAATTAGATAATCCATCATGAACATGAATGATGAATAGTACTGGAAAATGTGAAACAAAGCCAGCATTTCATATTACCAAGTGCATACACAAACATTCTCAGCTCCTCTGATTGCTTCCCCCCTGAAATCACTTAAAGGTTTAGAGTTATGTGTTTCTTCTTCTTCTTCTTCTTCTCCTCCTCCTCCTCCTCCTCCTCCTCCTCCTCCTTCTTCTTCTTCTTCTTCTTCTTCTTCTTCTTCTTCTTCTTCTTCTCTTCCTTCTCCTCCTCCTTCTCTTCCTCCTTCTTCTCCTCCTTCTCCTCCTTTGTCAGTAATCAAATTTCTACTAGAAACAAAGTAGATGCCCATCATTTGGGGAATGTTTAAACAAATGATAGTACATGAACATAAGACTATCACTGCACTGTAGAAAATGATAAATATGAAGAATTCAGAGAAGTATGGGAATTAGCCGTTGATAAACTGTATTATGTGTCAGGCCCTGGGCTAAGTGCTGGAGATACAAAAAGATAGCCCCTATCCTTAAGGAGCTTATAATCTAGTGAAATGAAGAAGACATATCAACTAATAAAAAGTGAAATAAACCAGGGAAAAGCAATGTACCCAATGACAGCAGCAATGTGAGTGGAAAGAACACCACCACCACCAAACCCTCCCCCGACCCTGATCATTCTGTAACCATAATGACTAAGAAGATTGGCTTCAGAGAGGAGCCTAGAAAATGTTTCTCTCATTTCTCTTTCTCTCATTTTTTTTTCCAGAGGAAGGGGGCTATGGATGTGGAATACTACATATACTGTCAAACTTGATCAAGGGTTGGTTTTGTTTAATTACTTTTTTCTTGTCTTTTTATCTGTTACAATCATTAAAGGTAATGCAGCAAACGATTGTTAGGGGCCTATTACATACAAAAATGTAGTCTTGGAGAGTTGCTTGAGGCATTAAAATATTAAATAATTGTTGAGGAAACAGAGGCTGAAAGAATTGACTGACAGGCTCAAAGTTACACACTATCAGAGTTGAGACTTACAGTTACATCTTCCTGACTTCAAGACCAACTTTTTATCTGCTGTTATTACATTGCTTCTTAGTTCTATTTAGCTAATTAAAAAATTGGCTGAACTCTGAGGACACATAGAACAACAAATTCTTATCTTAATTATCTTAAATTCTTATCTTAATTTTCTTATCTTATCAAAATCTTAATTTAAATTAAAATTATTCTCGGAAAAAGAAATTCATACCAACATATGCAGGTGGGGATATATTTGGATATGAAGGTTACATAAAAACAAAATATATCAATTTTTAAAACCAAGTTCTCTGCCTGTTATTTGCCTTCTGGTTTCCATTTTGGGTGCTTTTGTTCCCAAATTCTGTTCTCATCCTCACTTACCATATTGGTTCTCTTTGCATATACCTGCCTAGCTACCCTCACAGTCACCTGCCTCCTCTATTTTCTCCTTTACTTACTCGTCCTGTTTTCGTCATTCATTTTTTCCCTCACTTGCAAATATGCCACTCTGCTCAGATTTCTGGCATCATGGACACAAAAATTGAACATACTGTCACTTGGTTTACCAGCCAGTACTTTTAAAAAGTGGCAAGCTGTCTTCCACTTGGACACCTTCATTCAGTATAGAGCCATCTGGGACAGACTCTGTGGGAGAGAAGCATTTAGGGACCCAACAAAGGCTCAACAAAGAGACCCTTGCATTGTGTAGGAAGTCACTCTGAGAGATGAAGCCTAATTCCATTCCAGCCCCCATGAGCCTTTGGTTTCCTTTATGGTATCGGCAGGAGACTGCTGATGGAAACCTTTTCACATACTGCACCCTCTATATCATCTAACTTTTTCTCTTTGAAGTCTGAAAACCTTATATCTGCTTTCTTTGTGTTATTTGAAATCGACTTTGCACAGTAGAAATGTCATATAAGTGGAAATCGAATGGCTAACAGTGCTTTGTGTGCCAACATGTTGGCAGCCTGGGTTAGCCTGGCCTGGAGTAAATGCAATTTCTTGTGGAAAGTGGTTATATAGCTTTTTCTCACAAATTTGGTTTAAAAGGTTCCATGGATTTATTGATGGGTTAGTTATGAATTGATTGATATCTTTACATGAGATTGATATATTTGCATTTAGAAAATGTGAAACAAGTTATTTTAAAATGGGGTGAGCATACTTTATGAAATATTTGTGTCAAGTCATTTTATGTGTCATGTCATTTATGTGTCATGTCATTTTGGAAATAAAGTAGCCTAATTGCTTCTCTCATTGTTTTCTGAGAAAACAACTCAGGAAAACCAAGTCTTGACAATAATATAAAATTGAGGGTGCAAATATAGTATGAGACAAGAGAAACTTATTCCTATTAAACAAAAATTTGGTCTAGAGTAGAAGAAACTCCCAGTGAGGAAACACTCTCAACCAATTCAGATTGACAGCCATTTTGCAACTTAGAATCACAGGACATAGAAGAGGTGGAGTGATCTTTCTGAGATCACACAAATGGTGTGTGTCAAAGGCAGGACCAGAGCCAGGGCTTTGTCACTCTGAAACTGGTTCTCAATCCATCTCACTGATTTTTGTTAATTCCAATGAATACTGACTTGGGGAGGTGGAGGGGAGTTTGAAAGCTGTCTTCCAATA
Organism: Phalanger gymnotis; assembly: GCA_028646595.1. NCBI lineage: Eukaryota > Metazoa > Chordata > Mammalia > Diprotodontia > Phalangeridae > Phalanger > Phalanger gymnotis. The sequence goes on from CM053623.1 coordinate 257,359,027, forward strand.
TCTGAAAGTCTACCATGACCCCATATGGCAGGATCGGGGTAAAGGCTTAAGGGTTAAAAGAAGTCAGTTTAGGCTTGATGTCACTTGACAATCAGAGAGGTCCAAAAGTGTAATGGGCCATCCTGAGATGGGGTAGGTGCCCTTACTCCAGATGTCTTCAAAAGAGGCTGGACAATCATTTGTTGGGTTTGTAACAATGGGGATTCTTTCACATGTTGATTAGACTAGAATGGTTACTAAAGTCCTTCCAACTGTCAAATTTTGAGATTTTGAGATTATTAACCTTAATCGATGCTGCCTCATGGCATAGAGATGATTTTTCTGCTAGCACATGTAGATGAATCCCAAGTTCTGACAGACTCGGAACACTGACAGTCTCATGAAGTTCAGATAGACTCATCTTAAGGTTGGTGACCAAGTGATGAACACTTTGGGACAAAGCAACTTTGAAGTGATCTATTGTTGCGTGGAAGAATAGCAATCTCTGTGTGTGAAAGAGGTAACCACATCAATGAAAGGATAGATCATTAAAAAAGTATATTGAAGTAAGTAACTGGAGGCCCTAAATTATATTTGGCACTGAAACTACTAATGCCAGAATGAGATTCTATTTTTGGACGATTACAAGTCAGTCAAAGCTTTGTAATTTCTTTTCCAAAAATCCTCCCCATAATGGAAAGAATACACCGGTGGGAGAAGATTAAGAAATGAAGGAAGGAAGATGGAAAACAGAGAAGAGAGAGAATGATAAATTGTGATAAATCTGTCCAGTGGTTTCCTGTATTTCAAATTTGTGTGGACTATCTGTCACTTTGATTGTGATAGACACAAATTGAAGATGAAACTTGGATCTCACTGGAATGTTTTATTGAATTTGTTCTGAAACTAACTGAAGGGAATTGCTTTTTGTTGGTGAAAAAAAGTATTGAAGTACATTATGCTGGTGAAGTGGACATTAGGGAATGGCTTTGTAATCCAATAATACACAGGAATCATGCCAATGGTCTAGCCTGTTCTGGGCCTTAAAATCTGAACTGTTTGAAAAGGGTTCATGTGGCCTTATCAAGCCTCCAGGTAAAAGGAGTATATTCAATACCACTGTACTTTGAGTCATCTAGCAAGTTGTGAAGGTGACAGGAAGATCCAGGATGCATCACACTTTAGAAACCTCAGAGACTATTTCGGAAACTCATGACCTGACCAATTCTACTTTTACCAAGTGTAATGGTGGACAAACAGGTCTATTTCCTGAGGTCTGTCTGATTTTCTTTGGCAGGTAGGGAAAACTGTGTGAATGATTGTCAGGAAGAGTGGGGGAGATGGCTAGGTCTGCAAAGGCTGCCTTGAGACAGCATGGGTTTTTCTGACAAGCTCTCCTTTTCCCAAACATAACTCAAAAGTCTTTGGGGGCTGATGATGAAAGGAAATGGCTAGTGAGCCCAAGTCAATGGCAGGCATTGATAACTGGACTTCTGATTTTGGTAGTAAACTGATATTAATGGTTTGCTGAACACAATGATCTGTGAAACACTGAATACACAACTCAGAGTTTGCAAGGGGTAGCATATGTGATGAGACAGCTAAGTGGTATAGTGGGTAGAGCTCTGGGCCTGCAGCCAAGAAGACTCATCTTCCTGGGTTCATCTGGCCTCAGACACTTATTAGCCATGTGACCCTGGACAAGTCACTTAACAATGTTCACCTCAGTTTCCTCATCTGGAAAATGAACTAGAGAAAGAAATGGCAAACCACTCCAGTATGTTTGCCAAGGAAACCTCAAATGGCATCGTGAAGAGTAGGACATGAGTGAAAAATGACGAAACAACAACAAGTCTCACGGCTGGTACTTTCAAAAGTGATTTCCAATTAAGCTTATAAAGAAGCATAGCTGTAATTGATTTAGCTCCCTTTTTGGTTGTTTTTCAGTTACACTGAATGCTAACTAGATGATAATTACTAATATGGACTGTCTACAATCCTGAAATGATACAGTGGCCATTGAATAAGGGATATCCTTCCTTGTTCAGTTAGGAAGAGAGTTTAATTCAGGTTCACAGTTAAATCTGAGACAAATGGTCTCATGTTCCCTTTCGACTTTCCCTTCTTTGTGTGGTCAGCTCCAGTATACTAAACACTCAGAATACAACTGAATCAGTTTATTTTTAATGGGAGACAATACACCTCATAAGAGTGGAGACTGTAAATAAACAAAATCTAAGTAGAGCAGAAAATGCCCAAAGGTAGTGATGATAGTTGGCCAGGCAGTGATGAGCCAGAGGTGGAGGGGGGATAACTTCACAAGGCAAACAGTCACATCTAGGCAGGCAGACCTCAAGTGGGTCAGTGAGCCAGACAAAGCTCCTTGCCATTGGGCCACAACTGGTTCGAGTCTTCCTTGTCTCTCCTCTATGGGGGGAGCAAACATTCCCCATGGCTTTCCCTGTTCTGTGAAGCTTCTACCTCCCATAATTTTTTATTTCCTCTTTCTAGCTAGGAAAAAATGCACTTCCCATCAGCCCCCTTGATGATAAGGGATTACATAAAGAATTTAGGATATTTTAAGCAACAAAATGAAATAAACCTGGTGCTGCAGGTATGGCAATACATTAAAAGACAGTGACAGGGCAGCTAGGTGGAGCAGTGGATAGTGTGCTGGGCCTGGATTCAGGAAGACCTGAATTCAAATGCAGCCTCAGACATGTGCTTAGCTGTGTGACCCTGGGCAAGTCACTTAACCCTGTTTGCCTCAGTTTCCTCATCTGTAAAATGAGTGGGAGAAGGAAATGGCAAACTGCCCCAGTATCTTTTCCAAGAAAACCTCCGAAGGAGTCACAAAGAATTAGATGTGACTGAAAATGACTGGACAACAACAACAACTACAGTGACAACCACAACAGTGATAAGAGCCATAATGGTACAGCATGGGGAAAAGCATTGGATTTGAAGTCAAGATACCTGGGCTGCATTCCTGGCCTTGCCACTTCCTTCCTATGTGGTCTGGGATAAGTCATTTTATTTTTTTCCTCTCTAGTGCTATTGCTGTTGTTCAGTCATTTCAGTCACGTCTAACTCTCCGGGACTCCATTGGGGGTTTTCTTGGTAAAGATACTGGAGTGGTTCGCCATTTCTTTCTCCAGCTCATTTTCCAGATAAGGAAACTGAAGCAGAAAGGGTTAAGTGATTTGCCCAGGGTCACACAGCCAGTAAGTGTGCTGAGGTGGCATTTGATGGCAAGAAGATGAGTCTTCTTGACTCCAAGCCTGCCATTCTGGGCACTATGGCACTACCTTGCTGCCTTCAGTGTGCTTAGCTTAGTGGTAAAATCAGGGAGTTGGACTGGATTATCCTTAAGGTCCCTTCCAACTCTAAATCTACGATCCTATGACAACTGAAAATGCATCCAAAGGCCTATGAGATGCAGCGATATATGGGAGACAGCATCCAGATTTGTAGTTGAGAAGGCTTGGGTTCATGTCCTGCCTCTGACACCCAGGTAACAGTGTGATCCTGGGATGTTATTGTTGCTTCTTGGATTTCTGTTTCCTCTTCTGTAAAATCGGGATAGTAATATCTGTAGAACCTTCTTTAAAGGGTTGTTGTGAGGCTCAAATAAGAACATAGATGCATAGCTATTTGCTAACTTTAAAGTACTATTTACATGTCAGTTATTATTATGAGGAATAACACTATTCCAAGTCCAGCCACTAGTGCCATAGTGCACCTGGCCTGGAATCAGGAAGACTCTCTTCTCGAGTTCAAATCTGACCTCAGACACTTACTGACTGTGTGGCCCTGGGCAAGTCACTTTACTCTGTTTGCCTCAGTTTCCTCATCTGTAAAATGAGCTGGAGAAGGAAATGGCAAACCACTCTATTATCTCTGCCCAAAAAACCCCGATGGGGTAAAAAAAAGTCAGACATGACTGAAAAACTGCTGAAGAAATCTGGCAACCACTTACTGTCTTTGTTTTATGCAACTCCAGTAGATTAAGATTGGGAGCTAGGAGAGACTTAATCAAATTATGTTATTAGTATTATTTTTCAAAGGCCAAGTATGGCACTTTATTTGATTTTCCTTCTTGCTAGTTTGGTATATATAAGTACTTAGTTTGCAAGGATCTGCTCTTTTACCTAATTCTTAGGAATACACGAAATGAGTCTTTAACTGGGAAACATGTTCAAGTCCATTGTGAATCACATTAAGCTACACAAAGTACTGAAGACATCTTGGCTCCTTAGCCCAAGTCACAGGGTTGGCTCCATTGTGATTAAGTGGTGCTTCCCCCCAAAAGGGCTTTCATGAAATGTTTTCTACTGCTGGATCTTACTGTTGGGTATGTTAGGACTTTCTGTTCAAGAACAAGGTAAGCCACTTGTTTCCACGAGATCATGTTCTGAGTATCAAAACAATATTCCACAAATAATGAGTTGGTTGCAAGTACTTTTGGACAGTGAGTACCTTATTAAAAAATTGCTAATGGCATTTTAGGAAAAAAAAACCCAACAATGAATTTGTTCAAGATGAACTTTCAAAAACTAAAGTACATCCTTTTTACAATTATTGAGCCTACATGAGCCAGGATGTGTAAAATGTTCTCGGGGATGGTGTCTTACTGATCAAGACTGTTATTTTAATGTCTGCTTTCAACTAATGCTGCTGTTTTTGTACTGCCAAGATTTCAGTTAAAGAGTGGTCTTCATTTCTTTAGAAAAATATCTGGAATCTGTGATTAAATAGTGTGAAATCAAACAAGGTAGCCTTATTTAATAAAATGAAGACCTTTAAAAAATTTCATTTCACTTTGTACAAATTTTACTTCAAGTGGATTATTTAAACCAAAGAACAAAGAATACATGAAAGGAACCTGAGATAGAAGTCTTCAATCATGGCTACGGAGAAGGCTCTCGCTTCAGTGACAGTGAGATTGAGAGAATAGATAGAGAAGCCTCTGATGCTTAAGAAGAACATGTGGAAGAGGGAGAGGAAGAGAGATAAGATGTCATGGAAATAGACCAGGGAAATTACTTTAAAAGTAATAGAAACACTTTAAAAGTATGGAAGATAATGTAGAATCTCTCTCACACACAGGTCAGATGAGTGCTTGAAGATGTAATAATTGAAGTTGGTTTTATAAACGTGAGATAGGAGGAGAGAAGAAAAATCTGTTCCATCTACCTGGTGGAGCCTCAAAAATTAGGTGGCACTCAGCTTTAGAGCTAGAAGGGATCTCAGAGGCCATATACTCCAACGATTTCATTTTACAGATGAGAAAACCAAATCTAGTGAGATTCAGGGATTTGCCCAAGACTACATACATAATACATGGCAGAACCAGGATGTAAATTCTTGTTATCTTCCTCTAGAACTAATATTTATTCCTCTGTACTACCCTGCCTCGTAACTGAGGAGGGCCATAGTCATTAAATTAACACTTGACACTCTAAATTTGCTGAGGAATTTTTCTTAATGAAGATGAATTTGACTTTATAGCAATATATCCGTTAGTCTAAAGAATGCCAGCCACCTGTTACTTTGAAAGCTTTATCTTGGGATTTCAGTTCTTTCTCAGGATCATCAATCCAAGGAACACATGGTTTGTATGAAGAGATTTGGGGTTCAATGATAAATTGGATAGTTGGTCTCCCTTGTGAGAGGCTCATTCATGGCATTCAGGCAATTGGCTAATTGGTTTAACAGAGCCTTTCCAAAGAGCAGAGAACACCTAAAGGATTTTAGCAGGTTTCATCAGGTGGGAGGTGGGAATGAGAGAAAATGAACTTATCTTGATTAAAAAATTAAAATTTAATAAAAAAAATAATGTATAGAAAACTCACAGAAAATGTCACCACATACACCATTTGTTTACCTTATTTTGATTGTGTATTGATGCAGAGGCTGTTTAGAAAGCATATGAGATGCAAGTTTCATGGTTACCTAAACTTTATGAGTTTTGAGGGAACTCAGGGCCTTCTAATATCATAGATGAGAGAACTGAGGCCTGGAAAAGTCATGCGATTTGCTCAGGGTCACACAAGGTAGGGGGCAGATGTGGGTCTAGAATCCAGGCCTTCTCTCCCCAGCCCAGTATTCTTTTTACTGCACCATATTGCCTCTCATAGGAGTTTGTCAGATGAGGGCAAAATCAACCTTGGAGGAAGGGGGCAATTCTCTTCTCATCAGTACATGGATTGAATTTCTCTTGATCCAGGTAACCATATATTATGAATAGTTCTGTTGAATTTTGTGGCCATAAAGTGTGAAGTTTAAGCTAAAGTTTATTTGAATCAATCCCCCACCCAACACACACACACACACACTTCCCCACTCCTCTCAGGGAATTATGGGTGATTTTTGAGAGGATTCATTTCCCAAGTGGAGTTCCAAGTGAAACATTATTTGCTCTCTCTCTCTGCAAAATTCTCTTTGGAAAAAACATTACCTCCTTTGTGAGGTGGGGTGGGGTGGGGGTAGTTCTTTCTCATCAACAGTTGACAGATATCTGCCTTTAGGTAAATGGTTCTTAATCTCCTGCTTCTATAATGTCTTAATTTAATCTGTTCCTAATAAGCCATAACTAGGAAAGTAAACACCTTCTAATGCTTGCTTAGACAGTTTAATAAGTGGAATTGAGGTGCTCTGAGATCTCACCCAGAGTGATTACCAGTGGTATTTCTGGTTTCCTAGAGACGGAGTGTTAAGTCCTATTGGACATTTCCTGCTATTCTTTCAGTCGTAAATACTATTCTTGTAAATTGAAAAGACCAATGTAGAGAGATATGTATGCGATTTCCCCTTCTCAAGACATAGACCTGAGGATGAAGTCATAATGAAATGCTGTTTTTCATAAAATTCACAATATGTGCTTGTGGTGTTGGGGGAGGTGAGGTCTGGATAAATCGTAGGTTTATAGGATCACAGGACCATAGATTTAGGGCTGAAATGGTATCACATGTTAAGAACTGGAGGAATTCAGAGACCTTCTAATCAGCCCCACCCCCTCATTTTACAGATGGAGAAATAGACACAGTGAAGTTAAGGGATTTACCTAAGATCATATCCTTTTATTTTCCCCCCATTAGTTTCCTTTCATGGAAATAATTGCTTATGATCATTAGGGGAAGATTCCAGATCATACTGTTGGAAATTTTTCTGTCCATAATTATTCTGTGATTCTTGAGCCTGGTTGTCTCAGCACTCTTCCAAAAGAGTAGCTGCTTCTGTTTTAGGAACTCCAGGACTGAGGACATTGGACTATTTACCAAAAGTCACAACTGATAAAGAAAAAAGAAGATTCCTACAACTTACTAAATTTTAGCTTTGTATGTTAGGCCACAGGGAAAGCAGAAATGACCACCCACTTGGAAGATAAGTGGAAATAGCAGAGGTCTGATATTGGGGCCTTCTTGAAACATAGCATCTCAGAGAACAGCTGTGCTCAAGCCTGAGGGAAGGTAAATGAATCTTGATACCCCTTATACCCAATGCCTACCTTACTTAATCTTTTAGATTCTGGGGCGTAGTATACAAATAGCTTCCCTTCCTTTCTGTAATACAATGAAAAGGAGAAGAAGCAGGAATACAATGTAAGCTATAGTATCAATGTTATAAATATGAACAATTTTGAGGACTTTTATAAACCAGTGAAGAAATGATCAGTCAGGAGAACAACACTGTAAAAAATACATTTAAAAACAGTAAGGACTATAATCAATACAATTACCACTTATGATTACAGAAGACTGATGATGAAACATGTTATATGTGAAGAAAAGGTGATGGAGTTAGGGTACTGTTTCCACAATCTGGCTAGCAGCTTCTGTGGGGGGTCCAAATCCACCCACAGCCAGCACCCAGAAAGCTGCTGGACAGCCAGAAAGCCCAGGTTCTTTTGATATGCCTTAATAAGGAGAGCA
>CM053623.1:257367039-257380138 GCA_028646595.1 Phalanger gymnotis
AGGCTGGGTCTGGGAAAGTTCTCCATCCCCAGGATCACATCATATACAAATCAATGACTCCTACTTGTCTCAGTGCTGAAAAATGCTCCAAGACAAAAAGATCCCACTTTATCTGCCCCAGAATCATTAAAGGCACTTAAGAGAAGAAAAGCAAAATGTCCCACCTTAATTACTATTACATAATGATGTTAATGTTACACTTAATAGAGGTTTGGGCCTGGGGCTTAGCACTTAGCAAGATTCAATGACAGAAGCCAAACTCTTCAAGGGCACTTGTTGAACTAAGTGCTAAGGAGACCATTTCCATTAACAACACAGGTACAGAATGAGAATATGCATATATGTCTAGCCTGCCATTTAGGGAATTTGTTTTGCCTGACTATATATAAATATTTTTTTTCTCTCCTCCCCTTCCCTTTTTTCCCCAATGAGGTAGGAGAGACAGAAAAGAGTTTTCTATTAATTTTTTTAAATGGAGAGGTAGGGTATGCTATAGATGTAACTGCTGCATGCATTTTCCAATAAATTAACTGTATTATTAGTTTGACTTCACTGTTTTACTTTGTTGCAAAAGATCCCTCACAACAGGTAGACTTCAGAAAAAACCTGTAAAGACTAATATGAACTGCTGCTGAGTGAAGTGAGCAGAACCAGGAGAACATTGTACACAGTAACATCTACATTGCGTGTTGACTGACTTTGACAGACTTTGCTCTTCTCAGCAATGCAATGATCTAAGATAATTCCAAAAGACTCATGATTGAAAATGCCATCCACATCCAGCGAAAGAACTATGGAGTCTGAATGCAGACTGAAGCAAACAATTTTCTTTTTTGTTTAGTTTAGTTTAGTTTTTTCTGTGTCATGATTGCTCCCATTCATTCTAATTCTTCTATACAACATGACATGTGAAAATAGGTTTAAAAAAATCTCTCACAAAGTGGGAGTTATCTGTAAATGTTTGTAATGTAAAAACAAAACACATAAATAAAACTTAAACACTCAACAGTTCAGATAAAAGTAAACCATGGCAGTCAAATGAAAAAGTGGAGGCATAAGATTGCTTCCCTGGAAATTTTTGGGTGAGAATATAATGTACTTTAAATTCTAACCTTTAAGCTAATATTCTAGGAAACAGACAGGGTCAAATAAACTCAATGGCTAGAGGCAGCTGTGAGGTTTTTTTCTTCGAGAACTTGCGTACATGTGTCCTGGGCAGGAATGCTTCCACTGAAAACAAGGTACTCCATGTTTTATTTGCAGTCATTTTTTTTTAAAATAAATGTTGTTAAATTTATAGAATCCTTTGCCACTTACTTGACTCTGCCAAGAACCTGCTTTTCAAAAGTATTCCTGGGGCCAAATATGGTGGAATACTGTCTTGTGTGTGCTGCTCTGCTCAAGGAAAGGAAGACTAAGAAAAGAGAGTAAGCATTTATTAAGTACTTACTATGTGCAGCTAGGTAGCAAAGTCAGAGAATGCCCAGCCTGGAGTTAGGAAGATTCATCTTCCTGAGCCACTCAACCCTGGGCAAATCACTTAACTCTTTGCCTCAGTTTCCTTATAAAATGAACTGGAGAAGGAAATTGCAATCCACTTCAGTATCTTTGCCAAGAAAACCTCAAATGGGGTCACGAGGAGTGGATATGACTGAGACAACTAAACAGCAAATAACAAACATGTACTGAGCACTTTTTTAAAAGTGCTTTATAGAAAATATCTTATTTGAGCCTCACAATAATTATGGAACATAGGTACTATTACTATCCCCATTTTATAGTTGAGAGAATTGAGGTAAGTTTCTGAGGCTGGATTTGAACTCAGATCTTTCTGACTTGGTACACAGCACTAGCACCACCACCCAGCTAGTGGAAGAGGCTGTTTGAAAATAGGACTTGAACTGGCTACTTCACAGGGCTTTTAAGGATGTGCTATGTACATTCTGAAGTGCTCTAGACACAGTGTGCAATGACTGACTTTGATAGACTTGGCTCTTCTCAGCAATGCAAGGAGCTAAAACAATTTCAAAAGACTCATGATGGAAAATGCTATCCACATCCAGAGAAAGAAAAATGGAGTCCAAATGTAGACCGAAGCAGACTATTTTCTTTTTTGCTTTGTTTTATGTTTTTCTTTCTTATGGTTACTCCCATTCATTCTAATTCTTCTATACAACATGACTAATGTGAAAATATGTTTAATAGGAATGTATGCATAGAGTCCGTATTAGATTGCATGCTGTCTTGGGGAGGGGAAGGAGGAGGAGGGGGAGAAAATTTAAAACTTATGGAAGTGAATGTTAAAAACTAAAAAGGAATAAATTAACTTACTTAAAAAATGAAGTGCTCTAGAAATGTGGCCTATAATAATATTAATAATTTTTTTGGATTAGACCTACCTACCATTTCATTGATACAGGGTATAGGTATAATTATTTTCAATCAGCTAATATTATTAAGCAAGTAAAATATGGGCTGGCAAATAGCACTTGAAGCCAAAGGCTTTTTGTATATTGTCTTATTCGATCTTCACTTATTGGTCACTTATTATTCACTTGTCTCCCTGTGAGAGGAGTTGCTGTGGTTATAATACCTGCTTTACAAATGAGGACACTGAAGTTCAGGGAGGTTAAGTGACTTGTCCTGGCCCATACAACTAGTGTCTGAGACATGATTTGAACTGAAGTTATGCTGACTCTCAGGCCAACGCTCAATCTACTCTGCCGCTTAGTTGTCCCTACTACCTGGTACCTATTGTACCATGAACCTGTGCTGGAGCTATAAATACAAAAGTGACAGAGTCTCTATCTTTCATGAGTTTACATTCTTCTAGGGAGATCCAGCATGCCCCTGGGCACTGCATGTATTAGGGAGCTATTACTAGGTTATTAATTTACCTTTACCAGAAGACAAACCTTGGCGAAATAACTTCCCTTACCTTTGATCTTCTTCAATGTCCTTCATAGGGTCTCCCTTTCACCTAGGCTTACTTTGTCCCTAAATCAAGCCAGACTTACCCACCAGTAGTATCCCTCACTGAAAACTGGACTAAGCATTTTCTCCATATCTAGCCCTCTCTCAAACAAAGCATACTTCTTATGTTTGGGCATACCAGAGTCTTGACTTACATGATAAAATTGAGGCTAACCCATCATCACAGGAAAAAAAAAAACTTTTTTTTTTTGTCTCCTCTTCCCTTCTGTCTGCTTTGGTCCTTCCAACACATATAGTATTAACTTGACTCATGGAAGCTGTATAATTTTCGTATATTTTAATTCAATCTACCCTACAGAAAATTCTAAAAAATATTTAAAAAAGCAACAGTAGTCATCAAACAGGTAATCAGGCTGTGCCAAATATTTATTGATTGATGTACAGAGAACCTCTCTTCCAGAAATTTCCTGGGAGTGTGAGGGTGAGAGTGGGTAGAGAGCTGCATCTTGTTCTTAATCAGGTAGCTGCTGGTCAGAAATTGTGCAGCCATTGAATTAATGAACTTAGTACTTTTCAGCATAAGTAAGAAGATTTACCTCTCCTGAACTTGGAGTGGGATAAGGTACTGACATCTTTGGAACCTCTGAAACAATAGTGACATTTGAAAAGTGACTCATGCTAAACCCATTTGTCATTTTAAAGTGTGATTCTATGTATACTATCCATGCTATCCTATGGTGTACTAGAGTTTACTATAATACACTATATCATACCATACTATATTATATACTATATTGTAATATCCTATAGTATACTATAATATACTATGCTATACATGTTGTTGTCGTTTCTCTTTTGGGCTCATAAAGGAACAAAATTACTTTATAATGTTGGGGTCAAGGTACAGTGTGTTTGATTGTGGCTCATCGGACCAATATGAGCTTGAAAGGTTCTACCACAAGTCAGGCACAAACAGTCCCTTTAAACATTTGGGATGGAAATGTCTTTAAATTTGCCCATCTTGTATTTCTTTTGAGCTACTGTGATTCTGCTTTGCTCATAGAGCATAGAGCCTTCTTTGATGCAGGCATGCCAAACTGGGCAGTCCTGTGTCAGGGTCTCTAATGTTTCACAATAGATTCCAAAGTTCTTCAAGGAGACCTTGAGGGAGTGCTCGTACTGCTTCTTCTGACCTGTGTGTGAGTGTCTACCTTGAGTTTTCCATAAAATAGTCTAGATAAAATAGTTTAAGTAAATGTACGTTTTGCATTCAGACTATGTGGCCAGCCCATTGGAGCTGCACTCTCAGCAGTAGAGTTGGAATGTCCGGCAATTCAGCTTGAGAGAGGATCTCAGTGTCTGGCATTTATCTTAGCAGTTGATTGTCAGAATCTTAAGACAATTCAAATGGAGGCAATTCATTTTTCTAGCTACAGTGATAGACTAAGCTCTTTGAAATTCTTATATGTTAGAAAGCATTATAAAAATGAATTTGTTGTTACCTACCCATCCTAATTTCTTGTGAATGGATGTGCCAGTAAGGCAAAATGGGCTTAGTTTAATGGGTGACCTTGAGGAGTTTGGCTTTTGTTTATTTCGTGAAAGGCACTTCAGGAGTTTTGGCTTTTGTTTACCTTGAAAGTACTTTCACCTGTTAAGTTCTAAGCCCCAGGCCCAAAGCCCTATCAGGTGTGAAACCTGTGTGGGTGTAGATTAATGACTTAAGAGGGGCCAACTCGGGAACCAATGGTCTCTGGTCTCTGGTCCTTGAGGTGGGGCTTGAGAACGCCAGAGGCTTGGCTGGAGGAGAGGCAACAAACTATAGCTGAAGCCAAAGCAGAGCCGACCTGTGTGTGGACCCAGGAGTTTGAGCAAGGACTTGAGGCCAGTGAATATGATTTATGCCATCTTATTTTTCTGTGGCCTCCTGGCTACTCTTGTGAGGTGGGCCTACTGGGCCTGGAGGCTTGTGATCACGATGTCGGAATGGGGAGGCTGGTTCGCTAATTTGTTGCTCTGGGGCCTGAATAAATGTCTTGATGTCTTCTTCTTAGAGAATTCTATATACCTTGCGATTTCGAACCATTCAAATATTTATATGATCCTTTTTGAGATCATAAATTTGGCCTTCCTACTACAATGGATCATAGGAACTTAAATCTAGGGCTGAAAGGAATTCTGGCTTCCATCTAGCCTGACTCATTTTGACATATGAGGACACTGAAACCTAGCAGTTATGTGAGTTGCCCAAGGTCACACACATAGTAACTGAAAGAGACAGGATTTGAATTCAGGTGACTGGCACCATATGAAAAGCACATCTTTGTTTGTGGGTGAAGGGAAGCATGGAACAGGAAGGAAGGTAGTACAGAAATTTGAAAGACCGTTTTGGATGTAGTAAGTCCAGACTGATTTAGCATAAGGTATAGGCAGCTAGGTGGCACAGTGGATAGAACACTGGACTTGGAGTCAGGATGACTCTTTGTGAGTTCAAATCTGGCCTTGGACCTTTCCAAGCTGTGTGACCCTGGGCAAGTCACTTTACTCTGTTGGCCTCAGTTTCCTCATTTGTAAAATGAGCTGGAGAAGGAAATGGCAAACCATTCTGGTATCTTTGCCAAGAAAATCCCAAAATGGGGCACCACTGAACAACAAGAAGAAACAAACAAAAATCAGGTAACAGGGCACCAATATATTCAACCTGGCAATTGCTCCACCTGATTTTATTATTTGGTATCTTGCTTTCAAGGCATGTGGACACTGAAGATTTAATACTAAAAAGCATTAACATTTACATAATGCTTTAAGGTTTACAAAGCACTTTTCTTATAGTATCTTTTTTGATCCTAACAACAACCTTGTGAAATAGGTGATATATTGATTTCCATTTTGGGGATGAGGAAACTGAGGCTAAGAGATGTTCAATGACTTTCCCAGAAAAACATAGTTAGGAAGTATCTGAGGCAGGATTTGAACCCCAAGCCTAGCTCTCTATCTACTATACTACCCAGCTGACTCTCCTGGTTCTAATCCTGCCTGGGATGTTTTTGAGATGTGGTCATGGGCAAATCTCTTAGTCTTGGGGGTTAGACTGGATGGCATCTAAGGTCGCTTCTTGCCTGTAAAGGCCTGGGCATAATAAGGTGACTAAAGGTTGAGGATAACCATTGTCCCATCTTTTATAAACTGTCCTGGAGGAAATGTGTCAGGCCTTTAGATGGGGAAAGATTCTAATAAGTGATACTGCTCCTGAGGGATAATGTAAATAACGGAAGGCCTGGTACTTTATCATACAATGAACTATTTTATTTAAATGTGAAACAGTTTTAGCAAAGACACATTATGACACTATCCCTGTGTATAAAAACCACACTTATTTTGCCCAAGCACATGTTGCAAGTTATAAACATTCCCCAGCCCAAAGACTGGCTGATTATTATCAAACAAGAGACTCTTGCTGATTGCTTTGAAGGAATTACAGGCAATTTGGGGCAAAAGAAAGCACATTGGATTTGAAATCAGATGACCTGGGTTTTCATCCTGGCTCTGCCATGTCACCCGTGTGACCCTGGGCAAGTCACTCATCTTCTCTGGGCTACAGTTTCCTCATCCATAAGAAAAGAAGCATTTGGACTGAGTGATCTTGGAGGTCCTTTCTAGTTCTAAATCTGCAGTCCTATGATTGCATATTTTTAAAAAAAATACATAAAAAGCAAAAGAAAAATCATATATACTTGGCAGGGAGTGTTTTTTCCAAGTAATGCAAACCCATCCTAAGATGATATACAGCTCTTAAATAACTCATATTTCTATAGTGCACAAAGGTTTACAGTGTGCTTTCCATACAGCATACCACCATTACACTTTTTTCCCCTCCTTGAGCACTATGGTCTGGCCAAATTGTCCTTCTTAGTGTTCCTTAAATTTTCTACCTCTATGCTAGAATACTTTCCCTCTTCATCCTCAATCTCTCAGAATCTATAGTTTCCATCAAGGCTCAGCTCAGGTTCAACTTTCTATGTGAGGATTTTTCCTTATCTCCTACCTACTAGTATTCACCTTCTTAAGTCACCTCGTAGCTACTTTTATATACATATCTATGATCATATTGTCTCCCCCTCACAGCTAGACTGTAAGTCCAGGAGTTTTAAAACTACTTATTGATCAACTGATTGACTTAGGTGTATGGTGCAAATGTTATTATCTTCTTTTTGCTAGTGATAAAACTTAATCTCAAAAGAGTACTGAGATTTAATTGCTGTCTCGCAGCTGTTAAGTGTTGATCTCAGATCCAAGTCTAGTTCTTTTGACTCTAGTTATGACTATTCTTTTCATAATAATGTTGTTTTCTATCTTTTGGCTGGCATAGAGCTATGCTATTCTGACCAGACCATTGCCTTGTGACTCCAAACCCTTGTGAGAGGGTTCTATAGGGTAGAATGGAGGGCTAATAGAGACAGAAGCTATATGGAATCATAAAGAAGACATGAGTAGAAACAAATTTTAAGTTTTGACTCGGTTATTCTAAGGGTTTTCAGTGGGGGTGGGGGTGGGTTTCCGTTTCCACATGTGGTTTGACTTCTGCCTCAATTGGTAGTATTTCTTGGATCTAGCTGGCATCATGGGACTCACCAGTCATGGCTATGCCTATGGTTACAATGATGATAAACAATAAAGCTGGATTCTAGTCATCTGCCTTTTACCCAGTGGCTGTGGTGTCTTTGATCATGTTGCTAGTTAGTTGCAATTCTTTAGGCGTAATGCTTCTGACTCCATACCTGGTGCTCTTGCTACTTCTTACTCTCATGGCCTGTAGTACTCATCGTCTAGGGCAATTTCTCCATCCCTGGTCTACGGTATGCCTCTCTCTTTTATTGTTTCTTTCTGCAGCTAGATTGCAAGTCTTTGAGGGCAGATACCATATCATATATCTTTTGGGGGGGGGGCAGAGCCTGTTTTAAATTGTATAAGTTTCACCATCAAATCTGTTAAATACACTTACCTTTTAAAAACTTTGGCCAAAATAAGAAATGATATTCAAAGAAATTTGGGAATGGCATATTAAATTTTTGTTTCTTATATTTTGTATATTTGCAATTAATACAAAGTCTGTCATGCCCTTTCCCCAGCCCATAACCCCCTGGAATGATTTTTCAGTTTGTCTCTCTTATGTCTTGCTCACTCTAATGTATCTTTAACATCAGAAGATCTAGGTTCCCTGAGAAAGAGCACCACTATGTTCTAAACTTTCTCAGTGATAGCTGAGGCAGTTGGTGGCACAGTCCTGGAGTCAGGAAGACCCGCGTTCAAGTCAGCCCTTAGATATTTACTAACTGTATGATGCTGGGCAAGTCACTTAATTTCCATTTGCTTTAGTTTTTTCAACTGTACAATGAGGATAATAATAACCCCTACCTCACATTGTTATGAGGATCAATGAAATGATATTTCTAAAAGTGTTTAGTTCAATGACTGGCAGAGTAGGGCTATATGAATCCTTAATTCCTTCCTCCCCTTGAGAAGGACCTCCCCTTGAGAAGGAATGCATTCTAAACTCTCTCAGTCCAAGAGGTAATCCTGTTATAGTGTTATATGTTATTCCTACTAACCACTTTGTGTGATTCTCATGCACCCCAAACCAGCCACTCACAATGATGACATCATTACTTCTTTTTCCCCCCAAGAATTAATGATTTCTTTTTATTCCAACCCTTGCCTGCACAAATATACTACCTGGTGACTACTATGAAATTATTATACAAGCCCCAAATTTCCTTCTTGGGTCATATGTCATTGCCATTTCCACTCATTTTGGCAGTTAATCTGATACTACCTTGCATCAATTTAATGGTTTTTATGCAAGTATTGCATTATATCTTAAGAGTGCTTAAATATGTCCTAAAGGACATGGGGAGGGCTCACTGTTTTAGAAAGACAATATCATTACAGACTCTCATGTATAAAAAATCTCCTGCTTCCTTCTTCCTGGCCACCTGGGAGGTATCAAGCATAGCTACAATATGTAGAACTCTGGGGGAGAGAAAATTTCAATTCACATGCAGCATCTCCGACTGGTAGAGTGTATTGCTAAGAGTCCCAGCTCTGTAGGTGTGCCCGACTACATCCCAGTGGCTTCCCGGGGTCTGAATCATTCTCCATGAATTAGCAAAAAATCTGCTCAAATGCTCCACAGTAGAAGCCAGTCTAATAACTGCAAGAGTCATTTCTCTTCTTCCTCCTTAGAGCTTCTCACTTCTCACAACAACAGCCTGCCACAAATGGAATCACAAAGCAGCTCAGCCTTCCTTGGTACCATGCTTTTGATAGCTGCTGCTGACATATAATCTCATGGCCATAACTAGATTATACCCTCCCTGGGGACAAGATCTTGTCACATTACATTTCTCATAGTGCCTGACACAATGCTATGATTATGGTTGGCACTTAGCAAATATATGTTCAATTGCTAGGAACTGAGATATAGTTCACTGAAATTAAACTTTAAGCATAATCATAAGACATTGGTTAATTAATTTTGTTTGTTTTTTTTTTAGATTCTTGCAAATGTTCCCAAGAAGTCATTTCATTGGTCATGTCTAAATATTCTTTTCCCTTATACTAAAAAATGATTAAAAATAATAATTAATATTTGAGAGCATTTGAAAGTTTACAAAGCATTTTACATATACCATCTCGTATGATCTGCATAATAACATTGTCAGGCAGGTGCCATTGTTATCTCCATTTTACAAATGAGGAAACTGAGGCTGAGTGATTACATGATTTGCCTAGCTTTACTGTATCTGAGTCAGGTCTCTCCTTGGCTCTCCTGATTCCAAGTTCAATGCTTTATCTACTTCACTGCCTAGCAGCCACTCCTCCTCTCTTCTCTCTAGGCTCCTTCTAGAAGATGATGCTTTGTTCCTTTCATACAATATTCCTAGACAATAGTAGATCTTAAACATAATAATAAGGCAAAAGCATGAATAATCAATGTATGACGGTCAATGCACGAATCTGATTTATACTCTCACTTCAACGTTCTCAGTGTCTGGTGAAAAGAGCAGCTAGACACAGAAACTTGGCAGGGTGGAACATCAATGAGGAAAATCCTTGTGTTTGGGCTAAGTCACAACTCCAGACTGGAGGCCTTGATGTCATTGGTCCATTCAAGAATACAAAGCTATTTCTCTGCTAACAGCCCTATTCCTGGTCCTCATTGATCTCTGGCAGGAAAATTCTGCTTTCAAATTGATGAAGCGCTGATGAGTTCTTTTCTCTCTAAATCACCCTTAAAAGGATGCCGAGAAAGTGTACTTTTGTACTGGCTAGCTATTCCCTTTAAGCTAGAGATCTTCAAATCCCACTGGCCTGCCTCTCTTCCTGGGCAACAACATAAGAAGCCCAACAACTGCAACAATAGTTTGCATTTTATAGTACTTCTAGGTTAATAAAGAACACTACATATGCTATTTCATTTTATCCTCCCAAAAACATTAGGAGGTAAGTGCTATTACTATCCCCACTTTACAGATGAAAAAAAAAAGGAGGCAAAGAAAGTTTAAGTGACTTGTCCAGGGTTACACAGCTAGGAAGAATCTATGGCATGGTTCGAATTCACTTTTCTTGGCTTCAAGTCTGGTGCTTTATCTATCCACTGCACCAAACCCAGTTAGCTTTTTACTCATCAAGATTCTGCATCACCTAGTACACTGCCAGCCAGCACAATAGCAAATCACATGCAAAGCCCGTATTCTCCTTTTCCTTCTGAAACCAGAGAGGGCAGTAGAGAGCAACAGGCAGCTTTGAAAGGCTTCACATCTCTCCCATTGTAGAAGGCACGAGAGGGTAATTCATCAATCTAATGAGCTGCAGCCTTTATCTAGCCAATCAGGAAACTAGTAGCTGATGTCCATCGACTCTCCTTTTGGCAATTTCTTCACCACCCCTGGTAGGTTCTTCCCTACTCTCAGGTGTTTGACACAGAACCTTTTGATACCAGTAACTCACATTTTGGTTATGTGTATTTATTTTTTGTCTAGTTATAAAACCAGCAGGGATTATTAAATTATCCCATAGTCTCAGAAAATTTACTTGACTTATCAATTTTCTGAGTTTTAACCTCTTAATACTTAAAAAAGTTTTATGCAAATGAGCTTGTTAGTTCTCAAATTCTCCTCTCAGTAGTCTATGTCTCTGAAAATGGTGTTTCTTCACACTTACATTTTAAGCATTTTTTAAGTAAATAAAAGTTCTATATAGTCAGTCAGAACAAGACCTGGAGCTAACCATGGGTCAGATCATGAGCTTCTTATTGCAAAATTCAGACTTAAATCGAAGATAGTAGGAAAAACTTCAAACTATGTACATAAGGCTTAAATAACGTCCCTTATGAATATAAAGTGGAGGCAATGAATAGATTTGAGGGATTAGATCTGGTAGAGTGCCTGAAGAACTGTGGACAGAGCTTTGCAATATTGTATAGAAGGCAATAATAAAATGTATTCCAAAGAAAAAGAGGAGCAAGAAAGCGAAATGACTGATGAGGCTTTACAAATAGCTGAGGAAGGAAGGAAAGGGAAAGGGAAAAGGAAAAGATATACCCAAAAGAATACAGAATTCCAGAGAATAGCAAGGAGAGAGAAGGTTTTTTTTTTTTTTTTATGAGCAATACAAAGAAATAGAAGAAAATAGTAGAATGGGAAAGACAAGATTTTTCTTCAAGAAAATTAGAGATATCAAGGGAAAGTTTCATGCAAAAAAATGGTTATGATAAAATACAAAAAATGGTAGGTATTTAACAGAAGTAGAAGAAATTAAAAAGAGGTGGCAAGAATATATGAAAGAACTATACAAGAAAGATCTTCACATCACCAATAACTATGATGGTATGGACAAATATCCTGGAGAATGAAGTGAAGTGGGCCTTAGGAAGCATTTCTAACAATAAGGTTGGTGAAGGTGATGGAATTCCAGCTGAGCTATTTAACCCTGAAAGATGATGCTGTTAAAGTGCTGTACTCAATATGCCAGCAAACTTGGAAAACACAAATGAATTGGAAAAGATCTATTTATGTCCCAATCCTAAAGAAGGACAATGCCAAGGAATGTTCAAATTACTGAACAATTGCACTCATTTTACACGTGAGCAAAGTTATGCTGAAGATTCTGCAATCTAGAGTTCAGCAATATATGAATTGAAAATTACCAGAAGAGCAGGCTGGTTTTCAAAGAGGCAGAGGAACTTGAGATCAAATTGCCAACCTTTGTTGGATTATGGGAAAAGCAAGAGAGTTCTACAAAAACATCTACTTCTGCTTCATTGACTACACTAAAGCTGTTGACTGTATGGGTCACAACAAAATGTGGCAAGTCCTCAAAGAGAGGGAAATACCAGATTATCTTACTTGTCTCCTGAGAAACTTTTATGCAGGTCAAGTTAGAACTTAACAACAGAAGATGGTGGCTGGAAAGCAGGAACTTGTGTGAGCTCTCCCCCAGATCCCTCCAAACCCCTGTAAAGATGGCTCTGAACAAATTCTAGAGCTACAGAACCCATGAAATATCAGAGAGAAGCAGGGCTCCAGCCCAGGAAAGCCTGGATGGTTGTAGGGAAGGGTCTATCACATGGAGATGGGAGCAGAATGGAGCAGAGCCCAGCGTGAGCTGCACCAGGACCAACCAGACCGGAAGCCAGGTGGAACAGGCCACAGGGCCCTGAATCATTGAGCTGTGGCAGTTACCAGATTTCTCAACCCACAAATGCCAAAGACAACAGAGAAGGTTAGTGGGTAGAACTGCTAGAACAGAGTGAAAGGGGTCTGTGGTCAGCCCCAGCCCTGGGGTTGCTTCAAGTTGCAGTTGCAGTTGCAGTTGCTTCGAGCCCCAGGCTCACCAGGTGGGAGGAATTATGCAGCAGATCAGAGCAGGAGTGTAGAGCTTGCTTGGATCTGAGTCATGGTCTGGGTTGGCTGTTCTTAGGGGAGGAGGCATGCTGGTGTGGCAGAATTTACTGTATAGAAGTAGCTCTGAAAACAGCAGCACAAGACCCCTACAGCTTGGGCCAAAGTACTCTCTACTTTACAAGCAGTCACACTCTGACGAAAGGGTCAAGTGATTGGCTGGGAACATGAACAGGCAGTGAAAATGGACTCATATTCAGAAT
>CM053623.1:257380638-257400490 GCA_028646595.1 Phalanger gymnotis
GTTTTCACCTCCTGGCCATGTTCCCAGCCAACTTACTTGACCCTTGAGTTTTTCAGGGAGGTATGACTGCTTGTAGACTAAAGAGTTCTATGTTCCACGCTTGGGAAGATGCGCTGCCACACCAGCACTCCTCCTTCCCCAAGAACCCCCAACCTGGACTGGGCTTAGATCTTCAGCAGGCTCTTCACTCCTGCTCTGATCAGCCACTTAATTCCTCCCACCAGGTGGGCCTGGGGCCAGAAGCAACTGCAGCTGTAGTTCTGTAGCTGCCCCACCTCTGCTGCCCCAGGGGCAGTAGCCGAACGGCAAACTCAGTCCCTGCAGCTTTTCCCACTAACCTTCTCTGTGGTCTTTGCTGTTTGTGGGTTGAGAGTTCTGGTAAATGCCACAGCTCACTGATTCAGGGAGCTAGGGCACACTCTACCCGGCTCCTGGTTTGGTTGGTCCACACCGCCCATGCTGGGCTCTGCTCTGCTCAGCTCCGCTCCCCTCAGCTCTCAGCTCCGTGCGGGATGGACCTTACCCAGAGACCATCCAGGCTGTCCTGGGCTGGCACCCTGCTTTGCTCCGCCACTTTGTGGGTTCTGCAGTTCTAGAATTGGTCCAGAGCCATTTTTTATAGGTTTTTGGAGGGACTCGGTGGGGAGCTCACGGTAGTCCCTGCTTTCCAGCCGCCATCTTGGCTCCACCCCCTGAGCTGCTAATTTTTATTATTATGCTATGGACTCACTTCTTAAACTGCCCTAATCACTGAATGGGCATTGCCTCCCTCAAAATGAGAACTTGGGAAGACCTTAGTTTGAAAAGGCCAAGGTCTCCCACTGCATCCTGGGTCATCTCCAGTCATCCTGATTTATATCTGGCCCCTGGACCCAGAAGGCTCAGGAGGAGAAAGTGAGGCTGGTGACTTTGCACAGCCCTCCGTCATTGTAACCCAATTCACTTGCAAGACATTGCATCATTTTCCTGATGTCGTGGTCCTCTTCAAGAATGAAGGACAAACCATCCACCTTTATGCTATGGGTAAAATGTGGATATTAAGTTTGTAACTTTTTGATGTTCTCTAAGGAGGTTTCTTTCATTACAATCTTACTCTTCAATCCTATGCCTCATGGCACAGAGGTGATTGAATCTGGGTTCTCAGGCTATGTAAAGCGTGCACAAGCTAGAAAGGTTTCAGGTGTGGGCATGGCCAAAGAATGTTGTCTCCTGACAGGCCCATCCCCAGAATGGTAGCCACTTACTGGTGATGTAAAAAAAATTGGCCATTAAAATTACTAAATTATTATTAAATATTTGTTAAAATATCTAAAACATCTACTAATCTGAGGCTTGTTTACAGTCTCATTCAGGGCAAGCAGGCCTCACACTGATAATATTTTGGCTGTTTTATATTGAAGCTGTACAGATAGTATTTGCAATGTTTTCATATGGCCAAGGAAACTCAGCCTTTTGTGTTTTATCTAAATATGTGATGAGTTCCCAGTTTGGAGTCTTCCTTTTGAAAATGGAGCTAATAATACTTTCAGAGATAGGCAGCATGGGATAGTGGCAGCTAAGCGGCACAGTAGATAGAGCACCTGGCCTGGAGTCTGGAAGACCTGAGTTCAAATCTGGCCTCAGACACTCACTAGCTATGTGACTCCACGCAAGGCATTGAACCCTGTTTGCCTCAGTTTCCTCATCTCTAAAGTGAGCTGGAAAAGGAAATGGCAAACCACTCTAGTATCCTTGCCAAGAAAACCCCAAATAGGGTCAGATACAACTGAAATTACTAAACAACAAAGCATAGTATGACAGAAGTCCCCAAACTTATTTGGCCCCCTTTTGAAAAAAAAATTATTCATCGACCTCCCGGAAATCTACTTTCTTTAACCTTTTAATGTTTTTTTTTTATTTGCATCACTTCCAAAAAATGTAATTTTTTTAAATGACATCTTAAATTTAATAATTTATTGTAAATTTGTAGGTTTTTTCACACATTGAAATTTTGATGATGCAGTATTGCATATAGTATCATATTGTAACAAGTCATTACAGGAATATATTCCTACTGATGCATGCTGGACTTCCCAACAATGTGCAACAAACTTGCCTGCTTGTTAAAACCTGTTGGCAGACTTGACCACTGATAAGTTATAACTTGCATTTTGTGTGTTTATTTGGAAAATGATGTAATCACTATGGCTTTAAGTCTGTTACACAACAAATGAAACACGTATGAACAGTTTTTCGAAATTTTCTTATCTTCTCTTCTTTCCCCCTTATTTTTATTTAAGGATCCTCAATTGTACCTGAGTCTACTACTGCCCTCCGGATTGTTCTAGCACCTCCCAGGTAGTGGTATGGCCCACTTTGGGAACCTATACATACAGATAGAGAGCTAGCCTCAAAGTTATGAAGACCTGGGTTCGAGTTCTACCTCTCACATTTATTGATTTCATCACCCGCAGCAGCGCAAGTCTCTTAACCCCTCAAAAGAGTGCCCCAGGCAGCTCATTCTAAGTTTCAGGTAAGTTCATAGGACTGCAGAGTTAGACCTAGAAGGAACCCTTGGGGACCATCAAATACAATGCTTTCATTTTACAAATGAGAAAGCTTTGGCCCATGGAGGTTCACTGATCAAGGTCAAACAGCTCAGTCTGAACAGATAACTCAGTCTGAAGTGGAACTTTCTGACTCCACGTCCAGCGCCCTATCCACAACTCTGTGCTGTCTCCATTTGTTGTTGTTTGGTCACTTCAGTTGTGTTCAACTCTTCATGACCCCATTTGGGGTTTGTAATGACAAGCATAATAGGATAGGTTGTGAATGTTTTGCCTTAGTGCTGAGATGGGACCACAAAATGTACTGCCTCTGTGGTTTCAGGATCCATGGCTATTTAGATTATGTTAAAGCCAAGGATCCTGGTGGGGTGGAAATGTTAAGGCAATCAGGCTTTTCGCTGTTCTTCCCTTTTGGGATGCTAAGACTATCAAGTCTCCCCTTTGAATTGGTGGGAAACCTTTTGCTGTCTTTGTTTTGGAGTATTTCTCAGCACTAAGGCAATCAGGAGTCATTGACTTATATATGATGTGAATGCTGGGGATGGGGAACTTTCACACACCCAGCCTGGGTGAGGTCAGACCCCTCAGGGCTCTGAACTGGATATAATTGAAAGGAGCTTGGTGTTTGACTTTGGGGGCTCACTCATGCAAGGAGTGTTGAGATTCTGGGCAAGCTGTTGTGACTGCCCCCCGACTTTGCTAACCCAGACCCATTGGTTCTTCTCTGGTAACTATGTATTATGATTTGATCAGACAACGTCTGTCTGTTGATGTTTGTAATTTCTGTTTGTATTTGCTCTGAAGTTCAGGGGGCAGATTTTTTCCCCCAGAACTAAGTGAGTGATATATGTATGTTTGATTAAACTGAGATTATTAGCCCCTTGAAGTTGCTTTCCTTAGAAAAGCAGATCAAAGAACCTGTGCTAGAAGCATTCTTGTTGTTAGGCGTGTGCTGGTCTTTCACCCCCACAACAGCTGCTACCCACATTGTTGCTACAGGATCTTCTTGGCAAAGATACTGGAATGGTTTGCCATTTTCTCTTCCAGCTCATTTTATGGATAAGGAAAAAGGGTTAAGTGACACAGCCAGTAAGTGTCTGAGGCCAGATTTGAACTGGTGAAGACGAGTCTTCCAGATTCCAGGGCTGGCACTCTATCCCCTGCACCAAGTAGCTGCCCCCTTTCCCCATTGGCTAGTCTGTATTAGTCAAGGGAATTTCCCTCCTGGGAGTTCAACTCCACTGAATACTAGAGTTTTGAAGGGCCTAAATGAGATAGAAAAGGGGCTGTAGAATGTTAGCAATAGCTAATACTTCCATCTATGGAAGTATCAATATCTCAAAGCTACCATCATGAAAGTGTAGACAGTCTTTTCAGTACCTGAGCTATCTCGAGGCCTATCAGCTCATTGCACACAGACAAACATTGTCTTAAGAACCATGACACTCAATGGAAGCAATAGCTAATGTGAAGTCATCACCCATTCCCATTCCATAGGCCTCTGATGCAGATGAGTCAACAGGCCTGTGAAGTTGATTTTAACAATTCATTATGCTTCAGATAGCAGTGCCCTTTAATCTTAACAAATGGCCAGAAATAACAACACCTTTAGAACTTTCATCACTTGCAATTCTGATGTTTTCATTTGAATTAGAATCAAAAGGCATCCTTTGGCACATAACCCCTATATAAGGGAAGCTAATCCATCAACATGACAGCCTAAATGAAACTGAGACCCTCCTATCTTTGCCATAACTCTAGGAACCTCTAGGACCTCATGGTTGGAATAAAGGCACACTATTCAGCACTGTGTTTTTTTTCAATAATATCAAAAGGTCTCATTAAGATCACCTCAAAAATATTGTTTACTTAAGCAAATTTTCTTCATATTAATTAAAATTCTAAGAATTTCAGTGAATAAGATCTTTCTTCCACTACTCTCCTCTACTTCCAATTCATCATTCATAATTGACTAGCCAGACTAACATTACTTATGTATTGATCTGGTCACGTCACTCCCTTTACTCAAAATCTTTCAGAGCTCCCTGTTGCCTACTGAGTGATATCTAAGTTCTTTTTCCTGTCATCCAAGGCCCTCCATATCTGATAACACCCTACCATTCCAACATTATTTTACCATTCATTCCTCCCATGTTATACTCTCCAGTCAAACTACTCTACTCCTGAACATGCCTTTTGGTTTCTGGCTCCTAATGACTGATATATGTATATCATATCCTTCCTCTCTTTACCTGTTTAATTCCCACCTATCCTTTAAAGGTCATTTTAAATCCCCCTCCCTCCTCCCATGAATCCTCAGGTAATCTCTATTGTGCAATGCTATCTCTCTCTCTGAATCTCATAAAACACTTTGTATGAATTTTTCTAGTTCACTTATATATAACTTTATCTTATAGGTATTTATCAGGGCTCTACTCCTGAGTCTTGGAACCTCCCTTGCCATGCCCACTTAAGAAACAGCTTAGTGCATCAGTTCTTAGTACATAGTAGGTGCTTAATAAATGTTTACTGATTGATCCCCCTCCCTGTCCTTAGGCTCCTCTGATTGTTGTCTTTCCCCATTAGAATGTAAGCTCCTTGAGGGTATGTATATTTTTGTATATCATTCTGTATGTATATATTATGTGTGTATCTCCCTGGTACTTGGCAGGATTCCTGGCACATAGTAAGTGTTTAATAAATGCTTGTGGATTTGCAGAGATGTCACCTATCTCTTAACTAGACATTTTCCTTCTGGCTGGGCCAGCTGTGCCTCTTCAGACTTCACTTCTATGACTCAACTTCCTTTTCACAGATATTTTCCTCAGGTCCTAGGGCTTTCTCACCCTGAAACATCTCTCTGCCTTTCTGGCCCCATTCTTTTATCAGTGAGTTCCTTTTATCAACTTCCATTTAGGGGATAGCCCTAGGCCAGCCATGCTTCATTCTCCTCCTGGCTGTGTTTTTGAATCTCAAGGCTTATCCACCTTGCCCTGAACAGGTACCTTCCTTCTGTACCTCCTCTCATTCCCCTGTCTTTTTATGTTACCTTACCCCATTAGAATGTCAGCTCCTTGAGGGCAGGGACTGCCTCACTTTTGCCTATGTTTGTATCCCCAGAACTTGGCACAGTTTCTAGCTCTCAGTAAACAACTAGAAAATAATAAATTTAATAAATATTACCTGACTACCTACTAGACTGTTTCACGAGGGCAACAACTAAGTATCTTGAACTTCTTCGGTATCTAGGGAAGTGCCTTAAGCAGCGAGGTGGCACAGTATATAGGGCTCTGGGCCTAGAGTCAGAATGACCTGAGTTCAAATTCAGCCTCAAACCTTTACTGTGTGACCTTAAGCTAGTCATTTAATCAGTTTGTTTCAGTTTCTTCACCTGTAAAAAGGGGAACAGTAATAGGATGGACCTCCCAAAATCAGGGTGGGAATCACAAGAGATAATATTTTTAAAGTGCTTAGCTCAGTGCCCGGCACACAGTAGAAGCTATAGAAATGCTAGCTATTATCATTGTGGTGGTAGTGGTTGTTACTGGTATTAATTGTTGTCTCATGATGTTATTACTACTATTTGGGTACCATAAGCCATTGATAAAAGTTTATGCAAGGGAATGGGAGTAAACTGAGTTTTTTAATGGCTGGATAAAATATGTACAAATGCAGGAAAAAAAGGATGTAATTGCAAAAAAAGGAAATTTTTTGAGCAAACATCTAATTCATACAATCATAGAATCTCAGAGTTCAAAGGCTCTATTGAGACCATCTAGTCTTAGATGTATCTAAACAGCAAATTCCCCTGCCATCCTGACAATCTTTGTTTAAGAGATAATCTACCACCTTTCAAAGTGACCCGCACCTTTTAAACAGCTCTAATTGTTAGGAAGTTTTGTTTGTTTGGTTTTTTTCCTTTTACCAGGTCAAAATAACTGCCACTTTTCACCCATTGCTTCTATACCTAATCTCTACAGTGAAACAAAATAAATTTAATCTCACTTTGATATGACAATCCTTAAAATGTTGTTCAGTCACTTTTCAGTTATGTCTGACTCTTCATGACCCCATTTGGCAAAGATACTAGAATGGTTTGCTGTTTCTTTTTCCAGTTCATTTGAAAGATGAAGAAACTGAGACAAACAGAGTTAAGCGACTTACCCAGGGCCACACAGCTGTCAAGAGTTTGTGGCCAGATTTGAATTCGGGAAGATGAACCTTCCTGACTCTAGGCCTGGTTCTCTATCCACTCTGCCACCCAGCTGCCCTCTTAAAATAGCTGTCCTTAAAATGCTTGAAGACAATTCTCACATTTCCCCTAGGTCTTCTTTTCTCATTCTAAAAATGCCCAATTCTTTCAATTATATGTCAGGGTCTACATCCCTATAACCATCCAGGCTGTCCCTCTCTGTAGCATTCCAGTTGTCAATGTCTTTTCTAAAACGCATTGACCAAAACTGAACCTAAATTCTAGATATGACCTGACTAGAGTAAATACAATGGGACTACCATTTCCCTAGTCCTAGACATGATGCCTGTATTAATGCATCCTGAGCACACTTTTTTTACTGTTTTATAATACTATTGATTTATATTGCATTAACACTATGTTAAAACCACCATATCTTTTTTCATGCCACCTACTATCTCACCACACCTTGGCCCTCCTATGCTTGTGGTTTTTATTTTTAACTCATATAGGTCTTCACATGTATCAATATGACATTTCATCTTACTGGAATTGATCCATTTTTAGTCTGTTCAGATATTTTTAGATCCTGCTTCTGTGATTTGTTTTTCATCATTTACAAATTTGATAGGCAGAAAATCAATGTGTTCATCCCAACATATAAGCATATACTGATATTTTGGAACTGAGGAAAAGTTAAAGCACCATGTAGAAATCATACAAGGGCTTAAAATGAAGCATGTTTGTAGAAGTTAGAGAATAGTAAACCCAAAAAGTCATTTATATCAATGATTTATACATCTGTAAGTTTTTGCAGATCTATTGTCCAAGCACACATAACTATGTAGTTCAGAAATATAAGGCAGAGGGAAAGGGGGAGAGGGAGATTGTTGGAAAATGTCACTGGTGAATCTTGACTGACTGACAAGAAAAAGAAGTTTCAAATCTTAATAGCTAATAAATTATGTAATTTTGCTTTAAAGTTAACACAGTGTTTTACATACCTTTTCTCATTTGATCTTCATATTAAACCCTTTTATATAGTTAGATAAAGCAAACATTATTCTCCTTTTGCAAATAAAGCAACTTGAGCTGAGAAATAATAAATGACTGAACCCAGGTCTCCTAGATCTAAGCAGAGCCATAATAAGCAATTCAGATCTCCTCAAATTCAAAAGAGGCCACTTGAAATCAGTTTTTTTAAGAAAAAATTCATTGGAAAAGGGGGAAATCTTGGATAAGAACCTTGAACTTAAGGAGGCAAGACCTTATGCATAGAGAGCTCCTGGGACACTGCCCTGTAGGAAAACAAGACAGAAAACACTAGTGTCAGGTTTTTATCCAGGGGTGCCTATGCAGGATACCATGACAAGGAGCCTTGGCTGACTTTGGGGCAGGCCAGGCAGCCATGGAGAGGAAGCCATCTGATAGCTTCCTATTTCAGCTAATTGTTTTTTTTTTTCTGCCTAGGAACTAAGTTTAGTTGTTTATATGCCTTGAAAAAATCCCAATTCTGCCAGCACCTTCTAAATTTCAGTACCCTAAACTTAATTTCCCAGGGGCAAAGACCTCATGATCCCTACTGAATTTCTTACTCATCTCCCCTACTCCACCATGACTTTTGAAAATCACTCAAAGAAGAACAGAAACATCACTGACCAAATTAAATGGTATAAATTCACAAAGGTATCTAATCTAATAGTTATGGTAAGTGATCATAGAAAATTTGACATTCAATTTCTAATTAGTCCTAGTTCATACTATTACTTCAGTGACATTTTTCATATAATTGCTAATGTATCATTTTATAAGGATGACAAAATTTTAAAAGTTATCTCTTTTTTTTTAGTTTTATGTTTGAACCTCCTTGATAGTTCATTTTGACACAGGACTTTGACTTTGATCAGAAATCTATAGAAGTTCCTTTGTATTCTGTTGTCTGTGAACCTACAATCCCAGCCTTGAAAAGAAAAAGTGGCCAATGAGGGGGCAAAAGGCCCAGGCTATAGCTAACTTTTTCTAAGCTTGTTTGAGAGAGATTTTTGTTTTATTTTTAACCTCTATTTCACTAGGGTTCCTTTGAATGAATCAGGTCTATATGTGGGGAGGGACTGATTGGACAATATTCCTTAAGTACAATTTTGAAAATCAGCAGTGACTTCAAGAACAGGGAAAAAAAGGCATGTTGCTTTCTGCCAAATAGGATTAGGCAGAGACTTTCACCCCAGTAGAGACCCAGCTAGCTATCTGCATGACATAAGTGTTCTCTGTTAGCCTCTAGAGAAAAAAACACTCTTATTCACTTCCTCCTCTGTACCTGTTGGTCATCAAGTGATACACCTCAATTACAATGAAAATTGAAAGAGGTAAGAACTTTACAAACTCAAATTTAGAAATAAATCCACCTGGCCTACTATAAACATTCACAAATACCTATGAGACTCCCTTAGGGTGCTGGATTTTCCCCTTGAATAAAGAAATCACTCCAGCAATTACTTTACTTTAGACATTTTGTACCAAACGACAAATAATTAGCCTGTGATAAGTCCTTTTTGTCAATTGATAAAACTAGATATAGCCCATTGTTAAATACAAACATAGAGTTTATGTGTGTGTATGTGTGTGCATGCATGTAATTTGTTGGTTGATGCTTTGGTGTAATTTCTTGCCTACATTAGTATCCTATTACAATGCCTGGTGGTAGTTTGGAAACCTAGGATCTCTAAGGCTCTGCCAGAATGTACCAGGTTTAAAGGCTTCCCAGCATTAGGCCGGAAATCTCACAAAGATGAAAGAGAGAAGTTGTTTAAAGAGACCAATTATGGATGCATAGGAAACTCATTGACATGTACATAAGGTGGAAGCAAGCACAGGTAACAAAAGATGAATACGGAAGTATAGCATGGTCTCATAAGAATAACATCAAGAGGGCAGAAGTTGAAATTGGTGAGAAAAACAAATAAAAATGTTGTTGGGTTTTTAAAATTTTATTTTGTTGTGAGTTTTTAGCTGTATTGGGGAAAAGAAGAGAAACAAAAAAGGGATAGCACCACTGCTTGGGATAATGGGTGATGGAAAAGTGGAGCTGCCCAATTCATAATTTATTTCTGTTTTTTCTTCAAAGGAAAATTCTTTTTGGACCAGAAAGAACAAAACAAAGATGATTAATAGGGAACAGACAACTAACATAAGGGATGTGTGTGTATCTGTGTGTGTGTGTGTGTGTGTGTGTATGTTTATGTGTGTTTGGAAAGGGATAGAAAGAGGGCTGGAGAGGGTTGGTTCTAGACTTTGATTTAATTTGTGGAGGGAATACTTCCCCTACAATCCAGAGGTTCCCAAGGTGGGCAATACTGCTCTGGGGGTGGGTGGTGGGCGTGTTGGAACAATGGGGGTGGGGTTTAGTAGCCTCAGGTGCAATTCCGGGACATTGAATAAAAATAAGGGAGTGGTAGAAGCAAAAGGAAAGAAAAAAAGATGAAAATTTTGAGAAACTGTTAGTACATGTTTCATCTATTGTGTAACAGAGTTAAAGTCATAGTGATTACATTATTTTCCAAATAAACTCACAAAATCCAGGTTAAAACCGATCAGTTGTCAAGTCTGCCAACAGGTCTTAAAAAGCAAGTGTTGGCTGGTGAATGTGTTGCACATTGTTGTGAAGTCCAACATCCATTGGCAGGAATATGTACATGTTACAAGACACAATATTGCATCATCAAAATTTCAATGAGGGGAAAAAACCCTCAAATTTAAAATAAATTATTAAATTTAAGATGTACCATTTTAAAAAAATAGTTTATATTTTTAAAATGACACAAAGTTAAAAAAAAATTAAAGGGTTGAGAAACGGTAAATTTCCAGGGGGACCTTGAGTAATTTTTTTTAAAGAGGGCAGTATGCCAAATAATTTTGGGAACCTCTGCCCTGCATAGACTGGCAAGTCCTGTTACTTACAGTCTCAGAAAGTTGTCTGTGATATAAAGAGGTTGAATGACTTGCCCCATGATCAGTGTACGAACCAGTGTATGTCAAAGGGAGAATTTGAATACAGATTGTCCTGACTCCGAGGCCAGCCCTCTATCCACTACAGGCAGTAGTACGAGAGTATCTAGGGGCAGATATGCTTTGTGGGGTCACTTTCAGTGATCGCAGAAAGAATGTGGAGAATGGGAAAGATACCACAGTACTGGAAAAGGGTCAATGTCTGGGCTTTCAAATATGGAGTCAGCAAGTCATAGGCCTGTGAGTGTGACCTCCATTCCCAGAAAAATTCTAGAATGTATCATTAAAGGAATTGTTAGTGAATTTCTAGAAAAGGAAGTAGTGGTCATGAATCACCTATATGGCATCATCCACAACAAGAAATGCCACACAAACCTCACTTCCTTTTCAACAAGAAAGATCAGGGAAATAGTATAGATAAGAGTTTGCTTATAATAACTCCTGCCCCAAACCTGGGACTGTGAATTTATACTGACCATGTTCAAACTTGGAGACTTCTCACACAAACACTCTTTGCCTTTACCCAGGATTTGCCCTGAGACCGTGAGAATTCAGCTCAAGTGTAAGCCTTTACCAAAAGGAGGAAGGATCTTCCCCTCTGATTAAAGTACTTGAGCTAACAATACAGGATGGACTTCATTTAAATAAAAACAACGTAGAGCACTGAGATCTCACATCTGAACCCACAGACCATCAAGACAACTCTTTTATTTCTCTTATGGGCCTCTACCTCCCCCCCCCAGGAACCTCTACAATTATCCAGAATTATAATACTACCCTAGTTTTACACACACACACACACACACACACACACACACACACACACACTCAGAGTTACTAGAGAATTTACTTCTTCCAGTGAGGGCCACATACAAGTGACCTTTCTAGTCATTTCTAGATTTATGTTACTACCTTGGTTAAAAAAAAAAACCATAAAGATCTAAGTAGAGAAAATCACTCAATATTACTAGAGAGTAAACTTTCCTTCTGGTGAGCCCCATCTTCCCAAAGATCTATAAGCACTCAAAGTGTTGTCTGGGCACCCTTTGGGATCTCCAAGACACTTTTAAGGAGTCTGTGAGGTCAAAAATATTTTCATAAATATACTAAGATATTCTAATTTCTAATATGGCAAATATCAAAACTCATATAAGCAAAAACTCTTTAGGCTCCTCAATAATTTTTAAGAATGTAAAAGATCCCGAGACCAAAAAGTGTGAAAACCACTCCTCTAAACCTAAAGAACCAGTCCTCTAAACCTACTAGCATGGCCGTAGTGTCCACCAAAGGGGAAAGAATTTGGGATCAAGAGAGATTAGTCTCCCTGTCATAGTCTACATAACTCACAGTTTCATTGAAGGTCAAGGTCCGAGTTAGCACATACACATTGTAGCTCTGTCTCTTAGAGTTCCTTGACTTCTCAGCTCTGACCCCAGCTCCTTTTTTGTCCTAGAACTTCTCCCTATGGTCCCAGAACTCATCACAGTCTGAGAACTGTTCCTACATGTCCAATAGTTTTGTTCCTCAAATCCCTCTGCTTTTTCAGGACCTTTTTTGTTGCTCTGAGACTGCCTCTGTTTAATATCTCCAGACTATTGCTGCTTCTCTTTACATGAGGCCAAAGGACTTCCTAGAAGGAATGTGGGGCCACAGACCTATGAAGTCTTCTCCCCAAGTAAGTGAAGGCTATGTGTATGTGTCTGATTGAATTTATTTTGGCCCATATCTCTCTGGACCTTTCCAAGTCTCTAATTCCCTGTTTTAAAGATTCAGTTCAATGGTGCAAACTAAGTCTTTTGAATCTGTCCATTAATCAAGCAATTATTCTCAATATGACATTGAAGGGACAAGAGCACCCAGGTAAAGGCTAGTTCATACTCCATCAAGGAAATATCATAGCACTAAAACAAAGGCCTTACCTTTAACCTTACTTAAACTTTGCTTAAAAAGAGTTAAAGTTGACTAGGCTGCTTCAGGGCATAACCTTTAAGCTAGATTTTACAACAGGATTTGACAAAGCTTTTCATGCTATTCTTATAGACGTAATGGAGAGATGTATGCTAAACAAGAATCCATTTAAATGATTCAGAAATGACTAAATAGCTGGAATGCAATAATGTGAATTTGGAAAGAGGTCAATAGTAGGGTACTCAAGGGAGCTGAGTTTGGTCATATCCAGTTTAGCAATTTTATCAGTGATTTGGTTAAAAGCATAATGGCAACCCTATCAAGTTTTCAGAGGACATAAGGCTGGAAGGGATAACTAATTCACCGGGTGATAGTCAAAATCCAAAAAAAAAAAATCTTGATAATCTGGAACGGTAGCTTAAATCTAATTAGGTGACATTTAAAAGGGGGAAAAGGTTAAGCCCTGCTACAGGTTAATTCCAATAAATTTCCCAAGAACAAGCTAGTGAGGTGTGGTTAGCTACCAGTTTATCTAAAAAAAAAATGTTGACAATTGTAGTGGACCACAAGACCAATATGCATCAACTATGTAATGTAGCAACCAACAAAGCTCGTGTAACTTAATCCGAATTAAGGCATGTGTAGCGTCAAAGGCAAGGGGAAAGTAACTCAGCTTCCTGTGCTTCAATCACCCAGTATTTGGGGTATTGTGTTCAATCCTGGGCGTTCCATGCTATGATGGATATTAAACTAGATAAGATACAGAGAATCCAGGTGGAAACTAAATGGTCACGGGTCTCAAAGTAAAGATCATTTGAAGAAACTAAGAACTTTTAACCTGGAGGAGAGAAGAATTGGGGGTAGAGGAAAGGATGGAGGAGAACTAGGACATGATAGCAGTATTCCAGTATTGGAAAGGCTACGATGTGGAAGAAGGATTAGAATCATTCTGTTTGATTAAGTCAACAAGTTTTATTTAATTTTCATTTCTTTGATTAATGAGAATTTGAACAAAATTTTAATTGATTACTGATAAATTTCTTCTTTCTACAACTGTCTGTTAACATTCTTTAGTCATGTACTGAATCTGCAAATGCTCTTGTTCAATAAATTTTTGTCAATTTCTTATAATCTTTGAACATCAGTTTTTTAGCAGAAATATTTATATCAATGATTTATGTGGATTTATATTTTTCAACCAATTTCATTTTGATAAATTTTTCAGGCCCTTGGATTTTCTAAATGTATCATCATATCACCAATAAATTGAAATATCTAACCTCTCCTTTGCACACATTAATTCCTTTCATTTCTCTTTTATTGTAATAATTAGCTATTCTAATACAAGGTGAAATAGTAATAATGAGAATGGACAGTTCAGCTTTATCCCTGTTTTTGTTGAAAAGTCTCTGTTTCTCCATACCATGTAACACTAAATCTTGTTTCCAAAAAAAAAAAAAACACACTTTTTTTATCAGATTAGCAAAAAAATTCTTCCATTCCTCTACTTTTTGATGCCTAAAAAACTATGAATGGATTATTTTGGTCAAGTAAGTTGTATATTTCATGTTTTTTTTTTCAATTTGGGCAGACTACAGTTTTATAAATATCTATTTTATTTCCCCATCTTTGCTGGTTTAACATTTTATAATAATATCTGCTAATTTTTAATTCCTTTGAATTCATTATGATCTCCCTTTCTCACTTCTGAAATTTTACTTTTGCTTTGCTCACCTATATTTCATTAAATTCACTAATTGTTTATCAAAAGTATTAGTCTTTCCAAAAACAGATTTTTCATTTATGAATTCAATTGTTCTTTATTTTATCAACTTATTTTTTTAACAATTTTCTATTTTGTGTTTACATTTTACATTAAATTTTGTTCTCTTTACAAATTCAATTCATTAATTTTCTTTTGTCATTATGGATATTTGAGAACATAAATTTCTCTTTGAAATACTATTTCACCCTGCCCTACAGAACAGACATGATTCCATAAGGAGACATGAGGCAGGGGAAGGAGAGGAAAGGCAAAAACATATACAAACATATCCTTGTTGCATATCCTTGCTATGTTGGGACTAAGTAAACTTCTTTTTATTAACTATTCAATGACAAACCTGTCCTTCATTATATCCCAACAGTGAAATAGAATTAGTAGGGTGATGATGTCAGGCCCCCTCTTCATGATGACATATTCTTAGGTTGAGTTTTTTAACTCTTCTTTTATAGTAAAATTCAAGATTACATTTCATTTTTATTTAATAATTCTTTATTACCCACTCACAAATTCATGTTTTAATATAAAACATTTATATAGCAAATATAACCTGTCTCTTAGTTGAATACTGTTAAGGACTAGCCCTATTCCAACAGAAAACAAGGGGTGCCATTTGCTCTCTTACCTTCTTGTGAATGTCAGTAGGAATTCCAGAAGCTACTGGGCCACTTGGGGGAATGTTCCAAAAGTCTCTGTGATCCAGTTTGACAGTCAACCAATTGATTGAAAAAGAATACGATATTCCCTATTTCTTAGACATCAAAAAAAAATGCTGACTGCCTTCAGCCATCATCCTTATCCCCCCTGCCCCCCAACTCCCATGGGACCTTGGACTTTTCCCCTGGCACTCAAAGCTCTGCTAAATGATCTTTTCAACTTGTGTTGTCTGGAAACAAGCTTCCTTGTCATTTTTCCAGCTATCATTACCAAACCATAACAGGAGATACATATCTACCTCCTTTCCAGCTCCCCTTTGTCTTGTCTTCCTCCATTAGAATGTAAACTCCTTGAGGGCAGGTTCTATGTTACTTGTCTGTATTAGTATCTTCAATACTTAGCATGGTTGATGGACCACCTGTGTTTTCTTGGTGTTAAATTTTAGGCCAAAATCAGCACAAGCAGCAGAGAATTGATTTATAGTTTGTTGGATCTCAGCTTCAGAGGCTGCATTGAGTGCACAATCATCTGCAAACAGAAAATCATGTACCAACACTCCCTCCACTTTGGTCTTGGCTTGTAGCCTTTTCAAGTTGAAGAATTTACCATTAGCGTGGCAGCTGACCTTGATGCCATGTTCATACTCATTGAAAGCATTTGACAACATGGCTGAAAACATCATGCTAAAAAGCATGGGAGCAAGCACACAGCCTTGTTTCACTCCACTGGCAACAGTCAAGGCACGAGAACATTGTCTATTATCTAGAACCCATGCAAGCATGCCATAATGAAATTGATGTACAATACTGATGAACTTCTCTGCACAACCAAATTTTGACATAATTTTCCAATAGTATCAAAGGCCTTGGTCAGATCTACAAATGAGTACAGACCTCTGTTCTGTTCCGGGCATTTCTCCTGGAGTTGTTGGGCAACAAACACCATATCAACTGTTCTTCAGCCCTTTCTGAAACCACACTGGGTTTCAGGCAGATGACTATCTTCCAGGTGAAGGGTCAGCCTATTTAGGAGGACTAAGAGAGAGATGCCCCTGTGATTGTCACAAAACAATCTATTTCCTTTACCTTTACAGAGATGGACAATGGAGGCATCCTTGAACTCCTGGGGGATAACCTCCTTTTGTCATACAACCTGGAAAATTTCAGTCAGCTTTTGTATGAGCAATGGACCTCTTACTTTGTAAATCTCAGCTGGAATAGAATCAGCACCAGGTGTTTTGCCACACTAAAGGAGCCTAATGGCATTCAAAACCTCTTCTTCAGTTGGAGCTTCATCTAGGGAGGAACTGACTTCAATGTCAATCAGTCAGTGGACTCAGCATTGATTGATGATGGTCTGTTGAGAACACTATGGAAGTGTTCAGCCCTTCTCTCTAGGATCATGTCCTTATCATTAATCAATGTGGCTCTATCAGCACTGGGTAGTTGAGATGCGCCATAGTTCTTTAGCCCATAAATAGCCTTCAGGGCATCATAAAAGTGCTTTGGATTATTACTATCAGCATAAAACTGAATTTCATCTGCCTTCCTACTGAGCCAAGAATACTGCATCTCTCTAAGCTTTGCTTGTACTTTACTTTTGATGGAATTAAATGCTGCCTTCTTAGAGAGATAGATGAACTATCCTGCTGGTAAACCCTGTAGAGTTCTTGTTTTTCCTTTAGCAGCTTCTGAATTTTCCCATCATTTTCATCAAACAAGTCTTGGTGCTTGTGAGTGTTCTGACCCAGATGAGCAAATTCAGTATGAATCAGTTAGGCAAGATTCATGACCTTGAGGATGACTATGAACAATCCTGTATGGTTCAGAATCACAAAGTATGAAAAACTCTCTAAATAGAAAGAAGAGGAAGCATAACATTTATTTAGACACCAGAGGATCAAATCCAAAGACCAATAACTCCAATTCAATATAGCAGTAATTATATTCCAAAACCAGTAAGCCCACCTCAATGTAGCAACGAGGAAATTATAGCACAGTATTATAGCCATCGACCTGTAACCTTGCTCCCTGCTGGGGCCTCCCCATAAACACTCACAAATCCTAACTGCCTACTTGCCTGTATTCTCTCCCCCCTCAGTTGTCTGGTCTCTGAAGCTCCCTGGTTTCCTCTTCACTCTCTGCTCCATACTCTTTCTGCAGTAATGTGGTCTCAGAGTTCTTACTTCTCCTCCTTGTGCTAGATTCTGAATTCTCACTTCTGACTTCTGAATTTTCAGTTCTCAATGGCTACCTTCTGGGTGTATCTAATCTTTTTAGAGCTCGAGGGCTCTAAATCAGCAAAAGGGTGAGGCCTGAGGCTTAGTGCCTAGTAAGTAAAGGGAGTAGGCCTGCCTACAAACAAACTTCTAATCAAGCTTCCCTTAATTGGCCCCACCTGAGGCCTATTGAATGGATGGGAAAGATATTTAATCACATTATCACTACACAATGCTATACAACAACTCTCTGAAAACTGCCCACTCCTTTTCTGCTCCACTGTTGCCAACCGTATGATGACTCAACTTTCCCTACAAGTTAGCAACAAACTGTTCCTGCTCAAAGAAGAGCTCTAATTTGTTGACATTAATTCTTCTGGTAGTCTTTTTGCCTTGGGGCACTGCTTTTGCTGAATTCAAATATTTAGCTTGGAAAGGATAAGTCTATGATCAGTCCAGCACTCTGCACCACACATTGCCTTCGTCACTCTCATATCCTGTTTGTGTCTTCTCCTTACAATCACATAGTCTATTAAATGCCAATGTTTGCTGTGAGGGTGCATCCATGAAGTTTTATTGCATTTAGGTAAACAGAAGACAGTGTTGGTGATGAGAAAGTCATGAAATGCACAAGTCTTCAGTAGTAAGTGACCATTGCTGTTGCTGTTTCCAACTCCATTCCTCCCTTGGACTCCCTGCCAAGTCTGGTAGTCTGAGCCTATTCTAGCATCACTCAGAATTATAAGCTTGTCCTCCTTTGGCACATTGATGATAATGGTCTCCAGGTCTTCATAAAACTTTTCTGCTCCATCAGCCACCACAACACCATCCATATGTGGAACTATTGGTTACAGCAAATGGAGAACTTTCGAATGGTGTGGATAAGTTCACTTACCTTGGTAGTGTACACGTTGATAATGAAGTCAACGCACATATTGCCAGAACTAGCTCAGTGTTTAGGAAGTTCCAAAGGAAAGTATGGGAGAGAAGAGGTATTATACTGATTACCAAACCGAAGGTCTACACAGTCATTGTGCTGACGTCATTGTTGTATGCCTGTGAAACCTGGACAGTCTACCAGCACCATGCCAGGAAACTGAATCGCTTCCATTTGAATGGTCTTAGGAAGATTCTGAAGATCACCTGGCAGCATTAGGTACCAGATACTGAGGTCCTAATTTGCCAAGCATTCAAACTCTTCTTCAGAGAGTGCAACTCTGATGGGCTGACCACGTTGTTCAAAGGCAAAACATATGCTTGCCATAAAGACTGTTTTATGGAAAACTCACACAGGGCAAGCATTCACATGATGGTCAGAAGAAGCAATACAAAGACAATCTCAAGGTCTTTCTCAAGAATTTTCAAATTGATTGTGTGATATGGGAGACATGGGCACAGAACCACTCAGCATGGCATGCTCACAATTGAGAAGGTGCTGTGCTCTATGAGCAAAGCAGAATTGAGACAGCTCAAAGGAAATGCAGGACATACAAATTTGGAGTATCCACCACAAATGTTCATGTGGACTATTTGTGCCCAACCTGTGGTAGCACTCTGAGATTGTATTGGTCTGATCAGCCACAGTGGGATACAATGAAATTTTACTCTAGCACATTAATGTCATTTTGGTCCTCTTCAAAAACAACAACCACTTCTCACCACTTAGCATGGTATTTGGAACATAGAAGGTACTTAGTAAATATCTGATCTAGCTAATTAGTTTTCTCTCTCTCTCTCTCTCTCTCTCTCTCTCTCTCTCTCTCTCTCTCTCTCTCTAACTACCTATTTCACTAATACAAATCATTTCTCAAAAAAAAACACCTAACCACATAAAAGTAAACTAAGGTCCAGTGTTGTACTATTAACTCAAGCCTTCCTCCACCTCTTTTTTTTTTTTTAAGAAAGGACTATCTCTGATCTGTATCTCAGATAACTTGTTTTTTTCCCCTATCTTCTCTATACCTTGTATAATCATTCTGTTCAATCTTCCTCCTCTTCCCTTTTCCCAAGCCCAGCTGGACCACTGACCACAGTATATTTTTTAAATCCCCCAATGCTGATTGAATAACAGTATTGACAAGTAAATATTTATTAGAGCATCTACTTAGATTACCCTGTTCTCTTTATTTTTTTCCTGCTTGTCTAAGGCTCTAGGATGCTCCTGTATAGTCTGTGAGAGGCAAAAGCTGCTCCCATTCTCCACAAATTGTTAAAAGTCATCTTGATTTTTAAATAAGTCCCTTTGATATCAAAGTGAATGCTTACCTTTTCTAGTAAACTGATTTCTTAATTTTTAAAGCCATTCTCCACAAAAGTCCTCCTATACCTTACCCATTTGATTCTCAAATCTACTAATATTTATTAAGAGCCTATTAAGAGCCTAACTCTGCTAAAATCCTTATCCTCAAGGAGCTCACATCTACTGGATTGTGGCCTCATCATAGCATGAAGATGACCCCAGATTTTCAGTAGCTATGCTTGAGTTCTAACAGGGCCAAGAGAGCTAAAAATAAATATATATATGAATAAAATTTAAAAAAAAA
>CM053623.1:257400990-257436211 GCA_028646595.1 Phalanger gymnotis
CTCCGCTACCCCAGGGGCGGTGGCCGAACCGCAAACTCAGTCTTGCAGCTTTTCCCACTAACCTTCTCTGATGTCTTTGCTCTTTGTGGGTTGAGAGGTCTGGTGGATACCACAGCTCAGTAATTCAGGATGCCAGGGCACTCTCCGCTTTTCTCCTGGTCTGGTAGGTCTGTGTCTGGTCTGTTCGCGCTGTGCGTGCTGGGCTCAGCTCCGCTCCCCTCAGCTGGGTGTTGGGAGCTCCGTGTGGGACACACCTTACCCAGAGACCATCCAGGCTGTCCTGGTCTAGAGCCCTGCTTCCCTCTGCCACTTCGTGGGTTCTGCAGCTCTAGAATTGGTTCAGAGCCATTTTTTATAGGTTTTTGGAGGGACTTGGTGGGGAGCTCATGCCAGTCACTGCTTCCCAGCCGCCATCTTGGCTCCGTCCCCCGAAATTGCTTTTTCTAATCTCACTTAGCCCAGTTGTTCCTTTTGATTTCCTGGAGAAGTAGTTTATCTGTCTTTCAAACTGCATTACAAGTATAGGGTCCTAAACATACATTTGGTCTGGACCAAATTTGATGGGTGGATTTAATGGTTTCCTCACCAAACCCCCTCTACCAATACAGATTGGCAACTGATTTGCAACTTATAGCTTGGGGCACTGAGAGGTCTTACGACAGGGTCACACACCAGTATGTGTCAGAGGCTGGACATGAACCCAAATTTTCTCCACTCTGAGACCAGCCCTTAATCCACTCCACCATGCTGCTCAAATATATTTGAGAGCTAGGAAGACCTGGGCTCATGTCTGGCCTTTGGCACATCTTGGCTGTGTGTCTATGGGCATGTCCCTTAACTTCTCTGTGTCCCAGGCAAATCTCACACAATAAATTATAGAATAGACACCAACCTACTTTATCCATGTGTGTATATATGTATATATAATATACATATTATATATGTGTGTGTATGACAGAGGCAGAGAGAGATAAAGGGACAGAAACAGAGAGATTCTGAGACAAAGAATGGCAGAAATTGGGAGATTTAGAATTTACTATGTGCTTACATCACAACAGTACTATAAGATGATGATAAAAAAACTCATACACACATATGCGCACACATACACACACACTTAGATGCTATAGGTGGAAGGTGTTGAGACAATGAGACGATGTTGACAATGAGACAATGTTGAGACAACGGGAAAGTGTTGAGACAATGAATTGAACAGGAGAGAGAGAATAGGCCTTATGGCATTGATGAAACTGCATAATGCTTTCACCCAGAATCACAAGTTCTCAGACTTGCCAGGATTCAGCTAATCCAACCTGTATTTCTGTTTAGTTGTTTGTTAATCACTTCATTCGAGATATATGGGAAGTAGACTCACAGCTGCTGGAATATATTTCTTGGTTTATTGTTTTGAATGAAAATATATATATATATATGCATATATATATATTATATACATATAACATATAATGCAATATGTCATTTTAAGTAGTAGTGGCAAGCTTACCTTCAGTTCTTACAGTATTGGGCTACACTTTAAAAAATATATCCTGTTACCTGTCCTTGCTTCTATGTTCAGTACAGGTTATATTAAAATTTCAGTTGATCAGTGAATTCCTTAGGCATCTACATTGGTCTGTTTAGGCAACATCCATTTCTTGGCCTGATGAGAGTTATTTCTTTTTGTATATTTGGCTTTTAATTCTTAAGAACTGTTTTTGGAGGAGGGAAAGCAAGGCAATTGGAGTTAAGTGACTTGCCCAAGGTCACAAGCTAGTAAGTGTGTTAGTATCTGAGGTCAAATTTGAACTCAGGTCCTCCTGACTCCAGGGCCATTGCTCTACTCACTGCACCACCCTCTTAAGAACTTTGTATTCCCTCTCTATTAACTTCCTCTGTAAAATTGTAATCTCTATCCAATCTATTAGCTGTTTGAAATTTACGGTGCACATCAAGCTATGCCTTACTTTCTTTTCCTTTTCAGGTCATATAAAATAAAAGAGTGATAATGATCTTCCAAAGTTTCCATCATTTCCTCCGTGTTAGTGAATGTAACATTTAGAATAGAAGTTTCTTTTCTTGGATTCTGTTTCTGAAGTATGAAATTATCATTGAGGCAGGTTGAGAATTATTAGCTCTGCTTTAGGCAGACAAATTTCTATACTTATGTGAGTAATTGCAATCTTTTATCACTGGCATATCATGCCTCTGTACCAGGTTTGTGATCTGTTTTCCAAACTGCTCTCTTTTCTATCCAGGTTGTGTGCAATATACTATGAGGACAATACTGCTTCTGTTTGTGTTTTTGCTGGTCTTTACTCAAATGCTGTCTACTCTGCTTTCCTACTCTGGTGTATGGATAACCTCATATCTTTTCTTTGGGAAACTGCAAAGTTTTTTTAATGACCCAGTTTTCCCATTGAAACAAACACCCATCTTTTTAATACCAACACTCTGAGAGTGTTGCTGTATGGCATTGAGAAATGGAATACCAGAGTCCAACTTTAATGTGAGAAATACTCAGAAAGCAATGGTGAGACACAGGATGAGTGTGAGCCAGCTGTAACATACAATCAGAGAGGATTGAAGGATGAAAGGAGTAAAAGATATCATCAGAGACATACATGATGGGAGGAGAAGATGGACTGGTTATGTCACGAGGGAAACCAATGACAGGTGAATAGCCAAGGTTCTTTGCTGATATCCCTGTAATTTCAGGAAAAAGTCACGAAGACTTTTGGCATATCAGATGGACTCCCAGTAGTGAATTTATGGAAGTACATGGACCAAAGTTGCCCAAGATGAGTAGGCATGGATGGGTTATCTACATTGTTGGAGGATGGGTTATCTACATTTTATCACCAGATAGATGAAATCATAGATCCATTTGAGTATTTGTGTAATTCTCATGATGCTTCCTTCTTTCTTTTTTTTCCTATCCTGTTTCTTTTGAATAAGGTAGGTTCTACCAGAGTAGGGTATGCCCATGAGTCTCTACACACAAGTCTCATGTTCTCTATGAGTTCATCGCACCAGGCCTTCATGATATTTGTGAGATATATATTGATTCAGTCTTTATTTTACCTTGCTTCTAAACTATCCATTGTGCCTTGGTAAGGCCATTGATTTTATCATTGGTTTCCTTCTTGAATTAGTCTTCTGGGGAGTTTTGGCTGTCTATTGTTTTTTTTTCCCCTGCGATATCTAGCTTGGTGGGTGTATGTAGACAATTTTCTCTCTGTTTTCAGTAGAAAATCCTTTTGATTGGACTGTCAAGAGTTCGGACAAATCTATTTTTATCACCATTTGTTATCATCACTTGTTATTTTTATCATCACTCCATCCATGGTCAGAAATCTAGGTTTCTTATATTTTAAGCTTTGGTCCAGAAGTCAAAATCATATCCTCTAAGACACTATTTTCTTAACCAGCTTCTTATTTTCCAAATCTGGGTTTCTCTTCTGTAGACCTTGACTTCAATCACTAGCAATGATGAAAACACCAGCTGTGTTCCTTAGATCATTAGCTTCTTATCCAAGTCTTTGTAATCTTTAGCCATGCTTTCTAGATCCTTCCTGCGGCATAATTTATCCTGACATGAATCACTAGTACATGTCTTGGACAGATTTTGAAGGTGGGCAAGGAATCAGGCTCATGTGGTATCTAGCTTGGTAGGTATATGCAGAGAGTTTTCTTTCTTCTTGTGCTATATTGTCTTTCAGAAACTATGCAGTCCTTTTAATGACTGATGATGCCAAGTTTCTCCCTGAAAGAAAGGTCCATCCTGAAAACACTAAATATTTTTCCAATGGTGCTTTATGACTACAAAGCATTGAATACTACTCCAAAGAATAAAGTTGCTGTTCTCCCAAAAGCCAGTTGAGCAATGCATGCTGGAAAT
Organism: Phalanger gymnotis; assembly: GCA_028646595.1. NCBI lineage: Eukaryota > Metazoa > Chordata > Mammalia > Diprotodontia > Phalangeridae > Phalanger > Phalanger gymnotis. The sequence goes on from CM053623.1 coordinate 257,404,889, forward strand.
GTGCAGGCTGCTTGCAGCCTATTACCCACAAAGGATTTTTCAGGAAAAATGACATAAAAGATATCATCAAAGAAATGTATGATGAGAAAAGAAGGTGGGTTGCTCATGTAATGAGAGTAAAGGATAACAGTTTGCTGGATTCTCACCCATTAATTCTCAAGATCTAGAGGAAGCCTCACCCAAGAATTGGTTAGATACTTTCTGAGAGATTATGTGAAGATATGGACAAAAATTGTATAAGATTAGAAAGATTACATGGATTTTGATCTGTACTAGGGGAGGATGTTACCTACATTGCTTAAATCACAGATTTCTAAATAACAATTACAAATAAACATCTCCATCTTTATTAAGACACTCCAGATGTGGAGAGCAGTAACAGAGGGGCATATCTTGGGCTCTTTTCTGTCACCTCCTGGCTATACTTTCTGGAAGACAGAATACTTCTCTATTATTGGGGAGGGACAATTGGAACTTTATCCCTAAGCACTGAAATATAAAGGTCACTGATGGCACTTGAAGTCCTATATCCATGTAGGAAAAATTGAACTCAGTGCCTACTTTGCAAGAATAATTCATTTTTCATAGGAAGCTACTAAATAGCATGCTTTTCCTTCTATTGATTGTACCCTATCCCCTACCCTTGGTGATTTCTCCCTCAGTGACCTTATGTTTTGTTCTATCTTTTCTTCTCCACTCCTCCCAGCTAGATTTGTCTTAAAAAGTTCATCGGTGATGATATTTTGTGCTACTTGCTCTGATTTTTTTAAATTGCTAGTTGTGCCTCTGTAAATTATTGTTATAAGTTGGACAAATAGCTACCTTATTAACTCCTGGCAGGGAACCATCAACTGCTGCTGTTTGTCTCATCTTCCTCTTCTTTTACTGGGCTATCTCTTGGCTGAATGGTACTATTGATCTATGTCATCATCGCTTAGAGAACAAATATCTGCTTCCTCTCCACAGAGTCTACCTTCCTCTTCTTTAATAGCCTTGTGTCTGACACTTAGCTTCAAGTGTTTAGTGGTTCTTCTTTCTTTTTTTACTTTGGGTCATATTCCTCTATCAGCCAAGCTATGACACAGTCATTTCCTTATTCATCAGATCCCTTTTCTTCTTTGATTATAAAGGACAAAAGATGACAGCTGGGTTATTGTACTGGCATTCATGATATGTAAAAAAAAACCCCAGAGAAAGGCTTCCAAGTAACCTGAAAAAGTCCTCTGTTGGGAGAATGTACACAATAATTGCATTGGATGAGAAGCTGTGAATGGCTTCCAATCTATGTGGAAGAAGTACCTACACTGATGAATTTAAATGTCCACTGATTTCTCAAAGTATTTAATATTTACAAATATCAAATATTTAATATTCGTATGCAGTAAATGCTAATTCTAAGACTGCATCTCAAGTTTAAATGCTAGAGACTATCCTAAAGGAATTCAGAGAAGGGAGAAGGCCATTAGGAACTGATATAGATAAAGTATGCTATATGCTGGATCTTGCAGAATGTTTTGGTCTAAGATTGAGGGAGTGCAGTAGGAAAGGCATGTCATGAAATGGGAAGGACACACAAGAGCAAAAAATGGAGGAATACCCAAGTTACAAAGTGAGATCCCCTCAGTCATCACACCAGTACTTAGTACCAGTACTTAGAGAGCACTATTTTTACTCTCTAAGTAACCTAAGCCAAGATGATGTTAATGAACGTAACTACCACTTTTCTCCACTGTGTATCTAATTTATTGGCATGTAAGATACTACGGAGGAAAGTCACATCTTTTCTCTTTCTAAAAATAGCTTATTATTTTTATTTTATAAGTATTACTTTAAAAAAATATGTGTCCCTTCCACTACCCTTCCCCCAATTGAGTAATTTTTTTAAAGGCAATCTTTCAGTAAATATGTATATGATCTAGCAAAACAAATTCTTACATTAACTGTGCCCCCCAAAATGCAAGCCTTTCTTCATTTTAAATTCATCATCTCTCTGCCAGGAGAGGAGTGGCATGTTTCATACTTTTGGAGTCATGGTTTATCATTGTGTTGATCAGAGTTCTAAAGTCTTTCAAAGCTTGTTTTCTTCATAATGCTATTATCATTATATAAATTGTTTTCCTACTTCTGCTTACTTTGCATTAGTTCATAATGATCTTTCCATTTTTCTCTGGAAACATGTCTGTCATAATTTCTTGTGGCACAATACTATTTAATTACATTCATATATTACAGTTTGTTTAGCCATTCTCCAAAAATGGACACCTCCTTACTTTCTAATTTTGACTGTCATGAAAAAAGTCGCTGTGGATATTTTTGTGCATAGAGAGCCATTCCCCTTTCTTTGCTTTATTTGCTATATAGGCCTACTAGTGATACGTCTCGCACAAAGCACATGCACAGTTCGACGTATTTGTAGACATAGTTCTAATTTGGTTTCCAGAATGGCTGAATCAATCCACAGTTCCACTAACAATGTATTGCCAGTAACTAGTACCTATTTTCCTATACCTCTTCTAGCATTTGTCATTTTCTTATGTTGCCATATTCATCAGTATGATAGGTGTGAAGTTGTCTTAATTTGTATTTTAATAGTTGTTAGTGATTTTGATTATTTTTTCATGTGTCTATTGATAGCTTGGATATCTTACATTGAGAACTGCCTGTTCATAACCTTTTACCACTTATCTTTTGAGGGAATGATTCTTAAGCCTTCTTAATTTGAATCGCTTTCTTGTATACCTTTAAAATCAGACTTTTATCACATAAACTTGTTGCAAGTATTTTTCCCAGTTATGTTTTACTTCTAAATTTTACTAGATTAGATTTGTTTTTGCAGGACCTTTTTAATGTTATATAATCAATGTTGTGTATTTAATCTTGTGTCATCCTCTCTATTACTTGTTTAGTCATAAACTTTACCCCACCCATAGATCCAAAAGGTGATTTATGCCTTGCTCCTCTAATTTACTTGTAATGTAAGAATTCAATATCTAGGTCACATATCCATTTGGAGCTTATCTTGGACTATGGTGTGAGGTGTTGGTCTAAACCTAATTTCTGCCAGACTGCTATCCGGTTGTCCCTGAAGGTTTTGTCACATAGTGCATTGCTGCCTCAGTAACTAGGGTTTTTAGGTTTATCAAACACTACACTACTAGAATTGCTTGTTCCAATTTGTGGGGTAGATAATTTGTTCTGATTTCTCTCTCACTCTCTTGCTCTCACTCTTGCTTGCTCTCTTTTAACCAATACCAAATCAAAATTTAATAATCATTGCTTTGATGTACAGTTTGAGATCTTGTACTGATGAATTCCTTTTCTTCTCACTTCTTTTCATTATTACCATTGAGAGTCTTGACCTTTTGTTCTACCATAACTATTTTGTTATTATTTTTTCCTAGTTCTATAAAAAATTCTTTTTGGAGTTTGATGGGAAAGGCACTAAATAAGTAAATTAATTTAGATAGAATTTTCATTTTTATCATGTTGGTTCAACTTACCTAAAAGCGATTTTCCTCTAATTATTTAGGCCTGCTTTATTTATGCAAATAATGTTTTATAGTTAGATTAATATTGGTCAATCTCAGTAGATATATTTCTAAATATTTTGAGATACAAATCTCTCTCCATATGTATACATATATTTGTATATGCATATGTATCAATATATTCATGATAAAAACAAAACTCATTAAAGTATGTATATAGATACACATACATATACATGCATATTGTGTGTGTGTATACACATGTAAGTACTTGTGTAATACAGACATATAAATATGGATGATTATGGGGATTTATCTTATATACTGTATCTCTGCTGAAGTCAATAATCATTTCTATTTTTTAGTTGATTCCTTAGGGTTTTCTAAGTATATTATTATTTATGCAAAATGCATTAATTTTGTTTCCTCTTTGCCTGTGCTCATTCCTCAATTTCTTTCTCTTATTGCTATAGTTAACATTTCTAGCATTATGTTAAATAGCAGTGATGATAATGGGTATCCTTGCTTTAACTGTGATCTTATTGAAAGGCCCTAATTTTTCTCCATTACATATAATATTTGCTCTTAGATTTAGATAAATACTATTTTCTGTATTAAGAGAAAGCCCATTTATTCCTATGATTTTTTGAGTTTTTAATAGAAATAAGTGTTGGATTTTGTTGAAAGCCTTTTCAGCATCTATTGATATAATCATGTGACTTTTCTCACTTATGTTATTACCATTGTTTATTATATTTATATTCTTTATTATGTTGAATTGATCCTGCATTTCCACTGAAAATTAAATCTAATAAGAGTATACATTCTCTCTAATATCATGTTGTACTTCCTTGTTAATATTTTATTTAAAATTTTGGCATTAATATTTATTAGAGATATTGGTGTACATTTTTTTCCTCTATCCTTTAGTGTCTCTCTGGTTTAGGTATCAAGACCATGTTTTCATAGAAAGAGATTATAAGGGTGTTTTTTATTATTATTGCAAATAGTTCATAAGTTTAGGAATTAATTGTTCTTTGCTTTGTAGAATTCATCTGATACTGGATCGAATAAACTTTAAGGGTTTATTTATGTTTTTTCAATTCCCCCCTCCAACCCCGATACTGGAGTATTTAAATAATCTTTTACTTCTGTTAATCTGTGTATCTTATGTTTCCATAAATATTAATTTATTTCTATGCCTACATGGTCTTCCTTCCAACATTTGAGTTTATTTTGCTTATGGTTATTATCTTATTCTGCTCTCCTTTTTTAGATCTGTCTGTACTTTTTCCTTTTCCCTTAGAACCATCTGTTCTAAGGTGTCAATTTTCCTTGACATTCTTTCCTTACAAGCTTTTCTATTCTTTATATCTTGTCTAGTTTTGTTTTGCATATGTGCTCCCCTAGCTTGTGGCTAGGATATTTATTTGTTTATTTGTTTTTTTTTCCTCCGAGGACTTAACTGGATTTTTATCTTCTTCAGGGTTTACCCCCCTGGGTATCTCATAAACCAAGGTTTTTTCACATGGTGTTGAGAGTTTTCTTTCTTTCTTTTTTGTTCAGCTGGTAGCCTTGACTTGGGCTGTAACTGAATGGTGTGGGGTAGGCTTGCCTGGTCCTGAGTACAGTGTTCCAGACTAGGCTCCTCCTTCAAGGGACTCTTGGGCTGCTCTGGTGCTGTGCTCTGCAGAGGATACCTCTTATCACAAAGCTCTGGAACTTCTCTCTGTTGTACGTTATACCTGGGATCTTTACCTCTGCTGCTGGGTTCCACATCTGCTTCCATGGTGGACTCCTGCCACAGGCTTCAGGGACTCTTCAGGCTGGATTTTGCCTTTGGGTCTTTCTCCATGAGCATGACTCATGCCACTGGTGCCTCTGTCTAGAATACTGAGAGGCTGTTCTCTGTGTTAGACTAGGATTCAATTTTGGTTCTGTTGGGATTGGGCCAGCCTCAGGCTCTGTTTCCAGGAGTGTTGGGTTAGACTCTTGGGAATATTAGTCTCCAAGCCTGCTGTCTCTCAAGCTGGGCTAAGCCAGCCAGCCATAGGCTTGAGGGACACTCGAGATGGGCTTAGAATTCACAAAAGCCACCATCATGAAGCCAAGACTGTCCTGGGCTTGGGCAATAAGTGGCTGGGCAGGAAGTGTTGCAACTCCCCAGAAGGCTCTAGGGGCTCTCCCTCCTTCTGGCCTCGATCTGTCCTGGCTTGTCTATTTTAAGAACTCTGCTGCATTCCTTTTGTAGATTCCTGAATTGAATGGAAGAGTATAAAGGTGATTTCTTCTATTAGTAGAGGGATGCAACCCTCTGCCTCAGTGGAGTGTTTGTGGAAGGTCTGGGATCCTCTTCTGGAACATTTGCATGTTTGTATAAAAAAAAACATCCCATACAACTTAACAGTAGGTAGTGGCCAGTAGCGATGCTAAAGTATGGCTGTGCACTTTATAAGGGTAGAGCCTTTATAAGGGTAGGTTTGTCAAGTGGCTATTAAAGGAGAAAGAACCTTACTATCCCTTTGGGCCTGATCAATTCATTTGATCTATGGAAATGCCTAAGTGCTGGATGAACTTGATGTTTCTTTTTCTTTTCTTTACTCTGTGTAAAATGAAATTGTTTAAACAATTTATATGATTTTTTTAATTTTGTCCCTGTGAAAATAGAAGTTGGTCACTAAAAATAGTCTGTCGTAAATATTATCAATAATTTATAAATGAAGATAATGATTGTAAGTAAGGTTTATTTCCAAAGGCTTGTCATTTGATTTATGTTGATTTAGGAGGAGACAGCATGACAGAGATTCAACTTAGGATTTGATCCCTTGCTCAGATACTTTTCGCTGCTTACAGTTTCCTAATCTATAAAATGAGGAAAATTATACTAGATAATAGCCAAGGTTCTTTCAGGTTCCAAATCTCTCTCTGTCTCTCTGTCTTTGTCTCTGTCTCTGTCTCTGTCTCTCTCTCTTTTTCCCTCTTACTTTCTCAGTCAGGAAAACTCAGCAGCTGTTCATAATTTATAACATTGAAGAATTTCTTGGTGCACTGAGAGATTAAGTGGCTTATTCAGACTTATACAGTCAGTACGTATCAGAGACAACACTTGAACTTAGGTCTTCTGGATTCTGAGGGGGCTTTTCATTATGCCAGGCTGCCGCTCCTATGGACTTACTTTCTCTTTCCTTCTCTCTTTTCTTTCCTTCCTTCTTCCTTCCTTCATTCCTTCCTTTTTTCCTTTCACATATAAGTATAGACAAAGATATATCTATATATTTAAGATATATATTCACACACGTGTGTGTGTATCTATCATCTATCTATGCAATATTTATAGACAAAGACTTATCTATATATTTAAGATAAACATACACAATAAGATATGTTCACACACATATGTGTGTCATCTATCATCTATCTGTCTGTCTGTCTGTCTATCTATCACAAGTGTGAGCTTTCACTTGTCTCTTCTAGTCCTTCAGAAATGATGATGAGAGGCAGTGTGGAGTAATGGATAGAGAGCCAGCCTCAGAGTGAGGAAGAGCTGAGGTAAAGTCCCACCTCTCCTCCCTATTGGCTGTGGACTCTTGGGCAAGGCCCTTAATTTCTCAGTACCCCATGAATCTCTGAGACTATAAAGTGAAGGGAAGGTGATGGTCTACATTGGTAGTTGAGATTTCCTTACCCAGGAGTTTCCTATGGCCATGATAGGGACAGCTCCAGTCCCTATGTCTTAGATCTGAAATTGAATGCTCCTCTCTCCTTCTGTCCTTAATTCAATTCAACAAGCTCCTACAATGCCCAGTGTGCTGGAGATACAAAAATGAAAACAGTCTATGATCCTAGATCTGAAGGTGAGAGGAAAGGCAAAGGTCTAGAGTAAGGATAAGACTCAATATCAACAGTGGCACCAGCTGTCTCTGCAAGCACAGTTTGACACCCCACAGAGCCAGAAATAGAGAAGTAGGATGTTTTGTTTAGGAAATACCATCTAAAGCATCGTCTTTCCCTCTTATTTCAACATTTCTTCTGCCTTAGAAAAACACAGTATATGCTACTGCAAAATTGCTTTCATATTCTTTCAGACTACAATTCCCATCAGTTGGCATTTTTCCATGAACTGGAATACAAAGATTCGGATTAGTTCTTTGGAGTCCAAACTTCACTAGCTCATTTCTGCTACCTGTCACTAGGTGCCATACCACCTAGTGGTACCAACTGTGGATTCCCAGCTTGACTTTTATTTCAGTCTTTATTAGCATAAATGTGAAACATTCGAAAAATATTACAAAAAGGCCATATGTCTTAAATCCTGGATAACTGTGAAAACTGCCCACTTTTGGCAGTCGCACCTACTGTTTGGAAACAAACCTATGACTGTTTTTCCCCTATTTGCTTTGATTAAGAGGGAAGGTTTGTCTCTTCACAATAAGAGGAAACTTGATTTGTTAGAAAGATTTTTTAACATTATCTCTATAAATATTATTTAAAGACAAATTATAACCTTCCCCTCCACCTGGCTCCTCGTATAATGAAAATTTTGATAATAATGGGAATTAGGATAATTTGCTAACATAACAATCCATTCCTGAATTTATCTGCAGTTTCTAATAGCAGATTCATTTATAAGGAGGTTATGTGATTAGCAAAAGTATTGTCTTCATTGTAAAGCTATCCATGTTTCCATGAAATGTTTTTAAGGGCATTTTCAACTTGCATCTTCATAGCTCATTAGAGAATTACAATTTGTGACTAATTGCTTTTTAGAATTCTTATCTGAATCACTGGGGATAATTTTAGTTTCCCTCTTCCCCTTTTACTACTTGAGTCAAAGAAGTGAAGTGACCTTTGGTATTTTTTCAAAGCTGAGAAGGGGAAAATGTGTCCAGGTGGGAGTGGGTGGGAGGATAAATCTGTTGTCAGCACCTCATAAAAAGACAGTCTTCTCTCAAATGAAATGAGTTACTGGGCTGGTGGAATTAGGAACTAAGAGGAACCAATTTTCGTTTTTCATATATGACTGGACTAGTTCTCTGTATTGAGAATGATAGCTAACATTTCCTAATAAATAATAGGAATCTTTATTAACCTGGATAAGAGACACATGAATAATCTTGGAATATCTACATATAAATTGAATTGCCTTTGCTATAATGTCTCTGTGAAATTTAGATAGTATGTTTCTGGAGTGAGAATCACACTAGCCTCCTCATGACATGGAAGTAGCCCTACATTCTCAAAGATTATCAGTGTGAGAGAAAGCCTAGTGAGCTGCAAAGTCTTTGAGAACCAGCCAAAATGATGTACTATTTATTTGTCCCTTCTCTCAAGATCGACCTAACAGGTTCAACATCAGACAGGTTTTTTGGCTACAACTCCTGAAGAACTACTTATTAAGACAGGGAGGAATCATGGTCTGTCTGACCAAAGGAGTAATCACATAGAGGAAATCATGGATCATGAAGGAAATTAATTTCCTGACTTCTGAGTCCAAGCCTTTGCATTTGCCTGTAATGTGTACATGCACATTCACTCATGATAGAATACAAGCTCCCTGAGGGCAGAGACCATTTCATTTTTATCTTTGTGTCTCTACTGTCTAGCAAGTATTTACATACTGTAATTGCTGATTTATTGACATTTGTTCTTTTGAAGTATTATGCTTATAAATATTTTATCTGCATAGATCTTTAAGAGGATTTCAAGCAGAAGAAAACATTAATTATAGAACTGAGCAAAGATTAGTCATTAGAAGGAATAACATAAGAAGTAATATTTCTAAGCAGTTATAGTATGCTAGGTGTGCTAAAATGTGGACAGACATAGGATGTGTCTATATTTAACTACTCCAATAGACCTGCGATCTCATCTAATGAGATAACATTTGTAAAACATTTAGTCCAGGGCTTAGCATATAGTAAGTGTTATATAAATGCTAGCTATCATCATCATCATCATCATTATCATCATTTTTGTTAATCAGTGTAGGAATGCTTTCAGGTGCTGCTGATCACCACCTATCCATGCCTGCCCATCCTGTTCAACTCTTGTCTATGACTTCTTATGAGTATGCCTCAGGGGCTTTACATAACATTTTGGAGAACGTTGATTTCTTTGAATATCCCATGGAAATCAATGGAACATAGACGCTTCCCTTGATTTTGCCCTGTGACCGGTCTATTTTCTTTTTCGATCGCACAGTTTTTTTAAATGACGTTCTTTATTCCAAATTTTCCTTGTAGTTCCTTGTGTTATGACTACTTTTCCATAGCCCTGTGAATATATTAATTTTTAATTCTTTGAAGATTGTTGTATTAAATGACTGAAAATCACATAACACACATATGTATACTCATATACACTGGTGGGTGAACTCTATAGGTTGTCTAACTGCATGTTACAATTCTTCATCCACTTGTTCTTTGCTGTTTGGATAGTGGGGCCAAACTCTTTTGGGTGGTTATGAATCTCATCCAGGAGGCTTTGCATGTCCTGGAATTTGATGCAACCAGCACCATACCACCTGCTAAGAGGAAAATCTGGAGGATTTCACCGTCCATAGCAAATCACTCCTGAACTTGGATTCTGTTCTGGATCTGCTTGATGACAGTAGTGAGCAACTTCGGGAAACACGCATCTCTCTGTTTTAATCCTTGCTTCATTAAACAAGGTTATATTTTATGTTATGCTTTTCAAGGAACCTTTTATAAATTTTTGTGTATGCATGCAAGACTTTATGGGAAATAACCTTTTAAGGTGGCAATTTGCTCTACCCAACCAAATTTGAAAAAAATAATTGAATAATTAGATTAGAAATACCATTCAAACAAATATTATGTCAGGTAGACATAAAAATTAATAATAATAATAATAACTAGCTATTCTGTAGTGCTTTAAGACTTGCAAAGAACTTTACACATATTCTCTCATTTTATCTCAACAACAATGGGGGTAGGTGTTCTTATTATCCTCATTTTACAGATGAAGAAACTGAGGCAGACAGAGGTTAAGTGACTTGTCCAGGGACATATAACTAGTAAGTATCTGAGGCCACATTTGAACTCAAGTATTCCTGACTCCAGGCCCAGCGCTCAACACTGTCACCTAGCTGCCTCAACTACTTTTGACTTTTGCTATGTAAACAGACCCAGCCTTTGCCCTCAAGTCTGACTATTTCCTGGCTATCCGGTAGAGGAAATTCTCATTGAGGTAGCAGCTAGACTGGATGGCCACTGAAGTTACATCTAACTCTTAGATTCTATGATTCTCTGTGATGGACTGACATTGGCAAAAAATGACTATATCAAATTCAAGTCAGCAAATATTCGTTAAGTATCTACTGTAAAAAAAGTACTGTTTAGGGAACTTGGGATGAAAACGCAATAATGAATTGGTCCCTGTCTTCAAGAATCTTACATCCTACTAGGAGATACTGAAGAATAAAAAAACAAACAAATAAATGGTAACTTGAAGAGAGAGCTTTAACATCTGGGAGAATCTGGAAAAACTTTTTGGAGTAAATGAGACCTGAATTGAGCCTTAAAAGGACATTAACATATTCAGCACTTTGCAAAACTTAAAATATTATATACATGTGATAATTATAATAGCAATATTTATTATTATCCTAATCTCGTCTTTTGCAACAGGGGTCAGATAGAAATGGCCTTAGGATGAGGTAATGCTGCTATTATTATTTTATTTTAAATATTTCACATACTATTGCATACTAAAGCATAATGTATACTTTAGAGAGACTTATCCTTTGTAGACTTAGTATTCTTAGTACCATCTTTGGCACTTCTCCAGCAGCAGACAGAACAACAGGTACTGTATGTTTCTTTTACCTGTATGGATTTTTCCTTCTCAACTGGGTCTCTATATTCTGAAAGCTTTTTATTCCACACAGCTTGGAGATTATGAGTATTTGCTCTGGAAACATTATTTTTTTTAATGGATCAGTATGTGTCTGGGAATTATGCATGATAGTTCAGTCTGTGATAATTGTCTTGTTCTAGTACAATTTATTGGTTGATTTCTTCTGGACATTTTGAAGTATGTATTTATAATATGGGGACTTCCCATTTGTCAGCTCATGAAACACAGGAAATTTCTGGTGTATAATTCTACCCATTGGATTATGTCTTACTAGCTGTTTGATAGGTGTTACATTTTTATAAGCCTTCAAAGTTTCTACCAATTTCTTCCATAATATATATGATCACTCAGCCTGAGCCCCTTAAAGTAATTCTGTAATTTCTTGTATCTAGGACTTGGACTTGAATTATTATTATAAATTCTTCTTATTTCTTTCTCCTCTTTCTTCCTCATATTTTTGCTTCTCTTTCTTCAAAATGTATTTCAACGTGAAAGGATTTCTTTTTGCAAGTGCGCATAGAGTGGAAATGTATTATTGAGTTCAGGTGACAGATGCATTCCAGCTCAGTTTGGCTGGAATGTGGAAGGTATCCAAGGTATTAATGTGACACAGAACTGAAAGGATAAGTTGGAATTACATTAGGAAGTTACATAAGTAGGTCCATACCAGGAGTATGCTGGACCAGCTAGAGAGAGCCAGTGTTAAATCATCAGTGTGAGTATTTATACTGCAGAAATTAGTGAATGCTACAAATTGAGCTTGATATATTGTATTGTTCACTGTCTAGACTTAAGAAAGTGATGGGTAAAATGTGAAAAAAGCAGATTAAAAGTAGAAGTGTGTTGTGCACACATTTCCTCCCTAGAGAGCTGGCTGTTGAACATTTACCAGTATACCCCTGCCCAAAGAAAAGCAAAGACAAAGGGAAAGGTGTTACACACACACACATGCACACATGCGCACATGCATGCACATGTAGAGTCCATAGCAATTTTTTTTGGTGGTAGTAAAGAGCTGGAAGCAAAATAGGGGCTCGTTAATTGGGAAATGGCTGATATTGATTAAGGAAACTTATCTATGGTTTTCTTTCTTTTTGCTCTCTCTGGTTTAGGTATCAAAACCATAATTGTGTGATAAAAAGGAATTTGGTAGGATTCTTTCTTTACCTATTTTTCACATGGTTTATGCATTATTTTAATCAATTATCCCTTAAATATTTGGTAAAATTCACTTGTAAATCCATCTTATCCTGGGGATTTTTCCTTAGGGAGCTCATTTATGGCTTGTTCAATTTCTATTTCTAAGATAGGGTTATTTAAGTATTCTATTTCCTCTTCTGATAATCTTGGCAGTTCATATTTTTGTCAATATTCATCCATTTCACATAGATTATCAGTTTTGCTGTCATATAATTTGGCAAAATAACTCCTAGTAATTGATTTAATTTCATCTTCATTGGTGGTGCATTTACCCTTTTCATTTTAGATATTAGTAATTTGTTTTATTTTCTTTGTTTTCTAAAATCAAATTAATAGCTCAACAGGGAATCAAAATTCTGATAAAATAGTCAAAAATAATATTAATAAATAAGAAAAAAAGATAAGGATCTCTGAAAACCAGTATAGATATACAGGAAGATCTCTAAATGAGTCTGGGTTTTCTTGAAAGACTTACATGGACTGATTCTGAGTGAAGTGAGCACAATCAAGAGAACACTGTACACAGTGACAGCAACATGGTCCAATGACCAACTTTGATAGACTAGCTCTTCTCAGCAACACAATTGTACAACATAATTCCTAAAGACTCATGATGGAAAAATGCTATCTACATCCAGAGAAAGAACTACGCAATCTGAATATTTCTCTTTTTTTTCTTGTGGTTTTTCCCTTTTATTCTGATTCTTCCTTTAAACATGACTAAGGTGGAAATATGTCTAATAGGGTTGCACATTGTAAAGGCAATCAGTAAATAAAAAGATCTTTCCTGCCCATTTGAATAGGCTTCAGTGGGGGCTCTCAGGGTCCTAGGGAGAGTGGCTAAGACTGGAACCAATGGTAGACACCTGAGTTCTGGTCGTTCAGATGACATTTTAGTCAACGGGATGATGTCTGGCGACTATATATAAAGGAGACAACACAGCTTGGAGATTGAGACATAGTGGAGGGAGAAGGCAGCAGCGGCAGCAGTGGAAGCGGTGGCAGCAGTGGCAGCAGGCACTGCTAAAAGCAGGACTGACCTGTGCAGACCACACAGTGCTGAGCAAGGGCTTGAGCCCAGTGGGTAATCTTACTGGAGGGCCCTAGCATTGGGGGGAAGCACCACTATGGCTTGGCTTGCTGCCAAAATATTTTTCTGGAACCTCCTGGTCACTATTGTGAGATGAGCATACTGGTTTTGGAAGGTTCTTGCCAGGATATCAAATTGGGGACACTGGTCCATGGGTCTGTTATTTTGGAGCTTGAATAAATGCTTTAACTCCTCTGCCTTCTACTTAGAGAATTCCTTATATCCTGTGATTCTGGACCATTCAGGCATATTCGTGATTTTCTTTGAAATCATGAGTTCTGCCTTAATGATGTACACATGTATAGCTGTATCAGATTGCAAGCCATCTTGGGGAGGAAGGGAGAAAAAAATTAGGAAAATAAAAGTGAATGTTGAAAAAAATAAAATAACAATTTTTAAAAATCAAATTAATAGATGGTTTATCTATTTTATTATTTTTTGTCATAAAACCAGCTCTTAGTATTATTTATTAGTTCAATCTTTTTTTCAATTCTATTAATCTCTAATTTTCTAGATTTCCATTTTGACATTTTGATGTTTAATTTTCTAGGTCTTTTGTTGTTGTTGTTTGCCCAATTAATTGATTCATTCTCTCTCTCTCTCTCTCTCTCTCTCTCTCTCTCTCTCTCTCTCTCTGTTTTTCTCTCCTGTCCCTCCTCTAAAGCCTGTTTTGCTTCTGACTACTACCTTTTTTATCTGTCCTCCCTTCTGTCACCCCCTCTTTTCTCTTATCCCTTTCCCCTTTTACTTCCCTGTTGGATAAGTTAGATTTATATAACCAATTGAGCATGTACATATTTTTTCCCTCTTTGAACCTATTTAGATGTGAGGTTCAAGTATTTCCCACCTCTCATACCATTCCCCCTTCTATTGTAAAAGCTCATTCTTGTGCATCTCTTTTACATGAGATAATTTTCCCCATTCTTCCTCTCCCTTCCCACTTCTGCCCTAGACCCAAAACTTGGTATAGGGTGGCAATGGATCTGTCACACAATGTCTGGTTCTGTGTCCAGTGCTAGCACAGAGATCCCCTGTAATCTCTTTCTGACCAGTTGCCAGGTCCCCTCATCCTCTCTGGCTTCAAAATTCCCCAAACTGCTGCTGCTTTTGTTGGCACCATTTAGTCCCACTACTGGTGTTACATCTACGTGGGCTCTGGGCCATCCTCCAACCTCATGTCACAGATCTCTCTGACCTCCTAAGTTGTCTCAGGCTAGAAGAATATCTCAGTCTGACCTTTTGTTGGCTCTGCCACTATACATTTTGATTTGAGGAGTTATTTTAAAGTTATTTGGAGGGGAATGTGGGGAGAGCTCAATTGAGTGCTTCTTTTACTCCACCACCTTGGCTCTGCTCTTGAAAGTTTTAATGTTTCCTTCTAAATTAAACTTTCTTTTACTATGACTGGTGTCCTTGTAAGTAGGTAAATTGGTGTGGGGTAGAAATTTTCCCAAGTTTTCTAGACAGTGGGTATCTGTCAAAAGAAGCATAAAAGACTTCTTTATCTGCCAAACATGCCCCAGCCCTTCATTTCATTCCAGTTTTTGCTTCAAGTTATATTCATTTAGTCAGTCAGTCAACACACACTTAAGTGCTTGTTGTGTGTCAGGCACTGTGGCAAATTATCTGAGAGACTTGAGAGCTCATGCCTCCCATCACCTTGCCACAATCTTCCTTTGAAGTATGAAAGTTGAAAAGATTTTCCCCGACTGCTAAAGAAAAAAGCATAAAGTGTTTGTTATCATTTTTTTGTTTTCTTACCAATATTCCCTTGGAACTGCTCTTAGACTACTTATCATAAATTAAACATTTGTAATAGTGGAGATGTAGCCATTGTGTACGATTATGCTTTTTTTCCTACCCCCACCAAATCTCATTTATGGCACTGAACATAGATAGATCATGCAAAAAATGTACTCACTCATTACATGAGTGCTCAGAGGGCTAGAAAATGAAGCATCTAAATGTAATTTGGGCTTTAGGAAATTAATAATGTTGAAAAGCAAATTTTCAAGTAATTTGTTGGAAAGAGATGATGTCCCTGATAACACTGCTTCTCATTTATTATAACAATATCATATAATCGTTGTGTCCCACTTATCCCCACAGAGGTTAATGAAGTCTATTCATCTACTGTGTTGGGAAAGGAGTAGAAACTTGAAGCTTGGTGAGCTAAGTAGGAGGCAAACATTTTAATGGCATTTATAAATGAAATTGAGGTAGAGAGCACCAAATGGGGCATCCCGAAAGTCTTAGTGCAATTTGAGGCTTTAGTAACTTAAGACTGCACTAAGACTTTTGGGACACCCTGTATTTAACCTGAGTGGGGAGGGCTCCTTCCTTGTTATCTTATGCAGATTTCAGAAGAAGTTGAAAGGGTGATGGATGAATACTAGCTCTAAGCCACTATTGATTTTATATGAAGAACCTATAGTCTCCTAAGGGGCTATAATATTGGCCACAGTAAGTGGCCAATAAAGACCAGTCAAGAGTCAGTGATAGGTAAGCATTATCACCTAAACAGATGCATAACTGTTCGAGTGGAAGGTTTCAAGACTTGGCTTAGGTATGATTCTAGTTTGTAGAAGCCAGAGGATGGTAAAGAGCGTAGGTCCAGAAAGGAGTGGCCAGGTTAAACAAACCATTGGGTAACCAAGGAATGAACTCCCTTGGGTAGGACAAGGCAGAGAGGATATGAATATGCCAAGGTCAGTCTAGGAATGAGCATTGCTAGATAAGACAAAGCTGAAAACAGAAAGATGCAAAACCAAGGTTGGATGTTCAGCTTAGGCGATTCATATGAGGACAAATGATGCCACTGGAAAGAAGTTACTGACAATTGTGAAGTCTGGTGTGAGAAAAAAGCGGCTCTAAAGAGCATAAGTTGGCATTTTAATCCTTAATACCAATTGAAAATAGGGCCTTCAGAAAAGAAAGTAGATTTGAAGAATGAAAAGTTAATTAAGAAGATTCCCTCTAATTGTAAAAGTCTTAAGAACTCTGATCAATGTCGTGACAAACTACAATTACAGAGAACCAATGATAATCAGTGTCACCCCCCTCTTGGCAGAGAGTCAATGGGCCTGTGATGTAGAATGGGACATGTGTACTTGAACCTGGTTGCTATAGAAATTTGTTTTGCTTGGCTATGAATATTTGTTATAAGGATTCTCCTTTGTTTTTAAATTTTGGGGGTAAAAGATGCTCTCTGAGGATGAGATTTAGATTTCTGGAGAACTGCTTAATGCGGAATGAGGGTCCCTGGCCAGGTATGCAGTGGTCCTTGTGAGAAATCATAAAATACATACTTGTTAAATCTGAGAATCTAAGTAAGTGGACTTTAAACAAAAAAATAGCTCACATATATATGATGCCTTCTCATACACTATCTTATTTGATCTTCCACAACAATCTTATGAAGTAGATTATCTCCATTTCATAGATGAGAAAATTGAGATTCAAAACTGTGGAATGACTTGTCCGAGCACACTCATCTAATACGTATCTGAGGTCAGATTACTGATTTCTACTTCAGTGCACTAATCAACTGTAGAACAATGTCTCTTAAAATGGAATGAGAAGAAGAAAACTGTGCATATATGTATGTCCAGCCAGATACTGCGGAGAATAGGGCAAATATAGGAAGAATATCAGCAAAGCATACCAATAATTTCCAGGAAATAATATCCAAGAAGAAATTGAGAAATAAAACCCGTGGCCAAAATTGCCTATCGACAGATGTATAAATTGTAGGTTAAAACATCATCACCAACAAGATGAACTAGAAATCTTGATGCAAGGAGATAATTTTGATCTCATTGACCTTCGGAAACTTGGTAGCATAGGACTCAGGCCTTTGCAGTTGGCGGTAGAAGAATATGCTTTATCAAAAACCAAAACCAAAACAAACGAACAAACAAAAAACAAGGACAGCTAGGTGGTACAGTGGATAGATCACTGGCCCTGGAGTCAGGAGGACCTGAGTTCAAATATAGCCTCAGACACTTATTAGCTGTGTGACTCTGGGCAAGTCACTTAACCCCGATTGTCTCCTCTTCACTCCAAAACAAAAGAAAACAAAAAAATCTCAGATTTCTTAAAAGTTGGGACAAAGTAGCATCAGACATTACTCAAGTGAAGAAATCTCAGAACTAGCTGGGGAAAAGCATAGTGTAAAAACAGTTGGGTGAGGATTACAATGAAGAAAGAATCAGAAGTGATTCTATGGGGTTGTTGTACTAGTCAGATCACTGGTCAGAAGGATTCAATAGATAATGTGTTCAATCCTGAATCCGAAATAGAAACATGATATAGCAGGGGTAGTGAAAGTCACCTATCTGGTTATCTAGCATAGTGCCTGACATATGGTAAGCACTTAGTAGTAATAATTTTTGGACTTTGGGAAATTAATATATTCATTTTCTATAATAAAAATTAAATAATATAAATAAAAATATAAATAAATAATGAATATAATAAATAAATAAAACATTTACATAGTGCTTTAAGGTTTGCAAAGTGCTTTGTGTAAGTTCTTTATCCTCTGCACTGCCTAGCTGCCTTTAATAGGTTCTCTGTCTCCTCTTTGTCTCTGTCTTGGCCTCTCTCTCTCTCTTCATCTTTCATCTATCTCTATACAATCTACATGTTTCTATTAATTTAGCTCAATTTAGCTCACTCTGCCCAAAGCAGAAGACATGATCAATTCTTGCCTTGCCTTAATGATAATCTTATTCCTCAAATTGTAGAGAAAACATGGAGGAAAATGTATTCTGGACCTGATCTTGACCAATAACAGTAAACTGTTGGCTGAAACAGAAATGATGGAGACATAAGGACGAAGTATCCTGTTTAATCTGAAAACTAAAAATAGGCAGTCTGACAAGGGCATGGTATTAGACAAGAGAAGATTTTACATCCAGGAAAAGATGTAAACTAAAATTAAAATTCTGTGAGGAAATTTGGCCAGAAGGGTTGGAATCACTCAAGGATTAAATTCTGAATGCATGAAAATGAATGATTCTGGTGAGGAAGGGAAGGAGGAGGATGGACCATTACAACAGCTTCTTCTAGTCTTCCTGAATTCAGTTTCTCTTCTCTTTAATTCACTTCAGATTGTTCCCAAGATAATCTTCTAATACAGAGATCAGAGTACTTCCCTCTTCTTTAACAAGGTAACTAAGAAAAGCATGAGTAAGTTGTGCATATGTAGAATTTTTTTTCAATATAAAAGAATATATGTATTTAAGCAACCTGAGAAATTGAAGCATTAAGACAAGGAATAACACTCTTATTTGATCTAGAATTGATATTTAATTATCACAACACTTGAATGGCTGGAAGGCCATCAGAAATGTCTGCTTCTTCTTTGTACTGGGCATGAATTAACTACATGGATCTGATGTCACAACCACAGCATCACCCGCTCTCCATTCTGGGGCATGCCGTGTGAGGAGATGGTAGCAACACGAAATATGAAATAAATTAATGTAAATATCCCTGATAATTCTACACAAAGCAGTGAGGACAGAATGATCCACAACATGCATTAAGCACCTACTGTTTGGAACTGTGCGAGGTGTTAGGCAAAAATGGAAATGAAACATTTCCTGCTCTCAAGGTGATTATATTTAATTGGGGGAGGGGAGGTTATAGTGCGTGTCATGGATCAGGATAATGTAATGGGCAGAGTGATGGACTTAGAGTCACAAAGACCCAGGTTTGACTCCCGCCTCAGACACTTAGTAGCTTTGTGACCTTTGGCCAAAAATACAATCTCTCTATGCCTCATATATACATGTATATTCTGGTCCCACTCTTTCAGGACCATACCCATTACAACTCTTTCATAATCCCCAGGTACCCTGTGGGATTATGGAGGAGTCTATTTTTTCTGCCATCTACTTGACTTTCAACTGGCTGTACTATCCTCATCTGTTAAGGGGCTAATGACTAGCATTACAATACTGTTTAACCACCTATCACCAGGTAGCTTTTTTCAACAAGACAATTACATCACAGATATGAGAACAATAAAAGTAAAACATCTTCCCCAAAGCTTCAAGGGTATATTTCTCCCTATATCATCTCAGTCTTAGGGTGTGTGTGTGTGTGTGTGTGTGTGTGTGTGTGTGTGTGTGTGTGTGTGTGTGTGTGTGTACATTGGGTCTAAAATGAGCTTGGTTCCTACAAGGCCTTTGCCTCACCAAATTGAGGTTTAAAGGCTACATCACACTGCCAGATGAGTCCTTCTTCTTTCTGGACTGGGCTCCCAAAGGTAACTACAAAAGGTCACTCCTTGCTCTTTAGTTCATTGGTGTGCTAGTTACCAAACCTACCTTGGATGGGGACTCCCTATGTCCTATTGGCTGTTGCTCTGACCAAAGGAGGAAACTCCATTCCTAGAACCAAGAATAGAAAAGAGAGAACAAAATGTCCAAGGAGGGTCTGTTTCTCAAGGTCCATAAGGCCTCCAAGGGGAAAGACTCCATTGCTCTTTCCCTTCCAACATGGTCTCTTTCCTGGATGGATGCTGTTAAGCCTCCAGAGCATAGCCAAAGACACTGGGTTGAAGGTGATGCCAAAGCTGACTTGGAACTTTTCGAAGACATTCTGGTTATGTAGCCAATTGAAAAAGGCTTTTCCCATCCACATGGACAGCCAGCTGGGATCAATTACAGAATGTCTGCACATGCTCCATTGTCTCTCCAAAATATTTCCCTTCCATGTAATAAAAGAAGCACCTCCCTGGTTTCCTCCATGTGGAGTGCTTCCTAGTATCCTCCATGTGGAGACAACATTCAAATTGGGGAGAGGAGATTTCAAACTGGGCATCAGATTCCCATTATGTAAAAAAATAAATGAATAGAAAGTGATTTGGGGGAAGAAGATGCAAGCAATTGGTAAAAAAAAGGAAAGGCTATTATTTTAAGGATGTGTTCTTTGTGATGAACCTTGAAGGGATGTATAGTTTTTAGAAGTTGGAACCTAGAGAGGGAGTACATGCCAGCCATATACATGTACATGTACAGTGCATTCTTGAATGAAGTGGGTGATGGAATGTCTTCTATTACTCCTCCTATAATAATAATAATAATAGTAACAATAATGATAATAGCCAACATTTATATAGTGTTTACTATGAGCCAGGCACTGTGCTAAGTGCTTTACAATTATTATCTCATCTTATCCTTACAATAACTCTGGAAGTAGATGCTATTATTGTCCCCATTTTACAGAAGGGGAAACAGAGGCAGGCAGAGGTTAAATGACTTGCCCAGAGTCACACAGCTAGTAAGTATCTGAAGCTGGATTTGAACTCAGGTCTTCCTCACTCTACACCCAATGCTCTACCATCTCACTGCATTTTCTGTGGGTGGCAACATATTCAATTCACAGGATGTGAGGGATTAGTTAGTTAGAGCATGATCCTAATGAGACTCCACTGTGGGTTTGGCGCCATTTGGATGAGACAAGTTCTGCTCTGTGCCATGGCCCCAAGTTGGATCCCTATTCAGAGTTGGCCATCTCAGAAATTCGTGCTTGCTGTTAACCGCAGAAAGACCAATTGAGAAAGCGTAGATGGATTGGGGCAAGTGCCATATCTAGAGGTGTTAGAGAAATAGCTCTTCGTGGAGGGAGTCAGAGGAGCTATGAAGGACAATAAGAGCTTAAAGTTCCCAACTGAGGGTACACCATGTTCCTTGTATTTAAAGTTGATGATGTCATCCAGACTATGGGCTAGGGTCTAAAAGCATGTGGTTTGTATTTTGGAGACGCGATGCTACATATTTAGACTGCATGTTGAAAGTTTTTTATCAAAATTGTTTTTCCCTATTACAAAAGAAGCTGTAGGCATGGAAAAACAACATGTGTGAGGCACAGGGCATGTTGAACTTTGTTTCACTCCTCAAAAACATGAATTTCTCCTTTGAGTCCTGGTCTCTGCTAACCCACTTGCCTTCACTTTAACAATCAGAGTGTGGCTGCATGCAAACATAGCCATGGAGGATAGGTCAGAATCACAGGGTTTTAGGGTTGGACTGAGTCTCAGTGGTTGTCCAGTCTTACTGCTGCCTCAACTTCCATAACACTTCCATAACGAGGAACTTACTTAGCTTTATGCTATTTAAAGACCAGTGGGGACCCTCAGCCTCTGGAGTAAGCCCGTTTCAATATTGGCTAGCACTAATTATGAAATCTAAATACAACTTTTTGTAAATTCTATTCTCCTTTCCTAGTTTTAATTTGTGGGGTCAAACGGAACAAACAGAGTCCTTCTTTCACACAATGGCCTTGGAATATTTGTGTTCTCTGAATCTTTTCTTCCTCAGACTACACACACCCAGTTCCTTCACCTCATCCTTGTGTGTCATGGACTCAAGGCCTGTTACCACCCTGACTGCCTTCTTCTGGATCTTCTATTTCTTATTGACATCCTTCCTACACTTTAATGCCAAGAATGAAAATAATATTCCAAATGTGGTCTGACCAAGGCATAATGCAGAGATATCATCAGCTCCCATGCTGTTCTAGATTCCTTAATTACTAATATGGAACTTGCGGTCCCCTAAAACAGCCAGCTGTTTGTCAAGTTGCTATCACATTCTTCCACCTACCCATCCTGTGCTTGAGAAATCAGTTTTTTGAACCCATGTAAGGCTTTATGTTTCTTACTATTAAATTTCATTTTTTTATTCAGCCCAATATTCTAGCTTGTCAAGAGCTACTCTATTAATCGCTGACTTTTGGGATGAAGAAAAGAGGGCTACTGTCATCTTTGGGGAATCTATGATGTAGCCACTTCTTGCTCATGGTCTCTGATATGTCAAATAAGGTAACTGATTAAAAGCCAGTTTCCATCATGGCTCATAGATTTCATGTAGCACTTGCTTTGGTACCTTACTCCCTATGTCATGAGATGTAGTAGATTAAGATTGTGTGTTTTTGTTTCGTTCACCTACTATGCTGCAGATACCTGGGGAGGCAGCACGGGATAAGGGAAAGACTGCTGAACTTGGAGTGAGGAGAGACCTGGTCATGAATTCCAACCTTGAAAAGAGAGGAGCCGTGACATAGAAGATGGAATTCTAGATTTGAGTCAGGAAGACCTGAGTTCAAGTTCAACACTTGATAGCTGTATGACCCACATCAAGTCATTTAACAATAATAGCTAACATTTATATAGTACTTCTGCTAGACATTGTGAAAAGCAATTTAAAATTATCTCATTTGATCCTTGCAACAACCCTGGGAAGTAGGTGTTATTAATATTCATATTTTGCAGGTGAGGAAACTGAGGTTGAGTGACTTGCCCAAGGTCATACTGTAGCTGTCTGAGGCCAGATTTAAATTCAGGTCTTTCTGACTCCAGACCTGGTGCTCTACACACTGCACCACCTCATTGCATTTTATTTAACCTCTATGTCTTGGACATTTTCCTGGGCTTATTGACTTTGTCAGAAATGGTTTAAAGCTGGATTGGTGGAAAGAATTCTCACATTGAAAAGTCCCCATTTGATGAAGTAAGAGATCCTTCTTGTATTCACTGAAAAATAACCCTGAATATGGGCCACACTCAGATTTTAAACCAGCTGATGTAACAGTATGGCCTCAATTCAAGTCAATATACTAAATATGAATTATTTGGAAGCTTTTTCATCTTGCAAAGTGTGTTAAATCCTTAATGACTACAAAGAAAATAAGTTTTTTTTTTCTCCCTGAAATTATAAATCTGGGCTGTAATTTTATGCTATTTCTTTCCCTTTTGTGATGCTTCTTCAGATCTTGAATTAGAACATGAGTTATTTTCTATGTTTACCCTGAAGGAGCTCATTTAAGAAGATGTTTCATTCCATCAACTCTAACTCAGTGGCTGAAATGTGTGCCATGTGGAAATGATGAGGGCTTTCAGAGCAGCCTCTATTTTTCTAAGTGTTTTTATGGGTGTGGGCAATATGATAGCGAGGAGAATGTTTTAGCTTCATATTTTCTTTTTTGCCGAGATCTCATTTTCTTCCAAATTATTTCTATATATTCTCACTCCTCTCAAGAAAAGTAAGGTATCATTTTTTTCCTTTTCCATAATTTCACTCTGATGCATAATTTCATGGATGCATAAAACTTAACATCCCTGGAATATCTCCAATGTCTGTAACCCATCCATAGTATTTCATGTCTGTTTCATTTCTGCAATCTTGGCCCCTGAACTCCAGCCCTCTATACTCCTCTTATGTCCTTATTATATTCTCATTCTTGTTGTTATAATTTGTCACAGGATCATAAATTTAGATCTAGAAGAAACATTAGAAACGATTAAGTTCAACTCTTCATTTTACGGATGAGGAAACTGCGGCACAGAGAAGTTAAGTGACTTCACTAAGATTACGCTGAAAGCAGAGCCAGGATTCAAGCCCAGGTCTTACGATTTTAAATATTGTACCACACTGCCCCTTTAATATCTTACGTGAATATCTTATCCTTTCTACAAAATTGACTATATTGTATACTCCTTGGAGGTAGAGACCATATATCTTTTAGTTTTGTATTTTTCCTGGGCTACACATAGCACAGTGCATTGTACCTTTTTGCTTCATTTTTCTGGAACCAGAGAACATTTCATCTGAAATCTGTATTACATTATAGAGTATGATTTCAAATTATTATAACTGTCTTTCCCAAATATATTTTTATTTATTTCATTAAATATTTGTTAATTACATATTAAAATTTTTAACTTTCCTTTTTTAAAATTTTGAGTTCTAAATGCTCTCTCTTCTTCCCTCCATTCTTCCCTCTCCTGGAGAAGGCAAGGAACTTGATTTCAATTATACATGTGAAATCATGCAAAATACACTTCCACATTAGCTGTGATGAAAAAAATACATGCCAAAAATAATAAAGTAAAAAATTATGCTTTGATCTCCATTCAGATTCCATCAGTTCTTTCTCTGGAGGTGGATAGACAACATTTTTATCATAAGTCTTTCAGTCTTAGATCATTGTATCAATCAGACTAGCTAAGTCTTTCACAGTTGATCATCTTACAATATTGCTACTGTTGTGTACAGTGTTCGCCTGGTTCTGCTCACTTCACTTTGCATCAGTTCATATAAGTCTTTCCAGGTTTTTCTGAAACCATCCTGTTCAACATTTCTTATAGCACAATAATATTCCATCACAATCATATATCACAACTTGTTCAGACATTCCCCAATTGATGGGTATCCCTTCAATTTCTATATCTTTGCCACCACAAAAGGTACTGCTATAAATATTTTTGTCCATGGGTCTTTTTCCTTTTCCTTTAATTTCTTTCAGATATAGGCCTAATAGTTGTATTGTTAGGTCAAAGGATATACAGTTTTATAGCCAATTTTGCATGGTTCCAAACTGCTCTCTGGAGTGATTGGATAAGTTCAGAACTCTACCAATAATGCATTAGTGTGCCAATTTTTCCACATCCTCTCTAGCATTTGTCATTTTCCTTTTCTGTCATGTTAGTCCAACTGATAGGTATTAGGTGGTATCTCAGTTATTTTAATTTTATTTCTATAATCAATAGAAATTTAGAGCATTTTTCATATGACTATGATAGCTTTGATTTCTTCTTCTGAAAACTGCCTGTTAATTAGGGAATGACTTGTTTTCTTGTAAATTTGACTCAGTTTTCTACATATTTGAGAAATGAGGTATTTATCAGAAAAACTGGCTGTAATTTTTTCCCCAGGTTTTCTCCTTTCCTTGTAATCTTGGCTGAACTGGTTTTGTTTGCGCAAAAACTGTTTAGTTTAATGTATTAAAAATTATCTATGTCTCGTAATTCTTTCTAGCTCTTGTTTGACTATAAATTCTTCCCTTATCCATAAATCTTGCAGGTAAAATTTTCCATGCCCCTAAATTTGCTTATAACATCACCCATTATGTCTAAATGTCCACACATTTTGACCTTATCTCCATATACAGTATGAGATGTTGGTCTATACCTCATTTCTGCCTAATTACTTTCCAGTTTTTCCAGTAATTTTTGTCAAATAGTGACTTCTTGTCCCAAGAGTCTGTAACCTTCTCTCTTCCTCTGAAATTAGTCTATACTCCTTCCCCAATGTATTCTAATTTTATCTGAATTCAAATGATTCTACCACATTAATTTCTATTGTGGCACTTTATACTATGCTAGATACATAGCAAAGGTACAGGTGACATTTATTCCCTCCTAATATGTAAGCTTCTTCAGCACAGGAATTATCTTAGACATTTTTATGCCCTCTCTCGCTCTCCAACACACCCTGATCCCTAGTGCCTAGCAGGCTTCAATAAATGAGAATTGAATTGATTTTTGCAAAGACTTTTTTTTTTGATGACTTAATGTTGAGTAAAGGCACAAGAGATAATAAATAAATTTAATTCACATTGGAAAGATCAATGATGAAATAACTTCCCCTATAGCAACTTATGTACTGCTGCACAGGATTATGGACTTAGAGCTGAGACTGACCTCAGAGGTTATTTAGTTCAGTCACTTCCTTTGTAGGCAGAGAAACAGGGGATCAAATTGGTTAAGTGAATGACCCAAATTTGCATAAGTAACAAAAGATTAGAGATGTGATTTGAACCAACATTCTCTGGCTCCAAGTTTGGCATTCTTTCCATGATTCCACATTTCCATATTGTCTAAGGTGAAACAAACAAAAAAAAAAGTATTTTCTATTTTGGGTTACCTTCCCTATCACATCAAAATTTGCTTAGGTGAGACATGTCCAAAGACACTTTACATCTTTCAAAAGAAGTCATTCTAACTTGAATTTTTAGAAAGGTTTAAAAATAGTCATCAGAACGATTTTAAACAAGCATAAGCCAGTCAGATATTTGAAAGTAGGTTGTCCTGACCTCACTACCAAACCAGACGAAGATATATCATGAGGCAGTTCCAACCTCAGATGGTGAATTTGAGGTGACTATATATATATACACACAAATATATATACAAATTGTATTGTATTACTTATATTAATTATATTATATTATAATGCATTATAATATAATATAATATTTTATGTATTTATATATTACATAAAAGTGAGATTATATATACATATATGTATATATGCATATTATATATGTGTGTATATGTATATGTGTATATATATCTATACCTACATCTCTATATACATATGTACACACTTTGCTTAGCTGAAAGCATCATATAAATGTTAACTTTTTTCTTGTGATTCTTAATGCATCATTAGAGTGGTAGCAGCAACCAGCTTTCCACTAAAATCCAATTATGTAATGTCCCTCACCTAGGAAATGGTTCCTTAGGCCTTTCAGAATCTCAGTGACTCATAAATTGTTGTTGCAGAAATTCATATTAATCTCAGGGAGTGATGTAATTTGTCATGTTATCGTGCCTCCCTTTTTCCATCACCCCCCCCCCAAACATGCACATTTGTATTAAAGTTGGTTATTTAGTTGTCCATCTGTATTTTAGGCAGGCAAAAAGACCGAGGTTGTAAATGTGAAAAATCACTTTAAGTTGAGATAAACCTGGGCTAAACTTCATCATCTTGTTTACATAAGATTATGGAGCCATGTGCTTGCCTGGCTTTTGGACTAATTGCAACCACATGGCATCAAATGAGGTCAAATCAAACCCAGATTCCACTGAGTTTTCCTGTGACATTCTCTACCTCACTTCACACTAATGTCCTCAACACATGTGTTTCCACTTCATATCCTAGGAAAGGGGAAGGGTTCAAGATGATGTCTGTAAAGGTGTGTCCATAATATTTCCAAATGTATATTATTTTAAAATGTGGTTTAAAAAATAGAGCTCACCTTTATTACTCATCTATATTATTTTTCCAGGACTCAATTTTGAGGTGCTGAAAATTTTGGAAAAGGGACATTAGTTATTAATCACTGCCCTACAGATGCCAGTATGTCCTGACCCTTCTAATATCTTTGCTTTACATTTCTCCACCAAATGATCTTGATCTGTATGATTGAGTTTTTAACCACTTTGGCTCTCAGTTCTGTCCTCTATAAAAGGATGGAGTTAGTCTCAAATTAGCTCTGGAAGTCTTTCCAGCTCTTAATCTCTGTGATTCTCTGATATGTATTTGCTGTGATTCCCTTATTTCAGAGGAGAACGTGGACAATTGGAGTTTTTCAAATTGAGTCATTTAGAATGGCTACAACAGTTCTAGTTAAAATCATATCAAACTTCAAAATGGATTACTTTTTTCTCTCTCCACATTAATTACAGGTAGATTGTACACAGAGAAACAGAAAGATAGAAGAAATACACTCATACAGAGTATCTGTTGGGCTCCAATGGATTATTTTCTTTATCCATGGAAAATTTCCAGTGGATTCTCTCTGTCTCTGTATCTCCCTCTCTCTCTCTCTCTCTCTCTCTCTCTCTCTCTCTCTCTCTCTCTCTCTCTGTGTGTGTGTGTGTGTGTGTGTCTCTCTCTGTGTCTGTCTCTATCTCTCTCCTTCCCTCCCTCTTTCCTTCTCTCTCTCTCCTTCTCTTTGTCTTGCAATTATTGGGGAATATTTTTTGCAAAACCTTTTTCCCCCAAAAGAAATTGCACTATAAGTTAACCAATTGAATAAACAGAACACCTTACTAACTTCTCAAAGCGTGGCTGAGAATAAGACTTGATGAGTGAAAACGACAGTTCATTTTCC
This sequence comes from Phalanger gymnotis, assembly GCA_028646595.1. Classification (NCBI taxonomy): domain Eukaryota; kingdom Metazoa; phylum Chordata; class Mammalia; order Diprotodontia; family Phalangeridae; genus Phalanger; species Phalanger gymnotis. Next base: position 257,433,239 of record CM053623.1, read on the forward strand.
TCAATTTCTGTAATTTGTTTTGCCAGATGCTGTGTTAGGTAAATGAATGTACCTTAGGTTGATCACACCCGCCAAAACAAACTATCTGATGGCTTTTTCTCACCATATTTATTTTATCTGAAATTGAGATCATAAATTATTGAAACCCAGCCAAAAAGCCAATCAGGCTAATCATAACACCAGACCTTTAACAATTAAAGGCCTCCATTGTAGGGAAGCTCATATTTGGCTGATGAATTGATTTGAATCTATTTTCATGCTTTATTTGCATCATGCCTTTGGTTATGACTATCTTGACAGAAATAAATGACTTCATTATATAAGTTGGTAATTAAATAACTACCTAGATACCAATAAACAGCAGAACATAGAAACCAAAGATGTTTGACTCTGCTTAGATCAGTACACAATGGCCCTTCATTGTTCCAAGTGCTTACTAGACGTTAATTACCTTCTTTATCTAAACAACAGAAGTTACAAGACAGTTGGTTTCAAGACTATTTAAAATGCTGAGTGGTCAGTTCCTCTACAACGTTTTCAGATTATATGGATATGAATATATCTTCCTACCCTCACATTTTCTCCTTATTTCTTCTTCATTTTGATGTGACTTCAACTCTTGGCCTAAGGTCAATCAATCTACTTGCTTGGAGGCTATTAGAATAATTTTTGTGTGTGTGTGATACAAGTTTGTAAGATATGACGTATACACATCTAAGGCAGTTTTCTTGTTGGTCACATATAAATACAAAAGGCCAGGAATATGGCTGGGCAGGAGAAGGACTGGTGCCTTGCCCATTGGGCATAGTTTTATTACTCTACATTTTTTCTCCATGCATTTGCAGAGGAGGAGAAAAGATTTTTAGATAAACTAGGGAGCCTGAAGTATAAAAATCCTTGACAATTTGATGGGATGGTAGCCTTTAAAATAGACACTAAATGTAGTCTAAGCATCAGAAATTAAGTAGGAAATTAATGGAGTTTTTGAGCCTACACCAGACAGAGGTTCTTGAAAGAATTTCTGTCTTTAGTGGCCAGGAAATACAGGTGAAAAACAGATTTACATCTAAAGGTAATAGCTGAAGGAGCTTTCTTCTGTGTTCTAAAGGGCTTGGTGCCTATAGTGAAGAATCCCCTTCTGGAGAGAAAAGTCCTTTGAGAAACAGACCCCTCCTTATGTGTTCAACAAAAATGAGAAGAGCTTTTTTTTTATAGTATGAGGATTGAGAGTAATATGGTTTTTGCATTTCTAAATGAAGATGCCTTTGGCCTTTAAGCTAAAAGAGTAATGGCAAGATCTCAATATTGTTATCTGTGAAATGGGCATAGTGGACAAATTGATTCGTAAGCTTCCTTCCAACTCTAATAATCCATCTATTAATGGACAACTTCAGGTTGTACCTCACACTTGTTTTAATTTGCATTTCTCCAATCAGTGAGTTGGAGCTTTTTTTCCATATGGAAACTGTCCATATGGATAGCTTTGATTACTTCATCTGAAAACTGTGCATATTTTTTGATCATTTATCAATTGGGGAGTGGTTATTTTCATAAATTTGACTCAGTTCTCTATATGTTTGAGAAATAAGGCCTTTATCAGAGAAATTTGCTTCAAAATTTTTTTTGCAGTTAGTATTGCTAACTTATTTCCGTCCATCCTATTTCTCTCCCTCATTTATTCTACTCTCTCTCTCTTTTCACTGTGTCCTTTCTCAAAAATGTTCTGCTTCTGACTATCCCCTTCCACAATCTGCCCTTCCTTCTATCACCCTCCCCCCAGCCCTACCCCCCCCCCCCTTTTTTATCCCTTTTCCCTCCTACTTTCCCGTAGGGTAAAGTAGATTTCTATACCCAATTGAGTGTGTGTGTTATTCCCTTTTTGAACCAATTCTGATGGGAGTAAGGTTCACTCACTCCCCTCTTCTGCTCCCTCTTCCCTTCCACTGCAAAAGCTGTTTCTTGTCTCTTTTATTATCATCTCTTCATATTCAACTCCCACTTGTGCACTCTCTCTCTGTATGTATATATGTATATATGTGTGTGTATGTGTGCGTGTGTGTGTGTATGTGTGTGTGTTCCTTCTAACTTCCCTAATAGTGAGAAAGTTCCTTTGAGTTACGATATCATTCCCCATGTAGGAATGTAAACACTTTAACCTTATTAAGTCCCTTGTGATTTCCCTTTTCTGTTTACATTTTTACATTTCTCTTGAGTCTTGTATTTGAAAGTCAAATTTTCTATTCAGTTCTGGACTTTTCCTCAAGAATGCTTGAAAATCATCTATTTCATTGAATTTCCACTTACCCCTGAAGGATTATATTGAGTTTTGCTAGGTAAGTGATTCTTGGTTGTAATCCTAGCTCTTTTGCCCTCTGGAATATCACGTTCCAAGCCCTCTGATCCTTTAATGTTGAAGCTGCTAAATCTTCTGTTATCCTGACTGTGGCTCCATGATATTTTAATTATTTCTTCCTGACTGCTTGCAATAGTTTCTCCTTGACCTGGGATCTCTGGAATTTGTCTATAATCCTGTGAGTTTTCATTTTGGGATCTGTTTTAGGAAGTGATCAATAGATTCTTTCGATTTCTGTTTTATCCTCTGGTTCCATAATAGCAGGGCAGTTTTTCTGGATAATTTCTTAAAAGATGATGTCTAGGCTCTTTTTTTGGTCATGGTTTTCAGGTAGTCTAATAATTTTTAAATTATCTCTCCTAGATCTATTTTCCTGGCCAGTTGTTTTTCCAATGACATATTTTACATTGTCTTCTATTTTTTCATTCTTTTGTTTTATTGTTTTTTTTTAAATTTCTCATAAAGTTACTAGGTTCCATTGTCAATTCTATTTTTTAAGGAATTATTTTCTTCAGTGAGCTTTTGTACTTCCACTTAAGTGACTTGCCCATGGTCATGCAGCTAGGAAGAATCTGAGGCAGATTTCAAATTTAGCTCTACTATACCACCTATATTACATA
>CM053623.1:257436711-257459586 GCA_028646595.1 Phalanger gymnotis
AGCTGAGCCTAGATGTTGGTAACTATGAATTGTATTGGGTCTGTCTGTTTGTAATTTGTTTAAGGGCTCTTGAGATGGAGGTGATGAGGAGACTCTGGGCAGCTGTAGCTAAGGAGCCCTCCAGCTTGTAAATCCGGATGCTGAGACTTTGTTGAACTCTAGTAACTATGTATTGGGATTTGAATCAGACACGGTCTTTCTGTCGATGTTTGTAATTTGTTTGTACTTTGCTCTGAGGTTTAGTGTGCTGGCTTTTTCCCCTGAACTAAGTGAACTATATTTGTGTGCTGAATTAAAGTAAGCTTGCCAACCCCTTCACCTTGCTTTCCTTCGTTAAGCAGATCAAAAGAACCTGTGTTTTTGTGGCATGCTGGCAGCTTTCTGGGTGCTGGCTGTGGGTGGATCTTATCCCCCCACAGAAGCTGCTAGCCAGATTGTGGAAACAGTAACAGATAACATATGGGAGAACTAGTTTATTCTATATATGTTGATTTGGAAGGAAGGAAAGAAAAGGAACCAAGTGAGATTTCTTTGTTGTGAGGCAGTTTATCTTAAGGAGGTGTATTATTCCCGGGTGACTTCCTCTGTACACTATCATTCAATTGTTTCAGTGGACTCTTTATGATCCCATTCAGGGTTTTCTTGGCAAAGATACTGGACTGGTTTCCTGTTTCCTTCTTCAGCTCATTTTCCACCTGAAGAAACTGAAGCAAACAGGGGTAAGTGACTTGTCTAGGGTCACACAGCTGGTAAGTGTCTGAGGCCACATTTGTACTCAGGTCTTCCTGACTCCAGGTCCAGTGCTTTATCTACTGTGCCATCTAGTCACCTGCTATGTGGTTTACGCCTATAGAGAAAACTTGAGTAGCATGGTGGCCATGTTTTAGGCTACCTTTCACACAAAGCCCAAAAAAGGGTATGGCAGTGATGAATCTATGTCACAGTCACTACAGTGATCATTTTAATTTACTAATTCTTGTTCATGGGATAGGGAATAAAGAATCTGTCCACTGGGAAGCATGTATTTTCTGTTGTTGTTGCTGTTCAGTCATTTAGTTGTGTTCAACTCTTTATGACTCCATTTTGCGTTTTCTTGGCAACAATACTGGAATGCTTTGCCATTTCCTTCTCCGGTTCATTTTACAGATAAGGAAATTGAGGCAAACAGGGTTAAGTGCCTTCCCATGGGTCACACAGCTGGTAAATGTCTGAAGCCAGATTTGAACTCAGGAAGATGAGTCTTCCTGACTCCAGGCCTAGCACTCCATCTACTGAGCCACCTAGCTGCCCATGTATTTTCTAAATGGAAACTGCATAGCTACAGTAAAAACTGATAGCTGACTTGCAGCAATTCTTTCATATAGTCAGATAAATAATATAGTAAAGTCATGGGTTCAGAATTGGAAGCGAACTTCACTAGGAGGAACCTTGGTGGGACATAGATTCTTCAGAGTGTCTCAAAGTAAGCATTAAGCTGACTTCTCTTATCTATCTTTCAAGAAACATAGAAAGTGGATGTTCCATTCAGCTTAGATGTATCCTTCCTCATGCTGCAAATAGGTTTTAGCAATGTCAAGGCATAACAGTACTGACTTTGGGTGATCCATTTGTCCTCTCTGAAGCTCAGTTCTGGAGATGAATAAACTAATCATGGTTTAGCAGGAAGAACAACAGACTGAAAATCAAGAGGCCTGGGTTTTAATAGTATGTCTCTTACTAGCTAGACGTGTAATCTGGAGCACTTGACTTTTGTGAAACTCAATTTCTTCAACTAAAGAAAGACAATTGAATTAGAAAACCTCTAGTGGGAGAACTCCCCTTGTGGTGCTGAAATTCCAGACCTTTCACTGGGAATTTCAACATATGTGACAAATTTAAGGATAGCAATGGGGCAAAGAGATGCAAAGACATTTTAAAGCCAACTTGTACTGATGTCACTACTGATCCTAGAGTTTCCTGTCATGCAAATCCTTAGTCAAGCTGACCATTCTAATTGGGTGCAGTCTAACCTGTGTGAGTGGAAAGGAAAGAAATAGAATGAAAAGAGCCACAAACTGATACATGTCACCATCATTATGGATTCCTGACATCCTAGTCCCTAACCTAAGCAACAGGAAGATAACTGCCCTAGTTAGGCATCTATCCACCAGTAGAGAAATGTACACAGGAAAAAGGTTATAATGATGCTTAGACCCAAAGAAAGTAGCAATCCCCAGGCTAGGTAAAGTGAGGGGGAAATATACTTCTTTTCCCATAGTGGATCTGAGATAAGAGGGTGTGCTTTCTCTCCTCTCTGGTCTCCTGTATCTTAATCTATAAGTACATCCTGAATGTCAGCACCCTTCAGGGGACACATGTGGGAGCCCTGGAACAAAGCTCTTGTTTGTATATAGTTATTTTATGTTGCCAACCCCATTAGATTATGAGCTCCTTAAGGGCAGAGATGTTCTTTTATCATTCTCTATATACATAGTACATAGCACAATGCTTGGCATATAGTAGCTACTTACTAAATGTTTACTTTCTGATAACTGACTGACTGACTTATGCCTTTCCTGAAAAGAACTTCACTGATCATTCATACATCTTTTTCACCAAAACCAAGAGAAGACATGTCGTTTGGAGCCATTACAACACAGCTCCCCATTGAGAGGAAGTGGAATTGGGCTCAGTAAGTGATAAACAATGCTACAAACTCTATATGCTGGGCCTAACGAGAGAATGCAATTACAAAAATTACTTTGAAATCCCAATTCTTCTTCTAATTACTGAATGCCTTTGGGTAAATTGCTTAATACTACCATTCTTCTAATAAACAATCTTGAAAAGTTAAGGTGGGGAAGAAGAGAAGAGGGAGAAGGGCTAGGGAAGGGATACTTATCAATCATCCTTTGGAGTCATAGTAATTAGATTAATCACAGACTAAAGGCAGAAAATAAATAACTTAATAAAAAAATCATATATACTAAAAAGTTCTTCAGGAATTTGTTTCTACATATTCATTCAAAGATCATTTCAATAATATAATCAGATTATTCAGGGTGGTGTTGACCGGTTTAACCTCTGACAAAATGTTGGTTTTCTGTCATGTAGTCACAGCCTAAGGCCAATAGTATTGAAAAACAATTAACCTGTCAACTTCAGGTTTTTCATTAATAGTTTTGGACCATATCCTGCCATTGATATTTATTTTAAACTCTCATTGATTTCCGTGGGAGTTCCACATGGCAGATGATGGCAGGATACAGCCCAAAGGGAACTGCCTCAGAGTAGGTTCCCACTTTCATTCCCTTTGTGTTTGACCCTTATTAAATTCAGTCCCCCACATTGTGCATATAAAAATAGCCTAACAGGCAACATAAATGTGATAAAGATTTCTATTTGCACAACCAGGTTTATGGGTCAAGTGTCTGGGAGAGTTTGCAAATCTAAGAGAGTTAAATTTGAAACCTCCTTGGAGCTCTGTGTTTATGGTCCCTATTCCAACATTAAGTATCAGCATTAGTCTTGCTAAGTGGTCTCAGGATACACTATTTCATTTCAAAGACACAGCATTAAAATCATTTTTGAATCTCTTAAAACTAAACACTCTCACCAAAATGACACAAATTAGCCATTTAAATGGGCCAGGTTATTATGGGACTTGACGATGTGGCAAAGAACTAGCCATGTTAGAATAATATTGTCATTAGTAATGACCTTAGTTGCCCAGTTCCTAGAATTTTTTCCTAAGTTCCTAAGAGTCACCCCTGAAGGAATGGTGTAAGGGAAGGGGAGTGATTATAAGAGATAAATGGTCAAAAGATATGGATGCTTTTTAAAAGAAATGTAAAACATCAACAAGTACATAAGAGATTATTCCAGATCACTAATAATAAACACTCAAATTAAAAAAAAAAACTTTGAGGTTTCACATCATATCCTTCAAAATGGTAAAGATGACGAAAAACAAAAATAATACCAATATGACAGTTAAAAAAAAGCCAAAAGAATTGTAAGCTACATTAAGAAAATCAATGGTTCTGCAGAAAAGGTGATGACAATCATAGGATCATAGATTTTGGTCTAGAAGGGACCTCAGCGGTGATCTAATATCATCCCCTCATTTAACAAGTAAGGAAACTGATGTCCAAAGAAATTAAGGTGACAGATTTGAATACAGGTCCTCACATCCATCCTCTTCCTTAGCTTAATCCCTCATCACCCCTAGCCTGGAGTATTGTAATAGCTTTGAATTGTTCTTCTTGCCTCAGTCTATCCCCTCTTCAATGTATCTTCCCCAGCTTCTGGTGATTTTCCAACATGCAGGTATAGCCAGGTCACTACCCCAGCCAGTAAGTTCTATTGGCTCTCTATCGCCATCATATACAAACTCCTAGATTAAGATTTTTAAGCTCTTCCGAACCTGGCCCTTCATTTATCTTTTGATCCTTTGCCCTGCATGTATGCTACAATCCAACCAAACCGACCTTCTTGCTGGTTCTCATGCGCGATAACTCCTTCTCTTGTCTTCACTCATGTCTTGGTGCTGGCCGTCCCCCATGCCTGAAATGTACTTCTTCCTTCTCACCTCCACCCCTTATATTCATTCCCTTGTTTCCTTCAAAATTCTGCTCATGACTCCTTCTACATGAAGTCTGTCCTGATTCCCCCGGTGCTAGTGCCCTTCTATGGAAAAACAATTATTTCCACTTATCTTGTATGCGTACCTATTAATGTATATCTCATTTCCTTCAGTAGATGGCAAGGTCTTTGAGTGCAGATATACTTTTGTTCTTATATTTCTATCCTCAGCATTTTGTATGGTACCTAACAAATAATAGGTGTTTAATAAATGTTTGTTGACTGACTAATCAAAACCCATCACTGTTCTGTACATGGAACAATGGAATTGTCAAAGACCTGTGGATTGACTTTCCCTAGGTCAACCAACTCAAGTCTGAGGCAGGATTTTAGTATAGCTCTTTGTGACAGCATGACCATCATTCTCTCCACCACGCCATGCTGCCTCTTGGAATTTCTATAAACTCTTTCTATATTCTTTCCTTTGCAGGACTCTAATCTTATAGCCTACCCCATGTGAGTTGATGAAAGGAGTTTCTTATAGTTCTAATTTCTATTTTTGACCTAAAACACCCTGATATGTGTTTAGCACCATGCCTGGCACGTGGTAGACCCTTAATAAGTGCCTGTTGCCTGGACCTAGTATTGTGCTTGGCTTTTTTAGATACAACTCTATATTATTAACCTATGAATTTTATGGCCACTAAGAGCCCAGCTTCTTCATCTCTTGTGGGTGTGAAAAGTTATCCCGTCTTGCCATCTGCTAAAAATCACTAAGAGATGTACAGTGAACTACCTCAGACTTATTCGTATTCAATTCGATTGTTTACTTTTGTGTAGCTCACCTAGATCTCTTCCCTTTCATATCTTTTTCCTCCAGAAAACATATAATATATTAAGGATTTCTTCCCATTGATAATAAAAGCTAACAAAATATTTGCCGAACGCTTCATATATATGTATGCGTGAATATTATATATGTGATATATATATAAAACATTTTATATTTACATATATAAACATATGTATGTCATATCCCTTCATGGTGCTATATCTCTACTTATTTGGTTGACATGATAAGAGAGGTGGTCTTTTATCAAGTTGTCATTCATTTTTCATGTGCGCAAACCTCCAGGATCAGAAATTGCTTATTGGGATTTATCAGAGATCCTGAATTCTCTAGGCCTCTTTACTTAAAACAAGGGAATTGAGCTATAATTAACAGAACAGTGTCAAAAATTCTATCTATTGTACACGAATATGGTGTGTTTATCCCCAGGAACGTATACAAGCTTTAGTAATTAGGAACCACAGATTGATTATAGTTTATAAAATCAGCTTTCTCTGATCAAAATATATATTCAAATGAAATATTTAAAAGTGAAGTACGCATGATCTTTATTGTTGTTGCTGTTGCTGTTGTCGAGTCATTTCAGTCCTATCTAACTCTTTATGACACTATCGGGGGTTTTCTTGGCAAAGATACTGGAATGATCTGCCACTTCCTTCTCCAGCTCATTTTACAGATGAGGAATCTGAGGCAAACACAGTTAAGCGACTCATCCGGGGTCACACAGCTAGTAAGTGTCTGAGGCCAGATCTGAACTCTTCTTTGTTACCATCTCTTTAATCTGCCTCTATATTCTTGATAAAGGAAGTTACATGTATTGGGAGAGGCACCTTGGATTTTAAAATTTCACCTCTTTTTTCCCCCTGGACTGCAGTTCAAGCATTTTGAATGCCAAATAGTATCAATATGTTGGTCTCCAAATGTTTTTGATTTGAGCCTTTGTTTTGTTTGGGAGAGTTTTTTTAGACCAAAGAAACCAATAATAATACTGGAGACAATTTCTCTTTTAACCTTTTTTCTTTCCCCAAAGCAAAAGGAAGGGTAAAATTGATTTTAGTGGGTGTGGAAATCACCACAGGTCTGAAGGTTTACTTTGTGTGGGCATTTTCCAAGTGGAATTTGAAACAGCATTCTTCTAATTTCCAGGGGAATTAATGTGTCAAAACAGCTGCTGACCTTGAACAAAATCAGCAAGTATAAATAAAAGCCCTTTGAAAAACAACAGTGTCTTTGGAAATGAAGGCGATACGAAAACAAAAGATAACAATAAGCTTTTTTAAAAGATAAGAATAACTACCCCTATTTTCAAAGTGAAGAGTATAGCTTTAATTCCAAATATGAAAATTTGTTCATACACCTGTGTATGTGATTCGTTCTCTAAGATGCCTTCCACCGACATTCATTCATAGACCCTATTTGTATTTTCTTTGTCCTTTTTGCATGTCAGTGTGGTCATTTGTCCTACTTCCTAACCTCACTTGTCCTGTTCACAAGACTATAGTCCATATACCATTGCTGATACTATGGCAAGTCTGTTGTTCTATTAATAAAGGTCTTTTCCTGGTCTTCATTTTTTTCTCCCTTGAACTTTTTTTTAAACCTACCAGGAACACCATGACTTTTAAATTTATAAATGGAAATCACATTTTTAAATATCCACGTTTCTCCATCATTTACTATAACCAATGTCTGCAGGGAAATTTTGGCATTCATGGAAAGTCCTTCAAATCTCAAGAGACAAGGAAGTCAAAGAGCATTCCTCACTGCATCTGGAAGTGAACAGGAAGTACCAGCCCATCAGACCTCCACCTATTAGTTGTTTGACAGCCATGAGCAAATGAATGAGGCATCAGACAATGGGGAAATCTGCTGGGGTCATCCTTGTTGTAAACCCATGAAATCTAATAACATGACAGATTTTATAGCCTTGACAAGAGAGGAACTCAAGAAGCGAGTGGAAGGAACACAAACCTTAATGAGGATCCCTCCCAGCTTCCCTTTAAGCATCTTCCAGGAATTTTAGACAAAAGGAATCTCCAAATAATACTAAGTTATGCTCACAAAGGCCTAGAGAAAATTTATAGCATATCCATTATATATTTTATTTTATATTAATTTATAATGTCTGTAATATTATAGTGTTGTCTATCATTCATAGTAATTACCTAAATCTTAATTCCTCCAACTAGTACAGCATTTTCTAAAAGTGTTAGTGTAGTTTTAAGCTATTGAAACTTTAAGAACATAATTGTTTCACGATCTAATAACATACAGAGAAAAGATTAAGTTTTTTTCCCCCTCAATGATTCTTCTCAGTAAAAAGATTTGAACTGACTAATTTAGGTGTCTGTATTGATAAAGTACTTTGCTGCCATGCTATTAGCAGATTCAGTTTACAACCAAATTCCTTTTAAGGATTTCCTTCTCAGGCAAAAGGAAAAAGGTTAAATAAATGAAGAAATCACAAGGAAAACATACAAATAAGGAATGAATTTTTCTCCTCCTTAGTATCCTTTGCTGATTCATCAACTATTTCATGCCCCCCTAACTGAGGAACTGAGAGCGTCCCCCAAGGTTTGTCTCTTGTCTCTCTCTGTCTCTCTCTATCTGTCTCCCCTCCTTCCTCCCCCTTCTCTTTCTGTCTTTCTGTCTCTGTCTCTCTCCCCTCCCTGCTTCTGCCCTCCACTGTTTCTCTCTCTCTCTCTCTCTCTCTCTCTCTCTCTCTCTCTCTCTTTCTCTCTCTCTCTCTCTCTCTCATCATTGATTTCCATTAATTTAACTATCACTTCTTTGTAGATGACTCACAAATCCCTATAAGCAGCCCCAGTCTCTCCCCCAAGCTTCAGTCCTACATCACCAATTGCCGACTGGACATTTCCAACTCTATGTCCTGGAGAAATTTCAAATTCAACATATGTAAAATCACATTCATTATCTTTTCCTCCCAAACCCTCCCCTCTTCCAAATTTCCTTATTTCTATCAAGGGTGCCACCACCAGCTTTCCAGACTCCCAGGTTTTTAACCTCTGCATTATACTTAACTCCTCATTCTCTCTCATCCCACAAATCTGATTATTTGTCAGAGCTTGCCATTTTTACCTTAACTGCATCACTTATTTCTAAGCCTTCCTCCCCACTCAAACACTTACCCACTTTAGTTCAAACCTTCACCACCTCTTGCCTCATTACTACAACAAGCTGATTTCTCTGCCCAAATTCTCTCCCCTCCAGTGCATCCTAAGTATGACTACCAAAGTAATTTTTGTGAAGCACAAATCTTGCCATTCCCCAAATTCAATCAAGTATAGTAACTAAACTTCTATGCTTAGCTTTGAAATGAAGTCTTTCACAACCTTTCCCCAACCTAGATTTCCAGTTTCATTGGAAATTATTCCCTTTTCTGTGCTCTCTGATCCAGCCAAACTGGCCTTCTCTCTCGTCCTTACACACAAATCTTCAACTTCCATCTCTTATGCCTTTGCTCTAGACTTCTCAAATCCCAGAGCATATTCACTCCTTGCTTCTGCCTTTGAGAATTCCTCTTTTCCTTTACAATGCAGATCAGGCACCATTTTCTGCATGAAGCTTTATTGATCCCCCTCAGCCTGCCATTGTTGCTTCTTTTCCTCCCAAACTATCTTATATTTACCTATTTCATATATTTTTGTGTTTATTCATCCTATATTTATGCAGTATATATTTATATGTGTCCTTATTGGCTGTCTCCTCCATTTGAATTTAAGCTGCTTGTGAGTTGGAATTGTTCTATTGGTTTATTTACTTGTATTCCTTGTGCCTAGCACATAGTAGGTCCATAATAATTCTTGTTGATTGATTGACAGGGAGAGCTAAGAGGAAACTCTTATCAGTTCAAGGCAGCAAGTTCTTTGAAAGTTGCCTAGAGTAATAAGTGACTTGCCCAAGGTCACTCAGCCACTGTATGTCAGAGGCAGAACTTGAACCCATATTATCCTGGCTTTGCATATGCAAATGTGTTCATTCACTTGTATATGTATTTCTTCCTCAAACATGCATTACTTTGACATTCATTTATAGACCCTATTCGTAGTTGTCTTTGTTATTTTTTCTGGTCACTACACTAATAAACCAACTGCCTTTTTACAGAATTGACTTAAAAATTCTCAAGGATATAACTAATTTTCCTCATGATTGGATAAACCATATCTCCTATATGTTTTCATAACATCTCATAAACTTTGAACATTAATTTATTATTGAATAATAATGATACAATCTTAAATTAATAACTTGCATTTATATGATGCTTTAAAGTTTATAAAGAGCTTTTCCAAAAGCTCCGTGAGATATGCTGTGCAAGTGGAATTGCTCCCATTATGTAAATAAAGCCTAGACAGATGAATGGACTTGCTTTTAGTCGTAAAGCTCATAGGCAATATGGCACAGTGAAAAGCTGCTTTGCATTTGGCATTAGAGAATGTAGCTTTGGATTCTGGCTCAGCTACAGAATACTTTGTGACACTGGGCAAGTCATTTCATCACCTGGGCCTCAGTTTCCCTCACTGTAAAATGGGAGAGCTAGACTAGAAGCAGTACTTTGGAAGGTGTAGTTTGGGGACCCTGGTCACCAAATGCTATCAAGGGGCCTGCAAGGTCAAAAATACTTTCATAATAATGCTAGGACGTTTTAATTTAATTTAATTTTAATTTCTAGTAAATATAACTAGATATAGCCCAGGTAAAAGTTCTTTCAGGTCCTCAATAAGTTTAAAGAGTGTAAAAAAGTCTCGAGACCAAAATGTTTGAGAACTAGAGACTAGGAGATAGCTAAATAAAGCATTTAGTACTCAATAAGTACTTTACTGTGCTAAGCATTATGCTCAAATACTGGGAATACCAAAACAAGCAAGCAAAATAGTCTGCTTTTAAGGAGCTTATACTCTAATGGGAAGGACAATAAAATAAGGGGAAACTGGAGAGGGAGGACAGTGTATGGTGTGGAGATGGCCAGGAAGTGAAATAGATAAGGAGGAACACTAACCCATTAGAGTCCAGTGTCTCAGGGACAGAGTCTCAGATTCTAGGAGTGGGGAGATGGGGATGATGAACAGAGCAGAGAGGGTGGGAAAAGATGATCTCAAATGTGTTGAAGCCAAAATTCCTATCTAAATCTACTGAATCTAAGCCCAGGGCTCCTTCTACTGCCCCACTGGCACTTGGATGTCCACAATTCTAGCTGCATTATTACTCAGCAATAGCAATGATTGAATGGTGCAGAGCTACGGTCTCATTAGTGGATCAAAACATAAAGCAACGTATGCCTGAAAGCACTGAATTTAGCTTCCATTTGCCAAGAAACAAATTAAATCCTTCCTGCCCACCCACCATTTTTCTCTTTTTCTGGCAGCACATGGCACAGTTTATGGTGACCCTTAGTGGAACACATCTATAAACCAGCTTGCTGAATGGTGACAGCTAGGACACATTTATTATCTAAAATGCATGCAGAAGCACAAGGGAAGGATTAAGGGTCTCCGGGACAGACTGGATAGTTACCTCTGTCACCATTCCAAAGCCTACATTTTGTTTTCACTCCCTATCACACAGAATGTGATTTCAAGAAAATGAAACATGAACTTGCACAGTACTACAGAGAGCTTCAAGCTTTGGGCGGTTCAAAGGGTTTTCTGACTAATGATAAGAAAGAAAATGAGGCTCTCTGGGAGAGCCATTTTGCTTTAACATTATGGCTTCTCAATAATAGGTGAGTTACATTATTAAGTAAATAATGCAAAAAGAGAGTAGTTAGGTGGCATAGTGGATAGAACGCTGGGCTTGGAATCAAGAAGACTCATGTTCCTGAGTTCGAATTCAGCCTCACACACTTGTTAGCTATGTGACCCTGGACAAGTCACTTAACCCTTTTTGCTTCAATTTCCTCATCTGTAAAATGAGCTGGAGAAGAAATGGCAAGCCGCTCCAGTATCTTTGCCAAGAAAACCCCAAATGGGGTCACAAGGAGTCAGACACAATTGAAACGATTCATCAATGACAATAGTATTTTTGTTCTTTCAGATTAATTTTGTTGTTATTTTGTTCTAGATCTATGAAACAATTTTGGTAGTTTGGTTGGTATGGCACTGAATAAGTAAATTCATTTAGGTAGAACTGCCGTTTTTATTATATTAGGTCAGCCTACCCATGAGCAATAGATGTTTTTCCAATGATTTAGATCGGACTTTATTTGTGTGAAAAGTGTTTAACGATAATATATTTTTAAAAGATATTAGGCTTACCCTCAAGAAATGATTTTTTAAAATCCCTTGGTAATTGGTATATCTGTTGAATCTACTGGCGACCAATGTTATTTCTAATTTTTTAAGCTGTGAGCCAACAATCGTGTCACAGGAGCAAACGATTTGTGCCACATGAGCAACAAACCATGAAGCAGAAGCTTGTAGCAATGGAGAGAGTGCTAGGCTTGGAGTCAGGAAGATAACAGATCAAATCCCACCTCAGATATTAAGTCAAGTCAACAAGCATTTATTAAGTGATTGTTTTGTCAGGCACTATGCTAAACAGTGAGGATAGAAATACAAGTAAAAAGTAAGGCAACAGGGTATTATAAATATCCAAATTAACCACAAAGGACATATGAAGGGAGAAGCTATCTGCATCCAGAGAAAGAACTGAAAAACAGATGTATAGAATAATGTGTGTATGTATGTATGTATGTACATGAATATTTGTTTCTAATGGTAGCCATCTTTAGGGCAGGAGGGGGGGGAAGGGAGAAAAGAAATGTACATGATAACTTTATTATATATTTAAAAGGAATAGTAAGGTGTAAATAATAGATTTGTAGTTTCATGTACAGTCATCTTTTTTATTATTCTATGTTATGGAAATGCTTGTTTTATTCCATAATCAAAAGTGAAATAATTTTTTAAAAAAAGTAAAATAATTGCTGCCCTCAGAGAACTTAAAGGAAAATTTAAAATGGAGAGAGGGGGACAGAGAGAAGTTTCCCATGTAGTAGGAATGGTAGAGAAAGTCCAGAGATCCACAACTGGAACCCAGAAAGGAATGAAGACATGCCTGGCCTGAACACTTTTCTTAAAATAGAGGTTCTAGAAAAAAAAAAAACAACCAATCAGAAGGGATTCAAGGAATATCAAGGAGGTCAGCATCACTGGACCAGAGTAATTGCAGGATAGGAAGGTATAGGAAGACTAGAAAGGTAGGAAGGACTGGTTTTGAAAGGCTTTAAAAGACAAACAGTTGTTGTGGACTGTATGTATGTATGTGTGTATGTGTGTGTGCATCTGTTCTATTTGCCTTAGAAAATAATTGTGATGAAAGTGTTGAGGTCCAGCAAAATATACACATATATAAAATAAATAATATAGAGAGAATATATTTAGACTCTATGGAATAATATGTATATACATACATAATGCTATATGTGCACGCATTTGCTGTCCTTCAAAGCACTTTCATCACAATTGCTTTCAGAAGTTAATAGATCATCATATCTGTTCTCAGGAATAGAATGAAGTAACTAAAAGTCACTAAATGAAGTAACTAAAGCTCAGAAATTTTAAATGACTTAGCCAAGGTCACAGCTAATAAATATAAAAAGTGATATTTAGACTTAAGTCTTCTGGCTCTAGTTTTAGCACTTTTCAATTGTGTTACACTGCCACTGTGTATAGATTTAAGATAAGAGTTAACTTTTTTGAGGTCATGGACTCCTTTGAAGTCTTTTGAACCTTTTTAGAATAATTGTTTTTTAAAATTAATTTATTTATTTTTCCTTTTCAATATTCACTTCCATAAGATTTTGAATTCTAAATTTTCTCTCACTTATTGTCCTCCCCCACCCCAAGAGAGCATGCAATCTGATATAGGCTCTGTATATACATTCACGTTAAACATATTTACACATTAGTCATGTTACAAAGAAGAATTAGAACCAATGGGAGGGACTACAGGAAAGAAGAAACAAAAAGAGAGAGCAAATAGTTTGCTTCGGCATGCATTCAGACTCCATAGTTCTTTCTCTGCATGTGGATAGCATTTTCCATCACGAGTCTTTTGGAGTTGTCTTAGATGTTTGTATTGTTTAAAAAAAAAAAAGGTAAGTCTATCAAAGTTAGTCAATGCACAATGTTGCTGTTAGTGTGTAAAATGTTCACCTGATTCTGCCCACTTCACTCAGCATTAGTTCATGTAAGTCTTTCCAGGTTTTACTGAAGTCGGCCTGTTCATCATTTCTTATGGAATAATCAATAGTATTCCATTACATTTATATACACAACTTTTTCAGCCATTCCCCAATTGATGGACAGCCCCTCAGTTTCCAATTCTTTGCCACCATGAAAAGAGATGCTATAAATATTTTTGTACATGTGTGTCCTTTTCCCATTTGTATGATCTCTTTAGGATAGAGACCTAGAAGTGGCATAGCTGGGTCAAAGGCTATGCACAGTTTTGTAGCCCTTTGGGGATAGTTGCACATTATGCTCCAGAATGGTTGGATCAGTTCACAACTCCACCAACAATGCATCAGTGCTCCAATTTTCCCACGTCTTCTCCAACATTTATCATTTCCCTGTTTTGTCATGTCATCCAATTTGACAGGTGTAATGCGGTGCCTCAGAGTTGCTTTGATTTGCATTTCTCTAATCAATAGTGATTTAGAGCATTTTTCATATGACTATAGATAGCTTTAATTTCTTCCTTTGAAAACTGCCTGCTTATATCCTTTTGGCCATTTACCAACTGGATAATGACTTGTATTCTTATAAATTTGACTCAGTTCTGTATATTAGAAATGAGGCCTTTATCAGAGATACTGGTGGTAAAAATTGTTTCCCATCTTTCTACTTCCCTTCTAATAGTGGTTCATTGGCTTTTTTGTGCAAAATCTCTACAATTTAATGTAATCAAAATTATCCATTTTGCATTTCATAATGTTCTCTGTCTCTTATTTGGTCATAAATTCTTCCATTCTCCATAAATCTGGAAGGTAAACTATTCCTTGCGCTCCTAATTTGTTTACGGTATCAGCCTTTATATCTAAATTGTGTACCCATTTTGACTTTATCTTGGTATACGATGTAAGAGGTTGGCCTATACTTAGTTCCTGCCATACAGAATCATGTTTTTAAATGTATAAAACAAAATACATGGTGTCCCTTAAGTCTGGACACATAGGCAAAAATGCATATTTTCAAGAAGCAAAAATGCATATTTTCAAGAAATGAATGAAATTTTCAACCACAGTTTATTTAATTGGAATATTAACAAATAACATTTCAATATGATTTCCATCATTTGTGATGCAAAGGTTGATGCACTTTGTAAGATTCACGTGAACTGAATGCAATACCTCCACATTGCCATCAATTTTCCTATGTGTCCAGACATTAGGGACACCCTGTACAAAGGACTATAAAGGAAATCGATTATTCTGAATTACCAATATCGATTACAAAAACAAATCTGTGGATCCCAGATTAAGAACTCTTGGTTTAGGGGAACTAAAGCAGAGAGAGAGATTAGAAGGTTGGAGGATGTGGTTGGAGTTTAGGATTTATGAGTCTGGACTATAGACTGAATAGTTATATGGATGATAGCCTTTCATGGATAAGGATGAGAGTACAACGGATAAGAGAGAAGGACAATATTATCATTTCAGTTATATTGATTCTGAATCATGAAATGGAGAGGAGGAGCTAGGCAACAGTTTGGGAACCTGCAACAGTTTGGGAAATGACTGGGTGATAGAGGTCTCTGCCCTCTAAAGTGAGCAATAGTGTACCTGGTCTCAGCAACTAAGGATATCTTTCAAGTTTGAGACCTTTGAAGGGGGTGGTGTGTGGTTATTGGGCCCCTGGCAGCTGGGCTAAACATATACTACACAGAACATCATCTCAAGATCCTTGGATGTGAAACATAACCAGAAAGCACCTTGAAGGTAGAATAGTCATTCAGTTCAGTTCCCCATCTCTGTGTGCCGCAAAGCAAAGCTCCCCTGCAAAATCTTTGGTGTACTAAGCCTCAGGATCTATGATGCCCCTATAAAAGGATCATTAATTCCATACTACTGTCTTTCATGCATTCTATGCAGACTGAACTGTTATAATTACAAAAATATTAGAAGTATTATGATAGTGTTAGCACTTTAGTCAGGAGACCTGAGTTCAAATCATAACTCACTGCCTTTTAGTTCCTTCATCTGAGAAACAGGAATAATAATGATTGCACTGTCTTCCTCAGAAAATAATTATGAGGAAAGGGCTTCATAAACACTGTAAGTATGAATTATTATTGTCCAGCACCCCCACAGGCTGCCCGGTGTGGCACCCCATTTGTGTCTGCTCCCATCAATGCAGCGCCATCCTCCTGACCATTCTTTCCCTCCCCTGAAAATGTTTATCCAGGCCCTTTTCCTGCTAACCTGAAAAACAAAGCAGTGCTAATGCTATAATATGGTGGCATTTTTTTTTAATTTGCTTCTTCTCAAATGTAGAGAAGACACATGGTATAATGAAGAAAAAATATACCTTGAGTCAGGAGAAGTGAGTTCAAATCCCAATTCTGACACCTAACTGAGCAACCATGGACACAGTACTTCTCTTCAAGGATACACTGTGCTATCTGTAAGAAAACAGAGTTATAGAAGCATGTTATTATTAGTATATAAGAGGAATTCTAAAGTCATTTTCTGACTCTGACTCTCAAGAGTCCAGGTACTATGAGACAACAATGGAGAATATATGTTTCAGTGGGCTGGCCTTTAGCATACCTCAAAGCACTAATATAGAATGTAGGTGGCCATTCATTTGGTCTACAGATAGAGCTCATTTTGTGAACAGGGCATGGGGTAACAGGGTGTTGACCTGCAAAGAGACAAAAGAAAACCTAACTTTTTAAGGTGCCTATTTCTAGCAAGTTTCAAACTATGATTCTAGGGGAAAATCAGAGGAACTTGAACACTAAACTAAAGATGATCAAGGTCAGAAATGTGGATGATCCAGTTTCCTTTTTAGCTCATTTCAAAAGAAATGTACTATGGTATGTGGTTTCATTGTCCATTGAATGATAATGGACAAGAGTATCAGAGAATAAATGCTAGGGCTCATGATGAGAAAGACAGATCACTGATAGCTTTACTATGTTAATAAAAGCACAAATCTGACCTCCCTTGTGGTAAAAAAAATTGAGTCTAAACAACCAGGAGGCTCAGCTCACAAATGGACCTTTTGACTTAGCTGAATAATCATCTCTCATAAAAAAGATCCTGGGGAAAGACCAGTGTTTCAACTGTTACAAATCAACCCAGTCTACCTTTTGTCCTTCATTTCAATTGAGTTCACTTTGGGAGTATTTAATCCTTTAAAGCCACCTTTTGGGAGACCTGCTTCTCAGGTGTGAACTATTATGCTGGCTCATTGTCCCTCCAGCAATATGCTATATAAGTGTTAATTCATCATCAGAGAAAGGCATATTGATGGTGTATTATGGAAATGCTGGCACCATAAGTGGAAACATAGTCTCAGAATCATATTTCCTTTAATATTAAGAAACAACAGCCAACCAGCCTCTCAGAAATTCATATTGAACAAGCTAGTCAAATGAACAAGTTAGCTGTTTTTTTTGGCTAGAATTTTCATTCATTAGGTTTCAATGGTAAGGTGACACAATATTCTCAGTGCCAGATTACTATTTAATCCATAAAGTGGGAAGATCTCATGATATCAACCAATTAATAAGCATTTCTTTAGATAGTTCTATGTGCTAGGGATATAAGTATGAAGAATGATGTAATTCTTCCTCTCAAGGACTTGTATACTATCAGTATGCATTTCTATAAATATATACAGAATAACCATAAACAAAACACATGCAAAATAGATATAAGGTAGTCAGATAAGGAGGGGACTAGTAGTTGAGAGGATCAGGACAGGCTTCATGTAGAACTTAACACTTGAGCTAGGTCTTAAAGAAAGACAGAGACTTAGTGAGGTATAGATGAGGAGGGAGGGCATTCCGGGCACGGGGGATGGCCAATGCAAAGAGATGGGTGGGAAATTGAGTGCTATGTGTGAGGAATAAAAAGGCTAGTTTGCCATTATTGTAGAAGGGAAGGGGAGTAACAATGATCTCTAAGGTGCTTTTCAGATCTCAATGATGATGACAATAAATAAGGTTGGTCACTAGTGGATGAATATATTTGGCCACAGAAACCATTTTCTAAGACTAAGAAGGCTTGTAAATCATGTCCTCAAAGGCTAGATTGCACAGTGGATAGAGCACTAGGATGGAGTCAGGAAGACTCATCTTCATGAATTCAAACACTTACAAGCCATGTGATCTAGAGCAAGTCACTTAACCCTGTGTAGAGGCAATCCCACCCACTCACTGGGCTTTGGGGTCTGGGCTCTCAAGGTCCTGGGGGTGTGGCTAGGACTGGAGCCAATGGTAGTCACCTGAGTTCTAATCCACGTGATGACATGAAGCCTGTGGTGGGAGGAGCTTGCTGAATGGTTGGAGCAGAGCTAAGAGGCAGTTGGTGAGAGAAGTTAAGAGCTAAAGGAGAGAAGAAGCAGTCAGCTAGCTGGAACACATCTTGGAGATTGCGGCAGAAGCAGCAGAAGCGGCAGTGACAGCAGTGGGCACTACAAAAAAAAGCAAGACTGACCCTTGTGGAGACCAGAGAGTGATGAACAGGGGCTTGAGGCCAGTGGGTGGTCTTCTTGCTGGAGGGCCCTGGCATTGGTGAGGGGTGGAAGCACCAGTATGGCTTGGCTTGCTGCCATAATGTTTTTCTGTTGCCTCCTGGTCACTACTGTGAGATGGGCATACTGGTTTTGGAAGGTTCTTGCCAGGATGTCAAATTGGGGACACTGGTCCATGGGTCTGCTACTTTGCTACTTCTGAGTTTCAATAAATGCTTTAACTCCTCTGCCTTCTACTTAGAGAATTCCTTATATCCTGCGATTCTGGACCATTCAGGCATATTCCTGGTTATCTTTGAAGTCATGAATTCTGCCTTAATGATATACCCTGTTTGCCCCAGTTTCTCATCCATAAAATGAACTGGAGAAGGAAATGGCAAACCACTCCGGTATCTTTGCCAAGAAAACTGCAAATGGGGTCACAAAGAGTCTGACAGCGCTGAACAACAACCCACACCAATGAAGACGTGGATTTTTTAATTAAATTACTTTGGACAAGTAACTTAACCTCTTAAATGTCAGTCTCCTCATCTGCAAAATAGGAACAATAATATTTGCATTAGGTAGCTCACAGGACCTTTGTGAAGAAAGTGTGTTGGAAACTAACAGCATGATATAACTGGGATGCAAGGTGATATGGCAGGAAATGTGGAGATTTAAAAATCAAAGGATCTAAACTTGAATTCCAACTCTGCTGCCTACTGCCTGTGTACCCACGAACAAGTCACTTGATCTCAATAGGCTTGAGTTTCTTCCTCTATAAAATGAAGTGGTTGGACTAGATGGAATGTATTCTCTTTCTTTTGACCATGTTATAAAACATCTTTCGTTTGCCCTCCACAGTCCTCAGTATGGCATGAAAAACAAATATAAAAACCATTGGACTTTGACTCAAAGAACTTCAATTTGAACCCTGGCTCTATTATTTATTAATTGAGTGACTTTGGTCTAGTCACTGAACTGCTTTGATGTTTCCTCATTTGTAAAATGAGGGAGGAGTGAACTAAGAAGGGACCAAGGTGCCTTCTAGCTCTAAGATATCAATAATTCTATGATAAAAATGTTATTCTTACTCTATTATTCTTTATGCTAGAATGTACGATCCAATTTCCAAGCTCTGTCAGCTTAGCTCTATAAAAACGCCCTCTTCAATATTTCAGACGCCATACCTAAGGTGATGGTTTCTTTGGGGTTGCCACTACTACCTTACATTAAGTAACTGAAATTATGAGACTCAAGAAACTTGAAGAAACCTTGTCAAAATTTTCACTGTGAATTTTTTGTTTCTTCATGAAGCATTCTTTTTTTTTTTTGTTCTGGCAGTTTTAAAATAACTTCTGGGTGCAATTTATATTTCTAAATGGATTTAAGTATTGACATTGTTAACAATGTATATTTATGCTAACAACTTATGAGTAATGCTTTTTAAAAAAAAGTACCTGTAGACTAAAGAAAAATGGTGAGGGAGAGGAATCAGGAAGCAGTTTGGAAAATTTTGAAACCATTTATTATGAACCACTTGAAGAGCCAAGGAAGATGAGCAGTATTTTAGGACTCATGATGATTAAACATGCAATACTTTGTAAAAAGCAAAACCTGGCTAAATTACAGATATACAATGAATGAAGAAGACATCATTGTATCTCTGAACTTGAGCTGATTTATTCTGTTTCATTGCTAAAAGGACTTGGGATAATCAGGTTTTAGATTTAGTGTACTAAGAGGCTTTAAAGACCATAGGGTCCCTTCTCCCCATTTTTCGAATGAGGAAACTGAGGCCCATAGAAGTTCAGTCACTTGACTAAGGGCATATACTTAATAAGTAGTGTAGTAAAAACAGAATTCAAACCCAGGACCAAATGCTTTCCACATCATGGTGAATGAAGGCCACGGTAAAGAAGATATTTTATAACAAGATCAAGGAAAAGGGAATGTTTTTCAAAATCTGTACCCTCAACTGGCCATTGTGGCGCATGCCTGTTATATCTGATACTTGGGAAAGTTGATGAATTACTTGAGCTCGGGAGTTCTGAATTGCAAGGTGCTAAGCTGATAGATGTCCATATTAAGTCAGTCACCAATATGGTGAACTTTCAAGATGGGGGGATACAAGGTGACTCGAAGAAGGATGAACTGACCAAGGTCAAAGCTCCCATGAGAAAATCAGCAGTGGGATAGGACCTATGAGTGACCACTGCACTTCCTACTGAGTCCCCCCCTAAAAATACATATGTGTGTGTGTGTGTGTATACATATAAATATACTTATTATATATAGAATATACATATTACATATACACATACATACACATGTATATGTCACCACATGATGTTTATACATTCTATCAGAACCCAGAGGAAGGAACAGGCACAGGTGCTGAAAAGAATTGACCCAGGTCTACTGAAATCCATTCTTCAATCCTTCTAGGCTAGATTTTCTTCCAGAATGCCTATGACACCAAGATTCCTTTGTGTCTTATGGCAGTGTTCTAACCTGAAAGGGATGCCAGTATTCCATTTCCCATCATTGTTTTCTGTTCCTAATCTCTGGGCAGAAATCACAAGTGTCTGTTTTCATTATCCTTTTTATGTTGAACCTAATGGAAGGGTGGGTTCAGTTTCTAGGTTCCCAAGTGTCACTGTGATGACAGTGAACAGAGTCTTTACTACTTTAGTGATTAGGAAAGCATGTACAATGTAAGATGAATAGGATATCCTGTCCCCACCCTCCCCACCCTCCCACACATACCCATCACGTAAAGCTGCCCACCTAAATAAATACTCCCTTCCATAATTTACGTCCCTTGAATTTAAGTGTGTGTAAATAGGGCTTTATTTCTTCAAACCAAAGTATTTTGGGGTGTCTATCTCAGAGTCATTCATTTAAAAACTCTGATCAAATGAGAAATAAAATAAGCGTGATGTTAGAAAAATGGCAGTGCTTTATTTCATTGAAGAGAAAGGCAGACTAAATGTGGAAACTCATCCAACTATCTCCATGGAAGTTTGCTGCAGCAAGCCAGGATTACTGAAAATGTGAGGAGCAGGCAAATTTGCAGACCATACAAATCTCTTCTACAATGCTTACTTTTCATGGCAAAAGACAGTTATGCTACATATAATAGGCAATTATGCACATGTTTGTTTGTCCATGTGTGAATGGTGAGATAGACAGAGTGAACCCATGATATAAACACATTTAAAAACCATTACATTTTAATTGAGGCTGAGTGGGCATCTCTTAACTGACTTGTGTCATGGAGATAAAATTACTGTTCGGCCTTTTTTAAGGTCTTGTTTAAGATCATCACTTCCTATGTGAGTAGTGTCCACCTAGTAGAGCAAAACAATGATTTGAGCACTGAGACTTTGGGGATGGGTGTTGGTGAAAAGATTTCCTTGTATTATTTTTGTGAGGTTTCCTGCTTGCCTCCTCACTGGTGATTAAGTTGGAAGTCAGAGAACACAAGTGGCTTTTATGAAGCATCTTGCAAAATTATTTCCTCTGAAACATGATGAATTTGCACCTCCCTAGTCAAAGTACAGCAGAGTCTTCTTTGCAATTAGCAATAAATGGGCCGGGATGTGCGTAATCGCTAAGGTCGCAGGGGAAACTACCTTGAACCCTTGTCTGATAATCTCATGCGGTCGTGGATAGAGATCTCATTGTCCTTACAGGCCACAAATGCTGCTGTTAACTTGGCTGTTATTCCTGTGTGAGGTGTGGTTGAAAAGAGTCATCCTTTCCCAATGGTGAGAATATGGAAGGTAGCAATAAATATAATGAATGTCACATTAGACTTGGAGTCGGTGCTGTAGGCCCATATTCCAAACCTCTTTGTGCCTCAGTTCTCTAATCTGTAAAGTGAAGATAATTTTTTTCAGATTCAAACCTGTGATTTTATTGATGTCAAAGATGAAGCTGCCTCTACCAATGCTGATAAACAGCTCTTCTATCATTGAGACTCTCAGAGAGCTGTCTAGAGGCACTGAGGCATTAGAGGATTTGTCCACAATCATGCAGCCAGTATGTATCAAAGTGGGGCTCGAACCCAGGCCATTCTGACTGTGAACAGCTCTCTACATATTTTACCTTGCTATATGCTCATAGGAAGCTGACAGAGTTATTATTAAGGAAATTGTTTTGTAACCTGTAAGACACTAAATATATATAGCCAATCCCCAACTGGCCCTGGGACCTCCACAGACTAGGGTTTTCATCATGGAAGATCCTCAGGAATACAATAAATAGCCTGTAATGTCAGAATGGTACTTCAAAGTAAGCTAGCAGTCTAAGAGATCCACGGCAAGCAAAGTGAGACTTTTTGTTGTTGTCTTTTGTTTTGGAGTGCTTCTCAGTGCTAAGGCAATCAAGTACCTTTGAGTCTTGGCTTTGTTTGAATCAAGAGTCATTGATTGGAAACAATATATGTGATGTGGTGCTCATAATTATTAGAGATCTTTCACACATCTTTTTGCTAAGTAGATGCTAAGCCTCAGACTTACACCCTTTTGCTACATAGGAGTGTATTGGCAATCAAGACGGGCTCTCAGCACTTATTCAACTAAGAGCCCTTGAAGAGTTTGGCCTTTATTTCCTTGATTAAATTACGAGTCCTTGATGACCTTCTTGCCTCAAGGGAAAGTCTAGTTTATGTGACATTTTTGTGACATCAGAGGTTTTTAGACCTCATGGGTTTAAGTCGCATTTTTGTGACAATTTTAGGTCACGTAAGTC
>CM053623.1:257460086-257476646 GCA_028646595.1 Phalanger gymnotis
CCCCCCGAGAATATCTATTTTTAAGAGGTTTACAGTTAATCACTTATTTGTGTAAGTAATTTTAATGGCTTATAATAATAAAACAAAAGCCAGATGACTTCCTCTTCATTTTTATGGACACCTGCTTTTGAGCAGGATTAACACAACTGTCTTTCAAAAATTTATTTTTATTTCTGCCTTTTAAAATATTATGTATATTTTTCTAAAGCAAGTAATGTCCTTTATAACAACATATACTCAAGAACCTCCAAAAAACATCACTAATTATCCTCTAGGGCATTAAAGTGGTATCTACTTCAGGGAAGTTAGAATTTTTGATGCCCTATAGCTTAATTGGTCATAGATGCCTCATCCAACTTGAATTTCAAGGTGGCCCTTGGTTGGTTTGAATAACACCGACCATTTCATTAGGAAAAGATATCCCATAGATTCCTAGCAATAAATTATTTTATGCAAAGTTTTAAGTCACCACTACCAAGACAAATAAGGCATTAAGTTTATTAAGTTTGACCACGTAAATCTCAGAGGAATAGTTAATTTTATGTCTTTAAAAAATAAATCCAGAAAGATTTTTAATTTCCTGACCTCAACATTAAGGGAAACACTGGCAAAAGCTTAGAAAAATCCTTGAGTTTTTTTAAATTAAATTATATTTAGAATATAATGATAGAAATATGCTACTGCTCTTGCCACATTGGTTGATTGTTTTGGCCTGTAATGACATATTCATTGACTTCCAACTTATCATGACATATGTTTAATCTAGTAGTGTATCTCAAGGAGATGATGGTTTTAAAAATTTGACCATTAGGAAAAACCTCTCTTAAAGGAAATGTTATGGGTGGGCTTCATGCTCCATAGACTATTCTAAGATTTATATAACAACTAGTTTGAGTATCTAGGAGAAAATAAAATGAGTTAACAGGTATATAAATTAGACATTGACTTGAATTACAGAAGATCAGAGTTGCAAGTGACTTCAGAGGCTATCTAACCCAACCTGTGCCTCTACAGAGATCTTTCTACCATAATTCTGACAAGTAGTTATGAAGCTTCCTCTTGAAGGCCTTCTGTGATGTGGGAGCTCACTCCCTTTTTCAGGTAGCTCTGCGTAGCTTGATTAATCAGAAGCTTTACCTTACACTAAGCTAAAATCTACCTCTCCACCTATAATACCCATTACTCCTAGTTCTATACTTTGAAATGAAGCAAAATGAATCATCTCACGCATCTATGTTATTCCTTTAAAAAATGGAAGATGGTAGTCACATCTCTCCTAAGCCTTCTTTTTTAAAATTCTCCCAAACAATAGTTGCCTCAACCAATAGTTCCCTCATTCAGTCCTGGCATAACATGATTTGTGGCTTCTTGCTATAATGTTTACCTTTCCAGATGTGTTTTCTGAAATGCAGTGTCTGGAATTGAATATAATTCTCCAGATGGCTGATGAGGACAATGTACACTAGAACTATCTCTACCTCTTGTTAGTTCTATGGCTCAATTAATATAGGCTAAATTATCATGAGATGTTTTTTCAACTGCTTTCACACTGTTGACTCATACTAACATTGTAGTTCACTAAAATTTCCCAGTTGTTTTTCACATTTATGTTTATGTAACCATATCTCATCCAATCCAAATTTTCATGATTAACTTTTATTTTTTTAAGCTGAAGTGCAGGACTTTACTTTTAACCCATTCATTTGTTTGCTTCTCACTCTTAGGACTTTGCCATTATGTTTTAGCTGCCCTCTTGTCCTGAGATATCCTTCCATCCATGTCATCTCCTTCTGTCACTGGTGAGTTTCTCCAGGAACCTCGATTTGAGGAAGGGTCCTAAGCCGGGAGTCATTCATTCCTTTTTTCTAGATTTTGACACCATGTCCCTATTCTCTCCATGCTCCACCCACTTTTCAGGTCCCTTAATATGTCTTCTCTCTTTAGAATGTGAGCTCCTTAAGGTCAGGGACTATCTTTCTTTTCATTTATTCATGTATCCCCAGAGCTTAGTACAGTGCCTGACAATATTAAGGGCTTAACAAGTTTTTGTTGACTGACTTCAATTTCAATTTATTAGATTTAAGCCATTTCTCTTGCTTGTTGATATTTCTTTCTTTTTTTTGTTTCTTTCTCCTTTCTTCCTTTCTTTCTTTCCGTGAGGCAATCAGGGTTAAGTGACTTGCCCAGGGTCACATAGCTTTTAAGTGTCAAGTATCTGAGATCAGATTTGAACTCAGGTCCTCCTAATTCCAGGGCTCATGCTCTATCCACTGCACCATCTACCTGTCCCAAGATCTCTTTCAATCCTAATGTCCAAAGTGTTATCTATTCCTCTCAACTTGGTGTTCTTTGCAAATTTGAGAAATTTGCCAACTCTGCCTTTAACCAAGTCACTAATAAAAATATTGAAGAGAAGAGGACCAAGGACAAATCTACCAAAGCCCTCTCTTAAGGTTGAGATCAATCATTAGTCTTAGGATCTATTCATTCAGTCATTTTTACTTTCCTCAACTAAAATTCATCCAGACCGTGTTTCTTTTTGTCCACAAGAATAGAATGAAACATTGTCAAATACCTTGTAGACATCTCTTTTTTTCAGGATCAAGATATACAAGAAAGGGATATTTTACCCTTTACCTTTGAAGGTGTCCATTTAAGTTTATGACAGGCATACAGAAGACAACAGAGTCTGGGCAGTGGGGGACATATGAATATGTTTGATTCTGAAAACAGTAGTCTGTTACTATCACGGACTATGGTACTACAAAGTGGAATATATTTGGATAAATTGATGGATACATAGATAATGCACTAGTAAAAAGGTAATTATCCACTCTTAACTATATGAAGTAGTCCACATGAAGAATAGCTTGTTAATTTTGAATTCTGCCCCTTGTAGAAATTCTCTGTTAATATTTTGATAATGATGTGTCAGCTCATTCTTTTCAGTTAGAAGCAATTAAACACATGGCCTGTCAGAACAGAATGCCATGGTAGCTTGCCTGTGAATATTTGAGGAAATGTGGGAGATGGTATTATGCTCTGTCTTAGTAATTAAAATGTTAAGATTCAAATCAGAAATATCACTGCTAGTATAAATAAGCAAATAGATGAATATATGTAAATTGTGTAATAATTAAAATAACATGAACAGGATAAAGAGATAATGCAGATGGAAATGGTTTTCAGAAATTACTGCTTAGTCCCTTATTGCTCTGAAATTGGGACATTGGCTCTTTCTAGCTGTAGTTAGAAACAGGTGCACTTGAAATTAGCATTTTATTGGGTACCCTGTAAACAACCGATCTCTCTTCTCTGCTCATAGTGTAGTAGAGAAGATTTTGGTACAGAAAGTATGAAGACTCTAGAGCTGGGAGGAAGTTTAGAGGTTATCTAGTCCAAAACTCCCTTTTTCATAGATGAGGAAATGGAAGACCAGAGATATTGGATGACTCGGTCACTTTCCACAGGTAGTATGGAGCAGGGCCAGAAACCGAACCCAGGTGCTCTTAACTTCAAATGCTTTGCTCCTTCTATTACTTACCAAAAGGCCTGGTTTCAGGTCTGGATTTACCAAATTCTTTTAGACTCATTGATTCTTTCATTGATAAAATGGGGATTATTATATTTTCATTATACCTCCCACTAAGCTCTTGTGAGGATCAAATAAAATGTTATGTGAAGAGCTAAATAATAAAAACCCCATTATTTCCTTTATATTCCACGATAAGAGACAATTTAGAGGCTATTGTAATAATCTAGGCAAGAAGGGATGGGATTGGCCCAATTAAGATGGTAGCTATGTGAGGAGTGGAGAGAAATGGTTGGATAAAAGATGTTATAGAGATAGAAACAACGAGATTCGGCAAGTGACTAGACATATGGGGTGAAGGAAAGTGAGAAGATCAGGCTAATGCCGAGATTTAGGAACCTGAAAGTCTAGAAGAATTGTTGTACCTTTAACAGAAATAGAGAAGTTTGGAAGAATAGTCTGAGTTCTGTTTTGGACATGTTGAATTTGACATGTTTCTAGGAACTCCAATTTGAAATGTTCAATAGACAATTGGTGACGAAATTGAAAGGAGAGACTGGAGCTGCATATATAGATCTGGGTTTCTTCAGCATAGACTTGATAATTAAATTCATAGGACCCAATGAGGTTACCAAGAAAGCACTAACATTGTGGCTGTCTAAATTTAATAGTTTGATAAGGGTTGTGCACAGAGTTGAATTAAGGAAAGTAGATTCTGATTTCCAGAAGATAAAAGGTTAGTACATAAACTGTTTCAGTCCAATTTAGATAGAAGATTTGAAATGCCAATCTTTTACATTGCTATGTTTTCATATACTTTTATTCACCTGTAAGTATGACATAATATACTTGAATCATAACCTTTCTGAATAAAGATTAAACTTCTAGTATCTTATGAAGCAATATTAAGCTACTTCTATCTTCTTCCCCATCCTCACATGGTCCTATGTGTATTCTCAATCATTATTCTTTCAACTCATCAAGGTTATGTCAAGGATTGATGAAAGGTTCATATCTTCTAAAGCCCAGATTGTCATTCTCCCTTATTCTCTTATGTGTTGTCATCCAGTTTTCCTTTCCCTGTTTCCTAATTAAGAGATCTCTGATTTCATCGATGTAAGAACTCTCTATATCAGTGTCACCCTCTATAACTCAGTAATTAAGTCTTGTGTAGTTAACTGAGTCTCAGAAAGACGAAATGACTTGCCCATAGCCTACTAGGTATCAGAGACTGGATTTGAACCCAGGTCATCCTGATTCTAAATCCAGCACTCTAGCCACTACTTTACGTTATCTCTCTGTCAATAAGATGATTAATTTGTTACTAATGACACTGAGGTGGGGCAAGAAGCATTTCCTATGAAGTAAGGTTGTAGAATGCCTTCTTTTGTTTTTTTTAAAAAAAACACCACAAATTGTTTCCTTTAAAAAACAGTCTCTGAAAATTAGATCGGGCTAGAAGACAAAAATAAATCTCACTGAATATGTATGTATACATATATATACATGTACACATCCACATATATGTGCACACACATATATGTGTGTTGGGTTTTGTTGCAACACTACATTGTAATACAGTACACTTGGAAACTGTCGAGCTTTTGAATTAACCAACCTCCTTTGAAGAAAGGAAAGTGTGGACAGGTTTGGAACATGAACCACTTAGTGATGTATAAATAGGAGGGCCTGTTTCCTTGAAGGATATAGATTCCTCTTAACCTGGGACATATTGGAACGTTACAAGATCTCTGATCATTCTAAGTGTCATCTCTTACTTATGTCTGTCTTTTTGTTAAAGTATTCTGTCTTGTCTGATAAATGGGGCTTATTGTTTCCTTAGACATCATTTGTGCCTGATATTTTTTAAAAAAATAGAAACCACATTCAGATTTGATTAGAAGGTATTTGAGGCTATTTTGCTTCAGCTTCTTTTACCTTATTTATTGCTTTTTATATTAATTGGCAGTTAAATATACATACTTCCACATTTTGAAAAAATCTCTTGTTTTCGTCAGTGTGGGGATTCCTTCCATCTCTTTCTCATCCTGTGAAGTTCTTGATCGTGCCGTACACCACTTGACTGTCTCATGAGGCAGCAGGGCATGGTGAATAGAGTGCTTGACCTGTAGCCAGGGAGAAGTGGGTTCAAGTCCCACCTCAAACACTACTAACTGACTGACTCTAAGCAAGTTAATTATTTTAACTGGGTCTCGCTTTCCTCATGTATAGTATGAAGAGGTTAAACTTGAGGGTCTTTCAGATCCCTTCCAGTTTCAGTGACCTCCTCACTTGTCAGCCATCTCTATTCCTGCACTCTGGTCATCATCCTCATCTACTCCCTCCCCTGCATCCCCCCTCCCCTGCTACTTTACTGGAACCTTGAACTCCACCCCATGGGAATCCAAGCTTGGATAGGTAGCTTTTTCTTTTACTTACCCAGAAACATCCTGTGGTGGGAATACCCTTCACTCCTTTTCAGATTTTCTTTATATGTTTTTTCTCCTGTTGGAGTATAGCCTCTTTTAGTGCACACTTCTTGCTTACTTGTATTGGTATCTTCACTACCTTATCATGTTGCCTGGCATGTAATCACTTAGTAAATTTCCTTCCTTCCTTCCTTTTTTGGAGGGGGGAAGGCAGGGCATTTGAGGTTAAGTGACTTGCCCAAGGTCACACAGCTAGTAAGTGTGTCAAGTGACCGAAGCTAGATTTGAACTCAGGCCCTCCTGACTCTAGGGCAGGTGCTCTACTCACTTTACCACCTAGCTGCCCCTCCAGGCTGCATGTCTCTTATCTCTTATTATTACTACATGATGGTCATATTAAAAAGTAATAGAATCAGTGTTAAAAATGATTCAGTTCATAAAAACTGCATTTCTGAAGAATACTTCATAGAACCTCAGAACTAGAAATTACCTCAGAGGCAAAAGACAACCAAAGATTCTGATTACACCATACCCAACAAATGGTCATTTAGTCCAGGACTCCTTAAACTCTTTCCACTCCCAAACCCTTTTTGTATTTTGGCAGTTTGTTGGCACTGCATAGCTTGAGGGCACGCTCAGTGCAAAGTGTGCATGCTTTCTGTTCAGAGCGAAGGCTGTAGTGAAGTTGTGCCCTGCAACACAGGCAAGAGCTGCCAGAAACACCTTAAATTCATTATGCATTTAATTTTCAATTAATTTTTGGTCATCGGGCTTTCAGAAACCTTTCACGATCCCCTATGGAGTCTTAAACCACATTTTAAGATGTGCTGAATTAGGCTTTTTTAGAAGACATCTGGTGATGAAGAATTCCCTACCTTCTCAGGCAGTTCATTCTATTTTTGGATAGTTCTGATTATCAGAATGTTTTATTCCCCTAGTGGTTCTAGTTCCACCACCTGGGGACAATCAGAAAATGCCTAATCTTTGTGCCACATGACAATATTTCAACTACTTGCAAATCATTTCCATGCTCCCTCCTAAATGTTTTCTCTCTCAAAGAAGAGCTAAAACTCGTCCTACTATGGCTTAATCTCTTCTACTCCTCTCACAATCCATGCTTCATTTGCATGTTCTGCATCTTGTCCACGTTCTTCCTAAAATGTGAAAACCAGGAATTTAATGCGGTATTTTAGCTATGGTCTGACCAGGACAGAGGACTAGAGGCCCAACATTCATATTGCTCAAGACTCCGTTTCTATTAATGTAAACTAAGTTCTCTTTAGCTTTTTTGGCTCCCTTGTCATGCTGTTGATATGTCTTTTGTATGAGGAAAAGTATCTTTAAGTATTTTATTAAGAATTATTATATGACTTTGTCTCTATACAATTACATTGCTTTCCAGGTAGCATAGACTAGGACATCATACTCTTGTCATTGTTCAGTGGCTCAGTCATGTTCAATTCTCCATGACCCATGGACCATACTGTCCATAGCATTTCTTTGGCAAAGATACTGAAGTGGTTTGCCATTTCCTTCTCCAACAGATTAAGGCAAATAGAGGTTAGGTGACTTGCTCAGGGCCACATAGCTGGTGAATATCTGAGACTGGATTTGAACTCATCTTTCTGATTCCAGACCCAGTGTTCTATCCACTAAGCCATCTAGCTGTCCCCATCATGTTCTTCGTGGCCAACATAGGTGTATTAAAAATGAGTTTAAAATGAGAATGGAATAAGAATGAAGGGGGTCAAAAATGGAACTTGATTAAGGTCATATACTTATCAGTTAAGAACTTGTACTCAAAACTTGTTTTTTCTGGCATTCAAATTACTGCTGCCTTTATTTATTGTTCTGTTTTCTATCGTTTCTTCACAAAAACAAAACAAAACCAATCAGCTTTACTGCTTTCAATTAGTTGCTGTCAGTTTCAATTAGTGCTGTTGGTTTTACCTATATAACCTCCCACATTGATCCTTTTCTCTCTGTTCCCACTGCCATTATCCTAGTGTGGCATCTCATCATCACATGCCTGGCACGTGATGCCAATGGAATGTCAACAGCATCATAATTGTTCTAATCTTGCCTTCCTACTTCCCTATCTCCATTCCGTCCTTTACGCTCTTTGTTGTTGTTCAGTCATATCCAATTCTTTGTGACCATGGGGACCACAGTATGCCAGCCTCTTCTATCCTCCACTATCTCTCAAAATCTGTCCAAGTTCGTGTTCATTGTTTCCATGACACTATCTATCCTTCTCATCCTCTGCCATTCCTTTTTCCTTTTGCCTGCAATCTTTCCTGACATCAAGGTCTTTTCCAATGAAACCCATTTTCTTATCATGTGGCCAAAGTATTTAAGTTTCGGATTTAGTATTTGATCTTCCAGTGAATAGTCTGAATTAATTTCTTTAAGTATTAACTTATTTGATCTCCTTGCTGTCCAAGAGATTCTCAAAAGTCTTCTCCAGCACCACAGTTCAGTTTGAAAGTGTCGATTCTGTGGAGCTCAATTTTTCTTATAGTCTCCCTCTTACAGCCATACATTATTTTTGGAAAAATGATAGCTTTGACTCTATTGACCTTTGTCAGAGAGGTGATGTCTCTGATATGCTACCCAGATTTGCCATACTTTCCTTCCAAGGAGCAAATGTCTTTTAATTTCATGGCTGCAGTCACCATCTGCCGGTTCCATTTCTTCTCTCTCCGTTTGCCGGGAAGTGATGGGACCAGTTGCCAAGATCTTAGTTTTGGGGAGTTTTTTTGATGTTAAGCTTCAAGCCAGCTTTTACACTCTCCTCTTTCACCCTCATCAAGAGGCTTCTAAATTCCTCTTCACTTTCTCCCATTAGAGTGGTATTGCCTGCATATCTGAAATTGTTGATATTTCTCCCAACAACCTTAATTCTGGCTTTTGATTCATCCAGCCTGGCATTTCACATAGTGTACTCTGCATTGAAGTTAAATAAGGTAACAATGCACAGCTTCGCTTTACTCCTTTTCTGATCTTAAACAGTTGTTCCATGTTAGGTTCTAACTTGCTTCTTGGCCCACATACAGGATCCTCAGGAGACAAGTGATATACAAAAAGACATCATTACCAATTTCTTTCACATGCACATTGTATCACTTCTCTGCTCAGTGTTTCACTGACCACTTTAAAAAAAAAAACTAGACCTATGATTTCATCTGTATAAGATGCATAGCAGATTAAAACTTCTTACTTATAGTCTTAAAGAGTACTTAGGATAATGAGAGGTTAAATGACTTGTCTAGGGTCACACAGTATGTGTCAGAAGTGGGGCTGGAACCCAGGTTGGACTGGCTCCAAGGCTAGATTTTTCAGCCTTGTTGCTTCTCAACTCCATATTACCTACTGAATAAACTCCAACTCTATAACTTTGTAGTTAAGGCTGTCCAGGACCTGTTGCTATACTAACTTTCCAGCTTTATCTCGTATTACTCTCCTTCACATTTTTGCCCTAACATACTACAAACTGGACTCCTCACCCTCCATGGTACACGTTTTATCTTCCCACTTCTATGTCTTTGCTTAGACTCTTCCCTGTGCCTGAAATTTTCTCTCTTCTCTCCACACCCACCCTATTCTTCACCTTTTCAAATCCTACCCATGTTTCATGACCCAAATAATCAAACACTGCTTAAAGAACTTTACATAATGCCTACCCTCCTCTTCCCACTCCCAGCCTCGCCCTTCCTCGCCCCCACCTTTGGTGGAAATGATCTTTCCTTCCTCTTATCATTGCAGAATTTTAGACTCAAAGGGTTTCAGCAATCACTCTAGGCCATTGTATGCCTTTGTATGTTCATATAATTCATTATTTATTGCATAGTTTTGTATATTTGTGTATGTGTTGTACATCCATCATGCTTGATTGTTAGCTCCTCGAGGGTGAGGATAGTACCTTAATTATCTTTTTATCTCCCCCCATTCCAGTAGTATTTTGCACATTATAGGCCCTGAGTAAAAAGTCTGTTGAATGAACGAGGGTAATTTTCATGGACAACTGTGCTAGGCTCTATATAAGATCAGTTAATAAGACAAGTGTTGAGGTGCTTATCATTAAAGGTTGGATTTCTACAGGATGGGCCAGTTTTGATGGTTGGGGGAAATGATGAAAAGTCAATTTATTGGAATCAACAGCAGTCATCTGAATGGTGTATTTATAACTAGACTGGTATTTATTTTCAAGAATCTTGAACTCATATTGATGAACTGTGGCCAGTAACATATTAGAGGTCTTGGCTTAAACCAGTTCAGCCATATTTATACAGATATAGCCTTAGAAAGCATTTACTTTATTTAATAAAAAGGTATTAATGCTTTGTTTTTATATCACATTTTCATATTACCCTCACTGTAAGAGTTCTCATGTAACAAAGTAAAACAAATAAAACGAGTAATACAATGACTTGATCTGAAAGAACAGACATTTTACTTTTGTAGTACTCCCCCACATCTTTATTTTTAAATGAATAGAAATCTATTTTTCTCCCTTCCACCCCACCCCCCGTAAAAAGCAAATAATGTATCATTTGCTATATGTTTCTATTTTGTCTCTGTTTTTCTGTTTCTATGTCTGTCTCTATTTCTGTGTCTCCATCTTTCTGTTTCTCTGTCTCTCACTGTCTCTGTCTTTCTCTCTCTCTGTCTCTCTCACTCCCTCCCTCCCCTGTAACATCTTTGTCATGCTTCATTATAAATTGTCCGGAATCATTAATAGTCATTGTACTGATTATAGTTCTTAGATTTTTCACAGTTTGTTTTTACAGTGTCGTTATTATAGATATTATTGTCATCTCATTCTTCATAAGTTTATAAAAGTTGTCAAAATTGTTCATCTTTATATTGT
Source organism: Phalanger gymnotis (assembly GCA_028646595.1). NCBI lineage: Eukaryota > Metazoa > Chordata > Mammalia > Diprotodontia > Phalangeridae > Phalanger > Phalanger gymnotis. The sequence continues at coordinate 257,470,918 of CM053623.1, forward strand.
TGCTATAGAATAAATCATCCTTCTGATTCGGCTCACTTTCCTCCACATCAATTCATATCAGTCTTTCCATGTCTCTTTGAAATAATCTATTTCCTCATTTCTTAAAGCTCAATAATACTCTATCCCATTCATATGTCACAACTTTTTCAGTATTTATTATCAGAAAGTACTTATCATAGACATGAGAACTGCAGATAAATGAGCGGGCAAGTGTATAAATTAATAGATAAAAATGAGCAGTATAACAAGATTGCGATGACAATGTGTGGGATTTCAAGTAGGCGTGAAATGTGGTGAGGCCAAAGGCAGCCTGCCATCTTTGTAGGTGACGACTTGCCAGTCTTTACTGCTGCTTCTTTATCATGGTTCTTACCAATCCTCTCATGGTTTCTGACCAGTATTTCCCACTGAATGGAACACTGAGTTGCATTTTCTTTCCCTTTTGAGAGGACAGGGGAATTTAACTTTATTTTCCAAATTTAAAAGTTTTAAAGGCACATTTTCTTTATATTTCCCTCATTTCTGAATATATTTGGTCTAAATTTCTTACTCAGAAATCCATCCCTTGTAACAAAGAATAAAAAAGAATGATTGGAAAGATGGATGAAAATTAAAAAAAAATGTTAAGTGGTTACTATGTACTACTAATAGCTAATATTTTTATTGTGCTTACTATGTGACAGGCATAGTACTAAGTGCTCTACAATTATTATCTCATTCAATCCTTACAACCTTGAGACATAGATGCTATTATTATCCCAACTTTGCAATTGGAGAAACTGAGGCAGATAGAAGTCAGGTACTATTATGAAGAAAGGCAAGTGACTTGCCCAGGGTCACATAAATAGTAACTATCTGAGGCCAGATTTGAACTCATATCTTCCTATTTCCAGGTTCTATCCACCTATGTACAAAACATTGTACTTGGAAAGAGAAAAAAAAAAGCAATTCAGCAAAACTAATCAAAAACATCAACTAAGTCTAATAGTATATTCAACATTATATACAAATGTCTCTCCCTTCTGCAAAAAAGAAAGGGATGTATAATTTCTTATCTTTTTTTCCCCTTGGGAGCCAGCTTTTCTAAAATGAAAGGCTCCAGGCCAATTTTTAAAACACAGAAATGATCCTTCACATTCATGATGTGTCCTTATTGAGAGATCTAACATCATTATGATCTTAGGAGAAGCTGAAAATTATGCAAAATTGTTTCATTCCATGCACTTTTTTAAATAGGACAACAATGTATGTCTTTAATGTTAAATTTTTTTGAATGTACTTATCAGTGGCATTGTCCAGTTAGCAACATAAATCCTGAGATGCTAATCTTATCTCTCATTAATTTCACCTTTTCTTGCCTTAGGCTGATTATCACTGATGAATTTAAGTTCCTACTAATCATCCCAAGTGGTGAGCCTTCAGCATAGACATCTGTGATTTCCCCTGGTTGTTAAAGCATTTAGCCACACAGTTTTCACAAGGAGATAATAATGGAAGCATATTTTCGTTGCAAGATATTATTAGTTTTTACAATTATTTGGGACAGGCATGCCACAGGATGAATAAATTATGAGAGAGGTGTTAGTGCCAGAATGGAGAGTTTTATTCTGGGATGAGAAAGAAGGCAATCATTTTACAGAATATAGGGAGCAAACAGCATCCTCAGTGAGCCAGCAATCATTCACTCTACAGTTAAAGGGATTTAGGGGAAGGGAAGTTATTTTTGTTATTGACTTTTCTATTTAAAATTACCAGTTGCTTATTTTAAAAAGCTGTATACTAAGCCACCAGTGTTGTATGCAGTGCCATACTTAAAGAAAGATATGTTTTCTGCCTTCTGTTCTCAGACTTTTTACTATTAGGGTCATATTTTTATTTCAGTGGCTTCAATATTTTTCACATTTTGCTCTGATTTAGCTTTGAGAATATACTCTGTCTCCATAGCTAAGCAAGATGATATAGTGAAAAGTGCCCTAGATTTAGAGATAGAAAACTTAGGCCTGAGTACTGTTTCTGCCATTTATTATCTGTATGACCTTGTGCAAGTCTCGGAAGCTCAGTTTTCCTCCTCTATCAAACAATAGATAAAAATACTTGTTGTCCCTATCTCACAGACTTGGTGTTAGGATAGTTCTCTTAACATTTTAAAGCAGCCTTTCAATATGGATTGTGATCATTATTATTACATCTCTTAAGGCCCTTGTTCTTTCCATCTCTTTGCCCTTTAACTGATAATCTTGTCATGGCCCTTCTGGAGCTGGCCTTCACAAAGATGCTGGTGAAATTTTCAACATAGGTATTTACACCCCAGGAATTGGAAAATGCTACAATATTGTTTTGTTGATTATCTAAACTTAAGAAAATTATTGAGAAAATGTGACATGATACTTAAAAGTGTCATGCCTACATTGTTTTTTCTGGACACCCAGTTATTAAAAATCCCCAATCTTGTCCCTTTTATCTTTACTCATGTTCTTTACCCTTTTTTCCCTTTTTAACCTATAATCATTTTCTGGTCAAAGAAATGGTTACCTTGAACACATTAAACCTAGAGCTGAGGAAGAAATAACGATGTGTGTTAAACATCTTTACAAAGCCTTAATGATTAGATCAGTAATCACTTAGAAGAGGTAGGATACACAACTCACATAGGAAAGTCTGTGTTGATGAACAATGTCTATTGTCTAGACTAGAGGTTCCTAAACATTTTTGTGTCAGGGACCTCTTTGGGAAGCCTGGTGAAGTCGAATACACCTTGGTTTGTTGTCTGTACTCCAAATGGAAGGAAATGATACTGTTCAATTAGAATTCGGTAAAAATAAAGAATTTTCCCCCATTCAAGTTCATGGACCTCTTGAAATCTATCTACAGATCCTATGGGTCCCAAATTAAGAACACCTTAGTCTAGACAATGCAGTCCCTTTGGATACATAGCCCTTGATGCCACAAGGTAATATATACTGTGTATATGAGACAGACACTGAACATAGACAATGTGCTATGCCAAATATTGGACTGGATTGCTACAGAGCTCTTAGTGATCCCAATCTTCTCCCTAAAATAAGGATTTAACTTTTTAACATCACTGTTATTTTTACTGATCATCGTAGTAGATTATAGCTTGGAGTCACAGAATGCCAAAATATCTGAAATATTCTAATAGTGGATTGCCTAATGATGAAGCCCGTCATACAATTTGTTTCCAATAACGAATTATGCAGGATGTCACTAATGAGGTATATAATCTAATAAAAAGGAAGTGGGCTGATCACATAGCAAGAGTGAAGGATAACCAATGGATAGTAATGTCTATGCAATGTCAAAATATCTAAAGGAATTCTCACAGAATGTTGTATTGGACCCTTATGGGTGATAAACATAAAGACATGTGTAACAGCTGCATCTGCCTCATGGCTAAGAAGACAAAGATACCAGTAATCTATATCATCAGAGGGAATAATCAGATGAGATCAATGGTTTATCACACTCAAATACCTTCTCAAACTCCTTGCTAACAAACGCTGCCTCCTCTAGCCATTTGTTGTTATCAATGTAAGGGGAAGAGGAGAATCTAAGAGAATATCAGATCCACTACTTTAGGGCTGATGATTCAGTGTTTTGTTCTTTTTCTTTTCTTTTACTTTTTACATAGGTGTGGAATAAGAGATAGGGAAAGGTTTTCCAGACAGTAGAAGAAGATGACAATCTAGACTGTGAGCAGGAAGTCAATATAATAGGCAAATTTCAAGTAGAAAGTGTCATAGTAATGATAATATTTAGATGTGATAAGGTCAAAAGCAGAGAAGTATATTCATATGGTGGTATACATGTATCTTCCAGGAACTTGGAGATAATCTAGTCCAAATTCTTTTATAGAGAAGGAAATTGAGGCCTATAATAGTAAGTCTTTAAGACTCTGAGGAAGAGATATTAAATATGTGGCAACACTCTCAAGTGTGGCCCTAATCAAGTTAAAATGTAATTGAGAAATATTTAACAAAATAAATACAAATACAATAAAGCACAGATAACACTACATTTTAAAGCTAAGTCAATGTGTTGCCTGCAAGGGTCTTTATGTACGATTTAGTGGCCCCTTGTTTCTATTTGATTTACTCCCCTGCTCTAAGTAACACAACCAATAAGTAAAGATTTTTCATTTATTTACTTGTTATTCTGAACTTAAGAAATGAAACAAGCATTTTCATAACATAGTAGATTAGAAAAAAAGATGATTGCACATGAAATTGCAAATCTATAAGATACAACTTGGCATTACTTTTAAATATATATATTAAAGTTATCATGTAGCTTTTTTTCTTTCCTCCCTGCACCCCCACCTTAGAAATGGCTACCATTAGACACAAATGCACACACACACACACACACACACACACAAATACATGTAATATCACTCTATATATACTTCTATTTATCAGTTCTTTCTCTGAATGAAGATAGCATCTTCCTTCATAGGTCTTTTGTACTTAATTTGTGTGTTTATAATAGTCAAAATGACTTAATAACCCAAAGTTGTTCTTAAAACAATATTGCTATTACTTTATGCAATGTTCTCTTGGTTCTGCTCATTTTGCTCTTCATTCTTTCATGCAAGTCTATTCACATTTTTCTAAGATCATGGTAAGATTGTCTGAAACTTCTGAACCCTGGTCAGGTGACTCCAAATCCAGGACTCTGCACAATGCCAGGTTGCTTCTCCACCTCTGTAGTGAAGCAAGCCCTCTTTCCAGCTATTCTAACTGATCTCTCACTAAGGCAATATATAATCGACTGAACTTTCTTCATCTATTCTATGGTTTCAGTAACGATAGTAGCTGGATTTGATGAAAAAAAGGCTCATCTTGTACAAGGATACTATGGATAAACTTTTTTTATCTTTCTTTTAAACCTTCTCATATTCCATTTAAATGTGTTTAAATGCTTTCTTCTGATGTTTTTTTTTTAACTCCAAGCACTTAAGGAAAAGAAAATACATCCAGAGCATACTGCAAAGGTGATGGACGGTTGATATCACTATTTAATCACCATTCACTATGAATCAATCAGTGAAAGCATAGCTTCAAAGGGCAAAAAAAGGAAGGTTGAGGGAGGCAGGCAGACCTTTTGAATGAATAAAATCAGTCAGAGCGATTCATGCATCTGATGTAAAAATATCATAAGCTTATATAGTCTATCTCTGTATCTCCATGAATCTAAAGAACAGCTTTTCTAGTCATGCTTAGAGACATAGTGGTTAGGAAGGGAGATTTGAGTGTCCCAGATGGAGAAAAAAAACTCCTAGTAATATGGATATGCATAACACATGTATACACATATGTAAATACATGGTTACACTCAAAATTGAAGCCCACCATTAATCCCCTCTGAGCCCACCATTAATCCCTTTTATATTCTTGTCTTTGTCTCTGTCCACACTCTGTAATGGCTTGAAACAGCTTAAGGCATGGTTCTGGGTAGATTGCCCAAGGCTAGTCCCCTGACCCCCCCTTTCTTTTGATTCAGCATTCTGTATGTTCTCTCTACATCAGCATTATGTGCAAGGATCAGTTTCAGGGCAGGGTATAAGTTCATCTTAAGGAAGGACCACCCTGTTACCAAATAGGGTCCCCACACCCTGGGTTATGGTACAACTATTCTGCTGACCAAGCTAGGTCCCTCCACCCTGGTCCCTCCACCCATTCTAGGAAGCTGACCACCCTGGGAGGGAC
>CM053623.1:257477146-257518869 GCA_028646595.1 Phalanger gymnotis
CCCTTCCCTTTCCTTTTCCTTTTCCCTTTCCTTTCCCTTTCCTTTTCACTTTCCCTTTCCCTTCTGCTTCCCTTTCTCTCCCCTTTCCCCTTTCCTTTCCCTTCCCTTCCTTCTCACTCCATGACTCTTTTACCCTTCTCTTTCCATCTCACTGACCATCTCTTAGTTAAAGAGTACAATAGTCCAAATGGATTAGAGATTTTCTTTTGAATCAGTTTCTTCATATCATGATCTGATTGTGTACTAGAGTTAACTCACACTATTTCACTCTCACTCCTGTCATTATAACTAAACATGCTAAAATAAATGTCCCCATCATTACTTGAATTTGGAAATTGACAGAGTAGTAAATAACATGGCAAGGGAATTTGAGAGAGGAAATCTTATTCAGACCTCAGTAGTGGAAGAGACATGGGAATTTGGGAGTTGCTCAGAACTTGAACTGGAACCAGGAAACTTGGGTTCAAATCCTAACTTTGTCATTTTATAAACTATATCATCTTGGGAAACTAGCTTCACCTCTCTGGGTGACTGGGACTCAGTTTCTTCATCTGTAAAACAAAGCAGTTGGATGAAATGATTTCTCCCACCCTTGACATTTCCACAAGATTCTTAATGTGCAATGATGCATGTTGCTTGGTTTACATATATGTTTTTGTCCATAAAAACAAAATCAAACACATTGCTGCCTGTCTCTCTGACTCGATAACTTGTTTCCATTTATATACCTGAAGATATTTCCATTCCCTTGAAATACGGAGGTACCTTTCATCTCGGAAACTGCTGTCCTAAAATAGGGCAATTTTTTGAGGGATAATTTTTATCATTAGCCCAATCTAGAGTGTGACTCCAAACCTCTTAGGTCACAGTTGTGTCAAGGCCAAATGTGATGGAGCCTACCTTGGAATGTAGAATGATTCTTCTATCCAACAACATCAGTAGCAAAATTCAAGTCTCTTGAATACATCCTAAGACAATGTCAGAACACACTAGATGGTGCTGTTATCCTAACAGCCATCATGAATGTGGAAACACTGGTTGTTTAGAAAAACCTAGAATAGCAAAGATAATATCTGCTTGCACATCTTGAGTTAGTCAGGCAGCAACAAGTTATTTGACTCTCTTTCCCAATCTTTACCCTTTGCTCAGATCCTACTTGCTGAAGTTCTCTTTGACTGTTTACATTGATCATCTCTAGTACCTCTTCTTCCTTCTCCCTCTGCCCCTCCTGGATAGGAGAATCCTCTATAGGAAGTGAAGTGTGGGAAGAGTGAGAAACATTCTGACACGATGATTAGGATGCGCTTTGGATTTTATATTTTAAACAATTCAATAAAATGACATAATATATGTGAAGTGCTTTGCAATCCTTCAAGGACTGGATAAATACTAGCTATTATTTTTATTCGTCATCATCATCATCATCATTGCCTAACTTCATGGAGGGCCTATTTTATTTTCAGGAGAAGGAAGACTTCTTTTCTATATAGAAAGAATGTGCACATATTTCTAATATCAGATGTAACAAAACTGGGATGGACATTAATTCACCTTTAAACATACCATCTCAAGGATTTGGGTCCTTTCACCAACAAACCTGAACAAAAGCATTGCTTTAACTGAATTCCTGTGAAGCCAGTCAGCCCCTTGCTAATTAGAGAATTTCAGAACTTGAAGAAAACTTAACATACTTTACTCCAAGACCCTAATTTTATAGAGAAGATTCAGACAAGTCAAGAGGTTCAAATGGAGGAACATGTTTTCAAGGTCATACAATGACTTAGTGGCCAAGAAACGCTTGCTAACTTAGTCTCACATTTCCCAGTTCGGTGCCTCTTCTATGCCAGAGGTATCAAACACAGATGGAAATATATTACCGAAACCAGACTAAAATATGATTATGAAATACTTTTAAAAATAAGAAAAATACAATAGAACATAGATAATGCTAATATGTGGTTTCCTAAGGCAATAGGTGACCCACAAAGCTCCTTATGCATGATTTCATGGCCCCCATTATTATTTAGGTTTGACACCACTGCACTGTACCATGTGATACTTCTCTATTTTCCCTTATTTTATTTCACTCTAATGGCCCTCATTTTTTAATAAATAAACTTTTAATAAGTGTCTATAATGTGTCAAGAAGTCTGCTAAGCTCTGGGGGCAAAAAAAAAGAGGCAAAAGACGGTTTCTGCCCTCCAGGAGTTCATAGTATAACAAAGAAGATAACATGAAAACAAATATATAGAAACTATATACAGGATAAATGTGAAATAATTAGCTGAGAGAAAGCACTAGAATTAAGAAAGGGTAGAAAAGGATTCTTGTAAAAGCTAAGATTTTAGTTGAGTCTTAAAGGAAGCTAGAGAAACCAGTAGGCAGAGTGGAGGAGGAAGAGCATTCCGGGTATGCAATGGCAGGCCAGAGAAAATGTCTGGATCTGAGAGAGTGTTTTGTTCATGGAACAGCCATGTTCCGCGTCCCTGTGTCCAGATCCAGTATCACTGGGACTAAGAGTATATCATGGGGAGTAAAGTATAAGAAGACTGGAAAGGTAAGAGAGGTCTGGTTAAAAAAGACTTTAAATTCTAAATATAGGATTTTGTGTTTATTTGAACATGGAGGCAGTAGGGAGCTATGGGAGATTGTTGAGGACTGGGGGGAGGAAACCTGCACTTTAGGAAAATCCCTTAGCTCGGTGAATGAAGGAAGGATGGATCAGAGTGGGGAGAGAAGAGGCAAGTAGACTTACCAGCAGCTTATTGCAATAATCAAGGCGAGAGGTGATGAGGGCCTGCACTGGAATGGGAGGTATATTTGAGAGATGTTACAAAGGTGAGAATGACAGGCTTTGGCAACAGACTGGATAAGGAAAGTGTGAGATAGTACAGAGCTGAGGATGATTCCCAGGTTTTGATTCTTTATCAATATTATTTTGATGCTTCATCAAGTTGTGACTGTCTCCCTAGATTCTCAAAGGTCTCATCAAAAGAGTGTAGGCTTTAATAAGGATTATCACTGTAGACTGAGTCCAAGTACAGATTTGGTGATTGATTGTATGTCTGTCAACCCAGGACCAGCCTAAGTTTGGAAAGGCTTCCTTGGGTTGACTTTAGGGTGATTCGTTTTTTCAGCCACAGCAACTCTCAAAACCAATCTTAGTCACTGAGGCATAGGACCCAAGATGGCACCCAAATTCTCAGAAGTCAGTTTCACAGAGCGTGTTAGTTCAGGAAAAGGCTATGCACCAAGAAAGAGAAGGTCCTGGGGTCATACAGAGGCCACATGGTGAGTTTGTTGCTGATTACTCAGTTCTGGGTCACAGTTCCAGGGCAGACTGAAGAGGGAACCTGTGCATAGTGATGAAGTTCCAAAATAAGGAGCATTTTCAAGCCCGGTTGTGCATTGAGAGTAGCAGATTCAGAAGCAAGCAGAATCAATGTGCCTTAAGACCCCAAGAGGATACGTGATGTCAGTTCCAACTTGTAATGTAGTTTGAAGCCTGGAGAGGAATAATCATGGCAGGAATACTAGATAAAAATAATGCCTGCAGTTCTGTTACTGAACCAGCAGAACTTTCCAGTTGACTGGTAGTAGCTAAATCCAGCAGCAGTCTACTTTTGCTCAGACCTGAACCCAGGTCCAGAACTTGTGGAGTTCAGATTGAGGATACAGTAATCAGACTTTAGCCTGGATCAAAGCACTTTGGGAACACTGAAAACTTGAAGAACATGAGCCTGAGCTGTCCCCAAGATCCTGGAACAACACAACAATCAATACCCCCAAAGCAGCAGCAGGATCAGCCCAGACCTTCCCCCAGAACTGCACAGAAGTCTGAAGTCAGAAAATAAATGGAAAGAATAAGAAAACAAAAACCAAATTCCATCTTAAAAGCTATTTTGGGGATAGGGATGCTTGAGGCAAAACTCAGAAGAATGGCTCCAAAACATCTATAAGCAAAGCCTCAATGGAAAACACATCTTGGGCCCAAATCAACTAGAATTCTGGGAAGAGATGAAACAAGAGCTATTTTTTTTTAAAAAAAAACAAGAGCACTAGAGAAAAAATGGAAAAGAAATGAGAGCTATGGAAAAAAGAAATGGAAAGGTAATTAGCAGCTTGGCAAAAAGTATATAAAACTTTTTTCCAAATAATATACTCTATGACGATTAGAATGGACCAAAGAGAAGGCAATGATTCCAGGAAACAAGAAATATTAGAAAGAAAGCCAAAAGTTTGAAAAAATACAAGAAAATGTAAGCTACCTCATGGTAAAAAATTACTGACCATGACAACATATTGAGGAGGAAAAAAAAATTAAGGATTATTGACCATGACCAAAAAAAGCCTAGGGATAGTATTTGAAGAAATCTTAAAAAAATAAAAACTACTCAGATCTCTTCGAATCAAAAGGAAATATAGAAATAGGAAGAATTGACTGATTACCTAAAGAAACCAGAAGGACAATTTATAAAATAACAATGATATTGTAAAGACAAACAACTTTGAAGGACTTAAGAATTCTGATCAGTGCAATGACCAAGCATGATTCTTGAAGATTAATGTTAAACTACCTACCTCCTGATAGAGAGTGCAAAGTGATACGTACACATATACACATGCACATATATGCATATGTATTTGTCATTTATTTTGGATGTGGACAATAGAGACATTTATTTTTCTTGGCTATACATGTTTGCAATAAGGCTTTTCTTTTTCTTTCGTTATCAATTGAGAGGTGGTTAGGAGAGAGAGAAGGCAGATTTTGCCAATTTAAAATTTAATTAAAAAGAAAGACAAAAGGGTTGTGATCTGCATTGGTGGAGAAATCAGCAATCGTTGAAGTAATCTCATCTACAATTACAATCCATCTCAGAATAGATATGCAGGTGAACAAAATGTGTTAGAACAGCATAAACTATAATCCAGATTTTCCTCAGTATGAACATTCCTAGAATTCTCTTTGTTTTGGGGAAGCATAAGCTGTCATTTTAGGCAAGGTGACATAATGGAAAAAGTGATGGCCTTAAAGCCAGGAGGATCTGGGTTCAAGTACCTTCTCAGATACATGCTATGTAACCCTAGACAAGTCACTTAAAGTCTCAATGCTCTAGGCAACTCTATGAGACTATCAATTGCAGAAAAGGTATCAACCTGAATTGATAGAGGAAGTTTCCTGACCTGGAATATCCCCTTATTAGTGAAATCATAGATCTGGTCCCTATTCCTGTAATAATCATTAGTTTGTTCCCTCTCCCACTCCATGCCCTTTTTATAAGTATAAGCAAAACATTGACATGGATGATTAGAGTCCTCACCTCATTTATGCCGGACTTTTGGTTCCCTTTCTTTAATTGCATGTCACATGACCCTCAGTATTCCATTCATCATTCTTTCTAAATTGAAACCAGAGTTCAGAGCCCTGGGGAGGGTTTGCATTTCTAGGAGAAGTGAGCTCAGGAATTTGTGTCAAGTGTAGGAATTGGTGCCAAATCTTATTGCTTTAGTGAATTAATGGTATAGTAGCTTGTAAATGACTCAATCATTTTGTGTCTCTGCCAACTGAGAGTTTTACTTCTCGGAATGTTACGGGACAAGATGAGCTACCTCCCATGTTTAAAGGTAAAGGTATGGACAGCTTTCCCCTAAATGCTCAGTTCACAGAGAAAGAACATCTGGATTTCTGTGCCCACATATGCATTTTTAAAAAGAGGGTTCTTAATTTCATAATGCCATGTCTCTCCTAAATATGGCCAAAGTTCAAATAAGACCCAACACAATCTGTCTCCAATCTACATTGTTTTTATACTTATTTTGGATCGCTCCCCTTCACCATGTTCCAGTGCCATGTTCCAGACAAAAGGGACTGCCAGTCATTACTCCATCTATCCTGTACTGTCTATACATTTGTCCAAGCCATTGTCTACACCTATATTACTCTTTCTCCTTACATCTCTCTGTTAAAATCTTTCTCTTCCTTCAAAGCTCTACTCACGTGACATGTTTTTGATGAAATCCTCTTGAAATCCCCTTATCCCACTAGAAATTGTCTCTCCTGCCTTACATACCATATCAAATTCTCTGTTATACATGTGCATGCATACATACACATTTATGAAATTATCTGTGTACATGTCAGGCATTGTGTTAGGCATTAGGAATATGTAGACAAAAAACAATTGCCTTACGAAACTATAAGCCTTTTGAGGCCAGGAGCACTGTCATTTGTCATCATTGTATTCTCAGTCTCAGAACAAAGTATTGTACATCTTGGGGGCTTAATAAATGGATTTTTTGGGTATTAACATTTTGAATATGAGTATACTTCCAAATGTGTGATCCCCGCCCACTGGAATTTTAGCAAAGACCCTCACAATTGGTATAGACAATAAAAATGCCTCTTTTCCAAAGGACATGTGTAATGGCAAGCAAAAAGGGACTTTTCACTGTTCTTTGTTTGAATGGGGCAAGTAAAGTGGGATCTTTTTGTCTTGGAGTGTTTCTCAGCACTAAGACAATCAAGAATCATTGAATGTGGTGCTGGTGGTTGGAGCTGTCCCACACTCTTGGTGTTAGTGATTTCTCACACTGTAAATGGTGAGCTTTGAGCCCGCAGGGCCCTGAGACAGGTATATAAGATCCAAGGATGGTATTCAACTTTTGGGGGTACACTCATTGAAAGAGTATGGGTGATGAGACTCTGGGCAAGCTGTTGAAATACCTCCCCCCAGCTTTGATAACCCAGATAGATGATTGGTGCTTCTCTGGTAACTATGAGTTGTGCTTTGAATCAGACAAGGTCTGTATGTTAATGTTTGTAATTTCTGTTTGTATTTGTCTTGAAGTTTTCAGGGCTTATCTTTTCCCCCTGAACTAGGTAAATGATATCTGTATGCTTAGTTAAACTGAGATTATTAACTCTAACTTAAAGTTGCTTTCCTTAGAAAAGTAGATCAAAGAACTCGTGTTGGCAACCCTTCTGTGTGCTGGTTGTTATTGGCCTTACACAAGTATAGTAGCTGCTAGCAACATTGTTGCTACAGCATGTGAAATGAATGAAAGCATGGTATCCCTTTATTACTGAAATGCTAACGTGAGAATCTCATCCGCTGGTGAACCACACCATTACAAGGTGCATTGTTACTCAGAAAGAGAATAAAAAATATAGATATGTCCTACAACCCTGAGCAACTATTTCACAAACTCAATGGCAGGGCCTACTGATGATGGAAAATCATGTGGCCACTGAGGCCCGAGGAGCCCTATTTGGCACCAGTTTTTTCACTCGGCATTTCATAGGATAGGAAGAGACTTTGGAGGTCATATAGTCCAACTCCCACACTATACAGAGAGGATAAGTGACATGTGTAAGGTCACATGGGTGGTAGGTGACAGAGCCAGCATTAGAACTCTGTCTCAAAGTTAATATTCTTTCCACAACATGAGGAGTAAATAAAGAGCTAGAAAGATGCCAGAACCATTAATTGCTGGTCTCTAAACCACTGCCATATTTCTACCAACATCCTAAAATAAGAACAATTTATTTCAATTTCGACAATTAGGATAATTAAGTTCCTCCTAAACTAGCCCTTTTCTGATGGGAAAACAAAACTACCCCAGTGTGAAAATAATCAGGTTTACACAAGCTATCACAGTATTGAGTTACCGTTAGAGCAATAAGCCAAGCTAGACTTCCAGATAAAGGAGAGTTCATGAAAAAAGGTAACGAATGTCATTTCTTCTGGAGAGATCTTTCCCTTCAGAGATATCACTATCAGGGCTTAACCTTGAAGCCTGACACTGTTTGTCTCCAAGCCCCCAAATTTGGCATGGATGACTGATGAATATGCATCCTCCTAAAATAGAAGCACGATGCTACCACTGACAGCACACATGCCTCTCATCATGAAAACTACTGATAAGGGGAAAGAAAGGCTCCAGAAACATCTAAACAGACTCATCAAAGCATCACCAATAACCCACAGGCTGATTTTAACTCACCTGGTTGGCAGCAACAATGAATTATTGAGAAAATTACAAGGCCACACAAAGATAGAAAAAATTAATTAACAATGGCTTTCTCTTTCCATGAGCATGCTAAGCATCACCTCAAAGATTTCTTCATGTCTCTTGTTTTTACATCAACTTCATTTCCAGATGTATCTCTCCCTTCCCCACCCAGAAATACATCCTTTATAACAAAGATCAAAAAAAGTAAAAAAAAAATCAAGTCGCTAAAACTAACATGTCAATTAAATCTGACAGTAAATGCAGTGTTTCACATCCATAGACGACCACCACTGCAAAGAAGAGAAGGTGAATTTTCTCTCTCTTCACTGGATGTAAGTCAATCATAGAATTTTGATTACTTTTTTCTTTAGCTAAGAAAGAGAAAGATATTGGAGATTCAATCAAAATTCAAATCTTGGTAGGTCCCAAAATCTGAAAGTTATTTGGATTACTTTGGGAATCCATGTCAGTCAGTCAATAAATATTTATTAAGTGACTACTATGTACCAGATGCTGTGCTAAGCATTGGGGGTGAGAATAAAAGCAAGCAAAATAAAAACAAAACAAAACAAGAAAACAAACCATCCCCTGTCCTCGAAGAGCTCACAATCTAACACAATTTATGAGATGGCTTCTCTGTGTACTCACATTAAATGAAAAATCTGGGAGCCCTCCTCAGATGGAGGATATGGGTGGAGTTCTTTGATATCCACTCTCTCCTACCAGAGGGAAACCAAGTCCCTGTGGACAGACAGAATTATCCTTGCCTATGTATCCTTAACTTCTATGATTTATTTTTGGAACAAATTCATAAATCTATATTTACTTGCTTTGGTGTATCCCTGATGCTGATTGCAGCTCATCTGACTACCCATCTCATGTGACTCTTACCATTGTCTTATAAATTCTCCCTCGGGGATCCATCTAACTTGTTTAGGATCAACTTCTAGCTTTCTTGATATCATGTGGCTATTAGTGGGACACATGGGTTTTCCATCAGCACCCCACTCTATGGCTTTCCCTGGTTTTGGTCATATATCTTTCTGATGACATCTTTTTATGTTTAGCCTGTTATTCTAGCTTGTCAAACTGTCATCCAATTTCAGCATCCTTCTCAGCTATGCAGGTCCATAGCATTGTTTGGGTTACTTACTAATTCTGAGGCCGTCAAAGTGTTCTTGACGGTAATAGTAATAGTAATAGTAATAACACAATTTATGTAATACTTTAAGGTTTTCAAAGTGTTTTCCTCATAACAACTCTGAGACACAGGTGGTTCAAATTTTGTCACTATTTTACAGATCAGGAAACTGAGATAGACTTTGTTTGCACGTCATGGAAAGAAGTTTTAATTTTTTGGATTTGGACCCATGCCAGTATGCATGCTTTGTGATGTACATAAAATCACATCAGCTTTGGATATTTTTACCTCTTATTTTTCCAGTGAAAATAAATTCTTATAAGTCTATTTAGAAATAGATATTAAATAATTTCCATCTCTCAGTTGACAGGATAGGGTACTACTATACATGTAAAGGTTGCGTACCCTGTCATACATAGTCATTGTTATGGTCTGTTTTTCTTAACTTTTTCTTGATTACAAGGGAAAATTTTATGAGGGGGTAGATAATGGATAATGACTTATAGATAAAGAAATATATGTGTGTATATATGTACATATATTTAACAAAAATAAATAAAATATTGGGCAGCTAGATGGTGCAGTGCATGGAGTCAGGAAGACTCATCTTTGTGAATTCAATTCTGGCTTCTGAAACTTAGTAGCTATGTGACCCTGGGTAAGTTATTTGACCCTGTTTGCCTCAGTTTCCTCCTCTATAAAAAATGAGCCAGAGAGGGAAATGGCAAACTACTCTAGTATCTTTGGCATGATAACCCCAAATGGGGTTATGAAGAGTCATACACAACTAAACAACCACAAAATCAAATATCTATAATAAATTCATTTAGGACCTCGTTGAATTAGGAATATAAATAAAAATTCTGGATTTTCATGATTTAAAAACATGCCATAGTTCCTTAGAGTAACACGCCAAGACCATATTCTGCAGCCTCTTCATTCAGTGTTCACCAAGAGATTTCTAAGTTCTAAAATCTTATGAAATCTGTCCTCTTAATTCAAATTTAAGACTTTGTAAATTCAATAACAGCAAGATTCAAGATAATGTAATTTATGTTTCAGCTCTCTCCTCCTGTATGTGTCATGGCTCTCTGACACTAAATCTTAGAGTAAGAGGAATGCCCTCATTATTTTAGGATGGTAGAAGCCTACCTATTAACAAGTAAACGTAGAGAAATCTCATTGCAGGAGGAAATTGAAGGCTGCACATCTCTCTACTCACTCAAAGGCTCTTGCAATCAACAAATGAGAAGGTCTCACATTTTTCACGCACTTTAATCAATTGTTGTTGTGAGGACGAGGTCTGCTGTCAAAAATCACTTATGAAGTCCTTCCTGTTCCCTTCTCATATTTTCACCAAGGACACCTTTGACATTCCCATAAAGATTTTACAGAGAGATGGGCCTGTAGTCAATAGTCATTGATGTTTTCTTGATTGTACTTTCTTGGTAATAGTATCAGCCTTGATTATTTCTATTCATTTGATTCAAGTCCAAGCACTAACAAATTAGAGGCCTTAGAAAAGTAGGAAACAACTTAGGGTTTGATGAAGTGATGTGCACACATATGTGTATATGTAAAATGTACATGCACACATTTTTATTTGTATAAGCACACACACACAAATCTACCTTCCATTTATACACACAGTAAATGTATGTATATATAGAATTGTGTGTACACACGTGAGTGTGTATACATACATACACATATATACATGCTTATATACATATACATACACACATGTATGTTAACCTTGTGAAGGCCAGAAGTGTCTATGTATGAAAAAACAATTAATGATGCCAGGGAAAATCTAATTGCTGAAGTGCTAAAGTAATGACAATTACTAAAATAATATAACACTTATAGGGTACTTAAATGTTGAAAAAAAAATATGTGTGTCTGAGACACACACACACACACACACATTCACGCGCGCGCTCACCCACCCCTGCATCTAATATCTAATGAGGGGCAGAATAACAAAGTAAAATAAAGGTAATTTTATGTAACGTGTTGCAGTATATGGGGTGCTCGAGGAGGATTAGCATCTCTGGTATAAGGGGTTGCTGAGCTCTCTTCAGGGCTGCTCATCCACTTTGGGTGTATATTATGAAAGTTGGTGGCACCCAACATTCACCTGTGGCTCTAAGAAGCTCCAGCATGTGCAGCAGCCACACCCTAGTAAAACTATCTTTGTAGATGGGCTAAACCAGGTTGAGGGTAACTGATGGGCCTCAAACCCATCAATGAGTAGTTAAGGGGGCATCTCTACCCTAAGTATATGATGACTTCCCCCAGTGCAATGGGTGGATGAGAACAATTTGTTCCAATGGCCATGAAGGTGGGTGAAGCAGGCACTGTGGCGCTTAGAGCTTGATCAGGCATCAGAGATGCCAACGTCATCCATTGCCTCCTGGGCCACCTCCAATTGCTTTGACTTTTGTCTTGCCAGTGGACTTTGATGACTCTGGAAAAGAGAGGCTGATGACTTTATGCAACTGCCTCACTTAAATTCCATTCACAAGTGAGTCAAGACATCACTCATGACGCCATTAGTCCTCTTTGAAAATGAAGTACAAACAAACCACAACAATGTAGTGTGTCAATATTCTAGGCTAATGATGGCATCTAAATTGTGCATAATAGTTAAGATTTACATATAATTTTAAGGTTTGCAAAGTGCTTTACAAATATTATTTCATTTTATGCTCAGAAAAACTCCAAGAGGTAGGTACTATTATTACTTACATTTTACAGGTGAGAAAACTGAGGCAGAGAAATGTATATGACTTGCCCAGAGTCACATAGCCAGTAAGTATCTAAGGCTGAGTTTAAACTCGTATCTTCCTGAGTTCAGATGCAGCCACTCTATTTGCTACATCATTTAGTTTCATCTCTTTCTCTTACTTTTCTCTCATCTCTCCCCACCACCCCCCTCCTTCTCCTTCTTCTTCTTCCTTTGTTTTACCCACCCCTGTTAAAGTATGAACCTTAACATTATTGCAATAATGTAGTTTACTTGTACCAATAACTTTCTTGTCAGGGGACATCTGCTGTGTTATGAAAAGTCTCTCCTAGTGAAACATCAATCATATCTTAGTTGTAAAGCAGAACACATTTTTTTTTTACCGTGTATGTTCCCTGATGGTAAAAATACTGCTTTAGAGAATGAATGGTACAGAAATATTAACTGTGGCATATTAATCCATAGATTCTGTGTATCCTTTGTCGACATTTGGTGCCATATGATTCTGACAGTGTGGGCTGCTGACCTCTGGTCTCAGAAAACACAAGGATACATCCACATTCTCTTTTTAAAAAGCATTGTTAGGGGAATATTCTCATAGTGCTCTCCAGGTTGAGAATTTGATGCTGAATTTTTAAAGCTGTCCTCTTATACTTTTAAAAACTACTATTAAGTCTGTTGTAGGTACTCTTTGTTCTTAGTAACTCGAGGCTTTGTCTACAACTTGTCAAACCATTGGAAAATTCCAGGCAATTATCTGGATTTTTCCAAACATGTAGAAGCTTGGCATTATGGAGACAAACATTTGGATGATTGTCTAAAACGTTCACTTTTGGATGTCCCAGACACTGTCATTGTCTGCATTTATTTGGTACTTTGACCCCAAGAGGGAACTAGCCAGGTTCTTGAGGCTGTCAGCATGAATCCCAAGTTTCAAAATGGCATCAACTGCTCATGGCCTCTCCAGGGACTGAATAAGACCTCCCAGCATCAATCCCATTTAATAAAATTCAAGTCAACTTTGAACACAGGAATTTTGTGTCATCTGTGATCTAGAAAGTTTGAATGGCTCACTGAGGAGATTTTCATTTTTGGACAAGGAATTATTTTGAGAAATACTAAAAATTAAAGTGAAAAAAATTCTCATTTTACAAAACCACAGAACTAAGGTGTGTGTTCTTGTTTTTCAAATGAGAAAAATGAGGTCTCAAGATGGGGAGGGTTACTAACAAGGTGACAAACCATTAAGTGGCAGAGTCGGACCTTGAGCCCACCTTATGATTTCCTCTCCAGTGTGCTGTCTTCCATATCCCAGTTTACTAACAGTTTAAAGAGCCAACATGCCCTGGATTTTGCAAGCCTTGGTATTTCATGTTTGCATTTAAAAACCTCATTCTGAATGCTACAGAGGAATCTCATATACAAAAAAAAAATATTATTGTAAAGTTGTAAATATATGGATTCGAGAATTCAGGATTTCTCCCAATGGGCACTCCTAATGATGTAGTTTGCAACCTCTTTACATTTTAGTAGAAGATTCAATGGTCAGTAGCAACCTCTGCTACTTTAGAGTGTTGCAGAGCTGTCTAAAGCACTGAGTAGTTAAATGGCTTGTCGAGAGTTACACAGCTAGTACACTTGAACCCAGGTCTTCATGGCTTTGAGGCTGGATTTCTGACTACTATACTCTTCCCACACACATTTGGTACAATTTATTGGGTGATTCATTCAACAAAGACTGATTTTTTTTTAAATCCAGGGTGATAAACTGGGAGCTAAGAAAGAAAGAAATAGTGATGAAGGGTAATATTGGGCAAAGAATATTGGATATAGTCACTGGATACTTGGCTTCAGTTTTGGACTCTAACACATTCCATACAACTTGGAGCAAGTCACTTACAATCTCTGAGCCTTAATTTTCTTCTCTGTAAAATGGGAACAGCAGCACTTGTACTATCTACATTATAGGACTGATATGAGGCAAATACTTTGTAGAACTTAATGTATTATGTAAATGTATAGTTTCAAGGATGTGTAGTTTCATGGGCATAAGGACTTATTCTACTGATTTATATCAAGACTCCTTTATACTTTCAATATGAGAGTTGCTGCATCTGAAACATTCATCTTTTTTCTTCCTACCCCTCCACCATTGCCTGTCTGGTAATGAGCCTCTCAAAACTTCATTATGCTTGTCTTTGGACAAGACATGTACAACCCATACTTGAAACCTATCTATCTTGGAAGAATCCTCCCAAGATTAGCCTCTGTTGCCAAACTTTCAAGAATGGAGGGTTACTTCTATGACTCATGTAGCATTGTGAGTGGTTTAAAAAACAAACAAACAAACAAACACCAAAATCTCAAGGAGCTTATCATGTAATTAAGAGATAAGGCATGTATGTGGGAAGAAATATACATATGCAGATACATATTATGTACACATATGTACACTTTATTTTGGACACACCTGAACCCAGCAGATTAGATTAGGGTCCCTGGGTCAACCTGGGTTTCTGGGACAGACAAGGGAGAAAAGAAATCCATACTTGATAATAATTATAACATGTTTGTGGCTATAAAGTATTTTATACATTTTATCCATTTGAACCTTATAACAAGCTGGTGAGGAGTGATCCCCTTTTATGAATGAAGGAAAAGTTGTGACCTGCCTAAGGCATCCCTCAGCTAATAAGTGATTCAATAGGAACTTGGACCAAAATATTTTGATTCACAGGTCCCTGGGCCAACCTGGGTTGACACTGACACACTTCCTATATATACATATAAATACATATGTGGAATTAGGAGATAAAGCACGACTACTTACGTATTTATGTATATATGTATACATATGTGTATACACACATATATACATGTATGTATATGTATTATTGTATTAGCAAGGCAATAAACACAACATCAATGATGATTGTGAATGTGCCTATAAAGTTCCATATCGCAAAATATGAGAGACTCTTTATATAGAAAGTAGAATAAGTAAAACATTTATTTAGACACCAGAGGACCAAATCCCATAACCAATAAGTCCATCCTATCCAAGCAATAAGCATTTCCCAAAACCGGTAAGCCCACTTTATCATAACAGCAAGGAAATTAAAACACAATATTATAGCATGGAGCCTCACCATCCCATCAGCTTTCACCCCACTTCTGGGGCCTTGCAACCAACACACACACTCACAGCACGGCTGGCACGCCTGCTCTCTCCCTCAGTTGTAAGTGTTCTCCCTATTTCCACTTTCCTTTTCCTCTCAGCAAACTCCTCCCACCACATGTGACTTAGGCTTCCTGTGATGTAAGCAGGTCACATGGGCCTATTAATGGGTGGGAAAGATCTTCAAATCTAAATTGTCATTACAATTCTATATAAACATATTCACGTTTTATCTATTAATTACATATATCCACTCACATATATGGATATACATATACACACATATTTTATATGTATATATGCACATATACATATATAATCTGATTAGGAAATAAGTTATATATACATATATGCATTTTTGTATATATATATAGGTATATCTAGGTGTACATGTGGTAGATATGTGTGTATATGTATAATATGTGTGTGATTAGTGATTCAAGTGAAATATCAAAGTGTCAAAATGCTCAGAGTAATGATGAGTACTAGAAAAAAAAGCATTTATAGGGTATGGAAATATTGAAGATAAGCGAATTTGATATACTTGTAAATAGGTTTTGTAGTATGGATAAAAGAGGGAAGATTAGAAAAGGACAACACTTTTTCTGCCTCTCAACCTTTATCTGGACTATTCAGAGCTATAGAGAGGAAAGATGCCATGGCATAGTGAATTAAAAAGCTGGAAAGCCAGGAAAACTTACTTGCCTCTGAGACATACTGGCTGGGTGACCCTAAACAAGTCAGTTAACCTCTCAATGCTCTGGGCAACTATGTAAAACTGTCACATTGCAAAGGAGGTAACGACCTGCTTTGGTAAAAGGGATTTCCACTCTGGGATTACCCCTTAAGAATGAAATCATATGTCCAGTTCCTATTTGGGCTTTAACTAGGATGGAGTGACTGAGACACTGAAATTTAGAGGAAATTTGTAGGATTTGCAGGGATTTTCAGTGTTAGAGAAATAACTGAGTTTAGGATTTAGCAAATAAGAATGATTAGCTAAATCAGAAGCTACTGATAGTCCCCTCCACCCAGCATCCACAATGGCTGTGCTCTAGTTGAGCTTCTCCAAAGCTCTGGCTCCAGAGTCCCATGGCAGCCTCCTCAGGACCACTCACCTCCTGCCCGAGAAGTAATTTACTTAAAATCTGGAATGATATCTGCAAGTTTTGGACATGGCTACTGTGCATGTTTGTTGTGAGGATAAAAAAAATTAACTTGGATATTCGTTGAGATAATAATAATAATAATAATAATAATAATAATAATAAGCACTTGCAAAAAGAAACAAATAGTTTGGGGGGGGTCTCTCCTTTGTGTTTACCATATCCTATACGGCAATGTATTTTATTTATTTATATATGTATATATATGTATGTGTGTGTGTGTGTGTGTGTGTGTGTGTGTGTGTGTATTCTAAACCTGTGATTTCATCCATTTTGAGAACTCCAGTTATGGAAACACCTTCCCCTGGTGCAGACTGGCAACTTAATTATAATCTCTCATTATAGAGAATTATATATGGTGCTGAGATTTGAGAAATATGACTTGCCCATGGCATTATTAGCTACCTTGTATATGCCCAGCTACCCCTTTCCTGTCTTCTGTTTCAACTTCTGTGAGACACCAAAGAGGCCAAAGAAACGAACAGCTACTCGTGTTGCTACACTGTGAATCAAAATATTTTGGTCCAAGTTCCTGTTGAATCACTTATTAGCTGAGGGATGCCTTAGGCAAGTCACAACCTTTGCTTCATTCATAAAAGGGGATCACTCCTCACCTGCTTGTTATAAGGTTCAAATGGATAAAGTATGTAAAATACTCTGTAGCCACAAATATGTTATAATTATTATCATGTATGGATTTCTTTTCTCCTTTGTCTGTCCCAGAAACCTAGGTTGACCCAGGGACCCTAATCTAATCTGTCAGGTTCAGATGTGTCCAAACCACAGTCCCTAAATTATAGGTATGAAGTAGCTTGTAGAATTGAGAAGCAAGAAGGACAGCCCTGAGGATCATAGCATGGGCTCAGGCCAGCAAGCAGCCACGTTGATGGGCTAGGACTCAAAGCCAGGTCTCAAAAGTTTTTAAAAGCTGTAAAGTCAGTTGTCCTGTCTGCTGAAATGATGATGTTAGCCTCTATTCAACCACGTTTCAGGAAAAGTGATCTATCCATTCAGATGAAGATGCACAGATATTATTCAAAGATGGTGATCCGTGTGACTCTGCTCAATGTCCGCAAAGCTTCTGCAGAGAAGGTTCCTGGCTTCTGCATGTTATGAGTCTATTTACACTAAACTGACGTGATTTTTCTGTCTGTTTACAAAGCAGTGCAAAGTGTTTACACAGTAGTGACCTGGTTTCTGTGGACTTTTGAGTGCTATCGGCCATAGATTTTCTGATCTGCTCCGAAGCTGACCCTGAGCATTGGTTTAGCCCTGAGGCCCATTGTATGTCAATTACTTTCAGTCCTGCCCCACTTAATCACCAGAATGCATCTTCTTTGCAGCTATCTTTTTCTCTTCTTTTTTTTTGTCTTTAGGATAGTGATTGTACAAGTGTTCCATGTTGGCATGATGTTGTACAGTTCATCTTACAATTTGGATTTGATTTGGATCAAATACTTAATAAGGATCTTCGAAACTAGTAGCATTTTTAGTGTATTATTTTATTATCCTGAATTTGGGTATTCAATCAATCCTTCATCTGACAATTATTTATTAAACAATCCTTTTGTCCAAAACATTGTGCTGGGCACTGAGGGGATACAAAGTTTAGTTAAGACATGGTCACTGTGCTCATGACATGTTCAGATCTGAATTCATGATCTTTTTCTCCAAACACTCCCTTCTTTCAAATTTCTCTATTTCTGTCCGACAACCTATTATCCTTCCACTCTTCCAGGTTCATAACCTCAGCATTATCCTCAACTTCTCAGTCCCTATTTCCCTACACATCCAGTCACTTGTGAAATCTTGACATTTGTACCTCCATAACATTACTTCTATCTGGTCCTTTTTCTATTCACATAGCTATCACTTTAATTCAGGCTTTCACTTCTCTCCTGGACTATTAAATTTGCTTCTTAATTGGTCCCCCTCCCTCAAATCTCTTCCCACTCCACTCTATCTTTCACATGACTGCTAAAGTCATTCGTCTTAAGCCCAGATCTTACCATGATTTCTGGTTCACCTGGTACTGTCCCCTTTATTATATATACTATACTATATACTATACTATAATATCTATACTATACTATCTACGTAATACTATAATACTATACTATACTATAATATCTACGTAAGATAATATGTCCTTCTAGAATGTAAGCATCATCACTCAATCTAACAGTATTTTGGGGAAACATGTAAAAAGAATGAAAGAAAGCTTATGTTCTAATGGGTGAGACGAATACGTATGTCTATATTTGTAAGCATCATAGGTATAAAGTGAATACATATGAAAATATAGTAGTTAAGAGGATATGGGTTCAAATACTACCTCTGACACTACCAGTGGGACCTTGAGAAAGTTAACCTCCTTGTGCTTCATGAAGTTTTCTTATTAGTAAAATGAAGTCAGTCAGACTAGATAACTTCTGAGGGGTCTTCTAGCTCCAAATCCATGATTCAACAATCCAAGAGGCATGAATTTTGGAATCAAGCAACTGAAAGTCTCTACAACTTGCCAAGTTGGAAGAATCAGGTGAGGCTCCATGGATCTTATACTGGCCAGTATATATTTGCTAGGGCCTCTACAACAATCAATCAACAAGAATAGGAGTTACCAGATTTTAGATGGCACTAAACTAATCAGTCAATAAATAAATATTTATTAAGTGTCAGGCACTGTGTTAAGTGTTGTGTATATAGAAGGGGGCAAAAGACAGGCCCCAGTCTCAAGGACCTTATCATCTCATGGGGGAGACAACGAGGAAACAAATATGTACAAACACGCTACATACAGCAAAAATAGGAAATAATTAATAAATAATTGATTAAGAATAATAAATAAATAAATCATTGGAAGAGGGAAAGCACTGGAATTAAAAGCAGATAGGAAAGGCTTCTTATAAAAGATGGGATTTTAGTTGGGACTTGAAGGAAGCCAGGGAAGCTATTAGGTTGAGATGAGGAGAGAGAACGTTCCAGGCATAGAGGACAGCCAGAGAAAAATACTTGGAGTGGATAGATGGAGTGTCTTATTTGAGGAAAAGTAAGAAGACTATGGACACTCTATCAAAGAATACATAGGGGGAAGTAAGGTATAAGAATTCTGGAAACCTGGGGGTGAGGAAGTAGGTGGGTGGCTAAGTCATGAATGGCTTTGAATACCAAACAGAGACTTTTGTATTTGATCCCAGATATGCCAAGGAACCACTGGAGTTTATAGAGTTGTCATGACTAAGGCTAAAGGCAATTCCTATCAGAGGCACAGGAGGTGAACTTGGAGGAGGGCAGGTTTTAATGGAAATACCGGATTGGTTACAGGGTGCCTCCAGAGTCCTGAAATTTATTGTAGTGAGACAAATTGGAGACATGGCTGCTAGGTCACAGACTTAGGCTGGGAAGTATATATTATGTTTGGAAGCAAACATCAGAGATGACCAGAGAGCTGACTATTTGTTGGTTCATTCTTTCTCCATTTGGTCCTTTTATGGTTGCTATTTGTATTACTTGCTCTCCCTCTCCCTAAGCAGCAGGGAATATGTTTCAGGCAGTGTAAGAGATACAACTGAGGGACAGGGACATTCTATTAAATCACTCTAGTCATTCTGTTAATTTAGGGCAGTCAGCAAACCTGGAGAAAGGAAAGGACAGTTATGGCATCATGACTGCATAGGAGGAGGAAGAAACCTAGCTGCTTTAGGTGACCTGGCTGTTCCAAAGGGCATAAAGACAACTTTCCTTTGGGCCCAATTCCCTTCTCTCCTCTGCTTAGCTGATTCTAGGAGTGATAATTTCAGCTGTGTAAAAGAAACAATGTCATTGAGGTAAGCAGTTTATATTTCTGCCCTAATGACCATGGAGAAAAGAATAATTATTCACATATATGTACACGCAGAGCTATACACATCCGTGTGTGTCTAAGTATTGGATTAGATTAATTTTGATGTTATTTTCATCTTATTACAGCACTTTTATCCATGTATCTTCAGCGTTCAATAGTTTAGTTCATGTGGTTTGCCTCCTCATAAGTTAAAAAAAAAATATTGAGGTAACGTTGTTTAAGACTATAAACGATCAAAGGACCATTGTCTTTGCCCCTATTGCATTTTCTTTTCTGTGCCTTCTTCCCATTTCTCTTTCTTACCCCTTTTTCATCACTTTGGGTCACTGGCAATAAGAGCTGGTATTTCAGGCTTGCTCTGATTTATATCAACCTAGACATGCATTCATATGGTTTGGTGAGGATGACCAAATAGCTAGTTATATTTTATTTTTATGGGTTAGAAGTAAGTCACTTGCTTAGGGAGCCAAAGCAACTATTTGGGGCTAATAGGTTACTATTTAGTGCTGTGTAACAGAGAATAGATACCATTATTTGGACGAGATCCTTGCCCATAAGTACTGCCATTGTTTTGCAAATATACAGCACATACACAATGCCCATACTCACAGACCTAGATTGGAGTGACAAGCATGGAAGCAGCATTTGTCTCTTACTCTCTGAAAGTAGGACTCCCTGCGATGAGAGGGAAAAGCACTTGGACTTGAATATTGAAAATCTGAGTTCAAGTGCTGACTTCACCATTGACCTTGGAAAAGTTTCTAAATCTTTCTGTACTCACTTCTTCAGCTATAAAATAAGAGAATTGGACTAAACAATCTATATGGTCCCTTCCAGTTCTCTGGAGTGTGAAAGGCAGTGTTGTGTTATGAGAAAACTAGTGGACTTCACGTCCCTAGAGATCTGGGCTCTAATCTTGCTTCCAGTATGGGAAAGTCACAACCTCTCCACATGTTTCCTTCTTTTTCAGATAGGGATGTATTGGGGAAGACAACAAGCAAACAAATATGTACAAACAGGCTATATATAGGAAACATAGGAGATAAAAAGGGAAAGCACTGGAATTAAGAGGAGTTGGGAAAGCCTTCTGGTAGAAGACGGAATAGTAACAAGTGCCACATTAACACCAGCTGTTATTTTATAGCTGATGTGAAATATTTGAACATATTCTCCATTCATGGAATAAGCAAGCCTTATTATGATTGAATCGTCCAGTCTATTCCATTTTTTTCCATTAACCATGGTTATGGAAGAAGATTGCTCTGCTAAATAGCATTGCATCCTCATAGCCCATCATTGCTTGCTAATTCCAGAAGTGAAATTATAGTTAGTGAAAATGTCATTTCTACAATACTTTAGTAGAAAAAGATCATCAGCTAATTTGGGAAACTCAAGAAAAGAAAAGGAAAATCTACTTGAGTTACAAGTGTTTCTACTGAAATAGGATTAGGGACTAGGCCTATGATTTCATTGATGTCGAAAGCTAGGTTAAAGTGCTGGACTTGGGCTCAAGCCGGCATCAGACTCCACTTCCTATCTCTGTGACCCTAGCATCATTTTTCCCAGAATCCCATTTCTGCAAGATGGGGATCATAACAGTATCTACCTCACATGGTTGCTGGGAAGATCAGATGAGGGTAATATGTCTCATCGAATGAGAGTGAAATAAAATTTCACATGTGTGAAATGCTTTGCAAACTTTAAAGCTCTATGTGAATAAAAATGTAAATGAATGCATAAAATACAAATAAACAAAATAAAGTATTATATCAATACAACTGTAACAGACCCTTGGGTTAGAAAAATCCCCTTTCTCAATTCACATCAGTACCTTCCCTGTAATTTGCGATCTCATAGAAATTTTGTTTCTTTCTTTTCTTTTTCTTTTCCTTTCCTTTTTTTTTTTTTTTGGCAGTCAGGGGTAAGTGACTTGCCCAGAGTCACACAGCTGTCTAAGGCAGAATTTGAACTCAGCGAGTCCTCCTGATTTCAGGGCCAGTTCTCTATCCACTGAGCCACCTAACTGCCCCTCTTATAGAGTTCCTAAATCACTTAGAGGTTAAATGACTCATCTCATGTTAAACAGCTTGTATGAGTCAGAGTATGGACTGGAAACCAGGTCTTTCTTGCCAAGATGCTGTTCTTATTTGAAGCTTCAAAATAGAATGTCCTTTCCTCCCCTCCCATTCCCTTTCTAAACCAGTTTTGAGGAAAGATTGGTAAAAAGGAAAAGACAATGAAGCTTATTCTACTTGTGGTAGCACAGTGCCTTGTACATAGTAGGCACTTAATAAATGTTTTTGATAGATGGGTTTTCTCTAAATTCCTAGAGGAGAAAACTGTCTTTCCCCACAAAATGAACCTATCCAAGGAACCAAAATAAAATCAAACCAAAGATGAGGAGCAATGATCTGCTTTATTGGAGGGAGTCCTAAATGTTTGCTATACCACACATTATAGCTTATATCATTCCTATTATATGTAAAATAAAAAATGTTTATCTACTTGAAATGGATTCCTTAGAGAAAGCAGAGATTTCCTATTTGGTTAAATACATTATAAGAAACACTTGAACTTCAGAATTTAAGAGAAGTTTAACTTGCTACATACATTGCCTAATGAAGTGTGAAGGAGAAAAAAGGAGTCATAGGACTGGTGCTTTTGATGATGGAATTTGCACTTTGGTGGTTGAGGCTGTGTAGTTAACCCGGGTAGGATCTGGCATGTGAGAAGTGACATAAAAAGGAGATGGATTGCCGGAAAGAGAGGTGGGCTAGTCCAGTAGGGAGAGTAAGAGACAACAGATGAGTAGCTCCAGTGCTTAGCTTGCACCCACAAAAAGTTAAATTCTGAAAGGAAGAGCTCTGGCATGGTTAGGTGGGTGTTCTATGGGAGATTTGTGAAAAGGCACCTAGAAGAATCACCAAGGATGAGAAAATACATGTATGGGCTACAATTTGCATCATTGATTAGAATAATTATATTGATGAGATTAAATTTGTGTTGAAATATTTAAGTGGAGGATCAATGACCAGTTAGCTAAATAGGTTAGAGTGAGGGGGTGAAGAGACTAGGGGTATGATTTTGAGCTTTGTCTGTATTATTTAATTTTGTTCTTTTTCTATGGCCATTGAGTCTTTCTAGCCTGACCAGCCATATCACAAATTATTGGCCCCCTTGGTTACAAGAGACATCATGTGAGGAAGTAGAAATGAATCAGTTGCCATGGTGATGTCAAGCTGGGGTTGCATAGCCCTGGAATGTGGTGGGGTTAGGGTTAGGAGATGTGCCATTAGGATAGGGAAATAGGATGTGAAACTTTCTCAGAAATAAAAAATATGAGCTAACTATACAGTGATTTATTGTAACAGAGTGAAATTCCTCCCTCTCTCCTGTTTGGGGGTCATGCAAAATGTGTGATGGGTCAGAAAAACTGACTCTTCACAAGTGATATATATCAGATTGATTTTATTTTAAGAGTAACCTTATTCCTTTGTTCTAGTCTCAGAGAAATGAGCAAGAATATTCAGTTGAAGGGCAAAGCACTTGAAGTTTTTAATGGTACTTAAAATTCTGGTTTCATTTCAAGGTTATGCCATCAATTGGTTTGCATTTTCTTGAATTTAGGGCTGATTAATATTGCTTAACTCACAAACAGTGGACTCTGGTGTCACTTGGGTTATTTTTTTTAAGTTTGGAACAATATATTAAGCCACATACATTTTGAAGAGCCCTCTTTTCATTCTTTCTTGGGGTTTGACAAAACACCTCCCAATGAGGGGAAAAATAAATCACTTGATCTTTCAAAAGCTTGTGTATGACTGACAAAGCACCATGGGTGTCCCAGCCCTCACCAGGCTCGGGGATACAAGCAATATGTCAAAGGCAAATCAGGACTGGAGATAGAGAAGGAGTGAGCTGAATCTCAAGCAGTCCCAAACAAAGGCACCAATTCCTGCCTGGATAATGTATATTGAGAATAACAGGACAAACCTTAATTGTGATAAGGGTTGGTATAAAGGTCACCTTTAGAACATAGCTTTGGGAGGATTGCCCTCTGTTTGTAATTAGGTTGGCACAAGTATTATTCTTTTTGTGTTTTGTTTTTAAATTCGATGTTGATCACATAGTAATCTTCCCAGGGGTGAGTGCAGGGCTGGTTTTTGACTGATGTCAAGATCTCATTGGCTCTTCATAAGTAAGAGTTTAACTAGAGAATCATTCAGCAGTATATTGATCCCTGTTGGCCATTTTCAAACACCAGCCATCACAATGATTTGATGTGGTCTGTTTTGCAAATGACTTTGGTGTTTCCCAGATCACTGTTACATAAATAATTTTAGGAATGGGTTGAACTTGGTCAACTATTTGATGATTAATTTTAAGGATTTCTAGGTGACCTGGGATTCAGATCAAATCTTTGGGCAATGGAGAGATCATTTTGTCCCTGTTGATTATTATTCATAACATGAAATGCTGATTTTTATTTTAGATGCACTATCAAATAAATTTGTTTCTATTTTGATGAAAAGAGACTGCTTTGAAGGTGTCCTAGGCCATGATTCCAAAAAGCCGGGCTCGTGGTTTTCAGCAAATGTTTAGCAGTGTTCAGCTCAGACATGGTAATTAAGTCCAGAGTAGCTGACTCAGAAATGAATGGGATTCACAGTTATTGTGATTGCCATCTGGTTGTTATGGTGAGGCACTTCTAAAATATGATTTTTAAAATCTTCCTTGGATAAAATTATGACCATAAAAGTTTTTTTTTTCTCCTTAGGAAATTTTAGAATGCTTACAAAGAGAAGAATCAAGGGATGGTATGGCATGAGAAGGTAGAAAATATAGGAGTCAAGAATGTATCAGATGGCAAGGCAATGAACAAGCTTCTTTATGAATGAATGAATGAATGAATGAATAAATGAATGTTGACGAGATTAGGTCAAAACATCACAGGATATATGGGTCATGCTTACATCATCACATGATAATGAGTAACTGGGGAAAATCAACAAAAGAAGCAAGATAGTCGACATGAAGTAATCACTAAAGGCTGACATGGAAACTTGACACACACTGGAAAAATGGAACCTAAAGCTTTGTGTTTCTCCAAGGAGCAAAGGGTAGAGAAGAGTAAGAGAAATTTATTTTTTCTGCATTAAATTCAATTCTTTAGTCAACTGGATTCTCCCGTGTCTGTCTGTCATTCTCCAGGTATCGATATTTTTCTCTCATTCCACTTTTATTTCTAGACCTCAGATTCTTCAACAATTCAATCTGGCAGACATTTATCTAGCTCCTATTATGTACGAGGAATTATGTTAGCTGCTGAGAATGTTTCCATTTTATCTCCTCTATGAGAATTTGGATAGTGGCTTTTTTTTTCACTTTTCTTTGCATTCCCTGTTCTTAGCGCAGTGCCTAGTGCATACTAGGGGCTTAACAAATGCTTGTCAACTAACTGAAAAAAAGTGAACTAATTCTTGCCTTTGAGGAGTTTATATTTTACTGGGATTGGGAGCAGGGAGACACAACATGTTCATGAGTAAATAATTTTAAAAGTACATACCAAGTAATAGTAAGCTTAAGAAAGAGAGGACACTAACAACTGAGGGGGTGTGTCATGGAAGGAATTTTAAAAAGCCCCCACAAAGGAGGTGGCATGTGAATCATGCTTTAAAGGAAGTGAGGGATTCCATGAGGGAGGAGTGAGAAGGAATATATTCCATAGATAGAGGACCACCTGTTTAAACATAGTAAGGTTCTTTTTGTTGGAATCCCAGACTTTTCTTTTGTTCCAGTTCCAAATTACTCTCCTCAGTGCTACAAGAACCCTGACATCGTGACTAACCTGGATTCTAGCCAAAGAATTTTCCTTAATTGGCTCATAGTCCAGAAAAGATATAAGGCAGCTCCTCTTTAATCCTTTTTTCAATTACTCTTCATGCCCCTTTACTCCAATTCTAAAACAAAACAAAACAAAACAAAAAAAAAAACAGAATTTTTAGCACTCCCTTCCTCTTCCCTTCAGTTTTGTCCTCTATCTACCTTCCACCTCCAGCCAGCCCATTTGGCTATCAAGGAGTATTGCCAGCCTGTTGGACTCCGAAGGAGCTCATGTGCAAGCATCTCTATCTTTTGTCCTCAATATAAACATTTGTGTAGACGATCACATTTGAAGACCAATCATGCTTCAACTATTCCAACTCCAGTCAGGGTTAATCTCAGTTTTTATGGTATAGATTGTTACCTCCCTGCCTACCCCCAAACATGGATTCCCATATAAATAGCAAAGGTTTTCAGTACAGTAGTATGATATGATTTTACAAAAAGGGCTTCATTACCAAATCTATGACAAAATGCTCTTTGTCAAGCAGTAACTAATTATCTCAGATGTTTCTCTTTATATGCAGAAGATGAAACTAGAGAGTTTGAGAAAACTGAAATTTCAGTGATGTGGCCATTCCTCTCATTCTTGTGACATTCACCTCCCTTGCACATTCTCCAGCATTATGGAGGCCATATACTTCCTTTCTTCTTTTTAAAAATTATGATGGGTATCAGTTGACAAAATGAGTAAAACCACTAACTCCCTAATTCCAGATGCTTTTAAAGAATGTTTAATGTGGCACGTATTAAAACCAGAGTGGTCATCAAGAAGATTGTTGGTATTTTAAAAATTTATTTCATATGTCTGGAAAAAATCTGTTGGTAAATTGCTTTTTCTACTCCAACAGAATATAATTGCCTTATTAAATGATAATGCTGCCAAGCAAAGGATATCTTTATGAAAGGATGGAGGCTGCATTATGTCAGACCTAACAGAAAAGAAAGATGATTTTCAGAAGCACTTGATACCTGACCCAAATCCCTTGGCAGAAGAAACGTGTAGAACAAGGCTGAACATCCATTGCCAAAGCACAGTAGAGAATTAAAGTCATTAGGATCAATGCATCATAGTAGATAACAAGCCAACCAAGAGTCAATGTAGTAATGTAGGGGGAAAAAATGAAAGCTTTCATTCATTCATTTTCAGGGAGTTGTGAGATCGTGTTGTTGGCAGCAATGCATAAAAAAGGTAGGAATATAGAACAAAGAAACTAGGACAAATTTCACTGACTCAACCTGATCCTTTAGGTCTTGCTCCAAATTTGTTTGCAAAGCAACTCTGAGCATTATGGAGTATAAAAGGAATATGGCTATCATGGAGATATGCTGCTCTTTTGCAGTTTTGTTAAGTGAGGATGTTTTAAGAGGATGCTGCTGGGATATGATGAGGATTGAAAGGAATTTTCCAGTCCTAAGTCATATGTGATACTGGAATCAAGGAGTACTAACCCAAGAAGAGTTAACTTCAAAAGAGAGATTTTAAATGCTAGGCATTTCTCAAGCTAACTGGCTGAGTGCCTGGTTGAGAGGGGGAGGTTCTTGAATCATCAAAAAGCTAAATGCTCATGGGCATATCAAGTTAAACAGCCGGCAGATCTCTCCCTTTGAAGATGCATAGTAGTCAAAGACTAGCACATGGTAGCAGAAAGCAGAGACAACAGGAGCAACAGTGGAAAAGCGATAGCAGCAGTGAGCGGTAGAGAGGACAGAGTATCAGAAGACCTCACCTCTGTAAGGAATTTAGCTTTCCCGATGACATTCCTGGCTGTGCAGAGGACCATTATGACTCTGAACTACCCAAGAACATGTGCTCTGGTTACATATGTTAATGACACAGTATGCCATCAACTGTGCTTCTAGATCATGAATATACTCTGTGTTTCTACTTTCCCACTTGTGTTATGGGGCAGTATAGCTTTGCATCCATGGGAGAAATCTTTCTTCTCATTTATCTTGGAACACTGTTTAGTTTAGTGTATTTTTCTCTAAATTGATGTGTCCTTTTTATTTGGCTGGTAAAAGAAATATCCCAGTGGCTCCGGAGATAGGGTTTTGAGTGAATATGCTCACAATGTGCTTCAAATCTGGGGTGCCATTGAGAGAAGTGTGGCATAAATTACATATTCAATAAACATTTAATAGGCACCATTTTTTGGCCACACCTGTGATTTTTTTCATTATGAGGAGGTAAGGAAAATCCTTCTACCAATGTAGGTGACAGATTTCTACACAACTTATATTTTAGGGAGTTGCCCTGGGTCACATAGTATAGTCAGAGGTGGGATTTTAGTGCAGGTTTTCTTGACTCCAAAGCTGGCTATCTATCCACTACACGACACTGTAATGTACAATATATTCCACTAAATTCCTACTCCAATACTATGTTTTGGTTTGATGATATTCTTACATTCTTGAAAGATTTGCCAGGGGATAATAAGCTCTGGGAGGTACTAATGTTTATTCATTCATTCATTCAATAAAACATTGCACTGTGCCTCCTTGGTATAGAACACCATGCCAGAGACTAGAGACTCACAGAGTTTGGATAAGATTCAGTCCCTTTCATCATAGAATCTACAGTCCAGTATGGGGATGAGATACAAACACAGGCAAGCAGAGTGAATATTAAGTAAATGAGAGAATGATAAGCGCAGTGCTGAGGCTTTGCGTAAGCATCTTAAAATGGACCTGATGATGGATCATGTGTCTCTCATCTGAGGACTAGATTAGTTAGTTTGGAAAAGGCTCATTTATGAGAGGGTTGGCTACCTACCAGTCCATGAATTGTTTAGCAAATCATAAAGACCATCTATTAATGTGTAGAGTGTTGCAATCTGTATCAATAGAGAAAGGATTCCACATAGATGAAATCATAGATTCTTGAGGTATGAAAACAAGCTCTTTTAGTGAATAGTGCTCAGTATTGAAGCTAAGACCAAAAATAAGGGAAGGGAAGGGAGGGAAGGGGACAAGTATTTACTAAGCATTAATTATTGTCCAGGAACTGTGCTAACTACGTAACGAATATCTCATTTGAAATTCAGAACAACTCTGGGAGGTGGGTACTATTATGACCCTTATTTTACAGTTGAGAAACCTGAGGCAGACAGTGATTAAAAGACTTTCCCAGGGTCACACAGCCATTTAGTATTGGAGGATAGATTTGAATTCAGGTCTTCCTAACTCGAGGACCTGCACTCTGCCTACTTTGCCACCTAACTGCCCTGGACCCAGCTCTCAAAGAGCTAAGAATCTCACAAGGATAATAAAATATGTACACTCTTAAATATAATGCAATAGAAAGTATCTGATAAATGTGTAAGAAGCATAAAAATCTGTGAGATTAGCTAAGGGATAGATTATTTTACCTGAAGTGATCGAGGAAGGCTTCATGGAAGAGACAGCATGTGAGCTGAGTCTTGACATTACAGATAAAGAGGCTACAGGTATAGTGGGGGGTATGACAAAGAGAGAGAGGCACCTACTTTTCAGATATAGGAGGGAAAAACCAGTAGCCTACTTTGTCTGAAATACAGCAAATGTATTTCATTCTCTGTAGAGAGGTAAGCAAAAAAAAGTAAGTTGGAGTCACATTTTGGAAGTTATTGAATGCCTGAATTAAGAATTTAGATTTTATTCAGTGGGCAGTGGGGAGTTATTGAAGAATTTTGAGCAGTATAGTGATGTATTTGGAAGATTATTATGGCAACAGAAGTAGAAACACCTTTTAGAAGGCTTTTGTATTAGTTCATGTAAAAGGTGACAAATGCCTGAATTAGGACAATAACAATGAGAATGGTAGGAAGGAGAGGAAATGGAGAGATATAGTGGTCTTAAACTGATACTATTTGTAGAATGGAGAGAGTAAGGGGTAACAAAAGATGAATGAGATTATGATTTTGAGTGGTTGGGAAATGATGGTACCATCCAGAGTGATAGGAAAGTCTCACAGCAAGCTCTGTCTCAGCACACCCAAAACAGAACTTAACATCTTTTCCTTTAAACTCATCCTTCATCTATGCTCTCCTGATTCTTTCAAGGGCACTACTGTCTTTCCAGGCTTCTAGGAGTCATCTTGGGCTGTTCCCTTTCCCTATGGCTCCATCACCATTTCACATCTAATCTGTTGCTAAATCTTGTCAATTAGAGTTCCACAACACCTTTCATATCTGTTCCCTTCTCTCCATTGACATGACTGCTACTCTAGCTCGGGTCCTCATCCCCTCACCTAGAATATGTGTCATAGTAGTTCTGAATAAATCTCATTGCTCTTTTATTACCTGTACTCCAATTCATCTTCCACACATCCACCAAAATGGTGCAGTTCTGACCACATTTTTCCCTTGCTCAAAAGCCTTCAGTGGTTTCCTTTAAGGCCCTTCACCATGTGATTGCAACCTAGCATTCCAGACTTATTTATCGTTTACCCCTCTTCATGCATTCTACATTTCAGCAAAAAGCGATGGATAGTTATTTCCTGAATCAAACATTCCATCTCTTACTTCTGAGAATTTGTATAAGCCATTCCCCCATTGCTGGAATGTACTCCTTCGTCATCTCTTCCTGAAGTATCATTATCTTTTTTCAAGGCTCAGCAAAGTACCACCTTCTAAGTGAAATCTTTCCTTACTCTCCTCTTGCCCCATATACATACTTATTAACGATATTTCCATTCTCAAATTACATTGTATTATGCTTATTTATGAAAGAGAAAAAAACTGAATCCCTCTTCTGCATGATAGGCCTTTAAAGACTACCTTCTTTTCTTCAAGGTAAATATCCTCATTTCCTCCAAGTATGGACTCAGGGCCTGTCACTGTCTTCTAGGCTGTTCTTTTGTGAAAGCTTAAGCTTGTTAATGTATTTTTTAAAATGTGGTGCTCAGAACTGAACACAATACTCCAAGTGTATTCTGATCAGGGCCAAGGGGAGTAAGATTGCTGTATCCCCCCTGTACCCCACCTTTTTCTTTTCTGCAAACCAATCTATCTTTCTAACCTCATCATACATGTTTCCTCAGTGTGTACTCTGTGGTGCAACTCAACTGCCATTCTCTCTCTTCCTGAAACATGGCACTCTACCTACCATCTCTGTGAATTTGCACTATCCGCTATGCCAGAAATACACTCCCTACCTCTGCCTCATAGAATCATTTATTTCTTTCAAGAGTCAGGTCAAACGTCAACTTCTACATGAAACCCTTTCTGATCTCCAAGTACTAGGGCCCTCCTTTCCAAACCATCTTGTATTTAACTGTATAGTATTTATTTTGCATTTATTCTCTTCTGTTGTTTAGTCATTTAAGTTGCGTTTAACTCTGTGACCCCATTTGATGTTTTCTTGATGAAGATACTGGAGTGGTTTGCTAACTGAGGCAGTTTTGCCCAGGGTCATACAGCTAGACCCTGTCTGAGGCCATACTGGAACTCAGGAAGATGAGTCTTCCTGACTATAGGTCTGTCACTCTATCAACTGCACCACCTAGCTGCCCCATTTATTCTCTATATGCTGTTGTTGTAGTTTGTTCTTCCTTCCTTCCTGAAGAGGACCATGGCATCAGGAAGGTTATGTCATAACTTGCAGCTGAATTGGATTTAAGTGAAGGAGGGCTGTACAAAGTCATTAGCCTCATTCTGTCCTCCAGAGCCATCTGGGTCAAGGGGCAAGATATAAATCAGGATGACTGGTAATGGCCCCATTTTGTAGTGGGAGACCTTGGTCTTTATAAGGGAAGGTCTTTCCCAGGTCTTAGCTTGACTGAGGCAATGCCCATTCAGTGATTGAAGCTCTCATTGATTGGTCAACAATAGGTCCCAGCCCAAGCCTCACTAAATGGTCGTAGTTTGGCCCCTGGTGACTCAGAGTCAATGCAAATAGCAATTGTTTCTCTTTTGGTCAGAAACCCTGAGGCTCTTCCCCTCTCATAGTGACTTTGTTTTTGAGTAGGTAAAAGAGCCCATTCTTTGTCTTATTCTCCATATACATGTTTATGTATATATAGAATATGTGTATGTATATGTGTACGTATATATATATGTATGTGTGTATAGTTGCCATTTTCATATATGTAGGTACATACACATTATGTATAAGTATGCGTGTGTGTACACACATATATAACATGTATGTATATGTGTGTGTATTCTGTCCTTGGAAGCAGATATTATTACTTTTTCTTTGTGTTTGTGTGTGTGTGTGTATCTTTGTATTCCTAGTACCCGAGTGCCTGGCATATATTAAGCTTCTCTATTAGTTAATTGAATAAATGAGAGTCTATGTTGAGAGGCAAAGAAGGAAACCAGAACTAGAAAAACAAATTCAGAAAATAGAGAGATAGAAGTATAATAATAAAATTTAAAATCAAAAATTTAGAGCACAGGGATTATATGATGATCTTTCATTCATATGAGACCCTTGCTAATATAATATTGGGTTTCTCACAGTTGCACGATAAAAAAATGTTTCAAAAATTATAGTTTTCTTTTAATGAATCATTGAGGCACGAAGATGACTTTGGGTTCACAGAGCAGAATAGCTCTGAAAAGTCCTCAGAAGCTAGAAAATTCAATCGATCAGTCAACAAGTATTTATCAAGTGCCTACCGAGTGCCAGGCACTGTGCTAGTCTTGGAATATGATATAAATACAATGACTAAAATTATCCCTACTCACAAGACTGTTTTCTGTGGTCCAGCCTAGCTAAATTTAGGGAGGCCCATCGCTTGGTTAGTTCCAGGGAGATAAGTTTTACAGCTCCAATAATTCTTGAAAACCATTTCTTAGAATGTTGTTGGAGTGCAATATGCATCAGTGGAGATAGTAACACACCAAAGAACTTGTGAATCCTTGACATATGAACATGTTGAACAGCTTGCAAAACATTCTGCAGTAGGCAGACAATGATTTAAGAGGAAGAAAAGAAGACTTATTGGGAAATTTCAAATGAATTAAGATTATTCATCATTTTAAAGAGAAGGCAGAGAGGAACAGCTAAATGATGGCCTTCAACTGTATGAAAGGTTCTTAACTCAAAGGAAGGTAATCTATTTTTTCTATATCTACTGAAGAGAACAGAAAAAATATTGAAGTATTAAGTTTAAATATAAGGAAGGAATAGCTAATATATCATGTAACAGATTTAGGATTAAAATATATCAATAGAGAGGAATGACGGACTGAAACCAAAGATATATAATTTAACAGAAATCTGAAGTTTAATATAAAGTAATGTCAAGTTTAATAGAAATATAAAATCTTACATTTAGGTTTTTAGAAATCTATTATAAAATTACAGAATCATGGATCTCTGGCTTAAAAGCAACTCAGAAAGCAGAACCTGAGGCAGTGGAATGAGTATTGAATTTGAAGTCAGAAGACCTGAATTCGAATCCTGTCTCTGTGACTTACTCTCCTTGGGATCTTGGACCATATAGCTAATATATATATATATATATGTGTGTGTGTGTGTGTGTGTGTGTACTTATATATATGTATTCTTCATTTGATCTTTATTAATCTTTATCACAACCCTATAGATAGCGTTATTAGCATCCCCATTCAGAGACGAGAAAAATAAGGCCAAAAAAGATTGTGACCTCACCAGTGTCTCACAGTAAGTAAGTGAGGCAAGATTTGAGCTCAGATCTTCCTGAGTCCAGGTCTAGTGCTATATCCTTTACTCTAGTTGCTTCAACTGACAAAATGACCTTTGAGATTCTGTTTAGCTCATATGAAAAGACCTGGGTATTTTAGTTGACTTACACACTCTGTAACAAGGGCTGATCAGAACTAACAATAAGAACCATCCTGAGGCTCCAGGATTTAGAGAGGAAGATAACATAATTAATAAGTTCAGTGAAATAATACTCGGTGAAAGCTCCATTCACTTTGGAATGCCAATAAGTGGATCTTATTGCCCCTGTGGCACATAAAACCATGCTCCACCTTACCAATGGTGAAGCTGCATCCTGGATGGGTTCTTATTTATTACAATCATTGGAAGAGTTAGCCTGAAACCCATTCCAGAGATGCCTCTGATACAGCTGAGCTGAGCTGGCTAAAATTTTCAGTCTTGCTGAGACAGAGTTAATGCAGACTAGGAAATCTGTGTGATTTGCATGCAGATTTACAAGACTGTTCAAGCTAAAGAGTTCATGTCCTTCAGTATTTATCACTCTTTCCCAAAATGGCCTGTTGTCCTCTTTTTAATGTCTCCCTCTGGAGCCAACTATATCTACCAGCAAGAACATGTACCCTGTCTTTATGTTCTTGAATGGCAGGTTCCTTTCATTAGTAACCCTGCTAGTCTGGGTTTGTCCATGGATAGAGGGAAGTGAATAGAAAGCCAGGTTCAGGTGGTAAGCTTGCTAGTGATAGGAACTGGACCCAAATTAGTTTGACCAAATCCTTATCTGAAACCAAGGTTCCAAGCCTTTACTCATCTTAGTTCCCAAGGAAAGGTGATAGCACTCCCTCAGAAACAGACAAAAATAGAATACTACTGACAAAGAAGAAAATACAACCTTAGGATACACTACCAGAATTATAGCATCCAGGTCAAGGGAGATGAAAATTGCACTGTGTAGCATGATGAGAAAAATCACATCTAGAAGAAGGTGGTAAGTGCCTAAGACTTGATGGTCATGTTGAGTAGGCAGTGGCCATGGGGGAGGAGCAAGTGATGGAGAACCTACGTGTATACAATTTTCCTGAATGGGTCTAGGCTTACTCAGACTGCGGAGAGAAAAGCATAGGAAGACCACCGTAGAGTTCACCCTGAGCTGCCTGTCAAACTTCCAGCATATGGTAGTAGTTAATGCTTTCCATGGTGTAAATGTAACATCACTTACTGGGCTGCAAGACTACAATGAAGTCCTTTTTGATAAGGTAAAAGAAATGGTTGTGACCAAAAGAAATGGATGGGCCAAAGTTTATGACTGGAAATGAACTAAAGAAAAAGTACCCACACCAATCCCAAGAAATCCATATGTGGTATTGCCAGGGAATAAAAATAATTCAGATGAAGTAAAATCATTGAGTTGGAATTTTTTAATTGCCACTGTCATTGGGAGGGTAATGGTGTGGCTTGATTGAAGAAATCAATCAAATCACTCCTCTCCATTTAGAATAAGTGATACCTAAACAAGGTGCTCATCTGTCTCAATACATCAAACAACCAAAGACATTGGATTAAGTACATAAAAGTCCTTGAAGGAATTAGTGCGGCATGGGCAGGTTGACCAGAAGAGTGTTTGGAGTGACTGAGAAAACCTGAACAAGTCCTGAGTCATCTATAAAATAAGACATCAGTTTAGAACCCAAATTATTCCATCATCTAACTGGGGAAAGGTTGGTATGAAAATGAGCCAGGGTAGAGTATTTCATCAAAATCTCTGAAGAAGAATAGCTTGGGTATGGAGGATAGGGAAAAGAGTGTCTCCACTTCAGCTTTAGCTTTAGCCTAGGGCCAAGGGTAGGGAACCCGGGGCCTTGAAGGAACAGGTGGGCTTCTGGATACTCAAGTGCTATCCTTTTGTTCTGTGAAGTTTGGATTCCATCAAAGGGCTGCACTTGAGGACCTAGAGGGCCACATGTGGCCTCTATATCACAGGTTCCCCACCCACGGCCCTAGGCCTTCTCTCTCTGTTGTTATCATTGCTGTTACATCAGGGAGGTGACACCTTGACATGCAAGTGAATTGGATTTAAATGAGGAAGGGTTGTGCAAAGTCACCTGTCTCATACTCTTCTCTAGAGCTGTCTGGGTTCAGTGGCCAGATATAGATCAAGAGGACTGGAGATGCATGGGGGACCTTGGCCTTTTTATGTTGAAGTCTTTCCCAGGTCTCAGTTTGACTGAGGCAATGCCAATTCAGTGATTAAGGATAGTTAAGAAATGAGGCAAAGAATGGCCTTTTTTACCTAGTTAAAAAAAAAATGAATCTGGAAGGGAAAGACCCTCAGGGTTTCTGGCCAAAACAGAAACAATTGCTATTTACATCACTCAACTATCAGAACTCAAAGAATGAACAAGTGAGGCTTGGGTTGGGACCTGTTGTTGGCCAATCAGTGAGAGCCAGTGTGGTTTGGGTTTAAGGCAAGGTCCTTAAAAAAGAAATCCAAATATTCTCATCATACCTCAGTAAATACTTTCTAAATGATAGTTAAAATCAGACTTTCTTATTGATACCAACTTACGATCATGTCATTAGGCCTAGAAAAGACAACCTCCAGCCTGTCAGACTGGAACCCTGAAGGAAAATATGTCCAGTCTTGCTGTAGTTAACAGACTTGACAATGCATGTGGAATTCAGGTAGTAGCCTCTGGCCATATGCTACAGAAGCAGATATTTCACATTAAAGTGTGGACATCGCATATTCACATGTATTCATACATAGATCATCTGTGAGGAAACTGAGATTGAGAGAATTTAAGTGACTTGCCCAAGGTCACTAGTAAGTGTTAGTAAGTTTCTGAAGCAGAATTTGAGTGCAGGTCTTCCGGGGCCTGAGTCCAACATACTATTTATTATATAACCAACCTGTCTGAAAGTTATGGAGAGATATGTTTCAATTCAAAAGAGGAAAAGTAAGACCATTCTAATAACTAGAGCTGCCCAACAATATAATGAGATGTCTTGAACATTTAATGTATTCCTTGTCGTGATGTATGATGTATGATCACCTAACTGTTGGGGCTATTGTAGACCAAGGGTTCTTAATTTGGGGTCCATAAATCCTTTATTTCAGGGGCCCCATGAACTTGAGTGGAAAAAGTTACATTTTCATTTTGATTAACCTTTGGTTTTCTTTGTAAGCCTACATTTTTATTTTATCCATTTAAAAACATCATTATAAGAAACGGTCTACAGATTTCAATAGACTGCCAAAGGGATCCATAATCACACACACACACACACACACACACACACACACAATTAAGAACCGCTCTTGTAGAATATTTTCCTGCATTATAAGAAGAGTTTCATTAAATGACATCTAAAACACTTCTGACTCTAAGTGTCTACAAATATCAGATATTAACCAACATGTAAGAGTATTAGGGAGTAGGGAAGGAATGGGACAGGTGACACAAAGACCTGTTCCGAGTATGTGATAGCTTTGTATAAACCTGTGATGGACTGATTCCTTCTCACTTCAATGGGATTTACAGAATTGCTACAATTCTCTTGACCAGTGGTGTCAAACTGAAATACAGTGTCCTCAGCAGCAAGCTTGATACCACTGCTCTTGATTTTATCATGAGATCTTACATCTGTCAATGTTAACAGATCAGAGTTCCACTAAGGTCCATTGCTGTGGCTTGTTATGCAGTGGGAGTGACTTTCAGTTCTTCAAAGTTTTATCTATAGATCCTAAGACCATAATGTTTGGCTGTATGTCTAGGAGATTGGCCACCAGGTGATGAGTTATTCTAGCCACAGCAACTCTTTCAACCCTCTAAAGCCAATCTTTGGAAGAACAGATCATAGACAACTTGTAAAACTACTTTTCCT
Source organism: Phalanger gymnotis (assembly GCA_028646595.1). Lineage (NCBI taxonomy): Eukaryota > Metazoa > Chordata > Mammalia > Diprotodontia > Phalangeridae > Phalanger > Phalanger gymnotis. The sequence goes on from CM053623.1 coordinate 257,514,641, forward strand.
TTATTTTTTCTTCCTCTTGCTAGCTTAAAAATACTTTAAATATCAGCGAAGAGTGAAGGAAAAAATCCTCTTTGAAGAGAGGGCATTTAAAGAAACTAAAAAGAGTCATTGTACCCAGTTTTATAGGAGGAGACTGGTGTTGAAAGTAGGACTCAAAACTCCTAAATAATTTATGGATATGGCACAACTAGCATATTATTTCAATCTGTATCTATTTTGCATATTACTTCTAAAATCTCCCAGCCTGACCAAAAAAAAATTGCAAGTACCACTCAATACTGAGTTCCAGTCCTAGACAAAATTGTGAAGCAGACACCAAGTGTATTTTTGGTGGCCTTCCTGTACTATTAACACCTCTCCTTTTTCACTTCTAGGACCTGTGCCCTTTCAGAAATGTCAGTTCTTCCCAAGTGTCAGGATATCCATTCAAATGCGACAATGTTGATGCACTGAAATAAATGGTCTGAAGAAGCTCATTACCTCCTCAACCCTGCTGAACCTTTTCTCACTTGGGTCAGCTGACTGTAGATGGGCTTAACTGTCACAAGAAAATATTCGATAGGTTAGAGTATCTTCTGCACTCACAAGGAACAACACTTTCTAGACTTGAATCTCTGCCTTTTTGGTTATGGTTTTAGTGCAAGACTCTATTTCAGATGATCTGCTTTGGAGTTTATCAGGGGATCCCAGCATTGGAAGAAACTTTAGAAACCATTCTGCAAATTTATACATGACCAAAAATCCTTCTATGACATTCCAAAAAATGACCATTCAGCCTCTGCTTAAAGACCTTAAGGAAGGGGCACTCACCATTCCCAGGGCATACCATTCCACTTTTGAACAGTTCTAATGATCAAATTTATCATTATATCAAATTTGAATCTGTCATCATGTGGCCTTTTTTTGAGCTTCTACACCTTGCTCCTGGGTCTGATCTCTATCCAGAACTAGGACCCTATAGCTACATAGTATTATTGATATTAAATTCACCCTTTGTTTTAGGGAAAACTTGAGGTCAATAAATACACTGTAGAACTTTCTAAATGCAACCCAGTCTGTTACATTCCGGACCCAGTTCACTGTTAATAATGTCTATCTGAAATATACATGCTGATGGACCAGCACTATGATCTATCTATCTAATTCAAGGAGTTCTTATAACTTTTTTTTTTTTGCTATTTTGATAAGTGTATGTCAATATCATGGGGTTCTTTTGTAACTTCATGTATTTTATTTCATCCATTTGAAAACACAATTCTGAGACAGGATTCATTAACTTCAGCAGCTTGCCAGAAGGGTCCATGACACAAAAAAAATTGGTTAAGAACCCCTAATTCTAAGTGCATGTCATATTTTGAATGAAGGAAAATATGATAGGACAAATGTTTGCTAATCATGGCAGAATACCGCACTATTATGACTTAGCATATTCTTAATGCTTCTTCAGCAATTTGAAGATCTACAGTTTCTTACTTGTTTGATTAATAGATTGTCTTGGAGAGTTTCTGTGTCTAAAAACAAATCTTCACCTTATAGCCCATGTGGTTCTGAACATTATATTCTTCATAATTAAACCTAAAACCACATAAGCTTTTACGGATGCCTTGGCATATTGTTGTATTGTTCTTGTAGTCCATTAAAGCCTCAAGTCTTTTAGGAGCTTATTCAAATACCAACTAGGAGATCCAGAAATTGTTTCTGGATATCTAGCAGTTTGATTTGACCCAAGGTAGTGATGAAATGAAACAAGGTACTTTACTTGTTCCATCAGGCAAAATGGTCCTGGCTCATGCAACAGTCGTGTGAGTACCCCTGATTTTTTTAGTGCATTGTACAAACACAAAACCTAAAGCACACTCTAGCTATTTCTTCACGGTAGTATTGAAGTGAATGCTACTCTGATTCCAAATTGTCTATGGTATTACACCAATCAAGAGCACTGAAGTGGCATCTCTCTAACCCCAATGCCCAATGTTCCCTTAGGACATGTTTGTAACTAGAGTAAGAAAGACGGGAAGAGAAGTGAATCATTGCATAGTCATTCCACTTGGGTAATTGAGTCGGGGTGCAAACTTGGCATCTCTCCTTAGATCATGTTTCAGGATTAATTATAAAATTTCCTGGCCAATTAGAACACAAGGGAAAAATAACCCACCTCCCAAATGGAGGTGGTTGCTTTGGCTAGATTTCAGAAGCAACTCCAGGACACTGATAAGTTTGCATTGCAGAGACAACTGAATTTGAATCAGACCTTTGTAGATTATTCTGCTCAAGATTTCCTGGCTTGGTTTATTATATTCTTAGATATAATGAACAATGCAATTCATGTGTATTTCCCAAAGATTACTTCCACCATGTCTCTGCAAGGTGCCATCACTAGTCTTGGAAGCTAAGATTGCAACAAAGAGTGGAACCAAAGCTAGAAACAAGCTTTGTCTTGCATTCTCTCTAAAAATGCACTATTTTTGTCTGGAGGCAAGGAAAAAGGCAAGGAAAAATGCGTTATTGGATGGAGGGAAATGTGTCCACATCTGATTCCTCTGGGATATTTTTCAAGAACATTTTATCCTTTAAAAAATGTTACCCTTGCATCTTTGCCAAGGTCAGTGATAGCTTGGATAATCCTCTAGGTATGAACTAACTGTTTAAATTTGGGTAGGCACGTTATATATTTATCCTGTGTCCCTTCACTTATCAGCACAGTTTTCTTCTTCTGGCACAACGAACAAATAGATCCATGACACTCTTACTCATTCTTTCTTGCTATCTTTTTTCTATTTTTCCCTCTTCTCAAAGTAACTTGAAAAGTTTTTTTCTTTGCCACTTGGAGTCCACAAATTCATTTAGTCTGTAGTTCTTGAGGGGGAAGCACAAAAACAAGTTTTCCATGTAACTTGTCCAAAGCTAAGTTGGTGGGGGTGGGGAGATGGAATTGAAATGATTCTCCAGAAGTGGAAAGCAACCACACTTGAACACTTCCCAGAAAGATATGGAAATAAAAATCCCCTCGAGGGTGACCCAAGAACACTGTGAAAACAACAGTGAGGATTTGAGGAAAGCAAGCCATTAAAAAAAAGAGCTCAACAAAGCTTGGAGATGAGAAAACACTATAATACAAGAGTATATGCGCAGTGAGTGGCTGACATTGTATGGAAAAGGGCATTTATCGTAGCTTTCATGAACATCAGAAACAGATGTTTCATAAGTGCTTTTCGCATAACCAGGCTTATCTGCAAGTGTATCCTTAGCTCAATTATCCCACCTGTGGGAGGGAGACTATCATAGCTTGACTTTGGTGTCCCTTCTCGGCTTTTTGCTGAGAGAAGAATTGATTTTTTTTAAAGCAACCGTCTGCATCCTGACTATTCTAGCTAATGTAGCCTTACTTTCCTTGTTTAAAATGTACTTCTCTAAGTTTTTGAAGGCAAGTGCATTTCTCCCCACCCGTCCAGCTGGGCTATTATGCCGTAGCAAAAACAGCTGAGGCTTTGAATTTGATTTCAGGTAGGTAGTCCTTCAAACAGTAGTGGATAGGGTAAAAAGAAACTCCTCACTGACCTGGGATTAGCTGAGATAGAACACCTGTACTCCCTAAACAGTGCAAAGCCATATAAGAAGCTGTTCCATCAGCTGTCATGGACAGCTAAAAGCCTATCTCTATTGGACCAGAAAATTTGGGAGAAATGGGAGCAGGTACTGGATAGGCAGTACAGTACAGTAGAAAGAACACTGAGGTCAGAGAAACTGAGTTTAAATTCTGCCTTGTGAGTCTTACTACTTATGTGACTTCAGGCAAGCTATTTCACCCCCTTGGGTTTCAGTTTCCTCATCTGTAAAAAAAAAAAAAAAGGAGAGAGTTAGACTAGATGGTCCCAAAGGTCCCTCCCAGCTCTAAAAGTATGTTCCCATAAGGTTCAGCGGGTTGCAGATAGAAGCCTTTAAACATGGAGGGGAAAATTTAGGTTAGGTGAACAATTGAATGCGTGAGGAGGATGGGGAGAAACTCCCTTGTCTTTTGGTCTGTTCAGGGACACAGCACTCTGATGTTGCTCCAGATGTTTATCTCTGCAAAGTAAGTGAGGGATTTGGCATATTGACCACATATTTGTGTCAGTTTTGCATCTTGCTGGCAGCTGCCACACTCCTTGGCAAGGTGTAGTAGGAAGGCCGAATTTATGATCTCAAAAAGGATCATATAAATATCAGAATGGTTCGAAATCGTTGGGTAT
>CM053623.1:257519369-257546807 GCA_028646595.1 Phalanger gymnotis
TTTTAAGGTGTTATTTTCTTCAGTATTTTTTGGGTCTCCTTTAGCAAGTTGTTGACTTGTTTTTCATGGTTTTCTTGCATCACTCTCATTTCTCTCCCCAATTTTTCCTCTGCTTCTCTTACTTGCTTTTCCAAATCCTTTTTGAGTTCTTCCATGGCCTGAAACCAATTCATATTAATTCTTGGAGGCTTTTGATGTAGGCTCTTTGACTTTTTTGACTTCTTCTGGCTGTATATTTTGATCTTCTTTGTCACCAAAAAAAAAACCATTCTATAGTCTGAATCTATTTTCCCTGCCTGTTCATGTTCCCAGCAAACTACTTGACCCTTGAGCTTTTTGTCAGGGTACGACTGCTTGTAGAGTAGAGAGTACTTTGTCCCAAGCTTTAGGGGCCAATTGCTGCTGTTTTCAGAGCTACTTCTACTCTGCCATCACTGCAAGCTCTGCCAAAGCAGCACTTCTCCTCCCCCAAGAACCACCAACTAGGATCCAAGCAGGGTACAGAAAGAGAACCTGCCTCTGTGCCAGCAAAGTGCTCCTTGTACTCCTGCTCTGATCTGCCACTTGATTCCTCCCACCACGTGAGCCAAAGACTCCGGAAACAGCCATAGCTGGAGCTCTGGAAGCACCTGCAGGAGCTTTCTGCTGCTGCTGCTGCCACTACCATGCCACCTCCACCACCCCCAGGGCTGGGGCCAGACCTCTCTCTAATGCAATCCAGCAGTTTTCCCACTAACCTGCTCCTTGGTCTTTGGTGTTTGTGGGTTGAGAAGTGTAGTAACTGCTACAGGTCAATGATTCATGGCCCTCAGGTCCTCTCCACCAGACTCCTCATCTGCTTGGTCCTGGTGCAGATGGGCTGTGCTCTGCTCCCAGCACCATCCAGGCTGTCATGGGCTGGAGACCTGCTTCCCTCTGCTATTTCATGGGTTCCACAGGTCTAGAATTTGTTCAGAGCCATTTTTTACAGGTGTTTTGAGGGATTTAGGGGAAAGCTTAAGCGAGTCCCTGCTTTCTAGCCTCCATCTTGGTTCCATCCCACTGATGAATTATTTTAAAGTTTGGAGGGGAATGTTGGGAGAATTTGGCAGTTTCCTTTACTCTGCCATCTTGCCTCGCCCTCCTTTCCCACTCCAGAGGTGTCTTTCTAATGGTATTGCTTTGAACTCCCGTTATAGTGTGTTTCCTACCCAATATCAATCACTCAGTGGTAGTTAGTATCTTCTTATTATCATTGTTATGAATGAGTATCTTCTCAATATCATATATATATGTATATATATATATATATATATACATATATACATATACATATATATATATATATATATAATTAACATCCAATAGCTTGTAATGTCAAATTCAATTCCAAACCCAGTGTAGCTGATGGATGGGGTTGCTCCCTTGATTGTAGGACATAGCCCATTTGGTGGCCTGGTCAGTCCAGTGCTCAGCTAGGAAACCCCTCAAAGCTTATTTGCAAGAGAGAGAGAAGGAAAGAGGAGAGAGGAAAGGAGGGGAGAGGAAGAGGGAGAGGGAGAGGAAGAGGGAGAAAGAAGAAAGAGAAGAAGAAGAGAAGAAGAACTAAAGGGAGAAAGAGGGGGGGAAGGCAGAAGGAAAAGGAGAAGGGGAGGGTGAGGGGGAAAGGGAGGAGAGAGAGTGAGAGAGGAGAGAGGAGGGACAGAGGGGAGCAGAAGGGGAGATAGAGAGGGAGGATTAAGAGGTGGAAGAGGGGAAAGGGAAGCAAAGAAGGGAGAAGGAGGCAGTTGGGAAGGTAGAGATTTTTCCCAGCTAATGCCTTTTGTGTGCACCTGGCTGGAATTTCCTCCAACAAGCAATACATGGCCGGGGATACAGGCACAAAATACCTACACATGATCTTGATTGGAGGTAGGGCCTCTCCATTACATAACATCACACATTTTGGAAGCAAGTTCCCAAGGCTCCAAGATGGTATGCAGCAAGCAGAACGTATTGCACTTGTCCCCAGCATTGGATCCCCATTCAGTCCCTGCTCTATTGCATGAAAACTATGTGCAAAATGAGTCAAGACTTCTACAGATTTCACAATTTTCTTTGGAAAATGGCCTTCAATGTCAATAAATTGTTATTAATATTGAATCCAAATCTTCCAAAATACAACCTATCTACATTTCTTTCCATTTTGTCCTTCATGGAGAAGGAATACAGCTAGACACAATCTCTTGCATAATTTATTGAGTAACTGAAAATTAACTGGAACATGCCTGGGACATCCTGGGCCTCGCTGCTATGCCAGAGAAAAGTTAGGTGGAGGCAAAGGGGTTGTTTAGCTTGGATAAAGGAAGGGTTTTATGGGGGTGGAGAGAGGGGAGAGCTATCATTAATTACGTGGTGGGCTGTCATATCGTTATGAGGAAGAAAAACTGGGCTTCTTTTGTTTGACCCCAGAGAACAGAAATAGGAGGAAGATTCTGGCTCTTTATAAGACAAAGCTTAATAACAATTAGAACTAATAAAAGTGGAATGGGCTGCTTGGCCCATAGTGAATTCTTTAATCCTAAAATTCTTTAAGAATAGTCTAGATAATCACTCTTCAGAGATATTATAGAAAGGAAAAGAGTTCATAATATTGGGGGGGGGAGGTCAGCTGTGGACCCTTTGGCAGTCTGGTGATATCCATGGACCCTTTCTCAGAAAAGTGTTTAAGTATATAAAATGAAATACATAGACATACATAAGATTACTCCATGATTAAGGGTTACATTTTCAGGGCTTAATAATCAAATCACATTTGAAGAATGCAACTTTCATGAGTCTTTACTGTTCACCTTCTTTTTCCTGATACTTTACTAATGTTTGTAGCTTTCTTCTGAATTGTTTCCCTATTCTTCATGACTCAAATTATCTGACCTCACCTTAGAAAACTGGTCTTCAACTGTTATGTGTGTGTGTATGTGTGTGTGTGTATGTGTGTGTGTGTGTATGTGTGTGTGTGTGTGTGTGTGTGTATTTTAACAGTCGACCAAGGTCATTTTGAATTCTATTTCATTTCATTTCACCAGCTTCTCCATGACTAATGGATATGAAAATTAACTAGTTTGGAAAGGTTATTTGTATATCCTGTTAGAAAAGTTGCTTGGGATAATAGACCTGTAAAGGCATGGCATTTATAGGAGCTGTATTCTTGAATATTTCTGTGATAATGACCCACATAGAACCAGGCTTAAATTTACTAGTGAGCCATCTTCTTTTCATGAAAATGGAAATGAGCCACGCAAACATTTAATGAAGTATATTCAGATAGAATCCTTTTTAAAATTTAATTTTTAAAAAAATATACAGATCTATTTTTTGTCCCTTCCCATTCCTTCCCTGCATGGGGAGAAAAGCCCTTGTAACACACATGCATAGTTGAGCAAACCAAATCACACTGGCCATGTCCAAGAATGTATGTTATATTCTGTACCCTGAATCCATCACTTCTCTGTCAGAATACAAGTAATATGCTTACTATTGATCAGAGCTCATAAATCTTTCAAAGTTGTTTCCCTTGGTAATGTTACTGTATAAATCGTTCTCCTTGTTCTGCTCAATTTACTCTACATCACTTCATAAAATTATTTCCAGGTTTCCATGAGATACTATCTGCTTCATTTTATCTTACAGCAAAATAGCATTCTATTATATTCATATGCTATAATTTCAGCCATTCCCCAATTGACAGGAACTCCTCATTTTTAGTTTTTTCTTCAAATGGAGATTAAGCTCTTAATAATGATATAAAATGGTAAAATCCACTGATCACTTCCTGAAGAGATCTCAAAATGAAAACTTCCAGGAATTTTATAGCCAAATTCCAAAGCTTCCAGGTCAAGGAGAAAATATTGCAAGCAGCCAGAAAGAAACCATTATCATGGAGACACAGTGTATACCAGATTTAACAGCTTCTGTGTTAAAGGAGTAGAAGGCTTGGAATATGACATCCCAGAAGACAAAGTAGCTAGTATTCCAATGGAGAATAATCTACTCAGCAAAATTGAGTATAATCCTTCAAGGGGAAAACTAGATATTTAATGAAATAGAAAACTTCCATGTATTCCTAATGAAAATGCTAGAGCTGAATAGAAAATTTGACATTCAAACTCAAAACTCAAGAGAAGCATAAAAAGGTAAACATGAAAGATAAATCAAAAGTCCAAAAAGTTAAACTGTTTCCATTCCTATATGAGAAAATAATACATGTAACTCCTAAGAACTTTATCATTATGAGTGCAATTACGATCTGCATAGACAGAGTTGATCATGTTGGGATGATCTAAAAAAAAGATGGATGAGAAAGAGGGATGCACTGGGAGAAGGGTGACAGGAGAGGTAGAATGGTGAAAATTATCTCACATAAAAGTCATGCAAGGAAGACCTTTTATAGTGGAGGGGAAAATGGAGGGTGGTGGGCATTGCTTGAAATTTGCTCTTATTGGAATTGCTTCAAAGAATGAAGACTACACACACACACACACACACACACACATACACACACACACACACACACACACAGAGTTATGTATACAAATGTAATTTACCCAAGAGGGAAATAGGAAGGAAAGGGGAGAAGAGAAAGGGGGCAAAGGATGATAAAAGGGAGGGTGGATTAAGAGAGGCCATGGTTATCATGAAAACAGACTTGAAGAAGGATAGGATAAAAAGAGACAGAAGGATTAATAGATGGAAACAGAATAGAGGAAAATACATAGTTAGTAATCATAACTGAACGTGAATGAGATGAGCTCACCCATAAAACAGAAGTGGATAGCAGAATGGAGAAGAAACCAGAATCCAATCTGTTGTATATAGGACACATGGAACCAAAAGACATGCACAGAGTTAAAATAAAGGACTGGAGCAGAATCTAATAGGTTTCTACTTAAGTAAAAAAAATGCAGAGGTAGCAATCTTGATCTCAGACAAGGCAAAAGCAAAAATAGACCTAATTAAAAGAGATAAGCAGAGAAATTACATTTTTCTAAAAGCTACCATAGACAATGACGTAATATAAAAAACAGCAAGTTTTTCTGACAAAGGCCTTGTTTCTCAAATATATAGGGAATTAAGTAAAATTTATAAATAAAAGAGCCATTTCCCAATCGATAAATGGTCAAAGGATATAAACATGCAGTTTTCAGTAAAGGAAATCAAAGCTATCTATAATCATCATGAAAAATGCTCTCACAATTTACTTAGAGTAAGACAAATTAAAACAGTTTTGAGGTATCACCTTACACCTGTCAGAAATGACAAATGCTAGAAGGGATGAAGGAAAATAGATACATTAATTAATTGTTGGTGAAGTAGTGAACTGCTCCAATCATTCTGGAAAATCATCTAGCCCAAAGGGCTATAAAACCATGTATGCCTTTTGATGCAGTAATACCATCACTAGCTCCATACACCAAAGAGATAAAACAAAATGGAAAAGGGCTCATGTGTACAAAGACATGTATAACAGCTCTTTTTGTGATGGCATATAATTGGAAAATGAGAAAATGCTCATCGATTGAGGAATGGCTGAAGAAATTGGGCATGTGATTATGATAAAATACTATTGTGCTACAAGAAATAATGAGGGGAGGGGTTTCAGAAAAACATGGCAAGACCTATATGAATTTATACAAAGTAAAGTGAGGAGAACTGGGAGATTTTTGTGCACAGTAACAGAAATGTAATGTTGATCAACTGTGAAAGCTTTGATTACTCTGATCAACACAATTATCCAAGGCAATTTCAAAGAACTCATAATGAAAAAAATGCCATCTACCACCAAAGAGAGAAGTGATGACCTCTGAGTGCAAATTGAAGTATAATTTTCTTGATTTCTTAACTTTAATGTGATATGGCTAACATAGAAATATATTTTGCATGATTTCAATTGTATAACGGATTTCATACTGCTTGCTTTCTCAGTGAGTGGGGCAGGGGTAGAAGGAAGGGAAAGAATCTGGGGCTCAAAAATTAAAAAGAAAGTAAATGATAAATTTTAGAATAATTAAAAAGAAGATCCTTTAAAGGAGGACTTTTAGAGAGATTAGGAGTTTGATCTGCTTAATATAATGGAATTTTGCAAACTTTTATTGGTTTGCTGCTGCTGATTCTGCCATCCTGAAGAAATCTCTTTGAAGAAATGATAGTTTCTGATTTTTGGATTTTATATCTTCCTCGTAGTTTCTTTTTTCCTTATGAATCAAAATTTTGATTTAGTTCCACACACTAACAAAGTTCAGAGTTTTCAGTACTGAATTGTTGGCACATTGATAAAAAAAACCTTACAAAGAAAAATATTACATTTTCTACCTACCTTTGCCCAAAGAGAAAGAAGTAAAAAGTGGAAGTTTTATTATTTTTTTAGCACCATACAAAATTAAACATATTTTATTGCTAAAATCATACTCCATGTAAATTGTGGAGTATAGTTTTCTTGTGTCATCCCTAACTTTTGGAACAACCGAGTAGAACGTATACCACCCAACAAAGAAATGTTATGATTCTTTTATGAATTCCACTGAATTGTTTTTATGACGAAATATGCAACCATCAAGGCACATTAGACTTAAGCTCTGCTGAAAGTGAGAATATCGGTTTTGATACAATCTGATTTGCCATGAATTACATGATCTGCCATTTTACTTATATTTTAACCTCATGTGTTGTTAAGCAAAATTGTCTCCTTAGCATGGCTTTTGTTTCTTTTGAGTGGAAGTACTTTCAGCAGTTAAGTGCTAAGCCCCAGGCCCAAAGCCCTATCAGGTGTGAAGCCTGTGTGGGTGTAGACTAATGACTTAAGAGGGGCCAACTCGGGAACCAAATGTCTCTGGTCGTTGAGGCGGGGCTTGAGAACGCCAGAGGCTTGGCGAGGAAAGGTGAGCCAAGAGACAGTTTCAGTGGAAGCGAAAGCTGCTGCAGAAGCCAGAAGCTGCGGAAGCCAGAAGCTGCGGAGGCAGGAAGCTGTGGAAACAGGAAGCTGCAGAAGCAGGGCTTACCCGTGTGTAGACCCAGGAGTGCGAGCAGGAACTTGAGGCCAGTAAAAATGATTTGGCTAAATACTATCTTGTTTTTCTGTGGCCTCCTGGTTACTCTTGTGAGGTGGGCTTTCTGGGCCTGGAGTCTTTTTGTCAAGATGTAGGAATGGGGAGGCTGGTTCACGGATCAGCTGCAGTGGGGCCTAAATAAATTTCTTGTTGTTTTCTCCTTAGAGAACCTCTCATACCTTGCAATTTTGAACCATTCAAACATATACATGATTATATTTGAGATTATAAATTCGGCCTTCCTACTACACCTTGACAAAGCATGTGGCTAATTAAAATGGTATCTTAAAGAAGAAAGATGGTGGTAGGTTGATGGGTAGACTCCAAGTACATGAACAAATCAGATTCTTTCAACATCACTTCTCCTCAGTTTCCTTATATTTAGTTACAGGATTCCTTAGAAATCTAGAGGTGGTGATGATGGTTGGCATTACTTGCATAGGTGAAGAAATGCTTTTTGTTCATACCCATTTGGTGAGAGATGAATGTAGAGTGTAAACTTTTTAGGGATTGTTTTTGCTTAGTTTTTGTGTCCCCATAGCTTTGCACATTAAATTTTATTGAACTGAGTTTATTTGGAAAAAATAATGACTGCAGGGGGAGGTAATGGAAGAGAAGAGGAAAAAAGATTAAGAATAGGAAAGGGAAAATATGTTTACTCTAAGCATAGGGAATCTGTGCTACAAACCCATGCAAGTGCAAGTGGCATATCCTTTAAATGAGGTCATAGTCTCCTGCCTTGCTAGGTGGTTTTGCTATGCTTATGCCTCAGTAGTTTGCCCTTCTCTAAGATGCCTTGGAGCAGGAGGTCACAGGCTGCCTCCAATGAATTCATACTTGATTCTTCAGTCAAGAAGGGTGTTTTATGATTGCACATGAATGAGCCATATCAGATTGTTTACCATCCCAGGGAGGGGTGAAAGAAAAGAGGGACAGAGAGAATTTAGAAATTTAAGAAAATTTAAGAAATAAATTTTAAAAATTGATTTTGCATGTAATTGGGAAAAATGAAATATTATTTTAAAAAAGAATGGTGTTGGCTGGAAGGGAAAATTACAAGACAATTGGTGTAGAGCTATGCTAGCCTGATTTCCTTCTGATACCAAAAAAGTATAGTGATAGTACCCTTCTAGATTCAAGAAAGAGAATGTAATACAGAAAACTATTGGAACCCAAGCTAAAGTGATAATTGACTTGCCAGGAAAGTGAAGGCATCTTTCCCATTCAAAAATATTACTATATTTTGTTCTTAAGAGGCATTGTGCCATAGTGAATAGAGAAACAGAGCCTTGGATCCAGGATTCAAGTGCCTTGCCATACACTCCCTGTGTGACCTTATGTAAGTTACTTAACCAGTCTGTGCTCTAAGCAGCTCTGTAAGATGATAAATTGCAGAGTAAGTGCCAAATGGCATTCATTGAGGGAGTTTCCTCATCTGGAAGCTCTTTATTCCAAGGAATTCAAAAGACCGATTTCTATTCTACATTTTGTATTCGTAGCACCTATATTGGCCAATGTATCTCTCCTTTTTTCCCTTCCAAGATTGCCATTCTCTATGACAAAGAATGAAAAAGTGAAAAAAAAAGTTCAGCAAAGTCATCAATCAACACATCAGTCAAGTCTGATGTTATATGCAATGTTCTACATGCTTCCTACCTCATCCCTATAAAGAAGGGAGGGAAGTAAATTCTCATATCTTGTCTTTGGATCCAGGCTGGTCATCCTAATTTCACAGTATTCAGTTTGTTTCACTGACATTGCTCTTTATATTTACATTGTTGTGTATACTGTTTTCTTCTGGTTTTGTTTACTTCATTTTGCATTAGTTCATATGTCTTCCTATGATTCTTTATATTCATTTTTTTCTTAATAGTGCAACAATATTCCAGTTTTTCATGCCTCAAAGTTTGTTGAGCTATTCTTTTTTTGATGAATGTCTACATTGTTTGAAGTTTCTTTATTACTACAAAAAAGTGCTTATTTTAGCGTGTATTGGGCCTTTCCTTCCTTTCTCTCTCCCCTCTGCTTGCTTTTTCTTTCTTCTTTCTTTCTTTCTTTCTTTCTTTCTTTCTTTCTTTCTTTCTTTCTTTCTTTCTTTCTTCCTTAATTCTTTTCTTTTTTCTTCCTTCTTTTTTCCTTCCTTCCTTTCTCTTCCTTCCTTCCTTCCTTCCTTCCTTCCTTCCTTCCTTCCTTCCTTCCTTCTTTCCTTCCTTCCTTCCTTCCTTCCTTTCACTCTCTGTCTCTCTCTGTCTCTGCGTCTCTGTCTGTCTATCTCTCTGTCTCTGTCTCTCTATGTCTCTGTCTCTGTCTCTCTCCCTTCCTTGCTTCCTTCTGTTCTTTGTTTCCACTGACTTCTGTGGTGCATATACCTGGTTGTAGGATCTCTTTCTCAAAGGATATGGACATTTTAGTCATCATCATAGCAAAATTCCAAATTGCTTACCAGAATATTTGGAGTAAGGCAGAATCCCACTAACAATGTATTAGTATTCCTGTCTTTCCAGAAAACCTCCAAAATTGACTACTCCCATATTTCATCATCTTTGTCAGTTTGCAAGAGTGAAGAGAAACATCAAAGTTATGCTGATTTTCAGGTTTTTCACTACTAATGATTCAGAAATATCTTTCATGTAATTGTTAATAGTTCACATTCTTCTTTTGAGAAATGCCCATATCCTTTGACCTCGCATCCTAGGGAATGACTTTTAATTTTATATATTTTTGATATCTGACTTTTATCAAAGGTATTTGAGAATGTATCTTTCAAAAGTGCTAATTTTAACTTGCAGATGTTACTCTCTAGCTAGGTTCAGGCTCCAGGCCAGTTAAGCCTCTTTAAGTAGCAGGAGAGATTTAGCTGCAATAGCTGCCCAGGGTCTCTTGTCTTCAAAAGGTATTCTTAGTTGCCATTGCTTCTGAGTACTCTGCATTTCAGACCTTGGCTCCAGTTCACTCTCTCTCTAGAGCAGGGGCCCTTAATCTGGGGTCCATGGACTTGGGTTTAATTTTTTTATAACAATTTCAATATGATTAGATTTCTTTGTAATTCTATATATTCTATTTTATGCATTTTAAATTATTATTCTGAGAAGGGGTCCATAGTTCTTTATCAGATTCTCAAAGAGGTCCTTTAATTACATGCAAAAAAGGTTAAGAATCCCTCTCCCCTAGAGAGATAATGTGATGCCTTTAGGTTAAGGAAGACATGGTTTCAAATACTGCATCAGACACCTGTAACCCTGGGAAAATCATTTATTCTTTCTGAACCTCAGTGTCTTCAACTGTAAGTTGGGGCTAATAGTACCTACTTCATAGGATTGAAATTATATAAAGCACTTTACAAACCTGAATGTGGAATGCAAATTTAAACCATTAGATTGTACAGTTTTGTGGGAACAGATAACATATGTGTGTGTTTGTGATTTTTAATTCGAAGTACTCCAAAATGTCAGCTATTATCAAACTTGACTCTATCTTGGTGATTTAGTCATTCTTCCTGGACTTATTTCTAGGCCTTATAGACTCTGAGCCCTGCATCGCCCCTTCTTCCAGATTGATTCACCTGGTTCCCAAGGATAGGATGAGTCAGAGACTCCCTGGTCTCTCCCTCACATAATTAGCATCTGGAAAGTAATCATTACAGTATGATAAACAGGTGAGGAGTCTGCTCCACCCCCCCCCCCCCACCTCCCCTTGCAGGCCTTTCCTGTGCTTTTTATTTCCTCCAACTCAGTCTTGTTGCTTTGACCTCTGGATAAGTCCTTCAAGCTTAAGCTCCCTCCAGAATAGCTGGTTCTCCCTTCTCCTGTGACACACGCAGCATGGCACAACAGCGAATGACCACTTTCTGGAATTTGAGGTTCTGGCTTGGAATCCCCCCTCTGATACGTGCTACCTCTGTGACATTGGGCAAATCACTTCATCTCCATGGCCTCAGTTTCCCTAAATCAAGAAGATTGAATCAGATGGCCTTTGAAGCTCTAAACATCTTATCCTAGGTGGGTAAAAGGTTCTCTATCTATATGACTTAATTAGATCAGATCATAAGATTCAGTTTGCTGCAGCTCATTTAAAGGGTACTATTCCATTGTATCAGGGACCTGCTATTTCAGGTTATTCATTACTTGTGGTTTTGTGATCAAGGCAATTAATGTAATTAGGATGGAATCATCTAAAATATTTTAGTCACAATTCTACATCAGTTATTTAGAGTTGGCTTTGCTTTTATTGCCATAACCAGCTTGGCGGCTGGGCAGTTTCCTTTACCTCTCCTAGCCTCGTTTTTTTCCATCTGTAAAATGAAGATAAATACTATTTGCACTATACAGGGCTCTTTTGAGCAGAGTTGCATAAAGCATAAAGGGCTGTGTAAAAATGAACTATTATTATATGCCAAAACCAAAGAGATATGGCACCTTGAAACATTTGAAAGTCAATCAGGCATGATGACGGATGTAAAACAGAAAGAAAAAACAGAATTACACTCCCCCCACACACACACACATTCCCTCTCTTCTCTGTCTGTCTCTCTGTGTCTCTGTCTGTCTCTCTGTGTCTCTGTCTCTGTCTCTGTCTCTCTCTCTCTCTCTCTCTCTCTCTCTCTCTCTTTCTCTCTCTGTCTTTCTCTCTCCCTCTCCCTCCCTCTCCCTCCCTACCTCTTCCTCTCCTTCTTTTTCCCTCTCCCTCCCTCTCCCTCTCTTCCCCTCTCTCCTGTGCTTGGACATGTTTGGTCTCATGCCTATTTGTAGATTGAAAGTAACTATGCTTAAATGACCACGACTGTTTAGAGTTATGACAAGCCCTCTCACTTGACCTTACTAGAAAAGGCAA
The DNA here is from genome assembly GCA_028646595.1 of Phalanger gymnotis. Taxonomy (NCBI): domain Eukaryota; kingdom Metazoa; phylum Chordata; class Mammalia; order Diprotodontia; family Phalangeridae; genus Phalanger; species Phalanger gymnotis. The sequence continues at coordinate 257,531,261 of CM053623.1, forward strand.
ATTCCTGCACATGTAAGAACCAGTTCATTAGACTTACAATGACTCAGAACCTGAGTGTCCCACAAGAGCTTTCTAGTAGATTTGTTGCAATGGTTATTTTGCTTACCAGAATAATGTTTTCTGTTTGTCAGAAGCATTTGTATGGCTATAGTTCCTTATAAAAAGACATCTTGGTTTTAGGGTGTGGTAAATTATTCTTTGCTTTTAGGAGGATCTACTTCCAAAACAGCAGGTTTCAATATCATAAAAGTTAAAGGACTAAAGCACTCATAAAGAGTAGTGAAATTTCCCATGCTAAATGTTATCTCTCTCTTCTCTTTCCCTTCCTGCCTCTCCTCCTCCCTTCTTTTCTCACTCCCCTACATTTTTTGTGACCTAGCTCTATTTGTCTTTCCTTAGGTACCCTAGTAGCCCTCCTCTAGCCTTGGGGTAGGGCAGGGACTCACTATATTAAAGACAGATTTAGTGAGGATACCCTAATTTTCTTCAGTCCTACTGCAGATTAGAACTCTCACATTTAAGTGATCCACTAGTTTCAACTTAAACAGAGATTATAGGCATAGGAGTGCCAGGCCCCAAGTTTTTAATTTTCTGTGATTCCTGACAAATGACTTATGTGGCTTGTATTCAGGGTGACTAGTACAGTAATTTGGTAACTGAAAACAAACTCTAAGTAGAAGAGAACTATGATTGGGCCTGTGTCCTTCTACTTGAGCTATATTGTCATATTAAAAGGGGCAAGGGAACAAAAGGAATTTGGAGGAAACGTCCAAACAATAGAATAGGTATTATATTAGCTATCAGCTAGTCGTGTTTAAGGTTTTCCTAGTAAATTTAACCTTTTACATATAGAAGTTAATCTATATCTTTTGATTAGATGTTAAAATTTGCACATTCTCTCCCAAAACTTTGCCATTTTGTGACATAACAAAAAGATTCTTGAAATCGGGCAATACATTTTTTCCCACTCTCATCAGTGACCTATTTCCAAAATTCTTGTTTTTCCCTCTTTCCACCCTCCAGTGATAGAAACCAGCTCTGTGTGTCTGGAATTCTCAAATAGTTCCTGCTGAATTGGTGTCAAATGCTTACTCTTCGGTTCTGCTAATCACAAAAGGCACCCATTTCTGGGCTAGTGGTCAGCACTGGGGGCTTTTGAATCACTTTGTATGAGACATCTAGCTTTTGCGACTCTGATTTGTTTTAGGCAAAATATTGCATTAAAAGTAGGCATGTTTTAAAAACCTTCAATATGAGGAAGAAAAGGAACATCTGTTTTCCTTCAAGTCTATGTCTGTGACTCTTCATTTCCATTCCTCAGCTATTACCAACAACAGACTATAAAGTGTGTGATTTTTCTAGAATGCTTGCTCTGTGATGGCGCAATGGGAATAAATATACTGAGCAATTTGATATTTCTGGACCTATCTGATAGGCAATTGGGATTGGCAACTAGTCCTCATCCATTTGGAACACATCAAATCGTTACCTGAGTTAACTGGCTGGACAAACCTGGTTTATGCTTATTTCACTTCATCAGGTTGTCTTGAGGCATTGAAATTGTCATACTGGTACATTATGGATTTATGAGTGAGTGCCCAATTTAGGATTGGGGCTGTGGCAGGGGATGGTGGCATTAAAATCTAATCCTGCTTCTTCCATTAACTTACTGAAAGATCCCAATGAACCTTTTAATGAATCCGTTCCTCAGATTTCATCAAAACAAAGAGCAAAAGAACAACCCTGGCCTACCTTGTTGGTCTGTTCTGAGCAATAAATAGCAAAATACAGATGTTGGTAAAACATTTTGTAAATATTTAGTGACAAAGATATGCTTAGGAAGAGTCTAAAATACTAAAAGATTACCTTTTATTGAAATGAATAGAATATTGTCTACAGTGTTGGCATAACAGTTGAAACCAGACTTTCCAGATGTGAGTCTGCTTTATTCTCAGGAAGAATGAGATTTTTGGTTGAATCCGTATTAAATATTTGCAAAGGACTTATTTTGCCAGTTAACCGACATGCCAGAACTCCGACAAACTTTCTATACACAACCTATGTTTTAAATGTCTTTTGAACTACTGATTGTCAGCTTTGGCCACATGTTTTCCCTCTAATATTTCACTACTACTACTCGAGACTTTCTTACTTACTGGCGTTTTCATCATTCTGGATCTATGGAATCTTGTCCCTTGTATCTCTTACTTTCTGATTATTTTCTTCCTCTGGGACTACTGAGGGTCCCTAGAGAAAGTAAGAAAATATTGTTTTCACCCATTGCAAATTCAGTATACTTAAAACTCTGCTGGCCCCTCATTGCTGCTCCGCAATCCTTCCCCCATTCCATCCCTCACAAACCCTAATCCGTCCAAGCATCTAGAAATCATCTTAGCCAGTAAACCCTGAATCTCATGGCCAAGCTAAGATAAATGGCAGTCAAAAGTGATACCAATTTTTAATGTAATCTCGTTCATCAAATATTAAGGAATAGGATGCTGGAAAAGCATCCCTTCATAAAATAGTGAGAAACAATGGAGGGAAAACAAATTGACAGAAAACTTGGTGAAAGATGCAATTAATATAGGTAACTTAAAGAACATTTAAGGATGAAACTGGGAGAACAACAAACAGATCCCAAAGAAACAGATTTGTAACTATTTTATGGCACTTTCTCCACTAATTATAATGGAATGGCCACAGGTAGATTTTGAATATCACAATTTGTTCTACATGTGGAGATAATAATGGCATTATAAAAATAAAGTTGGGAATAGCATCTGGACTAGGTAAAAAATATATCAAAGAAGTCTCTACTGATGATTATACAATTTTGAGGGTATTAGAGGATGAGTTCTCAACATGAAAAGAGGGCAAGATAGTAAATGCTTGGAAAATTTATACATTTTATTCTTAGGCAAGAAGGTGGTACAGTGGACAGAGTTTTGGATTGAGAGTCAGGAAGAGCTGAGTTCATATCTAGCCTCGTGCATTTCCTAATTGTATGACCCTGGGCAAGTCACTTAATTGCTATTTGCCTCAGTTTTCTTATCTGTAAAATGGAACTGATAATAGTACCTACTGCCTAGGGTTGTTGTGAAAATAAAATGAGGTAATATTTGTAAAGTGCTTTGTGAATCTTAAAGTTCTATACAAATGCTCGCTATTTTTACTCATAAAAAAAGTGATTGAGAATTTCCCTAACCACTGGTACACATCCTAACTTTTCTTCTGTCCATAAAATATTTATGAGAAAAACCTGCATGTATATCAAGGGCATCTTTGATGGAAGTACAAGAGAAGAACAAGCAGGTTTGCACAAACGGTATTCTATCGCAAACCTTGCAGTTGCGCAGTTGACAGAAGGTTCAGAGAATACAATTTCTTTCTGTTAGATGACTATAAAAATAATTTGATTCAATAGTGCAAAATGTCTCCTTAAAGGCCTTCCTCCAAGCTATCTTCCATACCAATATTAGAACCACACAACATTTCAGCAAGATGAATCATTAAAGGTGACTTAATTCATCATCAGTTGAGGAAAAAGCATGACAATATTTATGGTGTTTGTCACTGTCGTGAAAGACGTCCAGCGCTGAGTCCACAATAAGAGAGATTCCCTATAGATGCATTCCAGATACTCTTCAGATGACACTGTACAGATCCATCAAGTCCTGGAACAATGCAGAGCTTCTCAAACAGGTTCTATCATTATTCAAAAGATTGAGGCTATCTGTATCCAGATAGGAAAAGCCACCAAGTTGAAGAATGCTTGTTATTCAGTTTGAATGGACAATATATACCTTGGATGTACAGCAATCTGTAACTAGAGTAGGAGAGGAATAGAGAAGGCTGGATTAACTTTGGGAAATTGGGAAATTTTTTTTAATAACCCCCATCTCCTTGAAAAAAAAAAGTTCCATTTTAAAACATTAATATTCTCGAGCTGATGCTTTATGACTGAAAAGTCATAAAATACCATAGTCCCTGAAGAACTAAAGTTTAGGGTGATCCCAAAGGCAATTGAAACATCTATGGTAGGCATGATTAGGCTGAAATATGTTACTACCAAAAGAGAAACTGAAGTGGCACAAAGATATCATTAGATGCATGTCTGTAAAAATAGATGAGCTAGTCATGTAACCAGAGCAAGGGATGACTAATGGATAAGAAAAATGTAGGAAAAGAGCCACTGGGAGTGGAGGTGGGGTGGGATGGGGTTGTGTTGTGATACTCATCATAGTAGGAAGCACTCACCTTAAGGGAATCACAAATCCATTGAATTCAGAGCATCAAAAGATAATCTCTTTATCATGGAGTATTACATATTATAGCTGACTATGTTGGCATTGTGTCTTTGATAAATTCTAAGAAGACAGAGATGCCATCTATTTTAACTTTATATCTCTGCTTGTGCTTAGTATAGTGCTCGATAGATAGGTAGTAGGTCCTTAAAATGGTTGCCATTGTTTATTTTTAATTCCCTTTTTCAGAAGTTGCACAAGGTTGGGTGTTTGACATTCAGACAAAACAAAGAATTTCTAGAACTAGAAGTTATGGTTATATGATCTTTAACATCCAAGATCCTCTGACCTCTGTCACAAGCTTTCTCTTGTGTTGGACATTAGAAGGCAGAGCCAAGATGGAGGAGAAAAGCCAGGAAGTTGCCTCAGCTCTCCCCAATTTCCCTCAGAAACGATGTTAGATCAATCCTCTAAACTGATTTTGGAGCGACAGAATCTACAAAAAGATGAAGTGAAGCAATTTTCTACCTTAAGATACTTCAGAAGGATTTCAGGAAAGGTGTGTCTCACTTGGGTAAAAGGGGAGCATAGACAGTGTGAACAGGGTCTGGGCAAGCCAATAGGAGGCTCTTAGCCACAGTACAGATAAGCAACTGAGGCCCCTTGGTCCTGACTCAGCAGGTCAGTGGTATAGCTGGCCAGCTGTGAGGGCTCCAGCCCCTGTACAGAAAGCAAACTGTCAGCCTGGGAACCTCCAGCATAAAAGACTTGACTAAGATGGGTCACCCCAGCTGAGTAAGCAAGCCACCAGCACCTGAGGTCCCGTTGCAGAAAGTTAGTGAGGCCCCTGATCCCCAACATAAGAAGATTGGAATGGTGCCCCTTGTGGCCCAGGAGCAGAGCTCAACTTTAAAAGTCATGAAGTAGGCTAAAAATGAGTGAAAAACAGAAAAGAGCCCTCACCATAGAAAGGTACTGTGGTAACAGGGAAGATCAGAACACAAACTCAGAAGAAGACAACAATGTCAAAATACTTACATGTGAAGCCTCAAAGGGGAAGATGAATGGGTCTCAAGATCAAAAAACCTTCCTGGAAGTACTCAAAAAAGATTTTAAAAATCAAATAAGGGAGGTAGAAAAAAATTGGGAAAAGAAATGAGAGTTATGCAAGAGAGAGTCAACAACTTGGAAAAGGAAAAACAAAAATTGACTGAAGAAAACGATTCCTTAAAAAGTAGAATTGGCCATATGGAAGAGGAAGTACAAAAGCTAACTGAAGAGAATAATTCCTTAAAAATGGGAAGTGGGCAAGTAAAAGCTAATGACTCTATGAGACATCAGTAATAAAAAAAAATAGAAGAAAATGTAAAATACCTCATTGAAAAAACAACTGACCTGGAAAATAGATCAGGAAAAATAATTTAAAAATTATTGGACTACCTGAAAGCCATAATCAGAAAAAGAGCCTAGACAGCATATTTCAAGAAATTATCAAGGAAAATTGCCCTGATATCCAGAAGGTAAAATAGTCATTGAAAGAATCCACTGATCAACTCCTGAAAGAGATCCCAAAATGAAAACTCCAAGGAATATTGTAGCCAAATTCCAAAATTATCAGGTTAATGAAAAAATACGACAAGCAGCCAGAAAGAAACAATTCAAATATCAAGGAGCCACAGTGAGGATTACACAGGACTTAGCAGCTTCAACATTAACAGATCAGAGGTCATGGAATATGATATTCCAGAAGGCAAAGGAGCTTGGATTACAACCAAGAATTAACTACCCAGAAAAACTAGGCATAATCTTTCAGGGGAAAAGATAGGCATTCAATGAAATAGAGGACTTTGATGCTGTTCTGATGAAAAGACCAGAGCTAAAGAGAAAGGCTGATCTTTGAACATAATACTCAAGAGAAGTATAAAACAGGGAAAAATGTTATTAAATAATGTTAAACTGTTTACATCCCTACATAGCACAATGATACTTGTAACTCTTGAGGACTTTATTAGGACAGTTAGAAGTAATAAACATAGACAGAGGGTGTGAGTATAAGTTGACTTTGATCTGATGATATAAAAAAATTGTTTTTGTAGGACAACCTCTGTCAAAGAACCGAATAAGAAGGAAAATGTGGAGAAAATATACTGGAACTTAAGTATCTCAAAGATTGCTACCAAGGACAATTTAGTTTTGAAAGGATAAGTGAGGTTGGCCCACTGAGCTATTCTCTTATTTTTTCACTTAATAATATTTTATCTTGCATGTAAAGATGGTTTTAAACATTCATTTTTATAAGATTTTGAATTCCAAATTTTTCTCCATCCCTCGGTCCTTTCCTCCTTCCTAAGACAACAAGCAATCTGACATAGGGTATACATGTACAAGTATGTTAAACATATTTCCACATTAGTCACGTTGTGAAAGGAGAATCAGAACAAAAGGGAAAAACCATGAGAAAGAAAAAAAACAAAAAAGTGAAAATAGTATGCTTTAATCTGCATTCAGACACAATATTTCTTTCTCTGGATGTGGACAGCGTTTTCCATCACGAGTCTTTTGGAATTGTCTTAGATTGCTGTATTGTGGAGAAGAACTGAGTCTATCATAGTTTATCACCATAAAATGTTGCTTTTTCTGTGTACAATGTTTTCCTGGTTCTGCTCACTTCACCTAGCATCAGTTCATGTGAAGCTTTCCTGTTCATCATTTCTTATAGCACAATAGTATTCCATTACATTCAGATACCACAACTTGTTCAGCCATTCCCCAATTGATGGGCTTCCCCTCAATTTCCAATTCTTTGCCACCACAAAAAGAGCTGCTATAAATATTTTTGTGCTTATGTGTAGGTCCTTTTCCTATTTTTATGATCTCTTTGGAATACAAACCTAATCGTGGTAGTGCAGGATCAAAGGGTATGAACAATTTTATAGCCCTTTGGGCACAGTTGCAAATTGCTCTCCAGAATGGTTGGATCAGTTCACAACTTCACCAACAATGAATTAGTGCTCCAATTTTCCCACACCTTTTCCAACATTTTTAACTTTCCTGTTTTATCATGTTAGCCAATCTAATAGGTGTGAGGTGGTACCTCAGAGTTGTTTTGATTTGCTTTCTCTAATCAGTAGTGATTTAGAGGACTTTTTCATATGATTATAGCTTTAATTTCTTCATCTGAAAACTGCCTGTTCATATCGTTTGACCATTTATACATTGGGGAATGTCTTTTATTCTTATAAATTTGACTCAGTTCTCTATCTATTTGAAAAACAAAGCCTTCATTAGAAACACTGGCTGTAAAAAATGTTTCCCAGCTTTCTGCTTTCCTTCTAATCTTGGTTATATTGGTTTTATTTATTTATTTTATTTATTATTTGATCCAATGGCTGGCATGTGCTAAATGCACTTAAGTAAACTCCCCAAAAAAATTCAAAAAATTTGATGTGATCAAGATTGCAAGTGTCTCTTGCCTTACAGTACAAATTTATCACCCACAAAACCCTTAATATTCTCTATCTCCAAGACTTCAGGTACCATAGCAACATGGCCTGACACTCAAAACTTTGTCAGAAACATAAAGAACACAAGGAATCAAAATACAGAGCCATCAGAACAGTCAACCAGGAGCATTAGATTCATGTGACCATCCCGTGCTACTACAATAAAGTTCCAGTAAGGTTTTTCTGTTTCCCTCCTTAAGACAAGACTTTCCTAAAAAGAAATATAAAACATCAGCCTACAACAATGCCCAAGAAGTCCTGTACTCATTTTCTTTACCCTTTTGGCCACAGATGGGTCTATGTTGGAAGAGATGCTGGTTCCTTGGTCAAGGCTGTTGACAACAGATGGTACCTTCCAACCCCCACAGCCCCTTTCCTTTCATATTGAGTAATCCTCAAGCCTTGTGATGACTTCCATATGTTTATAGTATCTCTGCCACTATGCAGTTATTTGGAGCTAAATTGACTTTTAGAAACGGTGACGGATCAAGCAAAATGAATGGGTATTCTTTGAAAGCGCAGCTGCATGACTCCATTGATATTGTTTATACGTGTGTGGATATAAAGCCAAATTCAAACGGGTTGCTCCAGATAACATTCTTGTTCTCTATTTAACACATTAATTCAACATGAACTATATTTGGGCTTGCCACTTAAAACCATAGGCTTCATACAATTCTTCAGTTTGACATAGTTCAGCTGGCATTAGCTGTGATTTCAGATAAGTTGACTATTATGCAAATAAGAGACTGGTGAATTGATTTTTTTTCTCCTGTATTTTCCAGCATTCTTTTCGCTAAAAAAAAAAAAAGTTTGAGGCTTTTGCCTCACGAATTTCTTGTTTGGAGAAGGGCATGTCTCTTTATAAAATATACTATACAGAGCCACAACTGGTGTCAGAAAGGCACCTATACAATAGGTACTTTTTTGTTCTTGATAAAGAAATGAATAGTCACCATGGAAACAACTTATGTAATGTTGAGAACTGAGGACGCTTATTAGATACATGGTGGATCCAATATTGGATCCAAAGTATCCGGCAAACTTACTATGCAGTCTTGTTCTCATTAAACTGGTTTGGGCTAGACCTTTCTTTGATATTTTAAAATTCTTTTCCCCCATCTCATACGTAAAACACTACTGGTATTTTGGCAATTTCAGTAAATTAAAAAAAAATAGCCACTCTTTCCTCTTTATCTCTCTCCCTTTCTCCCTCAACCTGTCAGTCTCTCCTCTTCTACCCATTCCCTGTTTCTCAAATGTTTTTCTGTACTCAGGCTAACAAAAAGTATTAAAGAGCTATACGGATCAAGCAAATAGCAAGCCGATTGGTTTGAGCACTTTAGAACTAATTAGCTCGAGAGGGCAGAGGACAATTACATTTTTTCAGAGTTCTGTTTTTATCACACAATACTAAGGGATGAAATTACTTAGGGATATAGACAACTGGAATTTGTTAGATTGGTATCTATGAACTTTTAGGGTAAGTCTAATATTTGCTTATGTTATGCCAATATAATGGTGTGTTGGTAAGCAAAATGGGCTCTTAGCACTTAGTTGGCCTTTTGTTTCCTTTGTGTAATTCAATGTATTTCATTGAGTCTTACTAAGTGCTAAGCCCCAGGCCCAAACCCCTATTAGGTGTAAATCCTATGTGGGTGTGGATTGGCAACTGAGGAGGGGCCCAAGGTGGGGCTAACTCCAGGGAGGGCCTAGTTTACATGTCTGGGACAGCAGAGGCTCTTAGACCATGTGGGTTTAAGTCTGCCTCTTTGTGATGATTTTAGGTCATGTGGGTGAGTCGCATGTGTGACTCACCCCTAACGCTGACGAAGATATAAAAGCCAGGGCTTGGCCTCCTCTTCCTTGGAGCTGTTTGCCACAGCAGTGGTGGCGCACAGTGGTGGCGCTGGGCCAGCCCTTGTTCTGAGCTCCCAGGCTGAACCTAGATGTTGGTAACTATGAATCTGTATTGGGTCTGTCTGTTGATGTTTGTACTTTGTAATTTGCTCTGAAGTTCAGGATGCTGGTTTTTTTCCCTGTACTAAGTGAATGATATTTGTATGCTGAATTAAAGTAAGCTTGTCAACCCCTTCACCTTGCTTTCCTTAATTAAGCAGATCAAAAGAACCTGTGCTGTTGGCAGCTTTCTGGGTGCTGGCTGTGGGTGGATCTTATACCCCCACAGAAGCTGCTAGCCAGATTGTTGAAACAAATGGAAAGACCACTGAAGTTCTCACCTCTGCTCTTTACTGCTTGTGTATCCTTGGACAAGTCATTTTATCTCCTGGACCTCTCTTTCCTTTTCTGTAAAATTATCTGGAAATAATTATACTTTATATATATATATATATACATATATATATATAATTACATATACATATATGCATATATGTATACATATATAAACTTTATACTGTACTAAAATTAACTTAGAATAAAAAAGCCATTTGAAACAGAAGAAACTGCTGTAGATATTAATAGATTTCCCTTCATATAGAGGATAATATTGCGTCTTAGGAGGATCAAAGATAATACGTTAAGATATTTCTTGGGAAAGGAATCAAACATGGGACACTTCACTTTGGAATGTAACTAAACCATTATAGCAGTGGCATATGTAATGCATGGTCATATATTACGGTCTGAAGGAACTTTGGAGGTCATTGAATACAACCTATTTATTTTACAGAGGATGAAACTGAGACATACAGATGTAAAGTGTCTTGAGTAGGGCCATGCAGATACCTGAAGTGGGATTTGAACACAGCTGTCTAGTTCTCTCATAAACTATTCTATATGCCTTCACTTTTGAACTATTGAATCTGCCCACTTCTCTGTTTTAAACACTTTTCTGCCCTAGCTTCTCACAATAAAAATTTAGAAAGGTTTTAGAATCATACAATGACTAGAGTTTGCTTTTCCCCTGTTTCCAAGCCTTTGACCAAAAGTACATTTCCAGTCATGGATGAAGAACAGGACATGGGAGTAGAGCAATACCTACACTGAACAAGTGCACACCCTCTTTTACAGGGTAAACATAGAAACTAGTTCCTGTTCAAAGATTATGTTTTGTTAAGTGCCTGGGTCCAGAATCTTTGATCTTTGGCTTTGACAGGCCTAGAAATAAGTAGTTTGAAAGAAGTTTCCTTTTCCCTGTCTCCCCTTCTGCATGACCAAGTATGGCTAGAAGGAGAAAACTGAGAAAACAAAGTTTAAAGAGTTGCCTAATCTCTTTATGTGAAGAAATTTAATGATGTTAGCAATGGTACCTACCAATGGTAGGATGAAAACTCATAGAAGGAAAATGAAATGAAGTTCCAATGTCATAGACTAAGAAGAAATTATTTCGCTTTTTGGAACAAGAATCCCCTGTGGGCCTTCACTATTCCTGGAAAGAGTTAGGCACTTAGCAAAGCTTCTTAACTCTTTTAGTCTCTAAGAGGAAGGTCCTCTACCCCTCTCTCTTTTGTTCTTCTTCGCAATCATACTTATAGCCATTTGTTTGGCAGAACATTCTCAACTCCTTCATTTAGAAAAGTGGTTTTTGAAGAGAGGTTTTAAGAGAAATCTGCAGTGTACTGTGAAGTGATTTCTTAATGCATACTTTCTCAAGCTATATTGGGTGCTCATAGGGGTGAGGGAAAGAGACCCCAACATGAAGAGATGAAGAGTTCATTGAAAAGCACCAGAAAATTGAATGTGTGTGTTCACGTAAGCTTTTAAGTGTGATCAAAATCAGCTCAGTAAGACTGTATTCAGAAAGTATGTCCTCTCCATTAAAAAAAGGTCAGTTTCTTATACTTGCTCATTTATGTAAATGTTTTGTCCTTCCAGGAAGAGTTCCTAGTATATGCAGGCCTAGGACTATGCCTTGAAGAGTGTTAGACTGGATTGGAAAAGGGAAAAAGGATAAGGATGTAGGAAAATGAAGGGACAAGCCATGCAGAAATTCCAAAATCAAAATGCAAGGACCTGTTCTTGTTTCTCTCTCTCTCTCCCTCTCCCTCCTCCTCCCTCCCTCCCTCCCTCCCTTTCTATCTCTCTCTCCTTCCCTCTGTCTTTCACATATATTATATAAAATGCACATACATGTTCATAGTAATTTTTTTTCCTTTCGTAATAAAATAGTCTTATTTGGGCTTGGCAACCCTGGGATGATTTTGTAGGGCATTTTCTCATGACTTTTTGACACTCTTTATTATGGGTATAGCTAATCTGGAGCCCCCCTCCCCCACAAATGACATGTAAGTAATTTCCAAGTATATTTTTGAAAAAAAAAACCTGCTAGCTCAGCTTGTGAGTATTTTTGACTTCTTCTTGGAGCCCTTCCAATCACTCTATAGGGACCCATCTGTCACCTATCCTTCTTGCAAGGATGAGGTGGCTGCTCTCTAAGCCAATGACTTAAAGACCAGAATTTAGCTGTGACAGCTTTGAAATCTCATTGCTTTCTCAGGTCAATAATTGTTAGTGTTCTGGAATAGCAACACAATTATTCTATATATATTTCTCTTTATTAGTTCTTTCTCTGGATACAGATAGTGTTTTTCTTCATATGTCTTTTATAATTAATTTGGGTATTTTTAATAGTTAAAATAATTTATTCACTCAACGTCATTCTTCAAATAATATTGCTGTTACTGTAGACAATGTTCTCTTGGTTCTGCTCATTTCATTCTCCATTTTTTCCCCCAAGTCTTTCCATGTTTTTCTAAAATCATTGAACTCATCATTTCTTGCACAGTCGCATTCCATCACATGCATATACCACAACTTGGTCAGCCATTTTGCAAGTGATGAGCATCCCTGCAATTTCCAGTTCTTTGCCTCCACAAGGAGAGCAAGAGAGCCTTTCTCATTCAAAATGACAGAATCTCAGAACTGAAAGGCAATTTCAAAGGGTTTTCTTAGCTGAAGGAAGGAAGGAATCAAGCATTATTAAGCACTCACTATGTGTCAGGTGCCATGCTAGGATCATTATAAATATTATCTCATTTGATACTCACAATAATTTTAAGAGGCACAGGCTATTATCATGTCCACTTCACATTTGAGGAAGCTGAGGTAAACAGAAGTTAAGCGACTTGACCAGAGTCACACAGCAAGTATCTCAGGCCAGATTTCAAGGCAAGTCCTCTTGACACCAAGTCTAGCACTTTATTCATTGTACACCCTACCTAACAAGAGTGGGTAACAATGTATTAACCTGGAATTTTACACATCTTGGCCACAAACATTATAAATCCATTTCTCTCCCTCTCTCTCCTTTTCTTCTCCCTTTCCCTCTCCCTATTTTCTCTCTCTCCCAACTTATAGGCAGCTAGGTGGGGCAATGGAGAGAGCACTGGGCTTAGAATCAGGAAGACTCATCTTCATGACTTCAAATCCAGCCTCAGAAAACTACTAGCTGTGTGACCCTGACCAAGTCATTCCTGACCACTTAATAGCATTTTATTTTTTCCAATAACATGCAAAGATAGTTTTTAACATTCACTTTTACAAGATTTTTACTTCTGTATTTTTTCTCCCTTCCCCACTTCCCTCCCCAAGATGGCATGCAGTTTGACATAGATTATACAGGTACAATCACATTAAACATATTTTCCACATTAGTCATGTTATGAAAGAAGAATCATAAGAAATGGGAAAAACCATAAGAAAGTAAAAACAACAGAAAATGACAATAGTATGTAATTTACTATTTACATGTAATCAAATTTAATGTAATCAAAATTGTCCATTTTGCATTTCATAATATTCTCTTTCTTGTTTGATTGTAAATTCTTGCTCTTCTAATTTGCTTATGGTATCACTCTTTAAGTCTAAATCACATACCCATTTTGACCTTTTCTTGGTATATTGTGTAAGATGTTGGGCTATGCCCAGTTTCTGCCATATTATTTTCCAGTTTTCCCAGGAGTTTTTGTCAAATAGTGAGTTTTTATCCCTGCAGCTAGTTTTTGGGTTTATTAAATAGTAGATTACTATAGTCATTAACTACTATGTCTTATGTCTCTAACCTATTCCATTGATACACTACTCTATTTCTTACCTAATACCAAGTAGTTTTAATGATTGCTGTTTTATAATACAGTTTTAGATCTGGTATGGCTAGGTTTTAACCCTTTTCCCCTCAGTTCCTTCATTTGTAAAATGAGCTGAAGAAGAAAATGACAAATGACTCCAGTATCATTGCCAACCCCTCCTCCTTCCATTGGGATCATGAAGAGTCAGATACAACTAAAATGACTGAAAAATAAAAATAAATGTTTTGGCATATATTGGCCTTGTTTTTTGTCCTTGACTTCCTTGGAGTATATGTCTAGTTGGAAAATCTCTGGATCAAAGAGATTAGACATTTTATTCACTCCCTTTAAATAATTCCAAATTTCCCCCCAGAACTGATTAACCAATTCATAACTCCAGATACAATATTTTAGTGTTCTTTTATTTCCAGAACACTACCACTATTGACTATTCCCATCTTTTGTCATTTTTTTTGAGTGTGAGATGAAACCTCGGGGTTTTTTTTGATTTGCATTTCTCCTCCTCTTGATGACTTGAAATGTTTATAATGTTATTAATAGTTTCCAATTTTTCTTTTGCAAACTGTTTATATCCATTGACTGATTATCTATTGGGCAGCTAGGTGACACAGCGAAAAGAGTACTGGGCCTGAAGTTAGATAGACTCATCTTCCTGAATTCAAATCTGGCCACAGACACCAGCTGTATAATCCTGGGAAAGTCACTTAACCCTATTTGCCTCAGTTTCCTCATCTGTAAAATGAACTGGCACAGGAAATGGCAAACCACTCAAGTATCTTTGCCAAAAAGTCTAAACGGGGTCATGGAGAGTCAGACATAACTAAAACAACTGAACAACAACAAAAACTTATCTGTTAGGTATTGACTTTTGATTTTCTGTTTCTTTTAATTATCCATATATTTTGGATATCATTCCTTATTAGAGAAACTTGTTCTAATGATTTTCCTTGCTAATGGCTTTCCCTTATTTTCTAGTTACATTAATTTTGTCCATGCAGAAACATTTTTGTGTGCTAATTACCTCTGTGCTTTGTTTTCTTAAGAATTTATTGACTATAATAGTAAAAGGTATATAATATGCTTCCCTTCTTTTCTTTTATGGTATGGATTTTCATATTTAGGTCACATCAATCTTTTGTGGTATGTATGTGGTATAAGATGTTGGTTTACATCAAATTTCTAACAGACTGATTTCCTAGTTTTGCCAGTAGTGCTGTCTTAGACCCCAGCCTAAAATAATCTCTTCACCCTTTCCCTCTTGATATCTGAAGAAGAAATGACATGAATATTTGTAGTTTTCATATCTACTTTTGGGAGAAGTAGAAAATGATTGCTTTGCTGATTGTATGAGAAGACCACTATAGTACTATGGCCCAGGATTTCTTCACCTTCCAGGCTACCATCCTCCATTACAATAATTGCAATATATTTAAAAATGATTTTTTTTCATAAGAACAAAGAACCAAAATGAAATTTATCTTCCTGATTTTTTTTCATAAAAGTTCCTTTCATTTCATTTTGTTATTGTGCAGTCCCGTTTTTCAAACTTGTTTACATAATTCAAATAATAAGCAAAATAAAATCTATATAAGCATAGATGAACAAGGAGGTAGATGAAGAAGCAATTTGCTTTACCAAAGTGGCCTCAGGCCATTGTGAAAGTAACATTTTTAGTTTTATTTCCTCAGCTGCTAGAATATTTTCTGTTTTGCTCTAGTCACTCTGAAAAGACACTTCTGACATTATGACT
>CM053623.1:257547307-257586335 GCA_028646595.1 Phalanger gymnotis
GGCATGTCCTGATCTCTTTCTATATTCTGAGCTGGAAGTCAACTGAGACTATTTGACTTCTGATTGAATCTGACTTTATGTTACATATAAAGTTGTTCTATCCAGCAATGCATTAGGAAAGAGGCAACATTTAAATGATAGCTGTTCCTGTTTGGGGAAGATATACTTTTCTCCTTTGATAGTATCATTATATATATAGCATATATAGTATATATATAGTATATATAGTATAAGTAAATTCATTATTGTCACTCGTTTGTTGTAGAAGAGGCTAGGAACCACTTAATAGAGGAAAGCACTGAAAATTTCTAGAAGAGTATGAATACAAAAAAGTATGAGGTGAAATTCATGAGATTGAAGGGGATTGAAAATCATTGATTTATGTTTTGAAAGATTCACAGTACCTCCATGGCATAGATTTGGGTAATTTTAGGCTGGAGATCAAATAGAAAAGATGAAGACTGGCAATCTGGCAATATCTAAGCAGCCTGAAAAAAAAAAAAAGGATGCTTCATCTGAAAAGGGTGCTGTCTAAAGTGCTGAAAATTATATTTCAGTGCCAAGAAACCTGTAATCAAAACAAGTCAATCTGGGGCCCATGGTGAATAAATATAAAATTGGTGAGCTGCATGAAATATTAGAAACAAAAGAGATCAGGTGATATTTGGGTCATTTGGGAGCCCAGCAGGGGAACATTTAGTTAAACACACATTCCTCAGTAGTAGATGAAAGAAAAGTGGGTCTTTGGATAAAAACCCTCTCTCTGATACTAGCCTGGTATTGCACAAGATTATTTCAAGCACAGCCAATCTTTATGGGATGGATACTCTCAGAGGCAAATCACTGAGCAAAATGTCCCAGTTATCTCTGAAGGATCAAACGTTGAGGAAGTTGAAAAAGAAATGGAAGAAAATATGAGGAGAAAATGACAAGAATGGTAGAATGAATTTCAAAATCAGATCTGGGGAAAATTTGAGATTCTTCATCTTCAGATCTTGATTAAATTGCCATAATCCATTTGGAATGGTACCAGGTGTTATGTTTAAATTAAAAAGTGTATCGACAACATTTTCTTCTTCTAGATAATAAACGTCTTGATTTTGTAAGCTCTTAAAAAGTGTCTAACAGGAGCCATTCCTGGTTTCTTACAACTCTCAACATATATCAGCACCAACTATTCATATGGATCATTTGGCTTTTAACCAGAAATATTTTGTGTGAGCACTCAACTCTAGGAAATGTTTGAGCTCTTACTTGGAAGCAGTAATAGCACAAATATAACTTAGTGAACTAACAGTTTCAGAAAAAAAAGCTTAATTACAAATAATGGACAGAACATAATTTGCAAAATTACAGAACAAATTAAAGGCAAATCTTTATTTATAGCATTAGTTACATTTGGTTTCCTTGCTGGCAAAACTACTGCTTTTGAGTTAATTTGACGTATTTTTCTTTTCTCCACACTTAAAAGGTCCATGATTTAATCAATGTGAGTTTTGCTGCCACTAATGCAGAGGATAATTCCTCTTTGACTTAATGATTTGTTCTTGTGAGTTGCTGTGACCAAAAAACAACAACAACAACAACAAAAAAACCAAAACCACTTTATCTCCAGCTTTCTCATGATGAACCTTTCTGAATTTAGCTGGATTGGTCATGAGACAAGATAGTTGGATGGTCACTGGTTCTGTACTGCAAGCCTGTTCATCTTAGTGGGTCTATCCAGTACTTGCATCTCATGGGATAGTTGGATAAAAACAAGGATTACCTCTAGAATAAAAGAAAGGAAGGACCTTAATCTTTTCTCATAAGATAAACAAATTTCTTTTGTTGTATTTCATATTGCAAAATATTTTATATATATACACACATATATATCAGCAGTCACAAGAATTTGCTCATTTAAGCCCCCAGATGTGAGAGATCACATGATTAGAAAAATGGCTGGAAGATTTGTTATTCCACAGAATTCTCCAATACAGACAAATCCTTAGAAAAAGGAATTATGTGCCAGATATAAAGTAGCTATATAGAGTAGCTAAATATGAATCTTCAAGATAAGGAGATTAAAAAAAAAAACCTCATGAGATTACATTGGACATCTTAAAAGCTTAGATCTAGGATCCAGAATTTCTACCCCTCTATCTATCTCCATGCACCATGTACAGTTAGGGCAAGGTACTGCACCAGCTTGAGTTTCAGGATCCAGCTCTGGGGATCCCCACTTATGTTCTTCACAGCAATGGTTCATTCCCCTTCAACCACAGACATAGTAGATATTAATTCTGGCCAACAACAACAGCAGGAGCAGCAGCCTTTACAAAACTATCATCACCACTGCCACCACACTACCACTACCTCACTAAACCACGACCCAACAACAAACATTGAAACATGTCTGGGGAAAAAAGGAAAAGGTAAACAACATGTCCAGTACTCTACCATAGCAGCACTGACGGAGGGGGAAGATTCTGGACCAGAGGAAAAATCGTTAGAAAGGGTTAGATCTTTCCCAAGAGAATTTTCCCTGATCAGGAACGTAGGTGTGGCAACAATCTTGCTAGCAGCTGCTGTGACTGTGTAAAACCAACAACAACCAGCACACAGAGGGCTGCCAGCACAGGTTCTTTGATCTGCTTTTCTAAGGAAAGCAACTTTAAGGGGTTAACAATCTCACTTTAATCAAACATACAAATATCATTCACTTAGTTCAGGGGGGAAAGATCAGCCCCCTGAACTTCAAGGCAAATACAAACACAAATTACAAACATCAACAGACAGACACTGTCTGATTCAAATCACAATACATACATAGTTGCCAGAGAAGAACCAATGGGTCTGGGTTAGTAAAGCCAGGGGCAGTTATGACTTGCCCAGAGTCTCAACAGTCCTTCCAAGAGTGTGCCCCAAAAGTCAAACAGGAAGCTCCCCTCAATTGTATCGGGTTCAGAGTCCTGAGGGGTCTGACCTCACCCAGGCTGGGTGTGTGAAAGTTCCCCAATCCTAGTACCACATCATATACAATTCAATGACTCTCCATTGTCTTAATGCTGAGAAATAGCTGAGAAATATTCCAAGACAAAGACAGCAAAAAGGTTTCCCACCCATTCAAACAAAAGGGACACTTAATAGTTTTAGCATCCCTAAAGGGAAGAACAGGGAAAAGACTGATTGCCTTAACCACAGGTTGGGCCTCAGTGTGAGGAGGCTAAGGAAGACCAACCTTCGAGATAATTTAGCAGTTTGAGAAAGAGGAGTCTGAGTGCTCAGGGAAATAACAACCAAATGATAGGGGATGTAAGAGAAAGACATAAAGATAAAGGAAGGAAGCCTGAGTAAAAATCTAGCTCATAAGCAGATAAAATGACAGAGAAGCTCATGAAGACAGAAGAAAAAAAAATGTAGAAAGAGGCTGGGGCACAATGAATAAGTAGTAGACAAAAAGGAAAATAAAACTACCCACTGAAAAAGAGAATTCTGAGAAATTGCGGAACAAAAAGAAACTCAAATATGATTCAAAAGATATATAATATTCTAAAAAGGATATTAAGAATGAAATTAGGCCTTTTTCAAGGTAGAATTGAAACTGTAGATTAAAAAAAAGTTGAATTAATAATGGAGAATCCCTCTGAAGAGAATATTCGGAAAATTCAAATAAGAGATCTGGAACATATGTGCAAACATAAAAATTAGAAGTTGAAGACAATTTGGCAGAAGAGAAGCAAAAGGCAACAAGTTTATAAGAAGACATCAATTCTATACCAAACAAAGTGATTAACCATGAAGACAGGGTGTGTAGGGATAACTAAAGGATAATAGGTTTACAAGAAACACATAACAGATGAGAAAACCTGAATGCCACACTGTAGTAAATAATACAAGAAAACTGTCCAAAACTTTTGAATATGGTTCACAAAACACTGATTCTGACCACCAGAAAAAAAAAGAAAAGAAAAAATCATGATTAAAATTGCATGCAAGGCGTGCAACAGAAATAATAATTTCAGTAACAACAAATTTCACAGCAGGTTAGGAAAAAGACTTAATATAAAAGAAGGCTAATTTGTATACCTGATGCATATTCCATGTCTAGGGGAAATCACAGGAAAATCATGGAACAAAATATTTTAAAGAACAAAAAGTCCAAGTTGAAATCCAAAATGATATGTCTTGAAAAGCTGAGCCTGATCATCATTGAGAGAAGATGGACTTTCATAGACATTTCTATAAAAACAAAAAGCCAAAGCTTTTGAGTGTAGTATGAGTGTAGAATAGTGGATTCTTAAACACCTTAAACAATAGAAACACAAGAAAAGTAAATAATTACAATTATGAAGAAAATTATAACAAAACAAATTTTTCATGTTTATATACTTTTTTTAAGAGACAAAACTAAGGGATAAAATGGAAAAAAGAGAGGTCATTAGGGATATAAAACTCATGAATTTAAGGGGAGTTTTAAGAGTCAAGAGAAAGGAAAGACAAAGAGCCAGCTTTGTATTTCATGGACTAAATCTGGTGATCTCTTTTAAGTGAATCAATATATTTTGTGGGAGATATTACAGGGGAAATTGTGGGAGTAGGAGAGAGGAGGTAAGAGGTAGTATAGCTGGGGTTTTATTCCCATGAACTCCATTGATATTGAGATTGACCTTTGCCCTGAAAACTACATTACAAGAATGGTGACTAATAGGGCATTCATATACAAAATAAGTAAGCACATTGTAAAAGAGCATCTGGTTGTCCTTGATGGATTTGATCAGGTTTGGGGTTGAGGAGTACTCGAGACCCCAAAATACCGACATGCTGGGTCCTGCCAAATGAATTTGACTGGAGACTTCTCAGCCAAGGAAAACGACAAAGTTTATTAAGGATTCTGTGTATTGAGTCAACTCTTAAGGAGCCTAAGCATTTGTGACACTAATGCCAGCAGGGTGGGGTGGAGACAAGATGGTGGGTGGAAAGCAGGGACTAGCGTGAGATCCCTGCCAAGTCCCTCCAAAAACTTATAGAAAATGGCTCTGAACCAATTATAGAACTGCAGAACCCACAAAATAGCATAGGGAAGCAGGGCTCTAGCCCAGGACAGCCTGGATGGTCTCTGGGTAAGGTCTATCCCGCACAGAGCTGGGAGCAGAGGGGAGCCAAACTCAGCGGAGCAGAGCCCAGCGTGGGCCATGCGGACCAACCAGACCAGGAGCCGGGTGGAGTGTGCCCTAGTGCCCTGAATCAGTGAGCTGCAGCAGTTACCAGACTTCTCAACCCACAAACACCAAAGACAACAGAGTAGGTTAGTGGGAACAGCTGCTGGGAACTTTGGTGATGGAAGGAGGGGTTTAGGGAAGGTCTTGAGTAAGAGTCTAAGGAGGAGCTTGATGGGACTGGGATGAGGTCAGACTCCAGGAAGCAAGAGAATGGGATTAAGGGTGGGAAGTAACTAAAGGCTACCTGGAGATGACAGACAATAAGAGAACTAGGGTAACAGAGCTAGAGTATAGATATTTTAATCAGGATCAAGGGTGGGAAACAGCCAGAAGACAATCCAGAGGTAGCCAGACAATGGAAGGCTAGGCTAGGCTATTTAGGTATGAAGAGCCAGATCAAGTGGAAAGATTCAGGGTGGGGTTGAAGGGGCTTCCCACAGTCTAAACCCCATCATTCCCCCCTTAAACAAATGGAACCAAAATTCTTTTGGGGTAAAGGGCGAAGGTCTCAGCCTCTGAAATTTCTTCCTCCTGGCAAGGGGCATAGAGGTGTCCCTGCCTCCATGGGTCCTGTTCAAGGGGAACATTGTCAGAGCAGTGGTCTGGAAGTTGATGGCTTGGAGCCTGGAGGAGATAAACCTGGCAAAGGAGGTTAAGCAAACAAACACCAAACAGGTAGTATAGAAAAAAGGACAATTTCCCAGGAGGTTATTGCAGATGACTATTTCATACCTACCTCTCCTAAACACTTGTTCTGTGTACCACACTGCTTTGGGGTCCAGAAGTGTGTAGCACAGCCAAATTAGGTCAGGGGTATCTAAAAGCAAGGCTTGATATTTGGTGAGCCTGTGGTTAGCCAGCCACTGGTGGGTCTCTGCTTCTACGATGCTCTGAACTCTGAACTTCTAAAGGCTGGTCAACCAGAGGTTCAGAAGCTTCCTCAACTGGAATGGCTGTAGCAGCCAGGGAATCTAGTTCTTTTGAAAAACAGGCAACTGGTCTGTTGGTCAGGTGTTAAGGACTGGGTTAGGACTCCCAAAGCCTGTCCTCTCCTTTCATCAACATATCAAGTGAAAAGTTTTTCTAGATTAGGTAAAGCTAATGCTAGAATGGTGGTCAATTTACTTTTCAAAGTCTCAAAAGCTTTAGCAATGAGACCAAAATTAGGGATTCAGAGTCTACAAAATCCAGCCATGCCTAGAAAGGTTTGAAGTTGTTTCTTAGTGGCTAGAATAGGAATAGGCAGTATTATCCTCTTCCTCTCCAAGGTTAAGGATCGAGAGGTAGACGTTAATGCATAGCCCAGATACTTTACAGACTGGCATGCTATCTGGACTTTGTTCAAGGAGGCCCTATAGCCTCAAGTATCCAAGAAGTTCAGGGCTTCTGCAGCAGCAGCCAAAGAAGGCTCCTGGGTGGGGCTACAAATAAGAATATCATCCACATATGGAATTAAGCTAGTCAGCTAATTTCAGATCCCTTGAATCTTTTCCCAAAGCCTGGCCAAATAAATGAGGGCTATCTTGAAACCCTTGGGACAAGACTGTCCATGTTAGCTGATGTGAACTTGATTCCATTTCAATGATGTGACCCGATGGGTTGAAGAGAGTGTAGGGCCAGCGTAATTACTTAAGACAAGAGAATGTAACCTTGATAAAGTGGGTAACCTTACCTTCAACCTTGATTTCGTCCAGGGCTCTGTGCAAGAGAGGTGAAGAAAGTGGGAGCACTGCTAGGCCCCAGGCTTTCCCTTCCTTCCAAGTCTTGAGAAGACTGGAGGACAGGGTACTGGGAGGAGGCTTTACCACTTTTCCAATCTCGGGGACAATCTTCTCTCCAATGTCCCTCCTGGTCACATGGACACGGTCTTGGAGGCATCAGTCCTGAGGGCTTCCTCTGGGAGGGGGCACCCTAGAGGGGCACTCCTTGGACCAGTGACCCTCCTTGTGGCATCGAAAGCAGGTTTCCCCATGGCCCAAACTGCTGGGCTTCCTCCAAGGGGTCCCCCTGGAGGGGTGCTCCTTGGGTCTTTTTCTGCTAAGAATTGAACATGTTCTCTGTCTCTAGCCCTTCTCTTGCATTTTCTTTCCTCTGCTGCAACTAGGTCTCTGTTGTTAAATACTCCAAAGGCCATCTCCAGTAATTGGGCCTGAAGTGTTTGGGGTCCCATTGCCAATTTCTATAGTTTCCTCCTAATATCTGGGGAAAACTGATGAACGAAATACATGCTAAGGATTTCCATCCCTTCTATAGAATCGGGATCCAAATTTATATACTTTTTAATAGCTTCTACTAGCCGGTTTTGGAAAAGGGCAAGGTTTTCCTCTTCTCCCTGAGTAATTCCCCTAAATTTTTGAAAATTTTGTTTGCTTTTGGAATGCTGTTCTTAGGCCTACAAACAGACAAATTATCATATGTTCTCTCTTTTCCCTATCCTCACTCTTTTGATAATTCCATCCTGGGTCACTAGTGGGAACAGCAGCTGTATGTGGGGGATATTTCATAGGGTTATCGCTAGTCAAACTATCCCCAAATTTTGGGGCTTGTTTCCACATCCTCCTCTTCTCAGTGGTACAACAGATGGAGAAGAGGATATGCAATTCCCCCAAGAAAGCTCTAATTATAAGGACTGATCCCTAAAACCCTCAGTAAACTTAGTGGGGGGGGGTCTTCTGAGTATCTCACCAGTTTCTCTTTAACCCTAATGAGATTGGAAATGGTGAATGGAACATGCACTCTGATTGTCCCACAGAGTGAGACAGGCACTTCCCTCAGGAGAAAAAGCCCTGAAGGTCCTGTGGGAACTGAGGCTTGGGGAGGGATATAATATAGGAAGTCTCACTTCTTGTGAGGGAGGGTGTAATATCAATTAAGTGTCTTTGATTGAGTCTTACTAGGTGCTAAACCCCTGGCCCAAACCCCTATCTACTAGGTGCTAAGCTTATGGGCATGAAGCCCTCAGGGTCCTAAGGGGAGTTGCTAAGACCAGAGCCAATAGTAGGAACCTGAGTTCTGGTCTCTCAGATGATGGTTGATGATGGCTAGAGTGTATAAAAAGAGAGAACAGAGCTATTTGCTTGGGGTTCTCACTCTTGAAGGTGTGTTGATGTGGAGACTCTGGGCAGCTGTAGTTAAGAGCCCTCTAGCTTGTAAACCCGGGACTTTGTTAAACCCTGGTAACTATGCATTGAGATTTGAATCAGACAAGGTCTGTCTGTTGATATTTGTAATTTGTTTGTATTTGCTCTGGAGTTCAGGGTGCTGGCTTCTTCCTCTGAACTAAGTGAGTTTATATGTATATGTTGGATTAAAGTAAGATTGCTAATCCCTTAATGTTGCTTTCCTTAGTAAAGCAGATCAAAAGAACCTGTGTTGGCAGCTTTACGTGTGCTGGTTGTTGGTGGGTCTTACACTCCTACAGCAGCTGCTAGTAGATTGTTGCAACAAATGGCATAGTCGTGGCAGGATCTGCAGATTAAAAGGAAAGTACGGCTTTTTGGGTACTGGGGTGGTTGACTGTTTCCCAGTTTTTGGATTGCTCTTTGTATTTGGGGTGGCTATGGTTCTGTGGAGCCCCAGGAGCAACAAAGGCCCGAAGGAAAACAGGCTGCTGGAAGTGGGGCCCAGAGCAGGAGACAAGCCTTCCAAGGGCTTGAGCTGATAAGCCTGGCTCCGAAGGAAGTTGCTGAAAGGGTGAAGGTTTTGAGACTACATTGTATGCAGAGTTTTGAAACAAGAGCAGAGAACTGCCTTCCTACAGACTTCAGAGAAAAAAAGTGGAGAATGGCCTTTGTGCATATTTGGCGGGAGCAGCTGGTGAGGAGAAAGAAGAAGCGGATCGTGGCTGCTCGACATATTTACCCAGATAGAGAAAAAGACTGCATGAGAACTTTGGAAAGATGAGAGCGGTGAGCTGCCAGTTCCCGCCGACTTTGGTGAGATGAGCACAAAGATGGGGAACCATCTACATTGGGATTCAGGCAGAAACCAGGGGTGGCCAGCCAGAGTTGCATGACCAGGAACTGTTTCAACAATCTGGCTAGCAGCTGTCATGGGGGTGAAAGACCAACACAAGCCCAACAACAAGCACTCTATCAGCACGCTGCAGAAGCCCAGGTTCTTTTGATCTGCTTTACTAAGGAAAGCAACATTAAGGGGTTAACAAGCTTATTTTAATCCAGCACACAAATATCACTCACTTAGTTCAGGGGAAAAAGCCAGCACCCTGAACTTCAGAGCAAAATACAAACAAAGTACAAACATTGACAGGCAGACCTTGTCTGATTCAAATCCCAATACATAGTTACCAGAGTTTAACAAAGTCCCAACATTCAGATTTACGAGCTGGAGGCTCTTAGCTACAGCTGCCTGGAGTCTCTGCATCAGCTCGCATCACCAAGAGTGAGAGCCCTGCGTAAATAGCTCTGTCTTCTCTTCTTATACCATTTCAGATGTCATCAAACATCATCTGAATGACCAGAACTTAGGCTCCTATGATTGGCTCTTGAGTTAGCACCTCCCCTTAGTACCCTGGGAGCTTCACATCCACATAGCCTTAGCACCTAATAGGGGTTTGGGCCTGGGGCTTAGCACCTAGTAAGACTCAATGAAATACACTGAATTAATCAAAGGAAACAAAAGCCAAACTCTTCAAGGGCACTTGGTTGAACTGAGTGCTAAGAGCCCATTTTGCTTACCAACACAGGAACCCAGGAGCTTGGAGTTCAGCCCTGGGGCAAGATGGAAATTTTGCAGCAAGCAGCTAAGTGTGCCTCTATGCTACCTGTCCCCAGGCATGTTTGGGACCCAGGAGGGAGGAGTAGATTTGTTTATGGTGGGGTGGGGGAAGTGTCTTGGACCCCCAGAGACCCCACCCTGTTGGCTTTATTGCCCAGCCGCCCCTCAGGACTTGGGAGTGGGAAATGGAACATAATGGAGAGGACAGACCCCCAACAGAACTTTGTTTGGATTTTTTATTTGAGTTGGGACTTTGGGTGCCAAGAGGAAGCCTGCAGTGACAGTATGGGAAGAAGGACATATCCCCAAGAGAATTCTATTTGGACTTTTTTGTTTGTTTGCTTGCTTTGGGACTTTACTAACTAAAGCATGCCCATGCCTGAGGGTACTGGGAGGAAACCTGCAAGGCAGTGTGGGGAGAAAGACCCACCCTCAAGAAGCACTTTACTTGGACACTCTGTAGTAACTAAAGAGATTAACTTGCTTTGACCTAGGGGTGAATATTTGAATTTTAAACGTGTATTTTGGGAATGATTGATTGAAGAGATTAACTTGCTGGGACCTAGAGGTAGATCATGTTTGTATTGTAAACAAGTTCCTGGGAATGACACCGAATGATGTTTTGTTTTGTTGTGAATGATATGTTTTAGTTTCCTGCTTGATTGGATCACAATATACAATGCTTCTATTTGTTCCAGGATTTATGGCCATTTAATTTAGATTTTTGTTAGGCTATAGAACCTGGAAGGGGTGGAGTGTAATATCAATTAACTGTCTTTGATTGAGTCTTACTAGGTGCTAAACCCCTGGCCCAAACCCCTATCTACTAGGTGCTAAGCTTATGGGCATGAAGCCCTCAGGGTCCTAAGGGGAGTTGCTAAGACCAGAGTCAATAGTAGGAGCCTGAGTTTTGGTCTCTCAGATGATGGTTGATGATGGCTAAAGAGTATATAAAAAGAGAGAACAGAGCTATTTGCTTGGGGTTCTCATTCTTGAAGGTGTGTTGATGTGGAGACTCTGGGCAGCTGTAGTTAAGAGCACTCTAGCTTGTAAACCTGGATGTTGGGACTTTGTTAAACCCTGGTAACTATGCATTGAGATTTGAATCAGACAAGGTCTGTCTGTTGATATTTGTAATTTGTTTGTATTTGCTCTGGAGTTCAGAGTGCTGGCTTCTTCCTCTGAACTAAGTGAGTTTATATGTATATGTTGGATTAAAGTAAGATTGCTAATCCCTTAATGTTGCTTTCCTAAGTAAGGCAGATCAAAAGAACCTGTGTTGGCAGCTTTATGTGTGCTGGTTGTTGGTGGGTCTTACACCCCTACAGTAGCTGCTAGTAGATTGTTGCAACAGAGGGGCTGGGGGGGTGGTAGTGCTGGCTGAACTAGATTGGACTGCAAGGCCAGGGGATCCGGCCGGCAAGGGAAAGGGTCAGCTGTGCCTGAGGAGGGGAAGGAATCAGAGGGGGAGATACCCCAGAGACTGCCCTGGGGTCAAGGCTCATGGTGGCAGATGCTGAAGGGCCTGAAGTAGGGGTGAGCCTTGAGGCTAGAACCTGAGTAGGGGTCCCTTTCAGGGGAAGGGGCCACAGAAGGAGGCACCTCAACAAGACCCTTGGCTGGGACCTGAGCAGGGGTCACCAACATGTGAGGGGCCAAAGCCCTGGGGGCCATAAGAAAGAGGTCATCCAAAATGTCCTGTTCACCTCCATTGCCCCTTTGTGGGACAGCTCTAGCTACAAGCATCTTACAGCCTTTTCTGAGGATGGGATTCTTTTTAAGTTCTTTGGAGAAACTACATTTTTCCCAGTTTTGCAAAAGACAACCTAAAGGTGAACTTTTGGGAATTAAAAAGAATTGGAATTGACCCATTTAGGGTGTTTAGTCTGGAAGTCCCTTCCTGTGTAGTAAAGGAGAAGTTAAGAGTAAGTGTAGAGAGACAAACAAAATAAAACAAGACAGAAAACCCACAAGAACGTACCTGCTGGAGTTTCCCAATTCCCTAGCACAAAGACAGTTGAAGGAATCGGGCATACACTTCTGGATGGGGCATCTGTCCATGTCCTCCATGCTTCAGAAGCTGTGCCTAGGTCCGTGGCCTCCCATAGAACTGCTGGACTGAGAACCACCTGAGAGCATCAGGCTGAGTACAGGACAGCCTCCTAGCTGTCTGACCTACTGGGACCTGCTGAGGTCAGGCCTGAAAAACACCGCCAAGGTACTTGGGAGAGCTGGTTCTCCCAATTGTTTAGTGCCAAGAGAATTGAGAATTTGGGCATGCACTTCCAGATAGGGAGTCCATCCTTTTCCTCTGTGCTTTGGGAGTTGTGCTCAGGTCCATGGCCTTGAATATAAACCACTGGACCGAGAACCTGAGAGCGTCAGGTGAGTACAAGACAGCAGACAGCTGTCTGACCTACTGGGACCTGGGAAGTCAGGTGGGAAAAGCACCTCCAAAATGCTTGGAGAGCGAGAGGGAGAGGCTTACATACCTTGAAGTTTTGACTAGAGCAGAACTTGACATTAGCAGTATTTCTGGTCTCAGGGAACCAAAATGAGGTTTGGGATTGAGAGGTGCTCAAGACCTCAAAATACTGACACACTGGGTCCTGCTGAATGAATTCTACTCGAGCCTTCTCAGTCAAAGAAAATGACAAAGTTTATTAAGAATTTGCCATATTGGGTCGACTCTTATGGAGTATGAGCATTTGTGCTGCTAATGCCAGCGGGCCAGATCAATCTGAGCTGAGCTAGATTGAATCTGAGTGCCTTCATGGAGGCAAGATGAAACTTATATACATATATTATATAGATCTAGGGTGGTCCTGGGGTGATGGGAAGAGAGGTTTAGGGAGGGTCTTGAGGAGTTGTCAAAGGAGGAGCTTGATGGGACTGGGATGAGGTCAGACTCCAGGAAGCAAGAGAATGGGATTAAGGGTGGGAAGTAGCTGAAGGCTACCTGGAGATGACAGACAATAAGAGAACTAGGGTAACAAAGCTAGGAGTATATATATTTTAATCAGGATCAAGGGTGGGAAACAAGCCAGAAGACAATCCAGAGGTAGCCAGACAATGGAAGGCTAGGCTAGGCTATTTGGGCATGAAAAGTTAGATCAAGTGGGAAGATTCAGGGTGGGGTTGAAGGGGCTTCCCACAGTCTAAACCCCATCAGATTCAAGTGATTTGCCCCAGTTGACTATATCTTTTCTAGAATTTCCCCTTCTTACACTTGTAAAATTGATTTTTTTTTGTACAAAATGGAGAGAGTTTATATGCTATTGAATTTCATCTTAGTAAATTCAGACCGATGTTCAAGCATCTTAATATCTTTTTTGGATTCTGCCTATCATAAAAGTGTGTTAGTTCTGTCTCCTCACTTTGTGCCATCTGCAAATTTTATAAATATGTGTATCTATGGCCATTATTAAATTATTGATTAAAAAACAGTTAAATAGAGAGTGAAGGACAGGTCTTTGAGTTCACTCACCTGTAAACCGCTTCCTGTGTTAACATCGATCCATTTATAACCACTTCGAATCCAGCCTTCTCACTTGTTTGGAATCCATGTAGTTTTATTATCTAGTCCACATCTTTCCATCTTCACAAGAATAGTTTGGCATATAATATCAAACGCTTTGCTAAAATCTAGGTAAACCATATCTATAGAATTTTCTTCATCTACATATTTGATAATCCTACCAAAAAAGGAAGCAAGGCTAATGGGGAGTGAACTGTTCTTGATGAAGCCATTCTAATTCTTTGTTACTATAACTTCCCTTCAGATATTTGGCAATTCTAGTTTTAATTATCAAATGAAATAATATATGCAAAGCATTTTGCAAACATAATGTGAAACCTTATGTGAATGCTAGATATTACTATTGCTGTTAATATTAAGTCGAGAATCTTTCAGGACTTCAAGTAGAGCCCTCTGGACTATATTATATAGATTGCTCTCTTGTCCTTTTTGAAAATTGGTATATTTGCCTTTTTCTGCTCTTAAGATTTGTCTCTTATTGCATCTGCAGGTTTTTCAATGTATTAGAATATCTACCTTGACCAAGTGACTTGAATTCATTGAAGGCCTACAGATACTCCTTTACAATGTACTTACTTATTTTGTATATCAGCTCCCTGTTAGTAGCCATTCTTATTCTGTAATTTCCAGTGCAAAGATAAATTTCATTGGCAAAGAAAATGAAATCAACAGATTAATTGATCAGCTCTGCTTCTTTGTAGAATTGCTTGAGGCACACAGAGCCTAAGTAACTCAGGGTCATGAAACCATTACATTCTAGAGGTAAGTCTTGAACTCAGATCATTTTGAATGGAGGGTTAGCACTCTATGCAGTTATTGGATGAGTGGATTTAAAAGGTTGGATAAATGGATTTTAAAAATCTATTCATTTTGAATAACTGTCTTCAGTATTGCATTATCATATATAAAAGTCATATGATCTGAATACTTTTGGATTTCTGCTTATGTGGTCTACTCTCAACACAAAACAAAAATTTGCCTCTACTCAAATGATTTCTAAGTCCTTTCTAGCCTTGTACAGGTATCATTCTATGTTATTATTATTCCGTGTTAAGGCCATGTCTACACATAGAACAAGTTCCTTGAGAATAGGATTTTTTTTTCTAAATCTCCAGCACACAGTACCTGGCACACAGTAGACATATAATAAATACTTGTTGAATGAACACCCAGCTGTACACACCAGAAAAGTTAAATTTTCAGGCAAGCTGATTTTGAATTGATGTTTAAAAAAAAATATTTGATTTAAATTTTCAACAAAATTTGACATGTAGTAACACCTTAAATCATGGCTATTCATGGCCCTGTGTATCTATTTATCCAGGACAAAATGTTTATTTATTGTGATAGATACAGAGCTTTGACCAAACATCCCTTGGTAACAAGGTTTTTGTAATTCTCCAATCCTAACATTTTTAAGGACAATGACATTCAAGAATTATTCATTTGCCTAATGTATACTTAGTGAAGTCACTTTATATAAAATTATATGAATTCAATATAAATGTAAGAATCACCTAATAGACACATTTTGTTGCAACATGTTGCCTTTCCTAGGACTGGCTTTAAGCAGAGTTCAGGGTATTTTTCCTTAATGCCATAGATTTTTGCTTTCTTTTGCTTTATTCCTTAACATCTTTAGGGCCTCTATAGAGGCTGTTTGGTTCAAAGATTCTTTTGTAGCTTTATTATTAAGGTATTTTCCCTACCCCCCAACTTTCTGCACTTTACCCTTTAACCTTCTTCAGAAAACTATGCTTTGAACTTCATTGACTGAGCCTTCTGTTGTTCATCTTCAACAAAATTTACACTGAATTTTAGTACACCTCTATACATTTTTCCCCACTTTGAGGAGGAAAAAGAATTTTAAAAAATAGATCCAATCAACGTAGAAATAGATGATGATTCCCAGTGCTATTTTGTTGAGTTATGGTATATTTCCAGCAGCCATGTAATTGTTAGCAACCTTTACATCTAATCCTATAAGGGAGTTACATATTAGGAAATTCTGTCTTCCCCTCCTCCTCTTTTTTTATTAATCAGATACAGCAGAACAATCTACATGGAGCAGAATTGCTAAGTGACATTTGCCAGACCACGTTGTCCTGAAAGAATGGAACAGTAATTCTTCCAAAGTATTCAACTGTGGCTTCAGGCTCAATCACAGAGAACTAACTATAAGTGAAACAGTTGTTCATAAAAAAATATGGACTTCATCCCAAACCCCAAGTCAAATAATCAATAAGCATTATTAAGTGCTTATCACATGTCAGAGACTGCTAAATTCAGGGGATTCAAAGAAATTCAAAATTCCTGCTTTCAAGGATGAATGGAATTCTAACATCATGTAGGTATGGCTCTTCAGCCTGGGGATTATTTGAAATATATACTTGTGTGTGTGTGTATGTGTGTGTGACTCACACATATACATACATACATATACACATATTTATACATACATAGAATCCAATTTCATATCTATAATATAGTTATAACTAACTTTTAAAGGAATAGTCTCCTTTTTGCCTAGAAGATTTCTCTAGTTCTTCCAAGAAAGTTATAATTTTGAATCTATGACCTTCTAAATATTCAATTGCAAAAGATAAACATTCCTTACTTTTGCGATTAAATTCAGTAAAAAATTTGAAAGATTTGTAGACAGTCTTACTGAACAAAATGTGTTTTTTAATATAAGGTCTGATATGAATATATAAAAGTATATAGAAAATTGTATATACAAATAATATATTATTCTGATAAGAATAGATGAAACAATACATAAAAATGTTTGCTAACATTTCCTCTCCCCCTTTCTTCTTCAGAAATATTACCCTTCAAGAAAACATTGTGTTACCCTTTGCTCTTCCAAATATCTGGAAAAGCTTTTTTACCTTTTGCCCTTGGTGAACTTGCTATCTCCAATAACCTCCCAAATGCCAAATCTTATGGACCAAACATTTTTGACCTTTCTGGAGAATAGCACATTGTATGCCTCTTCATTCTATAAATTCATACTTCTTGTAGGGTTCATGACATCACAATTCTGATTCTCCTCTCACTTCCTTCTCTGCCTTTTTTCAATAGTGACTTTTCTTCCTCCCTTCTCTTGCTCTTCATATGGAATTTAGGTTCCATAATAGCAGGGTTTTAATCTTTTTAACCTCATTGTCTACATTAGAGTCTTGTATGTATTAAGTACTAAATCAATTGGTCAGCATGCATTTACTAAGTGCCTGATATGTGTGCAATATTTGGCTATTTACTAGTGATACAGAAGAGAAAAATGTTGAAAACTAAAAATAAATTTAAAAAAAGAAAGAAAAATGTAAATCCTTAAGCATAAGTGTTTTTTCTTTGTTAGTTTATTTATAGCAGTGTTTCTCAAACGTTTTGTTTTCAGTACTCCCTTTACACTCTTTTTTCTAAAAAAAATGATTTTTCCCTTTTGTACTTTTAAAAATTGAATACCATGAAGACCTTTTGTTTTTGTCAGCTGTATCTATTAATATTTACTGCATTTGAAATGAAAACTAATGCATTTTAAAAACATTAAATTTAAAAATAACAATAAAACCATTATCTAACATAAAATATTTTTGTATCCCCCACCCAAAAAAAGGAGGAATGGCATGGTTTCACTTTATTTTAATTTTTGCAAACCTCTTTAATGGCTGGCTTAATAGAAGACAGCTATAGATGGTGGCTGGAAAGCAGGGACTTGTGTGAGCTCCCTGCCAGGTCTCTCCAAAAACCCATAAAAAATGGCTCTGAACAAATTCTAGAACTGCAGAACCCATAAAATAGCAGAGGGAAGCAGGGATCCAGCCCAGGACAGCCTGGATGGTCACTGGATGAGGTCTATTGTGCATGGAGCAGTGGGGAGCAGAGCCCAGCGCTGGCAGAGTCAGGACCAACCAGACCAGGAGCCAGGCGGAACGAGCCCTAGCGCCCTGAATCAGTGAGCTGTGGCAGTTACCAGACTTCTCAACCCACAAACACCAAAGACAACAGAGAAGGTTAGTGAGAAAAGCTGCAGGGGACAGTGTGAAAAGAGTAACTGCCCTACAAGAAAAGAAGGGAAAGGGGGATGGGAGGGGAAGTGGGGTGACAAAAGGGAGGGCTGACTGGGCAATGGGGCAACCAGAATATACGCCATCTTGGAGTGAGGGGGAGGGTAGAAAGGGGGAGAAAATTCGTAATTCAAACTATTGTGAAAATCAATGCTGAAAACTAAATATATTAAATAAATTAAATAAAAAAATAGAAGACAGCTATGCCTTTTCATATGTACTTCTACATTTAATGTGTTGCAATATGTTTGTTTTGGTTGAAGTATATGAAGAAAATCTAGCTTCATGTAGATATGTAGTTGTAAAAGGAATACATTAGTAGGTAAATGATATTGAAGTATGATTATAAAAATAGTTTTGTCCTCATTGACTTATTGAAAGGATCTCAGGACTCAGAGGAATCCGTGGATGATAATTTGAAAGGTGCTGTTTGTATCTTTTACTTCCTTTGAGATTGGGTTATTTAAGATCTCTGTTTAGTCTTCCTTTAGTCTGGATATTTTACATTTTTGAAGCCATAACTCAATTTCTGTTATGATCTCAGTTTTGTTAGCCTATATAACTGTACATAATAGGTTCTTGTGATTCTTTTCATTTTTCTCAGTTTCATTGCGATTTTATTTGCTATTTTTTGCCTTGATTCTATGCTCTCTTTAACCAGTTTTGCTAAATGTTTATAAATTTCATTAATTTTTTTCAAAGAACCAGTTTTTAGATTTGTTCATTCGTCATTTCTGTGGTCTTCTTTGAATTCTAATTTATGTATTTCTCCTCTGATTGCTAGCATCTCCTCATACTTATTTTGGTTCCCCGCCCCTTTCCTTATTTTGCTAACATTTATTTTAGTGACACAGCTTTCGCTGTGTCCCAGGAATGTATGATGGTTGCTTCCAAAAGCTCTGATTTATCTTTTTCTGAAGCAAAATATTGCCCATGGAGGAAAAACTCTTAAGAAGAAATTTTCTTTGCCTCCTTGTGTCCCAAATCTTTGAAGATTAGCCTCATTATAAAGTCCTCATGTCCCAATACACAATTTATCCCTCCACTGATAGAAGTTTTCTTCAGTGGACCCTACCCTCCATTACATTAGAATCTCCCTTCTTTTCCCCCTGTTGCAATCCCTCCATTTACCATTTCACTCATTCTCCTGTAGCCTCTTTTCCTGAAAGGCTACAGGACCATTTTTTTTTTCTTTTGTGGTTAATCATGGACTGGATTCCTCTTTATCTTCTATCTCTTCTCTCTAATACAACATCTCATTGTACAATTTAGTCTCTTAAAATACATTAATTCACTGGTAGGATGGTTTGTGAGACTTAGTCCAGTGTATTTCAGACTGTCTTTCAATGTCACTTGTATTTTTAAAATGCCATTTTCTTCTTATTATCTTGTGTACTTTTAAAACAAATCTCTTAATGGGTACTCTTCTGTTTCTTTTTTTTTTAATCTCATAAATTCACAAAGTGTTTTTCCTAGTTTTTTCCTCCCTTTTAATAGCCAGTAGCTATATGATAACTTATTTGGTTTGTGCTTTCCTTTGTAGTTGTGTTTATTTACTTTTTATATTTCAGTTGTTTTAGAGTATTTGCAAATCAATTTGGGAATTCTTTTGATGCTATGTCATCTGTATTCAGAATTTTGGAAAATTAAAATATTATTTTTTGCATTATATTAAGTTTTGACTTGTCATGTGCTTTCTGGCATGACATAGGCGTAACAAATGTCTCTGTCCTCTTTTAGAGATCAATGTGTTTTGCTTCTATAGAGGGAGCATGTGTTCTTTTAACATCATTGTTTTGTTTCTGTTCTTCCAAATTTTCCTTCATTTGAGTGTATTTGTGTTCCCACTCTGGGGCACTCTCTTTTACTCACTTGCAGAGACTTGACACTGCAGATCCATGGTGGTTTTTTTTTTTTATTTATGCTGCTAATTATTTCTGCTGTGTAGGCCATAAATTCTGCCATTTGTTCTCATCTAAATTCTTCTCTCAAGTTTCTGATTTGTCTCTTGAACCATTAGGGAATATCTTTCTGAGATTCCATGTTCTCTTTTGAATTCAGAGTTCTGTGTTTTATCAGGTGCTGGTTCAATTCTCTAAAAGATATATTAAAATGGTTTAAAGGAAGCATTTAAATTATGGCAGTTGGATTGCCATACTTGAGCATCCTGTTTCTAATGTCTTGAGCTGGGCCAACAAATAATCTTAGCCATGGTTTGTCTTCCAACTTAAACAGGCCCTCCACTCAGGAGAGAGGTGATCTAGAGACTGAGCAGAAACGAAAGACCAATAGATATAAATGCTTTCACATTGAGAGGGTGACCTAGCAATTGCTTTAGAAATATACCTTTCGTTTGTAGGAGTTCTGACTAGATTTAAGTCAGTTTAGAGTTGTGGTTGGTAAATGATTGAGTCTCAAATTTAGGGATAATTAAGTCATTTAATGTTTATAGAATCTCATAAATGTTTTCTACCAACTTGATTTTTTTTTGAGAGCAGAATCATCATTTAAACATCTGAATTACAACTAGGGTTAGGCATAGACCCAGCTGACCTAAAATAGAGATACTCATGTGGTAGACACCAGGGCTGTACTTTTGTGAGCTGTAGACCTGAGGCTTATGTGAACAGATGTTGGCCTACTATGTAGTTGGGAGAGGCCTTTTTTCACTGGCCACATAGCTGGAACTGGCTGCATCTTTAAAAGTACTTGACTGAGACATTTATCTATCTCTTTTCTGGCTGCATCCTATGTAAGTGAGGACCCCATGAAGTAAGCAGAGAAGGACCTGACAACCACTTTCTCTTTCCCCTAGTCTAAGGGCCTCTGGAAATGGGCTTGGGGCTTAGTCTGTTGGGATTATTATTTTCAGCTCTAGGTATATGGAATGGACTTCTCAGCTCTGGAATTGAAGACATGGGGTGCTTGGAGACCAAGATTACAGGCTACGTGTTACAACCAGCCCAACAGGGAAGCCAGGGTTCTAGGAAGCAAGCCCAAGGTAGGCTTTGGACTTGGAGCTTACATGCTATGTAAGAATGAAGCTGCACTGTGGCCCTCTTCCCTTCCCAGAGACAAAGAGGTGTTGAAGAAAATTTTTCTTGCTATTCCTTGGAAGTAAATATGCCTTTGTAAGAGGTATTCTCACTTTTAAATGATAAAATGGAACTGAGATGCTTGTACCCCTAAAAGCAGGGGGCAAAATTTGTGGGGTCATGAGGCAATGACAGAAATGAGAGATCCAACCCCCTTAAGAGTTGGAGTGTACACACCTCACTTTCAGGCAGTGGGGGCCAGAGGATGTTACAAATATTGCTGCCATTATTTATGGCTATTTAGCATCCCTTGCCTGAAGCAATACTTAGGCATGAAGGGACCAAAAATAGGATATTTGTAAGCACTTGAAGCTGCTGTCAAGACCTGTTCTCTGTATATTAATAGCAGGAAGACCAGGAAATTCATACAGTATATCAACAGAGTTGGCTAATAAGTCAGATCCAAGGAGATGACTATAGAGCATGAGTTTTATATGAATTTTATTATTTTATGACTTGCCTTCTGATTTTGGGATTCTCCTGTCTTAGAACCATGTGATGGAGTACAGTGTTTACCAAAATCTTGTTAGAGACCTCTGAGTCTTCATAATTTACAGAGTCAAAGATGGAAGATATCAGCACAATGAGTCACTGGATGACATGAGGAATAGCAAGGTTGGGGAGAGTTAGTAGTTATGAAGCAAGGGAGCAGAAGAGAAGGCTGGTGGCTTACACAAACTAGGAAATAAATGTGGATTGCAGGACATGGCAGGGAAGGCAATGATTGAATAACATTTTTAAAAAGATATGGACTATGATATCAAGTGTCACAATCTTTCTAAAGCCAATTTTTTTTTAATTTTTTCAAATCTATTTTAAAAATTTTGCTGTAGAGTCATGTCTTCTAAATGTAACACCCCTTCTGGGATGCTTCCTCTCTTCCACTACATAAGGTATGATGACATAAGTATTTTATTTGACTCGTATCTATAAATCCTAATTCAAGTAAAATAGTTTTAAGGAAATCTACTTCATGTGTCATTCACTGCCTTGAAGCTTATTTCATTACTTTAAAAAAAGCAAACTTTTATTTCATTATTGTTCAGCCAAAACAGATTGGAACCACTTCAAATATCGATAAGCAAGCTACAGAAACCTCTGTAGTTCCCTGATATTCCTTGCCCAAGAATCCATTGCAAGATGGCTAAATTTCTTGTTATTAACTTTTTTAAATATAGCTAATCTAGTTCTGAGATGGCACCTAATTTCCTCCCCACCCCAGCTTGACTATTAAGACTTGTCATGCTTCACTTTCATACTCCCAAAATAATGATCAATGCATGCCACTGGCATAGCTTTCAAGAACCTAGGGTCACCTCTATTTACACTATGGAATTGGAGGACTTTGATAAAGGTACCTTGACAGAAGAAAGAGAACTTACATAATCTTTTTAAAAAGCCATAAAAAGAGATTCCTTATAGAGTCAAGATAAAGGTTTGTTTTTTTCCTTCATTAGTTTCTGGTGGATCTGTGATCTATCTCATCGAGATGGCCATTGATGGAAGCATCTCTACAAAAGTTCTTCAATTTCTTACCCTATTGTGGAGGTTCTATTTGGCTTGAAAAACTTTGAGAGAGGCAATGGGGTATAATTACTGGTTTTAAAGTCAAGAACTGGGTTCAAGTTTCACCTGAAGACATTTACTAGCTCTATAATCCTTAATATCTTAATCTCAAATTCCTTGATTTCTATGGGCTTCTTTATCTCTTAAAATGAGTAGTTTGGACTTAATAACTTGTAAGGTTCCTTCTGCTTCTGCTTTGATTATGAGTATGTTTCTGAGAGAGATTATCTGCTGACCAAGGACCATAAGAGCTAAATACAAAGGCATATTAATCATATTTCCTACTAGGTGATTAATTTCTTTCATCACAGAGGTTCACTAGTGCTTCTTCACTGTATTAAGAATCATAATTTTAGGCAGCTAGGTGGCACAGTGAGTAAAGCACCCATCCTGAAGTCAGGAGGACCCGAGTTCAAATCTGGCCTCAGACACTTGACACACTTACTAGCTGTGTGACCGTGGGCAAGTCACTTAACACCAATTGTCCTGCCTTCCCTCCTTAAAAAAAAGAATCATAATTTTAAAATCATCTATAAATATGAACGTAACCCTGGGCTCAAGACCAGGATTATATGACTGCATAAGATTCTCCTCATTGTTGGAGACTGATCACTTATAGCTCCATATGTGCATCAAGAGCAGAGTTAGCAAGAGCTTATGAAAGGAGAGCTCCTAGTCTTTTGGCTTTGAAAGAGGACACAAGTCCCTGATTATTATCAGAGATAAGTCACTGGAGTTACATAAGTTTAATATTTTTAGCATAATATTTTTGTCCAAATTCCTGACATTTTTTACTAAAAATGAAGATGAAGTGCATAAATGGCTAAATTGAAGCTAAATGGAAGGATAGACCTCCTACTAATGATGAGTTGACAGTTATTTTCATTAGTTTACTAAAGATTACAGGAAGAAAAAATTCCATTAGATCCTTTGTTATTCCACTCTCTAGGAATAATGAATATAGACTACTGCAACAATAAATGTAGTGCAAGTGACATTTCTTATAGAATGAAAGCTAAAAGTTGGATAAAGAAGGTGATAATATGTCGTAAGCCAGATCAACACATACTTGGCTATTTCATAATGTCAGTGTGAAAGTGGGCAGAAGGGGAGATGTTGAAAAATGTGATTTGATATTAAGACATGAAGAAAGGCAGAATTAAGAATGTTATACTTATTAAATACAAAGGACATTTTGATGTCATTGAATAAAATTTCCGTAAAATTACGTACCTATTAATGTACATGTACGTTTCAAAGGTGCCATATCATGCAAATTGATATTATTCATGATATTCATATGAATCATGTGATTAGTATGATATTCTGGTACTCTATGACTTGAATGTTATATTCTATTGAGTGATAACAATGAATTTAAGGGTGGATGAAACCATAGATGACTTAGTAAACTATTTCCCTAGGAGATGTTATATTTTATATAGTTTTTTTAAAATATTATTATGTTGGTGGCAGGTTTTAGACAGAGAACAGTTTTTCCAGTGAACATCTAATACTCCAACTTTTCATTATGCTTGGATCTATTTTATATATTTGCATTATATGACCAGGCTTTAAGTTTGGAACTGGTTAAAAAAGGCTTTATGGTAATAAAAAATGATTGCATAAACATTGCTTTCTAGTGCCTTCTTCAGTAATGAAATTGATAATGACTTACTCTTTACAACCCTGGAAACTTTTTTTGTTTTTTTTTGTCCATTTTTGTCCATCAATATGTTGTCTATGTGTAAAATTGTGTGCATACACACACATACACACACACACACACATATATATGTATGTGCGTGTGTATGTGTATATGCAATATAAGCAGTAAATATTTTATATAAAGTACATAAATACTTAATTGGCCAATACTTGGAGGGAAAATTTCATCCTTTTGTAATAAATTTGTGATGCTTCCTATTAATAAAGGGTAAGATTTACATCAGAAAGGAAACCAGTAAAGTACTTTCCTAGTAACTTATATACCACTGTCAAATATTTGAATTGATAATTAAAGTTATTACTCTGACCTGACATTTTGCAATTTTGGAGAAAAGTTAATGTTTCAATCACCTATTTTGATGTAATCATTCTTCCTTTCATAATATTAGTAGTGCACAATCATTCTCTTTTATGGTTTATCTAACCTATGCTTTCATTGTATTGAATTGCTTTAAACCACATAAAATCAGAATAATAATAAACTATACACTATAAAATAAACTGTGGTATACATATAAAGATGTGAATCACCTTATGAATGATGTAGAATGATGACTTGCTCATACATGGATATGATGGTTCAGTGGGGGCAGAGAACTTTTTTTATTAAGAACTCAAAAATATAAGAACAAAGAAATATAGGTCAAGGATACAAAATGCATTGGAGGACTGCATTGAAGACCTTAGAGCTACAGTGCAGCTTATTTGCATATAATTGTTTTACAACTACAAAGGAGTAAACTACAATAAGAATTCATACAATTATTTGAAGACTGAGGTATCGTTTAAAAAGAATTACCAATTAAAAAGGGAAATTTTTGAGACTAGGTAAATTTTATGTGAAAGATGATTTACTGAGTACCAAAAGGCTCTTGCCTAAGCCACTAAAAGATAGGAACCTGAAATAAGAGGCTGGAGGTAAGAAGAATCCGTGGTTAAGACTGAAGAAACATACAGGGGTACGAAAGCTGGGCTGCTGTTGCTGGTAGTTGTGGTAGCTAGAAGCAGTCAGCTGTAAGAAGGCTTGTGGCAAGAGACTCTTAATTATTGGGAGAGGCAATTGATTAGCTTGTTCAAGAGCTTCAGTGTCAATTATTGTGCTCTGGTCCCACCTAAGGTTGCCAAAGGACATAAGCTGTTACTTCTGTTTTGAGAAAGAAAGACAGAGCTGAAGACAGGCTTTGCAGCTGCCTCATGTCCAGATGAGCTAACTTAGTTTGTTTTGCTTAAAGAGTCCCTCTGAACTGTGCTACTCTGAGCTTTGTTCTTATTGGACAATGTATTATCTATGTGAGTGAATCTGGTCTTGTTTGAATAGCCTGGAGATAGCTAGCTGGATGAGATCTGCAGGAATTGCTTATTCACATTGAGATAACCCTTTTTAAAGTTGTTTTGGTAATTTGAAAGAGGTTATAATTGCTAGAAAAATATAGAAGAGAAGCAGATTTGCTCAGCTGAAGGAAGTTGAGGACCAACGATTAGTAAGCAAACAAGCAATTTCTTTTGGTGCAGTTAGTCTGCAATTCAGATTTCTGAATCACCCCGAGCTCCTGGGTTTTCCTTTCTTATGTACTTCTCCACTAGGTTCCAATTCCAAAGTATGTGCGCACTCTCCTTCACAGGCACCAAATGCATTGCTGGTAGAATGTGACCCCAATCTATCTGTGGATTGTAATGTACTTTATTATTTATGCTCTTGCCTTATTGCTAAGAAAATGTTTTTTTTTTTTAAGATCCAAAAGTGTTATTATTGTGATGGTTCTGTGCTGCTTATACTCTGCTATATGGTTTGTTATGTTGTGACTGGCTAGCAGTGTAAAGAGACAATGCATTGGTGGGCCCCCAAAAGCTAGAGTTGGGGCATTAGATTTCTCCACAACAGAGTTATACCCAGAAACTGAGAGAATCTGAGTATAACCATGAGATCGTGATCCATCTCTTAAACACATACCTACTAGAGTCAATGAATGTTAGAGTGAAAAAACTAGTCTAGAACGAAGGTGATATGGTGAGGATGAAAGCCCACATCAAGGGGATATTCTATGCCACTGGCATTAAACTTACAATGAATACATTTTCTTTGATCTTTTTAAACTGAGCTCACATGATTTGGTTTCCAGCCCTGGATTTTCACTTATAATTTTTATATTTTGCATATCTATTAATCAGGTGCTTCATAGGATTCAGAACTAGAAGGGACTAAGCAAAGAGAGAGAAATTGATTTGTTAAACGTCCCCCAAGTATTGAGCAGCAGAACCAGGATTTGGCCCTTTGTCTTCTGACTCCAAATCCAATCTGCTTTCCATTTGTTTCTAGTTTATGTTGAACTGGATATTCTTCTGCAAGGATAAGATCAAGTAACAAACACTGATAAATCACTTATTCTGTCAGGCACTATGCTAAGCAAGTGGGACTTAAATGAAGACAAGAATGTTCTCTGCCCGCAAGGGGCTAACATGAATATTTTCATTGTGTTTACACACTTTCAGTGAATTTCATGCTAACACAGTAAGCATTTGTTTAGCTGTGTCTAGGTATTCTTCCCTGGTCTTCTCT
This sequence comes from Phalanger gymnotis, assembly GCA_028646595.1. Classification (NCBI taxonomy): domain Eukaryota; kingdom Metazoa; phylum Chordata; class Mammalia; order Diprotodontia; family Phalangeridae; genus Phalanger; species Phalanger gymnotis. Next base: position 257,573,803 of record CM053623.1, read on the forward strand.
GAGTTTGTTAACTTTTGTAGAGTGCATGGGAATTTTTTTAATGGTACACATAGACAGCATCTGTCAATGCAATCAGTGGCATCATCTTGTCTTTGTCCACAATCCTTCTAGCTTTTGATCCCAATAGTTACAACGCAAGGGGCAAATTTGTGTTACCTTTTATAACAGAACTCAGGCTGTAATTTTTGTTTTTTTTCTTTTTTATGGGGGGCAGTGGTCTAGCAATGGTTGTCAGCAACCCTTTAGAATTTCCTTTAAACTGATAACATATAACTAGAGTCATTAATATCTGGTTCTGATTCCTTACAAATCCTCAGAGGATCACTTGAAGCTTGGAAATGAATAATTCTTTACTTTAATTTGAAAATTAACATAAACTTAACAATCTTCAGATAGTATTGACAGCGACAGTTTAGATCATTCTGAGTTGTTTTTAGCTCTTGGCCTAAATTTGATGAGAAACCATGGTATTGACGTGAGCTGAACAGACCATGTCATAGGCCAGGGATTTCTTCTCTCCTCTGATCAGTTGCAGAGAGATAATTCATCTTTGTCCTGCTCTCTTTCCCACACTAACCTGTGGCAAAGATTTTTGAAGTTTTCCCCTTAGAGGAGTTTTTAGGAAGTTGTAGTCACTTTCAAGTTTGCTTCTCTTCCCTAGTGCTTGAAACTTTTAAATTACCTTGACATAAGACTATCAATATGTTGAATATGAGATAGGTATATTTGCCTACCTCAAATGCCTCAGAATCTTAGATGTTAAACATAAGGGAAATACATGACTAATACAATAAATTTGTTTAAGAAAGTGTTATGGCTTTATTCCTCAAAGCACAAAAATACTTGAAGCTTCTTCATGAATTACATAGCTTTCTATAATTCATTGCAGCACAGGATATAATTTATACTCAATTAATGTTTGATGTTAAGATGGCCTAAAATCATTAACACCACGTTTCCGGTATCTTTTTAGAGCAGTTTTAGAAACTAAATCTTTTTAGATTTGTTCTGAATCATTAGGGTATCAAAGTACACATCATGTATCAACATTTGTGTACTTTTTTCCTGAATTTTACTGGTTTGTATTTTTTTAATTATTGAAATCCATTTTGTCTAGTTAGGCTGAGGATTATCTTCACATTTTTGTAGACTTATGTTTTCCCTGGCTCTCTTAACATAAAGGAAACATTTACTAATTCTTCTAAATTACACACACACACACACACACACACACATACACACACAAATTCTTTCCTCACAAGACTCTGTGATGTACCAGTGTTATTACCCCCATTTTAAACATGAGTGAACTGAGGGGCACAGAAACTAAATGATTTGTTCCCAATCACATGTTTTCTACAAGACAGGGATGAATCTGGAATCAGAGGATTTGGGTTCAAATTCTGAGTGCACTATTTAAATAGTAATTACTTTGGACCATTCATTTAACCTCTCTGGCCTCATTCTCTTATCTTTCAAATGAAGAGAGTTGGATCAGATAACCCTTGAGACACCTTCCAGGTTTAAATCTCTAACCTACCATCATATGAGTTAGGGATCACACCTAGGTCATCTTGGTGTCAAGTTCTATGTTCATTCCATTATTCTGCTCTCTTCTTATCTTGGATTTTCAAGACAAAGCACTTTTTTAGCAAGTGTTTTATTTGATGCAGTTTTAATTGGAAACATTTGCTCCCAAAGAAAAGCACTGCAGCTAACCTGCAGATGCTTATATTCTGTCACTAACAAGTGGCTATTATGCATTCCAATTGCAGACTACACTCCCTTCTAGAAAATTATTTAAAGGGTATTGAATGGTTTCTCATTATTCTTTAGGTTATCCAAGATAATGAAATGTTCTTCTAAAAGAATCAAGCAAAAACCAAAGAAAGCATAGCACTTCATTGTTGAAGGAAAAAAAAAGTGTGTGTGTGTGTGTGTGTATAAGCTATCCAAGGAGATAAAAAGGAATTCTTACCTGTGTCAGGAGGTTAGAAAGAAGAAGAGAAAGAGAAGAAGGGTCACAGAACTTTTGCTAATAAATAATTATATGGCTCTGTTTGAAGATGAAGGAGCCAGAAACTCCTATGTAGAAATTACCTGCTGGTTCTCCAAGGACAGGGTGCATGTGCAAGCACTATAAGGTGAGAGATTATCCAGATGCTAAGGGGTCCTGAGGCAGTTATTGTTGACTCTATAGCAATGAAAGAGGAGTCTTCTGTCTTTGCAAGGTATGTATCTAAGATCTGACAGTACCTTCTGAGACCTTTCAGACTTAATGATTGTTATAGTCATGGGGAGTCATGTGGACACAAACAATGCTATTGGAAGGAAGTTAGAAAGTTTCCCTCAACGAATCTTCGATAAGAACTAGAAGATATTAGGGCTGCAGTTGTTTTTGCTAGCAGTGTCTGTTGGCATCGAGATGCAGGAGAGAAAAGGAGAGTTTGGGAGTAAAGAGATGGTTAAAAAATATTGTCTGAGAATGACATTTGGATGTCTGAACCACAATTTAAATGATCGAAATGAGAGGCTCTTTTCTGGTGATGGAGTGGTACCAGTCTATTTGCCTGGAGTTCTATAAATCTAATTTAAAGAGTTTAAAAGTGAGAATGAAGGGGAAGAGAGATAACTGGACACACATACACAGAGCTAACTACTAGAGAAGAGGTAAGATATAGGAAGGATAGGGGCTGAGACACCTAGACATTCCTAAGACACAAGATCGAAGAAAGAAGTCAGTAATAAAATCTGTGGCCTCAGATGTCTATAACACAAAGTGTTACTGATAAGCAAGATATAAGAGATATACTAAAGGAGCAAGTTTGATCTATTACTGGAGTTTGATGGAATGAGACAATGATTTGAATATGGCCTGGAAAGATATACTTTATTTAAAAGATATAAAAGGGAGTAAAAAAGATATAAGAGATATATTTAAGATACAAAAGATATAAAAACAAAAGAAACAAAGAGAGATTAGTGATTATTTATGCATACTTAAAATATATGAATCACATGAACAGATCTAGGAAGAAAAAAGGATAAAAAGCATTTGAGTGAATATCAACAAAGTCAGAAACAGAGAAAACACTGACATTAGAGTGTATTTGAGAAAACCAGGATGGAAAAAGGAAATAGACTACAAGTTCGGGAACTGGATCATCAACCTGGCACAGAGGCTTGATATAGTTATGAAGGATTTAAAAGGACATCTGCTGGAGCTTTCTTTTGGACAAATATAGAGCTGCAAATATTTTCTGGACTTGCTTTAATCATCACTTCATCCTCAAAAAAGATGGAGGAATCAACAAAGGGAAAATTATTTTCTGGATCTGATTCTCATCAACGGAGAACTAATTATTACTCAAATGGTGGGAACTTTGAGGAAAGAATTTTGATAGGGAAAGAAAAGTAAGTTGGCCATGGTTTGACATGAACCCTAGCTTTGGCAATTCAAAGGATTCATAGGATAAAAAGATAAGATAATATTTGCTAAAATTCTAGGAAGTTATGAAAACTCAAGAGAAATTATTCTAATGAAGATAAGAGGTGGTTTTCTCAAAAGAGCACTGAGGATACGCAGAGAACTCGACAACCAATTTAGACTTTTAAAGGGCATATGTGGAAAATGAAAGCAAGAGAAGGAAAGAGAATGAAAATGTGGCACGGTGTCAGGAGTGCTCACTCTGAACAAGAGCTGATACTAGCCACAAAAGTTCAGGATAAAAAAAAAGGCTTTTAAAAAACTCTATTTAGGGAGAGGGTAAAATCAAATAAGGAATAGAGCACTGATTGGGATGGGAAAATTAACACCAAAGACAGGAATAAATAAGGCAAAGCCTCCAACTCTGAATTTGCTTCTGTTTTCTCTGCCAAGTAATATGCTCTTTGGATTGGAAAAGACAGAACAAAAATGGCTCCCAGAGTTGGTATCCAGTATGCTCGCAGAGATAACAAGAGAACACTTCGCTGTAGCTGATGAAATCAAGTCACTTTACCTAAATGATCTGCAATCTAGGGTAACGTAAGGGGTGAAAAACTCCTAACAACGACAGCGATCCAAAAGAGGAATTGGCTTTCTTCGAAGTCATTGGTTTCCTCACCGTGGAAGCCCTCAAGCAAAGGCTGAATGACTCTTTACAAGGAAAATAGAATTCTTGCTCAATTATGGATTGAACTAGATGCCTTCTGAGAATCCTTCCAACTCTAAGGTTTTGTGATTTTTCTATGACTTAAAACAAAACACAAAAAAATTTCAGTGATGTAGCTGAAATAAATATTTCTTTTGGTTCTCTAACAGAGTTTGAATCTTCCCTGATTCCCATTTTAACTGAGGAGTTACATCAACTAGCAAAAAAAAATCTGCAAAATAATGCTTTAATGATACACAACTAAATATTTTGAAAATACTTTAACATAATTTGTGAGTTCACAATCACTTAAGCCATGAACTTCATCAGCAGTAACTGTAAACATAACCAAACAAAAATGTTTCCATCTATTTTGATTAAATGACAAGGAAAAAATAATTAAAAAATTAGCATTTCTCTTAAAATTAGTCTAAATTGATTTGAAGATAGTCTATCCAGGGGTAGGGAACCTGCAGCCTGGAGGCCACATGTGGCCCTCTAGGTCCGCAAGTGTGGCTGAATCCAAACTTCACAGAACAAATTCCCTTAATAAAAGGATTTGTTCTCTAAAACTTGGATTCAGTCAAAAGGCCATACCCAAGGACCTAGAAGGCCACACAAGGCCTCCAGGCTGCAGGTTCCTTACCCCTGGTATGCCGTCCTGGAAATGGAGATTTCTCAAAGGCTAAGGCCAAGGAAGCATAAGTCCTGGAAGAGCTTACCAACACTGAAATTAAGTAAGGTCCTGGAGATAGCTGAGCATGTGTCCTTTTAGGAGGCTCCTCACCAGAAGATTAAGTGGTAAGATTTACATTTTTTTCAACTGTAGTAACTACGATTATTGACTAAGTCAGAAAGATGTTATGGCCTGTGAAGGTGAAATTGTATATCTTTCAAAGTACTGAAGTCAGTCTCCTCAGCTACAGGTTTTCAAGACAGTGATTTATAATATTGTAGGCTATTGCTTCTTCACCAAGACTTCTCATATTAAATACACATTTTTGTCGAAATTGTCACATGGTATTTGTTTTCTAAAAAGAAAAAATAAAAACCTGATAGTTTTGTCCAATGTCAGTTAGTGTATACAGAACATGTAAAGGGATAATGGACTGAGTAAGCATTATTACAAGTTTATAATACATTTTCACTTTATTTTAAACATACTTTGCATGATATAAAAATATTGATCACAGTGAGCTTTAACAATTGTTATTGCTATAAACAGGAATGCTGCACAATATTTTTAGTGGAAATAAATTATATAGTCATTATCTTTTTAAAAAATCACAAAGAAGAAAAAAACCTACGCTGTTTGGTCATTGGCAGAAAATGGGTCCTTAAATGAGTTCTTTATGCAAGTGAGCCCCAACCACATTGTTCGGGAAAAATCAGTTGTGTCTTTATCATGGCCCCAACAAGGTCTCTGTTTATCAAGAGTTCCAAATGACAGCAATATAGTCTGCTTTTCATCATAGAAAACTGTATGCTCAACTGGCAAATGATGCTGTTTACTTAGTTCATATGTGGTCTTTTCCAATGTGACGGAACACAACGACATACTTCTTCACTGAATGAAAATCTTGGCTCACAACGCTTCACTTTACCCAGACATGGTAGTCTGTAACAACTGGGAAGAAAAAGCAGAAGAAAAATATACCTTGGTTAAAAACAATGGAAAATAGTATAGCATATTGCTGCAACAATTCGTCTAGCAGCTGCTGTGGGGGTGAAAAACCAACATAAGCCCAACAACAAGAACGCTGCAAACACTGGTTCTTTGGATCTGTTTTACTAAGGAAAGTAGTGTTAAGGGGGTTAACGATCTTTTTTCAATCCAACATACAAATATCATTCATTTAGTTCAGGGGGAAAAGCCAGCACCCTGAACTTCAGAGCAAATACAAACAAATTACAAACATCAACAGACAGATCTTGTCTGAATCAAATATCAATTCATAGTTACCAGGATTTAACAAAGTCCAAACATCTGGGTTTACAAACTGGGGGTGGGGCTCTTAACAGCTTCCCAGAATCTCTTTCAGTCACATGCCACTCTTCCAGTGAGTTAAAGCCCCAAACAAAACATCTGGGCTTCTTCAAAGCCAGGGCGGGGGGTGGTAGTCTTAACAATGGCTGCCCAGAGTCTTCACATCAACACGCCTCCATGAGTTAACCCCAAGCAAATAGCTTTGTTCTCTCTTTTAATACATTCTTTGGATGTCATCAAATGTCATCTGAGCCACCAGAACTTAGGTGCCTACTATTGGCTCTAGTCTTAGCAACTCCCCTTAGGACCCTGAGGGCTTCACACCCACATAGGCTTAGCACCTAGTAGATAGGGGTTTGGGCCTGGGGTTTAGCACCTAGTAAGACTCAAAGACACCCAACTTAATTGATATTACACATATTTACTCACATTATTCCTGTCAAAAATCATGTTCAAATCAAAAATATTTCGTTAATGTTATCAAATTTAAAAGAGAAGGGGAGAACTCTGCCCAATGTATTGGAAGATGACTTAATAACTAGAAGTATGTTGATGAAAACCCACATGATGGGTACATTATGAAAATCAATTTTTTTGAAGTGTGACTCTGTGTTTTGTAGTAAAAGTACCATGTAACAGAATTTGTGAAATGAAATATTTAAGAGCTGCTAATTTACTGAGATCACACAATTATGGCAGAATTTGCGGGAATTGGGGACTGGAATGAACCCCAGGCTTTTATGTGTTCAAACAGAGCCTTTCTATGACTTAGTGAGCAGCCACACCCTCACTCCTCTCCTCCAGTTAGCAGATGGCTACAGGATGTCTCCCAACAGCCAACGCCTCCCACCATCCCCCTTCCTGCCTGGTCTTCACGGCAAACTTATAAAACAATGAGGAACAAGATTCAGGGAGAAGAACTCCACTTTTTTGTCTTATATGATAGAGAAAGTAGCAACCTCCACTGTAATTACAAGAAAAAAGTTTGTGGGATGGATAGAAAAACAGAATCCCAAAATATACTGTTTATAAAAAGCAGGATAAATTCAGAGAATTTAACATAGATCAAAATTTAAATATTCCTCTAAAAACTATCATCCTCACAAACTCAACAAAAAGCAAATTGACATGGATGATAATATTTGGATTTTTATCCATTAAGAGAGATTAACAAGGACATTACATTATGCTTAAAGGTTATATTCAAAAGAATAAGTTATTTTAATTACAAATATGCCTTTGTATTGTAAAATGTGAAAAGTACAAGCTTGCAATCTCATGAGAAGTATTAAGTCTTTAAAGATATATGCAGTAGTAGTGAGAAGCTATGACATTGGGCAGCCACTCAGTTAGTTTACCAGTCAGTCTTTGTTGGGCAAGCACTATACAATAAAAATCTGATGATCTGAGAGCTGAACAGGAGGAAGAGAGCAGGCTGTATCGCATTTGGGAAATTTGATAGTACTTGTAATGATGTCAAGTTGCTTCCTGACACAAAAGCCCATCTGTTCCACACCTATATTCTCTCTGTTAATGCTATATGGCTATAAATCATAGACTTGGTAACCACAATAACTGAAGCAACGGAATCAGGGGTGACTCAAAGGACAATGGTTTGACTTTTGTTGGGTTTAAGTAGTTTACACCTCATTTCCATTTACTATATATTCATATGCACAAATCATTCAACAAGCACTTGTCATGCTCTCACTTGGTTCTAAGCATTGGGAGAGGCTCTGGGGGAAAAAAAAAGCAAAAAATGAAAAAGTCCTCCTCCCTAAAGGAGATTATAAGTGGACACATACACGTACGTACAGAATATCTACCAAATAAAATCTGGAGAAAAATACTAGGGCTTGGGGTATCCAGAATGGTTTCATGTAGCAGATTAAGTGATGCATGTTTGAGTTGAGTCTTGAAGGAATCAATGCATTCTAAGAGTTGGAATCAAGGAAAGAGTGCATCCCAAATATAGGGGCCAGCCAATGCAAAGGTATGCAAGATCGACTATCATGTGAGAGAAACAGCAACAAGACCAATTAGGCTACATCACAGAATAAGAGAAGGGGCCTTATATGTAATAAGGCTGAAAAGGTAGTTTAGGAACAATTTATAAAAGGTTTTGGAGGCTAAATGGAAGAGTTGGTATTTTGTTATCCTAGAAGCAATAGAAAGTCATTGGAATCAATTGAGTACCAGAGTGACATAGTCATCAGATCTACATTTTCAGAAAGTTGTTTGGCAGTCTTTTGAGTGGAGGATGAATAGGAAAAGGGAGATATAAAATGCAGGGAGACCAATTAGGAGGATACTGTAATATGTACTTGAGGTGATGAGAGTCTTAACTCAGTAGGTATGTGAATACAGAGGAGGGGCCAACTGTGAAAGCCATTGGGGAAAATTTCATAAACGATAGTAGGAAGGATAAGTATGACTGGATGAGCAAATGGGATGGTCATACATATATTAATAGTAAGGCAAACAGTCATCCAAAGTATTTTACTGGTATTCACAAAGTTTATTTTTTTTACACTTAGAAGACTTAGAAGATGGCTTTCAGTATGCTGCGTAGATCCTCTGTGGTGGATCTGCTGAAAAACTGGGAAAAAATACTTATTGATAGTAAGGAATGGATAGATTTCAATTTATACCAGTGGATGAAGTATTTGCATTGACAGGATAACAGGCTTATCAAAGTATCACAATATTTGGATATTTTAATTCCATTTTATCAGACTATGATAAATTTAATGAACTATGAATGAGAAAGAATTACATAACTAAAGGAAAAATCAATGGGAAATACAAAAAATATGTATTTTCACAATCATACACAGAACATATTGGTTGGGTTATAATAAAGACCCTATGACAAAAAAAAGAAAAACAAAGAGAAACTTGGTTGAGCTTCAACTTAAAAACAAAACATAGAAAAGGAATGAATCAATATGGGAAGGAAAAAAAGAAAAATGATATGAGTAGAGACTAATAATTTTTTTAAAAAATGGAATGAAATAGAAAACTAAGAGAAACTCCAATCAATTGTTAGTCAAGTAGCAAATCTATTTTTAAGAGACAAAACCCCAATTATCAACATAAAAATCAAAGAACAATGCCAATGAAAACATAGTAAGTTGGGAAAATTATCAGTAACATGAACATACAGCTCAATGCTAATAGAAGAAATAGTATGTTTATTTCATTTGTTGCAATGAGAAACAAAAAAACAAACATATGAAATGACTACAGACAGCATTGATGGGTTTGTTTTTACCAAGTTAAAAATTTATAAAATGTAATAGTTGATCAAGAACTGTACCTGGAGTCAGGAAGATGTGGGTTCAAATGTCACCTTTGCCATATATTGGCTGTTTGACTCTATACAAGTCAAACTTAACTTTTAGTGCCCCCAGGAAACTAGGACAATAAGTTATGGATAAGGTGCTGATCTATATTGGTTGATGGAGTTCCCTTCTAGGAACTCCCTCTACTAATGAAATCATAGGTCCACTCCTGTTCCTGCTGCAAGTAAAATTTTGCATGACAAAAATGTCTTAAAAATAAAACCAAAAACATCAAATTAGGGGAAATATTGGTAATAAATATATCAAATAGCAATGAAGACAGAAGATGTAAAAAGACAGTATGGCATAGAAGATAGAGAGATCAGGTCTCTAAAATCTGGTTCAAGTACAGCTTCTGAGACTGGCACAAGGCCCAACTTGCTTAATCTCTCAAGATAATTTGTGAATTGCATAGAAATAGCAACTCACCATAATGGTAGGAATTTTTCTCATTAGAGAATTCTCTGCACAAATGAAATGACAATTTCCAGTCTAACCCTCTCACTATGACAGATAAAGATCTGACATCCACAACTTATAAGAACTGATATACATCTATAGCAACATCAAATTTTAAAGTAGAAATAGTAAAACATGAATAGATAATTTTTGAAGGAAGAAATACAAATTGTCAAAAAACCACATGAGAAATTACTCAAATTCTCTAGTCATCAGGAAAATCTAAATCAAGACAACTTCAAGATCTAAGTTTACTCACATTAAATAAGTGAGATAATTTTAAATTATAAAAGCTATTGTAGAGAAACAGCCCCTCTAACTTGTTACTGGTGGGGGACTACAGACTGATGTAGGCTTTTTGGAATATAAACTGACAACGTATAATAAAAGACACAAAATTGATCAGAGGAACTTTTGATCCAATAGTCCTATTATTTGGACTTTATCCTAAAGTTATAACTAAAAGGAAAAAAAATAGTTTATCTGTTTAAAAATATACATAGCTAGATGCTTTATTTTTAAGAATGTAAAACTGGAACTAACCTTCTTTGCCTACAATTGGAGAATGACTGAATAAGTTAAGGAACATTAGTATAGTGGAATGTTATGGTTCCGTTAAAATGATCATTATAAAAATACAATGTAATATGGAAAGACATATGAAATTAGTAAAAGTGAAATTATATGTATGCATAGATATACATATCTATGTATGTATATAATTAGATTAGATGCAGATAGATTGCAATTATATTTTAAAACCAAAAGACTTTAATACAGAGGTAAGCGAAAATACACAGTGTATGTATATGTATGTATATATGTATATATTTTCGATATACATTCTATTTAGGAAAAATGTAAATAATTCAAATTTTAGGGTTTTCAATGATTTCCTGCATAAATGTCTGGTACCAGGCCTTATCACAGTATGCTGTATTCTCAAGGGCTGTGACAGAAGAGTATACACTCCAGAAGGTACTCTTCATCCTGGAACATCACTCCAGCTCTGGAATTCACACCTCGATAGTACCCCAAGACTCTTCTGATTACTGAATGGCTCCTCCAAGGACCTCCATTTAAGAATGGCACCCAGGCCAGTCTTCTCTTTATGTCTTCGCTGTCTGTAGTCCAAACAGCTCCATCCTGCCTATGCCTCTCCCTACTCCTCTTATCCTTTTCAGCAACTCCTTGAGTGCAGAGTACCTTTTTTTTGTCTGTATTTAAATCCCCTGCATTTAGCATGGCTTCCAGCAAGAGTTAGAACCTAATAAAATCCTTGTTGACAGACTGAAGTTTTCCTATGCAAGAAAGGCTATGAGTGTAATCCTGTCGATAGACTGAATCTCTCAAACAAGGACCAATTAACTAAGTATGCACAGGTTGATTACCCAAGTGGTCCTCTAGGTGAAAAAAATTTGGCCTTTCCAAGACATCCTAAAAAAAGACAATTTAAAATGGCCTTCAGGTCCATGAAGTCCCTTGATGATTTCATAGTGATCCATAGTAATGGAGTAGCCATTCAAGGAAAGAAAATGTTACAAGGCATTAATAATCACATAATTTTTAGGCTGTCTATAAACTTGAATTTAGATATTGTTACTTTAAATGGAAGATCTTTGCACAATTACCAATAAAGCAATATATTACTGGAAGAACTGAACAACAGTATTAATATATTTATAAAAAACTAACCAAAAGATTGGGCACAGTGGATAGAATTCTGGGCTGGATTCAGGAAGACTCATCTTCTCGAGTTTAAATCCAGCCTCAGACACTTACTAGCCATGTGACCCTGGGCAAGTTGCTTAACCCTGTTTGCCTTCCATTTCCTCAATGGTAAAATGAGTTGGAAAAAAAAATGGCAAACCACTCCAGTATCTTTGTGAAAGAAAACCCCTCATGGGGTCATGAAGGGTTGGATACTACTGAAACCACTGAGCAACAAAAAACCAAAAGATAAATGAAAACTGAAGCTAAAGTGAAAGTTTGTTCACAACTCCTTGGAAATGCAAATGGCTTTTTAGAGTTGACTTCATCATGTATCCAAAGACAGTAAGAAACAATTTTTTTTTCAAGTGGTACAATGAATAGAGCATTGGATTAGGAACCAGGAGGATCTGGATTTTGAATCCTGTGTTAGAAACTTATTAACTGTGTGAACACAGACTGAGTTGCTTTAACCACCCTATTCCTCAGTTTCCTCATCTGTTATATATGGATTTTACTAGCATCTACCTCAAAGGATTGGTGTAAGGATCAGATGAGATGACATGTAAAGTACTTTGCAAAGGTTAAAGAGGTAAGTAAATGCTAGCATATTCTTATTTTCATGGGACACAGCGATTCTGTCTTGAAGCACTGTAGTAGGAAGGCCGAATTTATGATCTCAAATATAATCATGTATATGCTTGAATGGTCCGAAATTGCAAGGTATGAGAGATTCTCTAAGGAGAAAACAACAAGAAATTTATTTAGGCCCCACCGCAGCAAAAACTTGAACCAGCCTCCCCATTCCAACATCTTGACAAAAAGACTCCAGGCCCAGAAAGCCCATTTCACAAGGGCAACCAGGAGGCCACAGAAAAACAAGATAGTATTTAGCCAAAT
>CM053623.1:257586835-257626112 GCA_028646595.1 Phalanger gymnotis
ATGATCATAAGCCAATTCCAGGTTATGTACCCTCATCTCTTGAAGAGGAAGAAGAGACAGAATATTTTATGAAGAAGTTCACAAAAATCTTACAAACCAAATCAAGGTACACTTTGATACTTGATGACTTCAATATGAAAGTGAGGACAAGGAAGGATGCTGAAATACATAAGAAAGAAAGGCCAAAGCATTGTAGACTATTCAGAAGCCTCATATCTATGTATCATGGATGTTTTTTTGCAGAAGAGACTGGACTCTTGGGGGCCCCCTTTTGTTATATTTCTACAGAATTTTCACATTTACACAATGGTTTGTACACATTATTTTACTTGATTTATTACAAGACTGATATTATTAATGTGCATGAAGTCCAAACAGATGTTTTTAATTAACAGTATTTTTGAAAATACTGGATCCATTGCTATTTGCTTTCTTGAAAAGAAAGGAAATCCTAAAGGCAAACATGACTTTTCAATCACTTAAAAATCATCTGTTGCTAAGTATCCATGTGATCCTGAGCAAGTTATTTAATCTCTCTGGGTCTTGGCTTTTTCTGTTACAAAATAATGTGGTTGGACAAGGTGATCTCTAAGGGACTTTGATGCTATAATATTCTATGATTTTCCTCTCAAATATGCGTATGTAGAAACAGTCATATTTTTATTTAAGCAGTAATGAATTGAGGAATGGAAAAATATCAGTAGATCTAGAAGATCCTAACTAATTTTGCCATTGATTTGAGTAAACGTAATATCAGGTGAGCTCATTACCAAGTTGGGGTCAGAAGGTTAAAAAAAGTTGCCATGATGGCAGTAAACTGATCCACGAAAATCCTTCCCAATTCCCTTTTCAGAATATACATCAGGGAAAAGAGAAAAGTTTCTCAAAGTTGCCCTGAGATACTGTCCTCCATGCTTGCACACACATAAAAATAAACATAAAAATGTTTATCTTGCATATAATAAAGGGTAATGAATATGACTTATGCCAGTGAATGCAATTTAATAAACTGCTCCATGACACTGAAATAAATAAATCTGATTTAAAAATTTTCTACTAGTTCAATCTAAAAAGTCTGTAGGCAATATATCCATTGATTAGAATACAATATATACATTAAATTTTAAGGTTATTTTAAATATCCTCTGATATTTTATGTTTGGTATGGGAAACCAAATACGCCAAAGAAATAAAGGCAATTAATCTGAGAGTCTGATTGGAACTACTGTATTCTCAATGAGTACATTTTTGGAACAGAATTTTTAAGCCAGCAAGGGGAAATTAATATAGTCTATTTATTTGGACTTATTACTTCAAGCATTAATGAAAAAATATAAATAGTGGTGTACGCAGTACTTGAAAATTTATTGTAAAAAAGGATGTAATTATCTACAAGTATAAATGTAGATTTTGGGGGGATAATCTTTCTACTAAGGCACTGTAAGGATAAAGTTTGTTTAGAGAAGGGAAAAGATAAGATAGCACATCAGTGTAATGCATAAAAGTGCTTCCTCAGTGGCTCTTAAGAAATAATAAAGATAAATAAAATTGCTTAACCATAGATGGAAAAAAGAAACCCAATGAAGATAATTATAAGCTTATATCTACTAACTTAATAGCCATCTGCAAAATGTATTAAAACGAAGAGATTTGACTTTTTACTTTAAAAATAGTATGTGGATCTCCTGTGGCCCACTCATTTATTAGATGACATGTATTGTCAAATCATACAGGATGGTCAGGCATGGATGGGTTGCAACCTGAATCACTAAAGGGAACATCCATATTGACGAGACCAACTAACTCTGTTTAAGAAACCAAAACAATACGTTGGTTACACAATTGATGTAATGGACTCAAAAACAGAATCAGTATTTTTTTCATGATGGAAATTTATGAGGAAAACCTCATATTAACACTAAAAAGCATTCCTAAAAGATGTTTCTCATCAATTTATTTTTGTGGAAGGGAGAAGGTTTTGTAAAGCATGTTTGCTATTATCATTCATATAAATTTATTCTGACAATCCACATGATATACTGTGCCAAATAGCTGTTTTGCCAATTAATGGCATTCTCTGATAACTGGCAGTGAATCAGGATAAGTTTCAGGTTTCAAGAGATTGCTGTCTAAATCCTTTAAAATGATGCTTTTTCATGTAAATGGTAATGATTTATTCCTATAATTTTACTAAACATTTTGCTTATAGCCTTCGGTTTCTAGATACTATGCTATGATGTTTTGTATTGAAGTACAGTCTGTGTTTTCCTTCCCAGAGCAATTTCAATGTGCTTATTTTATGCTATCATACAAGAGGTTCGTTTCAGGGACAGAAATGACCTTATAAAACTGGAAGTCTTACATGCCACTTACATGTCTGCAAGCTCGTTCACTGGATGCCCAAGCATGTGCAACCTAAATTCAATGCACAAGGTCAGCAGTAAAGACAATGAAAATAGAGCAGCTCCCCCACAAACACTAAAGTTATAGCTTGTTGGATGTTTTTAATGTGACATAGGCTTAATTTGCTTGCCAACTGAATGGGATTCTGAAGTACTTTCTGGTTTAAGAATATAAAAAAATGACAAATTCTACATGGGCATTTTTTTTAAGGGTTGGATCTTGTCCAGTGTAAATGAAAACTATAATGAGCAATAAGATTCTTTGGCTCCCACAGATTCTCCTGTAAACATTTAACTTACTCTCTTAAAAAAAATTGAGTTAATTTTGTGAATATGTTAGTTCAGGAAAACACCTGTATGGGGTTTTCTTGGCAAAGATACTGGAGTGGTTTGCCATTTTCTTCTCCAGTGAATGAAGGCAAACGGAGGTTAAGTGACTTGCCCAAGGTCACACAGCTAGTGAATGTCTCAGTCTGGATTTGAACTCAAGCCTTTCTGTCTCCAGGCCCAACACTCTATCCCCTGAGCCACCCAGCTGCCTTCTTCTAGGGCAATGCTAAGTAAGCCACTACTTTAATTATCTGTTTCAAGGCAGTCAATATAGTCATTAGTTAACGCCAATTCTCTTGGCTATTCTCCTCTAGATTTTGCTGTCTCAATCACTCAGACTGAGCAGTTTATATCCAAGGAGAATGAAATTGAGCACAAGCAAGAGCCTATCAAGAGCTCTTAGACTAGATGGCCACTCAAGTTGTTACCCATTCTGGAACCATGATCTTGTGAGACATTATATTTTGATGTTTTAATACCTAAATATCCTAAACATAGCAACTCTCCTAGACTTTCTCTGTATTTCTGATTTATTATTCCTTCACTTATAAACCTAGTCGCTGTAATTATGAAGCAATACTCTAGGGTCTTCAATTGATGGTGATGGATTTAGCAAGCTAAAAGGTATTTTATTAGTTTCTAATTCATCAATTTTGATTCCTAATCTTTCCAGTGAATTATTTGTTTTCTGTAAGACAGACATTACTTCTTTCCACTGAATATACAGGGAGAGCCATGAGCAGGAAGAAAATATCAATTTCATACAATCTCCATTCAAAACACTAAAAGTAGGAATGAAGGTGAAAACCTCCCCATTGGAAATGACTGATCTTACACAGGTGAGTGGTGATAAAAATGTCATAAGAAATTCTCAAAGGATGCACTGAAAGTAAGATGCAGGGAGTTAGACAAAGTAACATTATCACAGCAATTCTTTAAGGCCACTACTATAGACTTAAGGGTGGAATAAAAGTAATTTAAATTTCACAATCCTGTTACTTAAACTAATTTTTAACCTTTTAATGAGAAAAGTTGTACTCCTATAGCAAGAGTTCAATGGTCAGAGAAAATAAATTACGATGAGCCATGCTAAACATAAAGGAGAAATGTATGTTTTATCTTGAAAGCCCTTCGTAAATAAAATTATTCTTATGATGTTAACTTGTACCCCCTTTTACAGGCATATTCACTAATCTGAAAGTGTTAAAACCCAGGTTTTAGAGTCAGAAGATCTGGATTCACTTCTCATTTCCACCACTTATTATCTGTAAGAGCATGAGCAAATCACTTAGCTTTGGCGAGTCTCAGTTTTTTATCTGCAAAATGGGCATGACAATTGTAATACTTATCTTCCTGGGTTGTTGGAAGACAAGTGTTTTTTAAATTGGGAAATCTATGTCTGGGGGCCTGCCAGCTTTTGATGCTTCCAAGGTTGTGTGATCTAGGAGAGGTTTATTCACTGACTTTTTGGTATGAGCTCTTCATGATTGTTTCTTTCAAGCCTAAGTTCATGTTTCATCTTCTAAATGAAACCTTTGTTGATTTCCCATCTTCCAGTGTCTCCCTCCTTCCCCTAGACACATTTTACTTCTGTCTTTGTCTTTTATATTCTTATATATGTCTCCTCAGATAGAATAAAAGCACCATGAGGGCAGAGATGTATGTCTGTGTGTGTGAATGTGTATGTGTGTGTGTGTGTGTGTGTCCTTGGTATAGTACATGGCACATAGTAGACTTTAATAAATGCTTGAGGATTAACTAATTGATTGATCCTAGTTATACTGCCTGAACACAAGGTATTGGGTCCTTCTAGATTGCCCAACTCTATCATAATCTATTTACTACAAAAACTTCCATTTCTTTACCAATTAGGTCCTATCTTTTGTTGTTGAGTTGTTTCAATCATGTCTGACTCTTCAGGACCCTGTTTGGGGCTATCTTGGCAAAGATACTGGAGTGATTTTCCATTTCCTTCTCCGGTTCATTTTGCAGATAAGGAACTGAGGCAAATAGGGTTAAGTGACTTGGCCAGGGTTACACAGCTAGTAAATATCTAAGGCTGAAATTGAACTCAGGTCCTCCTGACTCCAGGGCTGTCCACTGTGTCACCTAGCTGCCATAAGCCCTATCAGCAACATCCAACTCTCAGTCTTGTGTCAGGCAAGAAATTCCAGCAACACCATCTTAAACTGCAGGTACTCACCCCTTCAGACCAAAGTGATTCTGTATTTTTCCAAATGACATAGTTGATTCATCCCTAAATAGTCTAATCAAATCCTGTGACCATTCATCCTGTCCTTCTGTGGAGGGAGCATTCAAATCACTGGCTGAAGGACCTGGCAAGATCTCAGAGTTACTATCTATTTTTATTCCCAGATTCAGTCCCATTTGGAATGGAGGCCAATAGTTTTCTTCACTGGTTAGGCTAGGGAATGGGTTCTTAGCCTGATATCCATAGATCCCTAAGGGGTTTGTAAATAGATTTTGGAGAGTCTACGAACTTGTATGGGGAAATTTTTTTTTTTCAATGTAATTTGCTCCCTATGTAATACCCTGTATTTTGTTTTATGAACTTAAAAACATTATTCTGAGGTGGGATTCTTAGGCTTTATCAGTCTAATAAAGGTGTCCATGACACTAAAAAAAATTAAGAACCCCTGGGCTAGAGTGTGTTTTTGAATCTTCTTGCCAAACAGGTATATCCCACAATAAGCCATCTATCCTCCTGGCTTAGTCCAAGCCTTCTTCTAGATAAGAGTGGGGAGTTGTTTTCTGGACTCATAACTTTCCAAGAACCCTGAATGGAAAGAGAGTGTTTCTTTTATCATGCTCTTTATCTAAGTCTGTTTGTCTCCTCTCGGCTCTAAAAGCCTGTACCTTTTCTTTTATAATTTAATTTTTTTTAAATTAACAAGCACTTATTTTCTCTTCCTACACTTCCTACTCCAATTTTAAAAGAAAAAGAAAACAAAACCATTTTAAAACAAATATTCATCATAAAGCAAAACAAATTCTCTCGCTGGCCAGATCCAAAAATACCATAGTCTTTTTTCCCAACCAGTGAAACAGTCTAACCTAATAGCTTCCTATGAACCATAAAACATCTCCCTCCATCTCTCTTCTAAGACTTGGGTCTTGTCTTATTATTCCTGAATTGGAGCCTTTCCCTGAAATTCCACCCTTATATGATTATCCCTGCTATGTTCTTTCATACTTTTCTAATACCAATGCTGTGTTCCTGAATCTTGATTATGATTTTCTGCTGAAGTCATCCCTTCAGCAAGAGGAGAAATTACATGTGATTTGCGAAAAGTATATCAATGTTGGAAAGATTCAGATGCTCTTACCTGCAGTTCTGTTGCCGAAACTTCTTTCCTTTTGATAAACATCTACTTGGAGATTCTGTACATTCACAGGTACACTTTCCAGGATTTAGTGGCAGATGCCTTGGACAGCTTTTCTTGCATATACACTGACATGTGTTCTCATCAAATTCTCTGTTGGCTCCACATGAGCTGGGTAGAAGTTTGTTTTTGCACACACATTGGCAGGAGTTTCTGTCCAGTTCTCTGTGGGGTCCGCAGCTTGAAGGCTGAAGTCCTCCTTTGCATACACACTGACAGGTTTCTTCATCCAATTCTTTGTTGGGTCCACAGATATCATGGAATCCATCTGAAGCATCTAGGGAAAGGCCAGACAAAAACACTGTAAGGATACCTTCCTTTGTTGTGGGAAAAGGATGAAGAATACCTTAGTTCACTCTGTAAAGAGATGCCATTTAATGCAAAAAAAAATTTAAAATGTTCTGCACCAACATTAAAAGTGGTAATAATTACAATCTTCATAATAGCATCTTTTAAATAATCAATAACAAATACTATTTGAAAATTTCTTGTCTAGCTTCAATTTGATTTTAAAAAGATATTCTATTTCATTAAATATTTCTCAGTTACTAATATAAAAATTAACATTCACTTAAAAAAATTTTGAGTTCTAAATTCTCTCCTTCCTATCCCTCTCTGAGAAGGCAAGAAATATGATATTGAATATGCATGCAAAATAATATAAAACATATTTCCATGTTAGCCATGTTGCAAAACACACACACACACACACACTCACTCACACAAACAAGAAAAATAAAGTTTAAAAAAAATGCTTAAATCTACACTCAGAGTTAATCAGTTCTTTCTCTGGAGGTGGATAGCATTTTCCATGATAAGTACTTGGGACTTGTCTTGCACCATTTTCTAAATAAGAGTTCTAATTTTAATTTGAAATCACTTTATATTAATAAAAATAACTAGAATCTGTGTGTTTAATCTTTAGAAAGTCATTTTGCTTACCACTGTCTCCGACACTCGAGGAGAAAAAGAAATCTTGCTGAGCCAGGCATCTGCAGATGTGATTGTTCCAGATATGATTTTTGGGGCAAGTCTTGTTCGTTGCATGACACCTTTGGACGAGATACGAAGTTTAAGGAATAACACAGCTCTGACAGAAAAAGTTCAGTAATTGTGTATGCTGCATACAACTACTTTCACACAGTCCAGTACTTTTATACCACGTATAAAACAATACTTTTATACCATGACATAAAATAAACTACACAGTTTTTAAAAGTAGATTATATGGAAATGTAGTTGAAACTCATATAATGGGCACATCATTTAAATTCTCAGAACTTCATTTTTACTAGCCATAAAATTCTTCTCCCAGCTCTGCTTCTGATTTTGGACTTTTCCACCGGGCCCCCAGCTGCCTTCTCAATCTACCTTCTAGCCTTCTAAGCTTGGAACATCTCTGCCATTGTTGCCCCCTTCTCTAGTTTTTCCCAGAACATCTTGAGAAAAGTCCTGGGAATCCTGGATTCCTTTCCCAGCTTTTCTTCTGACTCTCTAAACTTTGCTACCATTTCACTACATAAGTATCTCTTCTCAACTCCCATTTTCAGCTCCTTTTTAAATGATGTCTTCTTCCATTAGAACGTAACCTAATACTTCAAGGTAGGGCCTATCTTTATTTTTCTGCTTTTACTTGTATCTTTAAATGTTTAGCACAGTGTCTGGAAAACAGTAAACATTCAAATGATTACTGATAAAGTAGAATGTGAAGGAGACAAAAGAGAAATGAAGCAAAACTTTTCTAGGAAAATTGAAGCAGAGGAAGATTGTTTTCATTCAGTGGTGGCGGTGGGGAAATCACAGATTTCATAGAGGAGATGGACCCTAAGGAGGATCTCGAAGGATTTTGATGGTGGATGAGGAGGAATTGGGTGAGGTTAGGGTAGAGGAGAGAAGCTCTGTGTAGATACACAAAGATAGATAATAGGATTATAGATTTAGAGTTGTAAAGGATCTTAATGGCCATCCAGTTCAACTCTTCATTTAACAGATAAGGAAACTGAGGCTCAGAAGTGAAGATACTTTTAGGTTCATAGTAAGCATCTGAGGCAGGATCCAATTTGAGATCTTCCTCATGGAAAGTTCAGCACCCTCTCCTGTAGGCCGCTCTGCCCCAGACAGGACAGGGAGACAATAGAAGGGAGGATGAAATCAAAGAATAGCGAGTTGCCAGGGTTGTCTGGAACACAATGCGTGAACAGAGAATACAGTCAAGTCAGAGAGGTAGATTAGAGTCACGTTTAGGATGGCCTTAAAAGACGTGCTGAGGAGCTTTTATTTTAGCCCATTGGAAGAAGGGAGCCAGCGAAGGTAGTTAATCGGGGTTAGATGTTGGAAAAGTCACTTAACCTTTTCATCCTTCTTTTCTTAACTCCTGGGCTACTGAATGTTGATGAAGTAAGTCACATAACTTTGTTAACGGAGTTCACTACAGAATTTGGTAATTCTCAGCTGAGGCCTCCCTACTACACTGTAATTCTACTTCTCTAGTTGACTATCTCACATCCCACCTATTCCAAATCTGTTCGAAATCATCTATACTTTTCTCAAGCTACTTTTTCCCACCTCCTTCCTGCTTTTTCTTATCAGAGGACCTCCCTTCCTATTTTACTGAGAAAATTGAGGCCATCTGTTGGAATTTCCCTCTTCTCTCCACCCCAATTCTACACTCCAAATCACCAAGAAATCAAGCCTCTACCTTCCCCAATTCCCAACAATCTTCTTCATTCTAGTTTCAGAGGAACAGTGGCTCTTCTCCTTGATATCACCTGCCCCTCTATTGTACCCTTGATCTTATCTTCTTGTATCTCCTCTTTGAGATCCCCCCCTTAAGTTATCCCCTCACTGTCTCCCTAATCTTCAGTCTCTCCTTATCCACCAGCCTCTGCCTTACTGCTTATAAGTAGTCCCCAGATCTCCCCCAACCTTAAAAAAATTCTCCTGATCCTCTCAACCAATTCCTCCAACCAATGTTCTTTTTATATCTCTCCTCCCTTTCACAGCTGTACTCCTAGAAAAACTTACCTGTGTTTGTTGCCATTACTTTATTACCTTTACTCCTCAGCCTTTTTCAATTTAGCTTCTGATCTCATCACTCCACTGAAAGCGATACTTCCTGAGGTTAGCAATGATCTCTTAATTGCAAATCTTGTGATATTTTCTAAGTCTTTATCTTTCCTGAGCACTCTTCTACATTTGACATTGCCGACCACCTCCATCTCTTACATGCTCATTCCTCTCTTGCATTTTTGTGACCTTGTTCTTCACTAGCTTTTCTCCTTCCAGTCTGATCACTCCTTCAGTCTCCTTTGTTGGATCACTGGCCCATCCCCACTACTTCTCTTTAGTTATACCTAGGGCTCTGTCCTAGGCCCTCTCATCTCATACCTTCTCCTTGGTAATCTCACCAGCCCACATGGATTCAACTTTCATCTTCAAGCATATAATACTGCAAAGTAGGGAAATTGGTCTAGAACAATCCAGATTGTTTACATCCAATAGAGAACTGACAATTGCCAATAATTATTCCACTCTCCTATGGAGTCAATATAAACTAAACTGAACATAAATATACTAAATATAAATAAACTAAATAATATAAATTAAATATAATTTATAATTAATTATAAATTAATATATAAATATATATTATATAATAACATAATATATTGTATATGGTATATTATATGAAACATATGTTGTGTATATAATATACAATATTATATAATATATAACTATCAGAGATAAATTGATTATAATTATAAATTAATTGATAAATTAAATATAATTTTAAATATAATTAAATATTAATAAACTAAATATAAATATAAACTAAACTAGTTAAAATAAACTAAGTTAGCCTATGAAAAAGGTAATGTACCATTTGTGCTCAAAGGTACTCATTCAACATTAGTGCCTACCGTAGTGTCTTGTGAATACTAGGAAATTAATAAGTGCTTGTTGAGCTGTCTGTTGTTGAAATGTGCATGGCATTGAATTAGACTGGGGTGGGAAACCTGTGGCATTCTAGGTCCTTGGGTGTGGCTTTTTGACTGAGTCCAAGTTTTACAGAAAAAATCCTTTTATTAAGGGAATTTGTTCTGTGATGTTTGGATTCAGTCAAAGGACTGCACTTGAGGACCTAGAGGGCTACATATGGCCTTGTGGCTGCAGGTTCCCTACCTTTGAATTAGAACCTATATAAAAAAAGTGAAACAGATGGACCCTTGCTATGTTAAAAGGTTTTAATCCGAGTAAGCAGTTTTAATTTTCATTGAGAGGCTATTCTGAAATCTACCTACTTTAATGGTTTCCTTATTATTTTCTTATGATTAATTAGCACATAATTAACACAACTTTCCTTTACTACTTTTAAGGAGGTAGGATCTAAGCAATGTAGAGGCAACAGAGTAGTTTCTTAAATCTCTAAATAAAAATGCCCTAGAGCCTGAAATTTATACATTGACAATGATTTTGGGAAACTCGAACAGTTCAGCAATTCAAATCAACAGACATTTATTAAGCATCTACTCTATTCAAGGCACTATATAGGTGGTGGAGATACCAAAAACAACCCCTACCCACAACAAAAACAATCCTGAAGCTCAAGGGTTTTTTTTGTTTGTTTGTTTTTGGCTGAACAGTACAAAATAGGCATGTAATTAATATATGCTTGTTGAGTCTGACTTAATTATGCTTATTGGATCTGATAAGATGATTTCATGAAGTATTGTTCTGTCATTAAGTTCTGTCTGACTCCTCCAGACCCTGTGGACCACAGCATACCAGTGTTGTCCATGGTATTTTCTTGGAAAAGATACTGGAGTAGTTTGACATTTACTTTTCCAATAGATTAAGGGAAATGGAGGTTAAGTGACTTGTCCAGGATCACATAGCTAGTAAGTGTCTAAGGCTAGATTTGAACTCGGGTCTTCCTGACCCCAGATCCAGGACTCTATCCACTGAGCCACCCAGGTGCCTTAATTTCATGTGTATTGGTGGCTTTAAAAAAACAAAAATCAATAAATAGCCCAACCTCTAGTGATAAGCTTTTTAAAACCTAGCTAGCTGGTCCTTTGACCACAGGCAGAGCTGAGTCCATACTGAAACCTATATGGAAGCTCTCAGAGAACAGGGCCTAGGACAGATCCAGGGCGAAGTTTGATTAACTGAACCCAGGGGAGCTTGTAAGATCATTATGTTAGATAGCATGGGGGGATGGTGCGGGGGAAAGAAGGTTCAAGACCTGATAATGCTTGCTTAACAAGAAACAACCCATTGGCACTCAACAATGGGCTAACACTCTAGAGGAAGACTTGAACTGAGGGGCTAGCAGAATGCCCTAAACAAAAACTGGACAGAACAAATGGCATGGCTCCTGATTATTTGTGGCCAGGAGATGTACACATATAATTGGCAGCTTGATTGCCATGTGCATTTCTTCTACTTTGCTGAAACCTGTTTTGCAGTTCCATTTCTATTATCTGGCTCTTTTTCATACAATCTTTTCTTTTAAACCCTCTAAATTAAAAATAAAGAGAAAAGAAACTTAAAAATTGAAAGAAAAAAAAAAACTAATGGAGAGTCAAGTTCTTAAGCATTTGGGCTGAGTGTCTGTTATAGATTAAAAATTTAAAAAAAAAACAAACTGAGGTTCCATGTTCCAAGTCAGAGCTGCCCAACCTATAAATTCACTCTCTGTTCCTTAGTAAAAGGAGACGTGTTCTCATAAGGATGAAATTTTCCTGAATAAACCCCACTATTTGTAACTTCTTATAAGCAAACATGTTTTATTTAGCGTTGCAGTAAACATTACAGAAATTTTTACAAAAGAATTACAAGATTGTAAACACAACAATCTAGTCCTTAAGCTAGATTTAGCCTTTTGTCCCTCCTTTTCTCCCCCCTTTTTTTTTTTTTTACCATCACATGCTCCAGCCCCACAGTGACTGATAAGTTTCTTGATCAGGTAGAAACAGCATAAACCTTATTGACTCATTTTCTCAATCCTGTGAATGTTGGTTGGTTTACTTATCCAGATAATGACCACGTCACCTTCCATGGCTTCCCAGTGCCTAGATAACAAAGTCCAAACTCTTTAGTCTAACATTCCAGACCTCCTCCTAAATCAATACCTGACCAGATCTTGTTCTACTCTCCTATATGACCCCCTCTTTTTCATTAAGCCAGACTATTCTATTCATTGTCCGTGACCACAACACACTCATTCTTGCCTTTCAACTCTTGTTCATGCCCATAAAACACAAAACAGTTACTAGGCACTTTCATTCTTCTTTTCATCTCATTTTCCCTTCATTTCACTTTTTACTACCTAATTCTTTCTAATCCTTTGAAATCCTCCTTCTCTGTTGCTACCTTCACCATACAAGATGTCTCAATCCATAGGATTTCATTCTTCTATGAACTAACAGCATTTATTGTCCTATAATTCATTTGACTTTAGGTGTTCATAGAGCTTTTTGTGACATGCTATTCAGTAACAACTTTTACATTATTTTATATTATTTAATTATTAGGCTATGTTTTTCACATCTTCCCTATTATACCATAAAGGCCTTGAGGTCAGGGATAGCACATGTGTAGCCTCAATTGATTATGGCACAATGTTGTATGTATAGTAGATGCTGAACACATTTGTTGAATGGATATATAAATGTGCTGTGCCACTGAGGTTTCAAAAGGCACCTCCTTGAAAATATGATATCACTCTCTTTTCTTTACGTAATTTTTATTTCAGAAAAAAAGGAAAAGTAACATTGATGTATGTATAAAAACTCATAAATGGTATTCCTCATAATAGTTTTCAGATTTTGCCTAGTGTACAGAAATGAGTTGTTCATCATTGAAAAGAAAACGATCTGCCAATCCTTTGGCATCTTTTAAATACTAAAAATATCAGGGCATTCAGGAGTAAGAACTTTTATGTAGCATCATAAATTTAGACTAGAAGTGACTCTGGAGTCATATCCAACTATATCTTTTTTTTTAAACAGATAAAGAAGCAGTCTTAGGAAGGTTAAATTACTTGCCCAAAGTCACAGCAAAACTGATTTGAATCGAAGTCCTCTCTCTCTAAATCTAGTGCTCTTTCCACTAAATCAATATTTGACACTGTTGATTACCCTTTTTTCTTAATACTCTCTTATCTCTAGGCTTCTGTACCACTACTTTCTCCTGGTTCTCCATGCCAGTCTTTTATTGAATCTTGTGCCAGGTCACCCTCACTAATGGTATGTGTCCTTCAATCTCTTTCCTTGCTCATCTTTACCCTCTATACTAGTTAACTTGGTGAACTCATCGTCTCCTATGGATTCAACAATCATCTTTGATGTTGATTCTCAGATCTACCTATCTAGTCCTAGATTTTCTCCTGACCTCCAGAATTGCATTTCCAGTTGCTCATTGGATGTCTCAAATTGGATGCATTATGGACTACGTAAACTTAATATGTCTAAATCTAAACTTATCATTTTTCCACTAAAGCCTACCCCTCTTCTGAAATTCTCTATTAATGTTGAATGGAATACCCATCCTTCCAGGCTCAAAACCTGCGTGTTGTCCCCTTCTCCTCACTCTCTCTCAGCCCTCCATAGCCATTCTGTTGCCAAGGAGGCCTGTCAACATCTTTGCCACACCTCTTCTCTCATCTGACTCTCCACCACTCTGGTATGGTACAAGCCCTCATCATCTCACTGCTGGATTGTCCCTGCCACAAGTTTCTCCCAACTCCAGTCCATCTTCCACTCATTTGTCCAATTAACCTTCTCTAAACCACAGATCTGACCATGTCACCCTTTTCCCTTTCACCCATTCAATAAACTGCATTGGTTCCGTATTCCTTCCAGGATCAGTTAGAAAATCCCTTGGCCTTCAGAGCCCTCCCCTAGCCCCATCCTCTCTTTCTAGTCTTCCTATCACATTCTTCCTCTCCCTTCCCCATATATGCTAAAATCCAATGACACTTATTTCCTTGCTATGCCTCAAATCAGACACTTTTATCTCCTGACACCAGGCATTTTTTCTGGTTGTTCTCTAGGCCTGGAATGGTTTCCCTCTTCTTAGTCTCCTGGCTTCCTTCAAGTCCCAGAGGAAATCCTACCTGCTACAAGAAATTCCAGAGCTCTCTCAATGTTTACGGCTTCCCTCTGTTGATTATCTTCAATTTATCCTGTGTACGTCTTGCTCATACACAATTGTATGTGTATTAGACTGTGAGCTCCTTGAGGTCAGGGACAGTTTTTGCCTTTCTTTGTTTCCTCAGTGCTCAGCCCAGTGCTTGGCACATAGTAGGTGCTTAACAAATGCTTATTGACTGACACTGAACTATATTCCTATTGAGCACTTCAAATTACAGATATTAGTTATAGATCATTTATTTCAGGGCAGCTAGGTGGTACAGTAGATAGAGCACTGGGCATGGAAACAGGAAGACTCATCTCTCTGAGATCAAATCTGGCCTCAGACACTAACTGTGTGATCCTGGGCAAGTCACTTAAACCTGTTTACCTTATTTGTAAAGTGAACTGGAAAAGGAAATGGCAAACTACTCCAGTATCTTCCAAGAAAACCCCAAATGGGGTCATGAAGAGTTGAACACGACTGAACATTTATTAAAAAAGACTTGTAATATATAATTTTAATTGAGCTATGTAAACTTTCATGCCATGCATCTAGTTTATTAATATTAATATTTTCTATTTGTGTCCTGTTTTTGTTGTTGTTCATATGTACATTTCTTTAGTGTCTAGAAATGCAGAAGAACTAAATGTATTCAGAGTCGAGGGAGGGGGAAGAGAAGAGGAGACACACCAATGGCATCTGACTGTCACTTTGCAATGGGTAATGACTATGTCTTCATCATGGGCTCAAGATCTAAATCTGCTTCCAGACTCTTGTATTTGACTGTGGGGCATAAGTGCTACCATTTCTGAAACTAAAAAAAAAAATGGTGAGGTAAAATAAAAATGAGGGGCTATATTTCTTCTTGCCATCTAAACATTATCTACATGTATCTATCAATACATATGTGTATATGGGTATGTGTATGTGGTCAAGACTTCTAATTTTATAAGAAAAGAAAATACAATGGAAATAGGAAAACATTCAAATATGAGCCAAATGATTTCATTTCCTTTTGATAGGGAGGTGAACTTTAGTTCATGAAAGATATGCAAAGCTAATGCAAATTCTAGCAGGTCCTACAAATTTGGAAAGGTTTTAAGGATAAATCCAGCAAAAGAGTCTATTTCTGTTATCCAAGGATCAGCCCATATAAGTTTGAAAAAACTCCTCACTAGACTGGCAGCAGAAACTCACAAATTCTGTGCTGAAGGGCATTGTGATATATGCTGCTAGCATCAGAACCTACATTAATGAAGCCATGCATCCTACACTAATCAAAGTACAAATGATTTTGATACGAAATCAAATATATGATTTCTTTGCTTTAAGAGAAGACTTGATATGGAAGTGATAATTTCTCTGTTGTAATTTACTAGAACATTGGATCCGTGGGTGCTTTTCTTTATGGATTTTGTCTCGTTGTGTGTATTATTTATAATTATATTATAATTATATTATATATTATGATACATAGTTACATTATTGGTTTATTATACTTTCATAGCATCTTGTATATTTGGCTTTGTCTTAGCTTTGTACATCAAGCAAATTGGATACTGGCAACTTCCCTAAGGAGTGCGCTGATCTAGTTGTGACTTTTTATTTTGTTTCATATTGGTGGCAGAGGATTCAGAAACAAAGACTCAGCTCATACTCACTGTGACTGTGTCGCTGGCAGGGAACGTCTAATAATTGAATGAACTTGTCTATAAACATCCAGTTTAGACATACATCGGCAGGAGGTGTGATTGGCAAAACTGATGGTAACTGGCTTGGGGCCATGAGAGAGAGGCACTGTAATTTCAAACAGCTACCGAGAAAGGAAAAAAAAAAAGAAGCAGCAATTATGTAGAATGTGTTAAGAAATGTAAGTGAAATCAAGTTATTTTGTTTTTATCAAATATTACACATGTGATAAGATACCTTTAATTTCTACGAATATTAAAGAACATTTTACTTTTTGTCATCTTTATCTCATTACAGTGAATATTTAGTATCTTTTTAGTGATAGAAACAATTTGGACATTTATATTACAGTAAACAAATGTTGAATACTTTTTTTTTATTTGTTTTTTTGTTTTTTTTTGGAGGTGGGGAGGCAGGGCAATTGGAGTTAAGTGACTTGCCCAGGTCACACAGCTAGTAAGTGTGTCCAATGTCTAAGGCTGAATTTGAACTCAGGTCCTTCTGACTCCAGGGGTGGTACTCTACTAACTGAGCCACCTAGCTGTCCCAAATGTTGAATACTTTTAAGGGAACCTTTAGAAAGTGTTACAAATGCATCAATCGTGGTCATTCAGTCACCAAATTATGAGTTGAACACAAAAATAATGGGCTTAACTTAAGACATTTAATAGAATTTGAGTATACATGGTTCAGTTACCAATTTATTTTGTAGTTTGGGATCAATTTTAGATGATCTTCCTGCAAGGTTTCCTGTTACTTTGAGAATTCATTCATATTATACTTTAAAATAAACAAAAATATAATGAAGGCTTACTAACATGCATTACTAATGAGCAGACAATATTTTAATGGAAAAAAAACTTTCAGTTATAGTGAATGAGATTAAGCTGAATATAAGACAAATCATCTTACTTAATGCCAAGGGCAGAGATTTATAAAGTGATCTTAGACCATAACAAGTCTGTTTTGGATTTCCTATTCATGAAAAAATCCAATTTTTCTTTCCTCTAAGAATATTTATTTCTTATGAAACATAAAAATAAGAAAGTGTTTAAGTGAAATAAAGTAGATTTGAAATTCCAGAACCTTTAAATATAAATTCCAAAAGAATAATAATATCACAAAAATGCAATGAAGTGCTAAATGCCTGATGAGGTTAGACTTTGAAAATTTAATTATAGTTGGACTATGTTTTCATACTGGCATTTTTTGTGCTAAGGTAATGGAAATATCATAAGAACTAAGAAAGCTATGTGCCCTCCAGTCACTTGCTATGACCTCAAATTAGAGATGGGGTTTGGAAGACAGATTTAGGGATGGAGTTGCATTAATCAGTGTTATTCGCAGATATAATTACCAGCAATAGTATAGGTATGGGCAAAACTGGTTGATCTAGCTCCATCCCTTACTCTGTTTTTCTAAGCCTAATTTCATGATTAGGTATTTATTTTTATATTTATAAAATATATCATACATACATACATATAGACTTTCCAAAAAAACTTTGTGTGTGTACACATACATACATATATATACACATATATATATGTTTGTACATCTGTATTCATGTATATAAATATATACATATATATCTATATGTACATACATGTGGGGGGGTAGGTGCGTATACTTTGGGGCAATCAAACCTATGATTTCACTGGTATGGGAAACT
The DNA here is from genome assembly GCA_028646595.1 of Phalanger gymnotis. Lineage (NCBI taxonomy): Eukaryota > Metazoa > Chordata > Mammalia > Diprotodontia > Phalangeridae > Phalanger > Phalanger gymnotis. Next base: position 257,604,472 of record CM053623.1, read on the forward strand.
TCAACTGTGCAAACAGTGTTTCACTGCAACTTCCTCTACTGATTTGTATCAGTAATCACATGTGATAAAGTTTTAGAGAGTTGTAAGGGGCCCCTAGTATATGACAGAGACAGGTCTTGAATCTTGGTCTTGACCTCCATCCAAAACCAGTTATGCCACACAATTAGAACACAGCTTTCATTTTTTATATGTTTTTTCATGTGGGGATAGGAATTGGACCTATGATTTTATCATATTTGCAATTCCCAGATAAGGAAATCTTTTCACAAATTCAAGTTGGCATCTTCTCTGGGGCTTAGAGAACTGTCTAGGCCATTGAGAGGTTAAGGGACTTGCCCCAGGTATACAAATTGCTAGTATGTGTCAGAAGTAGGATTTGAACTCAGGTCTTCTTGGCTCTGAGGCCAGCTCTCTATCCATTTTTTTGTTGTTCATTTATTTCAGTCATATCTGACTCTTCATCATCCCATTTGGGTTTTCTTGGCAAAGATACTGGAGTGGGTTGCCATTTCCTTCTCCAGCTGATTTTTCCAGATGAGGAAACTGAGGCAAGCAGGATTAAGTGACTTGCCCAGGGTCACACAGCTAGTAAGTACCTGAGGCTAGATTTGAACTAAGATCTTAATTTAACTTTATCCATTGCACCACCTAGGTATCTTCTCACATCACTATACAAGGCTAACTCTGATTGTTTTAATGTGACTGTCAGTAAAAGATTTAGCTACTCTAAACATCCTATTGCTCCTATATTTCTGGATTTTTTGTGTATAAGTACTATCCATGCAGAATGAGGCAGTTATAAGAATGTATTAATAAAGCTCAGCCTTATAGCTTTTGTCCAGTTTTATTTTTAGAAACTGTGAGGTGGCAAAAATGCATAGAGCACTGGGCCTGGAGTTGTAAGATCTGAGTTCAAATGTAGCTTGAAACATTTATTAGCTGTGTGACCCTGGGCAAGTCACTTATCCTCTATTTGTACCAATTTCCTTAACTACAAAACAGGAATAATAATAATAATAACACTTAATTCCCAGTGTTTTGTGAGTATCAAATGAGATAATATTCATAAAGTGTTTGGTACATAGCGAGTAGCTTATTTCCTTCTTTTCAATACAGAAATTCCGTCTTAGCCATAGAGATATCAGTACACCTGAGAGAAGTACAGTAACAGCAAGAATGGAACCAATTAATGGCATTTCTATGATGTTTAAATATTTTATGTGCATCCCCTCATTTGACCAATGTTGTGAGATAGCTCCAAAAGTTGCCATTCTTCCCATTCTATATATGAGAAAACTGACAAGTACCAGAGGTAGGATTTCAAGCTAAGTCTTTCTGGCTCCAAGTGCAGTCCTCTAACCATAAGTATTTGGAGAGCACGGGCTGGTATACCCATGACTACAACTCTATTCATCAGCAGAAAGATGATCAGGTAAGTGAAAATCCTTTGAGAAATCTTCTACTTGACTATGCATATTTGCTTTGCTTTTTTCTTTTCTAATGTGTAGGAGCAAGAGAAATAGATTTGCTATCTGAAATAACAGAGAGGAGGTGTGAAATGTTGTGGTCACTGGATTACTTGTTTTATTTAACTGTTTTACTTTATTACAAGCGAACTCTCAAAAAGTGAGAGTAATCTGTAAATGATTTGAATGTACAAACAAAACAGATAAAAAATTCTACACCCATATAATGTCACAGCTGTTTAAAAAGTCACACTAGGTGCTTTGGGTTAAGTGGAAAAGAAGAGATATGATGGTAGGAGATTCTCTGTGCACATAACCACCTGAGCAGAGGTGACTACCACCTTTATATCTATCTATCTACTTCCCTTCCACAAAGTTCTACTTTGATACCTCATTCATTGCTGGAAAGGGCTCTAGGTTTTCAGAAACAAATATACTCCAAGGTCTGGCAAGTTTCATCTGGCAACGGAAAGGTTTTGAGTAAAGAGTCAGTGATGCACCGTGTCTTTCAGCTGAAGAACAGCTAATTAATCACTTAGCCTCATGATCAGAAAGTGACCACCATCATGACATATGAGGACTAGCTGCAAAGGTATAGAGGGGTTTTGATCTGTATCTGTGGATGGAATACCATACCAATGAAATTATGCATCTCACGGTCTTAATCAATTTCTCCTAAAATCAAATTATTCATTCAGTATTTTGAGGGGTTAGAAAAAAGAGAAAAATCAAAGATTTGATTTGGGCTAATGAAAAAAAGATAGGGAGAGATTTCCTTCATCTACTTAGAGTAAATGAAATAGCCATTTACGCAAAGTTCTGCCATGAGGAGAAATGCTTCGTAGGCTGCTCAACAAACATCTTAATTCAACAAATATTTGTAAACAAAGGTATTCTGATATTTACGTGCTCTTTTTGCATCACACACACACACACACACACACACATACACACACACACACACTCTTCTCCCTGTATATATGTATAGTCTCTCTGGGGAGAACAGAATGCCAGATAATACAGAAAAAAGAACCTTGAGATTTATAAAAGTAGCACTTGCTATTTCAGTAAGTTTCTTTTATTTTACAAGTACTTGCATGATAGTTCTAAGTCTTACAAAAGAAGAAACAAGGCATATCCCCACTCAGAGACAAAACAGAAAAACATAAAATAATTGTACAGATAAAGGAAATAATTGCAAGGGTAATTAGTGAACAAAGTCTGTTTAGATTATGTTCATGGAATAAAGACTGCAAACCTTCAGAAGAAAATGAACTCTTTACTTTGAATTAAAAGAAAGGAGGTATATGGTATGGTAGATTGCCTGTGGGAAAACTAGGAAATTAGAAGAGTTAGCAAGGAAGAAAGAGAATCTGGTACAGTTTTCTTTTAGCTAAATGATAATATTCAGAGCATTTCTTTCAGTTGCGAGGAAAATGAAAGCCTTTTTTGGTAGCTTATTAAAATTGCTGATCAAGATAAGGGAACAAATCTACAGATTGTTATGTTTTAACAAGGAAAAACTAAAACTCAATTGACATCAGATGGTCAAATGTATCAAATAGTCCACACAAAGTACAATGTTTAGGCTATGTTTTGATACATCAGTGGCTGACTAACCATTTGGTAATGGGAGCCAATTGATCAAGAGAGATAGAAAGTCCACTTAAAACAAGCTACAAGAAAAATCTTCTAAATGGAAAGCATAGAAAAATGTATGTCCTACTGAACTGTGAAAAGTAAAGAAGAATTAAGAAGCTTCTTGATAAGGGAGAAAGAGGGGAGTGTAAAAGCTGGCTTGAACCTTAACATCAAAAAACCCTAAGATCTTGACAACTCATCCCATCACTTCCTGACAAACAGAGGGAGAAGAAATGGAAGCAGTATCAGATTTTATATTCTTGGGCTAAAAGATCACTGAGAATGGCAACTGCAACCCTGTAATTAAAAAGACACTTGCTCTTTGGAAGGAAAGCTATGGCAAATCTGGACAGCATACTTAAAAGAAGAGACATCACCTTGCTAGCAAAGGTCTGGATACTCAAAGCTAAGGTTTTTCCAGTAGCCATGTATGGCTGTGAGTTGGACTATAAGGAAAGCTGAATGCCACAGAATTGATGCTTTCGAAATGTGATGCTGGAGAAGACTTTTGAGACCTTGGACAACGAGATCAAATCAGTTGATACTTAAAGAAATTAATTCAGACTATTCACTGGAAGGTCAAAGACTGAAGCTAGAGCTTAAATACTTTGACTACATAAGGAGAAGACTGGACTCCCTGGAAAAGACCCTGATGTTGGAAAAGATTGAAGGAAAAGGAAAAGGGGACAGCAGAGGATGAAACAGATAAATAGTGTCATGGAAACAATGAACATGAACTTGGACAGACTGTAAGAGACAGTGGAGGATAGAAAGGCCTGATATACCTGATGGGGTCACACAGAATTGGACACAAATGAACGACTGAACAACAACTGAATTGTAATCATTTGGCAAAGACATAAATGTAACAGACATCTATTGAATACTTTTGCCAGGCACTACTCTCCCTTTCTTTTTCTTTATATTGGACAATGATGAATTCTGTATAATTTATATACAAGGTGATTTTTTAAATGGTGCTTGTGCTACCATGTACATATTGTTGGAATGGAATAAATCAAAAGAATTAAAAGATTGATTTTGGAACAAGTCATACCACTAAGTATTGCCATCTAATTAATGACTACAAAATATCAGTGAGAAATGCTCAAGTTATTCTTGGAGACACCCAAGCTGTTCAATAAAGTAATTGTATTTAATTTGTTTCATATTGATCACAGATGCTCCTTTTTAAAAAATGTACTTTACAATGTTAAGTGATGCTGAAAATATATTTTCTTTAAAAAAAAAAGTATCTGCTTGTTACAGTAAAACTAGAAAAATCACAACACAAGGTAACAGGAAAAATTATAATACCCAGCCTCCTAGACACGTCTTAATGCTCTTTCCTAGTAAGATATTCGATGGTCCATTCTCATCACCAAAAAAGAGAGCAAATATGGTGATATTTCTAATTAACAGGGTGTTTATCCTTGCTTAGTAACAGCTATAAAGTAATAGTTTCTACTTCTACTTATCTTTAGATCTACTCAAGAAAAAGGTATGGTGCTTCTTCAATGGTAAGGTCCTGAAGTATAACTGTATGAAATGGAATTTTGTCTTTTGGAAACAAGGATGAAGGGGAACCACAATATGTGTGTGTGTGTGTGTGTGAGAGAGAGAGAGAGACACACAGAGAGACAGAGAGGGAGGAGGGAGGGAAAGGGGGGGAGAGGGGGAGAGAGAGAAAAGGGGGGAGGGAAAGAAGGAGGAGAAGGAAGAAGAAGAAGTTGAGTAAAGAATAATAGTAGATCATATTTACAAAGCACAAAATCCTTTACACACATCTCATTTTATCCTCTCAACATGCCCTGGAGATAGGTTCTATTGTTATTCCCATTTCATAGCTGAGGAAGGAGACTGCATACTCTGAGATTAAGTGACTTGCCCAGGGTCTCATAGATAGTTAAATCTCTAAGGTCATATTTGAACACAGGTCTTTTAGGTCCAGCATTTTCATTCCACTGCACATGTATGCACAGACTTACATGTGTGTATATCAGTAACAGTGAGTCAGTCATGAAGCACTTACACAGTGTTTACTATGTGCTAAAGATACAAAGAAAGCCAAAATAGTCTCTGTTCTCATCAAGGAACTCATGGTCTAATGTGAAAAAAACAGGCAAACAATTAACTATGTACAATGAGATATATACAGAATAAATTAGAAATAACCAACAGTGGGATGATGCTATCATTAAAGGGAGTCTGGAAAGGCTTCTTAGAGAACATAGGATTTTAGCTGGGACTCAAAGGAAACCAGACAAGTCAGGTGGCTGAGATGAGGAGGGAGAACATTCTGGTAATGGGGGATAGACAGTGAAAACACCTTGGGGAAGCTAGGTGGCGCAGTGAGTAAAGCACCAGCCCTGGAGTCAGGAGGACCTGAGTTCAAATCCAGCCTCAGACACTTGACACACTAGCTGTGTGATCTTGGGCAAGTCACTTAACCCCAACTGCCCTGCCTTTCCCCCTCCAAAAAAAATGACCGGACTTTAGAGATGGAACAGCAAAGAGGCCAGTGTTATTTGATTGCAGAATATGTGAGGGTGAGTATGGTGGAAGAAGACCAGAGAGGTGGGGTAGGGGAAAGTTATGAAGGGCTTTAAAAGTCAAATAGAGGATTCTGTATTTGATTCTAGAAGATCAGATAGTGTGGAGGAGCCATGGAATTTTACTGAATAATGGAGGAGGTTTATGACATGGTCAGGCCTGCATTGATCCCTCAGTGGGGATGATGGCATGCAGGGCAGCGGGGAGATAAACCAGCAGGCTTCACAGTCATCCAGGTTTGAGGAGATGAACACCTGCATTGGGGTGATGCAGCTCTACAACCTAGGTGTCATACTCAACTTCTCACTCTCTCACCTCCCAAATCCATTCTGTTGCTAAAGCTGTGTGTCCCTTTCTCTCCTCTGACATTGCCCAATCCTGGCTCAGGGCTTTATTTCCCAATTCCTGGATAACTGTGGTACCCTGCTGCTTCATCTCCCTTCCTCAGGTCTGTCCCCACTCTTGGCCATCTTCCACTCAGCTCTCATATTAATTTTCCTAAAAGCATAGATTTAACTATGTTACCTCTCCTAATTCCCTTTTCAGTAAACTTCAAGGATGCCCTATCACCTCCAGAATCAAATATAAAATCCTCTGTTTGGCATTCAAAGTCCTACACAACCCAGCCCACTCCTACCTCTCCATTCTTCTTATACCCTACTTCCAAGCACATACTCCTTGGTCCAGAGACACCAGCCTCCTGGCTGTTCTTCACACAAGACACTCCATTTCCTGATTCTAAACATATTCACCAGCTCTCTCCCAGGCCTGTAAGTCTCTCTCTCTTCATCTTGTCCTCCTGGCTTCCCTAGCTCCCTTCAAGTCCTGGCTAAAATCCCACTTTCTACAAGAAGCTTGTCCTGCTCACCTTTAACATTATTGCCTTCTCTCTATTGATTACCTCCAGTGCATGCTGTATATGTCTTGTTTGCTCATAGTTATCCTCATGATTTCTCTCTCATTAGACTATGTGAACTCAGATTCATTAGAGCTACTTGAGATTAGCATTTATTCTAGTACCTGGCTCATAGCTGACATTTAACAAATGCTTACTGAATGACTGATAAGGGGAGTGTGTATGGCATGCAATGAAGGTAAAAGTGATAGAAATTGGCAATATTGGATATGAGGATGAGAGAATGTGGAGTCAAGAAAGACACCTAGGTTCTGAGCCTGGGTGACTGAGAGGATGGCAGTGCCCTCACGAGTAACAGGCGAGTCAGGATATTCTGAAGTTCCTATTTCTCAACCTCAACAAAACAGTTGGAGTGGTTGGACTACATTCTAATTTGGTAGGAGAAATGATACAACGGCAGAAAGTCAAAGGCAAGACCCATATCATCCTGTAACAATGAGAAGGGCAGCTTTAAGTACTCGGTGACTAGCAGAAAGCCCAGCATGGTTCTGTGCACATAGAAGTAAATTAAGTTGATGGAGTCTGTATGGAGCACTAACATGACAGATAAACTAATTTATTATAGTTTCACTCTAGGAATAATCCCAATAGGGGTGTGCAGGTAGATTTCTGTGACTATGATATCTGATTTGTAATTATTCCCTAAGTATTCTTTCCTCACATTGACCATTTCCTTGCTTTGGGGGTTGACACTATTTTGTAATGTGTGTATAGGTTATGTTCTCTATTTTAAAATAGCTTTATCTTGTTTTTGCATACAGCTTCAGCCACTTGCAATATGTTCTTAACTGTATGGTATTCTGTACTGTTAAAACTGTGGAGTGTTCTTAGCAAAGAGTTATGCAGTGTAGGTGTTTAATTCATGTTTATTGAATTACTCATTGACCTAGACTGGTCAGTTCCTATGATATTTTCTCACCATACAAACAAACACAGCCCTGAGGTTTAGTTCCAGTATATGAGTGAAATACTTTCAATTAAAAGTTAGAACCAGCTAATTCACAGCTGGCCCCATGGCACTTTGCTAAAGTAAATGATGTTTCCTGACTTGTGAAAAATAGTCAGATCTGCATAGGCAGAATGAGAAAGAAGCGTGCAAAAATTACTTAATAGTTTCGGGATAGTAGAGACTAAAGCAGTTTTCAAAAGTGGGATCTATGTATCCTATGGGGATGTGCAGAATAATCATTTAGGGGTTTCAGCAGCAAATATTTGAACTTCTATTTATATTCATTTCCACTTTAAAAAGAAACTAATTTTTGCTAATATATAATATACTCATTGACACTGTCACTTTGTTGTTGTTGAATTGTTTGAGTCAAGTCCAACTTTTCGTGACCCCATTTGGGGTTTTCTTGGCAAAGACACTGGAGTGGTTTGCCATTTCCTTCACCAGCTCATTTTCCAGATGAGGAAACTGAGGCAAAGAGGGTTAAGTGACTTGCCCAGGGTCACGCAGCTGGTGTCTCAGGCCAACTCTGAATGCAGGAAGATGAGTTTTCCTGACTCAAAGACCAGCACTCTATCCATTGCACTACCACTGTTACTCTACTTCAACCCAATTCAGGAGGTCATGGAGCATATTGTATGCCAGCAATCTAGAGGGAGGAGTAGGAGTTCAATGACATGGAGGGTTCGACTGTTGCACCCTTACTCATTTCTTCTCTTTTACCAGCCTGCAAGCTTAAATGGGGTCAGGAAGAGTCACCACTGAAAGCAACTCAACGGCAACAAAAATGTTAATGTGTAATTCTGAGGAAAATGTGTATCAGGCAAGATTATCAAATATTTCTGTTTAAAAAACTACCTGTTTACAATTATTAGACCTACTTAATTTGGGAATTGCAGTTCTACCTGGCTAGTGAGTAAAGCATAAAGTGAATCCCTTTATCATTGTAATAAATAAGAAGCATTCCTTTCTAATATCTCATTGTGACATAGAGATGATCACACTGGGTGTCAACATTTCTGGCAGTTGAGAACAAACTCTACCAGTTCCTACTAAGCAAGAATGTTTGAAGGATAGATCTGGAGATATCTGTTCATTGGCTGAGGACTGGCCTAAGATTAGACAGCTCATGAGGTGACTTAATATTTTCTAACCACAAGCCATGAAGACCATCCCATGAATAATTAGAGGGCTTATGAGCAACATTCATAGAAAGATGATCTACCATGTTGAGAAGATGAAACTGTGATGTACTGCCTCTTTAATAACTGTTTAATTGGTCTAGAATGCTTAGATTTTCAATGTTGTTCATTAAATATTTTTCCTTCTCTTACATCAATCATTACTGTTTGTAGCTGTCATTTTCTCACTCTCATAGAACAAAAATGAAAGCTTCACACTCTTTTCCTCCCCCTCACTTTTCATATTTAACTTCTCTTTCCCCTATAAGTATATGCCAGGATTCTGCTTGGCAAAAGCATCTGAATTGAGAAATCTCTTTATAGTTCATAATTGAAATACTTATTGAGTCAGTGGAAGTATTGAGCCAAAAGAAGGAAGAAAGGACATAATTATTTTTAAAAATGAATAAATCATTTTTCTGGAATGTACCTGTTTACTTAGAAATAAAAAAGGACTAATATTATGATCCAACCCTACTACATTTCAAGTCTATGGCATATATATGTGTATATATATACCTACACACATATATACATATATATACACACATATATTATATATGTTGCACATACGTATCTATTCATTTATCCATCCATATATCCATCTATCTATGGACATTTAACCATATACCATTTAGTGATAACTTTAATCTGGCACCTATAAAAGTTAGTTTAATGTAATTGAAAGAATATATAGTTAGAAGTTAAGGAACCTCATTCACGTACCAACTCTCTCTCCAGTTAGCTGTGTGTCCATGGGTAGCCACTTTCATGTCTCTGGGAATTCCTTTCCTTATCTGTAATATGAGGATATTTGACCAGCTAGATGTTCACTAATGTTCCTTCCAGTCCTAATGTTTTACGATCCAGAGTAGTGAAAAATAAAGGATTTTTTTTCTGCCAGAGATTTATTTCCTTCTAGTGAATAAATACATATAAAGTAAAACCCTACTTATCCAGTTGGCAACATCAACCATCATAAATAGTAATGATTCTGGAAGTGAAAAATCATCTGTGCACAACACAATGAAAAAAACAAATGTATATTAAAAAACCCAACTATATTACTCCATAAAAAAGTAAATGAGATAATTTCTTGCTCAATTTTCCATGAGAGATGAAGAGTAGAGATCACTACAACAGATTCAATGGTAGGGTAAGGGGCTAGAAGCTGAAGTGGTCAGGAGTAAAATAGCGGAAAATAATAACAGGTTCCTGAGAAGAGCTGAAGAACTGAAACATCACAGTAATCTGATTTGAAACAGTCACAAATATTCATGCAATTCAATAGCCTCTGCAGTTATCAATGTATAATAATAGATATTACCCCATTTGGGGTTTTTTGGTTTGCCATTTCCTTCTTCAGTTAACTGAGGCAAACAGGGTTAAGTGACTCGCCCAGGGTCACATGGCTAGTAAGTGTCTGAGGACAGAATTGAACTCACTTTCCTGACTCCAGGCTGGGCACTCTTTACTGTGCCACCTAGCTGCCCTATTAATAATTAAATTAAGTTACCAACGTAAGAGTTAAAATTAGAAAATCAGGAAAATCTGGCTTCTCAATGTATTAGAAGTTTGACTTTGGGCAAGTTACTTCCCCTTTCTCTCTGATTTTCAACTTCTTCATCTATAAAAAAGAGAGAATTGGACTAGTTGATCTCTGGGGTCTCTTAAAGCTCTGATATTCTGTTTTTATTATTATGTTGAGTCTAATAATGATGTTAAGTATTCACTGTTCTACTATAATGGCTCAATGCAGCATTGAGTTCCTTGGATCTTCTAAAGGCTATTCCAGTGTTGCACAAGCTCTGGCAAGACCTACTTAAGTTGGAATGGTTATGTTTATGGGCAGGCCAGTGAATTACATGTATATATCCAAGGCCCAATGTAGCTACATTGAGAGTAGATAATTGGGAAGCATTACCGGCTTTGTAACAAATCTCTTTGACCACAACAATTCACAAACATTTTTTTTTTGTAAAGGTAAGAATTGGCTACAATCTCTTTTTGAGGAGGGAATAAATGACAAACTCACAAATCCTTAAAAAATGGAAGTATATTCTACTTATCTTAAATGCATATGCACACATACATAGACATGGAACTAGATATATGTTCAGTAAGAAATGATTCCAATTCAAAAATTCCAAAATGTAAATGGTTAAGCCTTAGTTAACTGGAAAATCAACTCATTCAGAATACCTCATTCCCAGAACATTTCAACTATCTAGAGGCAATATTGCACCCATTATACACATACTGTGTAATTGATTCTGAAACACTATAAGATTCAAATTACTCGGATTATATAAAATGGTTGGGAAAAATGTATGCTTGCAAAGACCTACAAAAATAGAAACAATTTTTGATGCTTTTGTTAATGATTATACAGATGTTTGCAAAACTTATTTTCCATGTAAATATGTTCATAGTTTTCTATGGACATTATTAGATTGATGTTCTTGTCTGTACCAAGAGATCCCTTTTATCGAAAGCACTCAATTTTCTTATTTGTGAAAGATAAAAGGATTAGATTAGATGATTTAGAAGTTCTTCAGCTCTGAAAATTTATAACGATACCTTTGGCAAATTGCTGTACACATTGAAAGCATATTATTATGGCTGTTAGAGACTGTTCCTTTCTTGTAGGTAACTTTGATTTATTTTAGATTATTGATTCCTGTTTGGGTAGTTTACACTTTTTGTAAGCATAAATCCATTTACTTTAAATTTTCAGGTTTGTGGTCATATATTACAATGAGGAGGCAGTTGTGTGCTATAGTAGAGAAAGGGCTGGACTTGGACTCAGGAAGATCCGAATTCAAGCCCTGACTCTGACACGTGCTCTATTGTGCCGATGGGCAACTCAGGCTATCTAAAAAAAGAAACCAATACTTGTTACTGTTTTGATACTATACTATAAATCGCAAATATTGAGCAATTTCTACAATTTAGAACAAATCTTATTAAAATATCGGTGGAGAGGTTATGTCTTAAATGCTCAGAAGCATCAAGTTTACGAGGTTATTATAGGAGGTATATAGGTGCAATGTCATTTTCATTCATTCCTAATATTCTTAAGTACCACTCAACATTTTGTCAGATTTTTGGTTATTTTAATTACATTTTTAGTCAACAAACTTTTTTTAGTTTGTTTTGCTGTTTTACATTAGGTCAGAGAGATGACTAGGGAGGGGCCAATGAGGCTCTGGCTGTGGGCACTTAAATTCAGAGGATGCTAAAAGCACTGTTTTAGCAACAGAAACAAGTTTGGCATTTTGCTAGCAAAAATAATTAGTTAAAATTGGCAGAGACCATATAGTACATGCTTTCCTTTTGTAATGCAATAGAGAGATGAATTTGGAATTAGAGGACTGAGCTTTTAACCTCTGACACTATGTTGGAGATTTTGGGCAAATCCCTTCATTTCTTTCAACTGGAATATCGCCATTTATACAATGACAGCACTGGATGAAATAATCTCTAATGTTCCTCCCAACTCCAAATCTATGATTCTATTAATATAGTGCAAAGGAAAGAGAGTGTAACTTTCTGTTCTCTGCAAAAGGTGAGTTACTATGACCTGAAATGATATAAATTGCTCAGTGACAGTTCAGTGGCATAGTAGGAAAAAAAAGATTCGATTATCACTAATTAAGCTAATTATAGAATCTAAGAGAGGCAGCTTGATTTAGTGGATAGAAAGCTAGTCTAAGAGTCAGGAAGCCCTACGTTCAATTCTCTCTCTGACAAAGCTGGTTTGTGACCACAGGCAAGTCACTTAACCTCTCATTGCTCTGGGCTACTCTCTAAACTTGCAAGTTGTAAAGCAAGTATTGATCTGCTTTGGTATATGCAGTTACTTCAAGAGTTCCCTATCCCAATGACATCCTACGTTGGGTCTGAAAAATAGAAGTCAAAACTAATTTAGAACTTCTTCAGTTACTACTGAATATTTTAAGCACAATGAATTCAGACATACTATTTCATAGCAACAAAAAAAGTCACACTATTCACTCAAATTCCTTAAAGAGGACACAAGAATTTAGCCTTCAGTAGTGGGGATTAGCATTAGCTAAACAAAACATTAACTAAATTATGTTTAATAACATTGTTCCACATGGTCAACTTGTTTGAACTTTTGAATTGAACTGCTCAGTTACTAATGCAGCAAGTTATTCAAACAAGCAGCCAGCAGCAACTGGTTAGCAACTCATCATTCCCATCAATGGTGGTGTACGTACATATTGTCTATCATAATATAAAAAAGATGCAGGAGACAAATCCAAGACTGTTAAGTGATTTAAATGTTGATGATTCAGGCATGGTCTCCAAAGTACAGGATGTAAATGGAAGATAATGACCAGATCCCCTCTAGAGGCACTGAGGGAATGGGCTTAAATGGAAGAATAAGGGATTTAGGGTGAGTTTAAGGAAGAATTACCCAACAAGGCTATTATACATGGAAATACTTTACTGAGGGCAATAGTGACACCTCTTGGTTTGGGAATTTTGTCCATTTGGGACAGCTAGGGAAACTTTGTTCTAAAGTTACCTGAGAATCCTGTCTTAGATCCTCTCCCTCTAACCTGCTTATAGAATGGCAATAGTTTGATAGGATATGCAATAGTTGTATGCCAGTATGTTGTATTTGTAGCTCATAATATTCTTCATTTGTTTTTAACTGAAAAACCTTGCTGGACTTAATTTTAAACTCTTTGGAGAAAGATGCTTTTCTTCAGAGATTGTCCCTGATAATGAGTGTTTTAAATAGAGTTTCTAAGAAATTATACCCTCAAGGTTCACTGTTCAATTTTTCATCTCCCTTCGAAAAATGTTGATACTGAAAGATCTACGAACCTTTCAAAATAAGGCATGTGTTGGCAAAATTACAGCTACCCTGTTGGTGAAATTAACTATAAAACTTCTGCTTTTTTTTCAGATCAGGATTTATGAAAATTTTGAGTGCTTAGACTAATAAAAAAGATATGAAAGAAATAGAACAGGGAAGCCTCAAATAAATACATAGTTTATCTTTTGTTAGCAAATGCTAATAAAGAAGGGGAGAAAAATCCTATAAGTTTTAAGGAAATGAATGATGCCAAAATTTTAAAGGCAGTCTATACTATATAAATAGGTTATATTCCAAAAGTATGCTTACAAATCAGAAATTTGGTATTTAGTACACATAGTCTTCATGGAAAGAATGTTGTAAATGACCATTAGGTTCCTATGCAACATGCAAAAGCAAATTTAATCAATGAAAATTCACTTATAAAGTGGGAAATAATGAAAAAAGGGAAATCCCTAGAACTGAGGGGTTAGGAAAAGGTTTCTGTAGAAGATGCAATTTAGTAGGCAGAGACGAGGAAGGAGAGCATTCTAGGAATGGAGGCCACCCGGAGAAAATGCCAGGAGCTATGACATAGAGTTTCTTGTTTGTAGAATAGCCAGGAGGCCAGTGACCTGGATTAAAGGGTACATGTCAAAGAGTAAGATATAAGAAGACTGGAAAGGTAGGAGGGGGCTAGGTTATAAAGGGTGTTGAATGGTAATCAAAGCATTTTTGTTTGATTCTGGAGGCAACAGGGAGCTGTTGGAGTTTACTGAGTAGGTGGAATGACATAGTCATACTTGTGCTTTAGTAAAATAATTTTAGTGGTTGAACAGAGGATGGATTAGAGTAGGGAGAGACTTGAGGCAGACAGACTCATCAGCAGGCTGCTGCAGTATTTCAGGCATAGGGTAATGAGGACCTACACTAGAGTTGGGGCAGTAACAGAGGAGAGAAGGAGGGGCTATTCCAGAGATGTTGCCAAGATGAAAACAACAGGCTTTGACGAAAGATTGGAGAAGGGGGCAAGAGATAGTAAGGAATCCAGGATGACCCCTAGATTGAAAGCCTGAGAGACTAGGAAGATTGTGTTGCCCTCTACAGTAAAAGAGAAGGTAGGAATGGGGGAAGAGTTTAGGGAGAAAGATAATGAGTTTTATTTTTTGATATAACCAGTTTAAGATGTCTACTGAACATCTAGTTTGAAATGTCTGAAAGGAAGCTGAAGATGCAAAATTGGAGGTCAGCAGAGAGGGCAGGGCAGGATACAAGGATCCAAGAATCACCAGTATAGATATGGTAATTAAATCCATGTGAACTGAGATGATCACCAAGGCAAACAGTATAGAAAGAGAAGAGAAGAGGCCCCAGGACTGAACTCTGTGGAACACCTAAGGTTAGAGGACATAATCTGAATAAGGTTCCAGCAAAGGATATTGAGGAGTGGTGTGATAGGCTGGAAGGGAACTAAGAGACAATGGTATCCTGAAAACCTAAATAAAAGAGAGTATTAAGGAGAGAAAGGTGATCAAATGTCAAAGGCTACAGAGAGGTCAGAGAGGGAGAACTGAGAAAAGGCCATTAGATTTGGCAAATAAGAGATCACTAGTGAGGTCAGAGAGTCAGCAACAGGTTTGTGAGAGGTTAAGAAGCAACTGAGAAGAGAGAAAGTGGAAACATCTATTGTGGAGGGCCTTTTCAAGGAGTTTAAACACAAAAAAACAGAAGAGAAATATTTTGATACATAGCAGGTATGGAAGGATCAAGCAAGAGTTGGTTTTTTTTTCAGAATGGGGGAAGACGTATGTTCGTAGACAGAAGGGAATGAGCCAGGAGTAGAGGAGAGATTGAAAATGAGTGAGAGAGTGGGAACGAAAGAGGGGGCTATCTGTTGGAAGAAAGCAGGTAGCTTGAGCAGGTAGCCTTGGTAAAGAATAAGGCCACACCATTATGTGAGACAGGGGTGAAGGACGACATAGTGGCAGAAGGGATAGGAGTCATTTGAAATGAGGAAGTGGGGAAAGGGGGAATTTACAGCGTATAGCTTCAATTTTTCTGTAAAATATTAGGCAAGATTCTTAGCTGAGAGAGGGGAACAACAGGCAGTCATGGTGGGGTTTGAGAAGGGATGAAAAGGTTTGGAAGAGCTGTTGTGTTGAATTGGATGGAGGGGTGATGAGGCAGGTAAGAAGGATTGCCTAGTAGCCGTGAGATTCCAGTTGAAATTATGTAACATAAACTTTTAGTAGACCCAGGCAGAATTTCTCCATCTTTATTCGGTAGCACATCTGTAGAAGTGAAGGTGGTGAATGATGGCAGTGATACAAGGCTGAGGCTTGGAAGAGCATAATCGGTGATATGATAAGGAAGCTAGAGATTCAAGAGAAGAGTAGAGTGTAGAGTTGAAATGTTTCATCAAGGTATTGAGATGAGGAAAAGAGGAGAGAGTAGTTAGGACAAAGGAGATGGCCTGGGAGAGAATTGAGGGGTAAAAGGATTGGAAGTCATGGTATGGACAAAGAATGGGGTTTTGTAAGGGAAGACATAGGAGACGTGAAACAATCATGGTTGGTTAAAAGGATTTAGGGATTCTTGAATGTAGAGGTGGCACATTTATGGGTTAATGGCAAGAACATGGCTATGACTATTTTTGTGTGTGGCTTGAGATGGGATGGAGGAGTAGTTTATAGTAGGTTGAGAAACCAAGTGGTTAAGATCGTTGAGGGAAAGCCAATACTTTCCCTCAACGATCTTAACCACTTGGTTGAAGACCCTTAGTAAGAGAGCAGATATTGGGGAGGAGAGAAAAATTGTGAACCATGTACCAAACTCAATGAAAAAGGAATGGAAGTGACCTGTGGGTCTGTAGACAACAGCTACCAGGATTTTGATTGGATCTTGTTGTTGTTTGTCCTTCATTTTTGAAGAGGACCAATGGCAACATGGGGTGATATCCTGACTTGCAGGTGAATTGGCTTTAAGTAAGGCAGAGTTGTACAAAGCTATCAATCTCATTGTCTCTTCTAGAGTCATTAAAGTCCAGCAGCAAGACAAAAGTCAAGATGACTGGTGATGTGTTGGGACGCAGTGAGGGACCAACGTCTGACCAAGCTCAAAGCACACCAGAGCATGTGCTTCACCTGCCTTCATGGCCATTGGAACAAATTGGTCTCATCTGCACATTTTTCCAGGGGAAGTCTTCACATTTCCTGTAACTCACTAATAGGTTTGATTGGATAGTAGATATAAATAGCATGGATATCTTAAAGGGGGAGAGGTAGTTCTTGTTGCTTGTCATTTATTTTTGAAAGGGACCAATGACATCATGGGGTGATGTCTTAATTTGCACTTGAATTGGATTTAAGTAAGATAGAGTTGCACAAAGTCATCACACTCATTCTCTTTTCCAGAGTCATCAAAGTCTAGGGACAAGACAAAAGTCAAGATGATTGGTGATGGCCCAGAATGCAGTGGATGACCTTGGCATCTGATATTTTATCAAGCTCTAAGTGCTTCCCAGTGCCTGCTTCATGGCATCTCAAACAAATTGTTCTCATCCACCCATTCCACTGGAGGAAGTCTTCACATGCTTGGGATAGATGTCCCCCTAACTTACCATCAGGTTTGAGGCCTGTTGGTTACCCTCAACCTGGCTTAGGCCATCTACCAAGACAGTTTTACTGGAGTGTGCCCCTCTGTTCATGCTATTGTTTCTTGGAACCACAGATGAGAGTTGAGTGGCAGGTGGACACCAAAGGTGGCAGCCCTGAAAAGGGCTGAGCAAGCCCTCACACCAGAGGTGGTGGGGGAGAACCTTGAAGTGGCTATAAGAAACAAGGAATATCTCAACTCCCCACATTGACCAATGAGCTGAGGAGAATAATACCGAGTGGTAGAAAATTATGTTCCATAAAGATGCTCAGGCAGTAAGAGTCTTGGTAGGGCTAGGTTCTACAGTACTAGTTCCAGAAGCAATGAGTAAGCAGGGCAACTTTAGAGGGGCGGATGTGTCAGAGTAGGAAAAAGGGAAGGAAGACAGATATAATACAGTTCAACAAAATTTATTATATGCTTGCTACATGAAAGAAATAATGCTAAATGCTACAGACACCAAGACAAAACAATCCCTGCCTTCAGTGAGCCAACATTCTACCAGAGACTTATGTACATAGATAAGTATAATGTAGGGAGAGGTGAGGATAGAGAGGCAGTCAAAGAACTCTAGGAATATTTGTTGAAGGAGAGAATATTTTCAATTGTGCTAATCTGGGAAGGCTCTGTGGACACCTTCATGGTCTCTGAACTGAGGCTTCAAGTAGGATCAGATTTCTGGAAGGTTGAAAAAATGAGAGCATATTTCCCAGTTCTGAGACAGTGGAAGAAGACAGGAGATAACATGTTGATTCTGGAGTCAACTAGCAGTCAAATTTTGATATGTAACTGTCTTTGAGGTTAGTTACAACTGAAACTTTGAGTATGTGAAAGGGAGTAATGTGAAATAAAATGGGAACTAGGCAAGTTGGAACTAGATTGTACAGGGCCTTGACCACTCAGCTAATGGATTTTATCTTAGAAGCACTTGATAGTTTTGAAGATACAGTAATATGTGCTTATCACAATGATTTTGTTAGCTATGGGAAGTATGAGAGAGAAGAGACTGGGATTCAGGGCAGGTGACTGGGAGGCTACTACAATAACCCACACAAGTAGTAACGAGGGCTGAAACTAAAGGGAAAGCAGCATCAGGATGCAATTGGTGAAATTCCAGGGCTAGAGCTGGAAGGAACCTCAAAAAGCATCTAATGCAACCCCTTAATTTTACTGAGGAGAATACTGAGGGCCTGGCAAGGTTAAGTGATTTACCCAAGATTATAAGACTTGGCAAGTGACTTGACCAGATAGGTTACTGGATGAAAGAGAGGGAATAGGCAGAGAGTACTCAGAGGGTTCAAAGCTGGGTGAATACAAGGATGGTAATACTCTAGGGAAGGTCGGATAAGAGGCACATTTGGAGAAAAGTTTCAGTTTTGGACATGTTGGGTATGGAGTTCTGGTGCAGCATCCAGATGGAGATGTCTAACAAGGCAGTCAGGAAGTAGGCCCTGGAGATAGATTAGGGCTGGATATGCAGCACTACGAGTCATCTGTATATAGGTGATAACCAAACCTATGGAAATGGATAAAACCACTAAACAATAAGAATGTCATAATAATTATTTTGTTAATAATAACAGCTAGCATTTGTATAGCACTTTAAAGTTTGCCAAGTGTTTTCTATATGTTAGTCTCATTTGATTCTCATTTCAACCTAGGGAAGTATTTGCTATTATTTCAAGGCTGTTAAGTGGCTTGCCCAGGGTCACATAACGAGTACCTGAGGTAGAATTTGGATTCAGTTATTCCTGACTATGAGTCCAAAATCTACGCATTTCACTACCTAACTACCTAGTATAGAAAGAGAAGAGAGCTCAGGAGAGTCTCTGGTGATATCCATCTTAGGTGGCAGAGGATATATGACAAACCAGCAATGAATGTACATATTATTTGGATAGTTCAATGTAGAATACCACTTGTAGTTGACTTTGGCATGTAGTTAGACATATAATAATATGCATGGACAACTTTAAAAAAATTTCTCTATGACTGTCATGTTCCCACTTGACCCAAGTCTTATGTGGCAAGATGGCTATATAAAAACAGCTTGTATAAATTTGACCGTTAAATGTGAATCATCAGTCAGGAAATCAACAGTACAGCATTTATGTCCTGAAATTTCCCAGCTTAGGTTCTACCTAAAGCAAGGACACCATGTTGTGTCCCCTTTTGGCAGCCTGGTAAAATCTCTGGACCCTTTCTTAGAATAAGGTTTTAAGATGTATACTATAAAACATGTAAGATTACAGAGTAGTAATAGTAAAATTACTATTGAAATGCAGCTATCAAAATAATAATTAAGAAAACCAGGTTCAAGATTGAGGTTAAAAACCCCTGACCAAAAGCTTAGGTTTTCATTTTGCTTATATCACAAAGAAACTGATAATATGACATAAAGAGAATGGAATTTGGAGTTTTCTTGACATCAGTGAACATGGAAGATAGAGCATTTTCCTTGCTTTCAAAGTGGAAAGACAGTTAAAGGGGATACACTTAAAATTTGCAACTATTAATCATTGAAGAATTTATTGTTTGATGAAAAGGTCAGTTTTTCTCATGGTAACACAGAACTGGTAAGTGTAGACCAGGAAAATGTTTTTGCACATCTTTGATGAGCTTTGGAAATTACTCCCGGTAGCACTCCCAACCCTCATGATTGAAAAATTGGCTGTATTTGCAGTTGCTTACTGAAAGCTTTGAGCCTCCATTAAACAAATGTAACTTGCCTTATTATGAAATAAATACCAATGTGTCACGGAAAGTGGCATTTTCTTGGCATTAAAAATAAAAGCAATATTTAAAATGTCCCTTGTGTGCCCCTTGCAAACTATGTCCTAGGTATCTCCTTACTTTGCCTGCTCCTGTTTGCAGTTTTGTTTAAACTATAATATTCATGGCCCAGATGAGCAGAAGATAAAAAACTTTCAAGGAGATGATTTTTTAAATATTGCAAGAAAAGTGATTATACATTTCTTGGTGCCATGCAAAGTGCTTTCCTCTCAAGGATCCTATGTAATAGCCAGGTAATTTGTTCATTATCAATCACCATCCAAGACAGGTTCAATCTCATGTTTCCTGATGCCAAGTTCAGCATTCTTTCCTATTAAGCCATTGTGCCTTCAGCACCCAAGCCAAGACATTTAGACAGGCTTCTGACATATTGAGCCCTTGCTCCAACCCCCTTATAAGGGATTTGTCAGACATGCACTGGGCCATTTGTTTGTGTGGTGGCTAAGTATACAAATGAATGAGGAGTGAGAACACAAAGTAGTAGGATAAGTACAAAGACAAACAAAGTGATTTAGCTTTGGAAACTCTAGGTATTAACAATATGCAGATCATTTGTCATTATGCAAATTATTTAACTATGGCATAAACAGGTCTTGGGAAGAAAAGTTTCTCATCATTATGGCCAAGGTCACACAGCTTAAGGTATAGTAGCTTAAAAAAGTTATAGCCTTTACTGTTTTAATTACTAAAGATATTAAGATATATTAGATAGGTTGGCTAAAGTCACCTAAAAGGATACATTTTGACTTATTTAGTTGTATTGGTCCTTTGTTTTTGAAGAGGACCATTGCATGAGGGAAATGATGACTTGTAGTTGACTTTGATTTGAGTGAAGGAGGGCTGTGCAAGGCCACCAGCCTTACATTCTCCTCTAGAGCCATCTGGGTCCAGGGGCCAGATATTGATCAAGATGACTGGAGATGGCCCAGGATGCAATGGGAAACCCTGGCCCTTTTAGGCTAAGGCCTTTTCATATACTCAGAGTGAGATAAGGCCCATTCAGTGAATAGGCCTCTTTAAGAAGTGAATCAAGGGATGGCCCCTTTAATTAGAAAAAGAAAAAAAAATCAAGCGGGGAGGGGAAGATCTTCAGTGTTGCTGTTACAAAGAGAAACAGTTACCATTGACGTTCACTCTAAGCCAGGAGGGCCCAAAATACAGCCATTAAGTGAAGCTTGGACAGGGACCTATTAAGGTCCAATCTATGAGCTTCAGAGTGAACTGAGTTTAAGGTTGAGAGGAAGGAAGGAAGGAAGGAAGAGAGGAAGGAAGGAAGGGAGGAAGAGAGGAAGGGAGGAAGGAAGGAAGAGAGGAAGGGAGGAAGGGAGGAAGGAAGGAAGGAAGGAAGGAAGGAAGGGAGGAAGGGAGGAAGGGAGGAAGGAAGGAAGGAGGAAGGAATCTAGCCAGTAAACCACAAGTTAAGTGGGCAGTTTCTGGCCATCAAAATTTACCTTCCTTTGGGCTTGAAGTCAGGAAGACTCACTTCCCTGAGTTAATAGCCAACCTCAGTCACTTACCCTGTTTCCCTAAATTCCTCATCTACAAAATGAGCAGGAGAGGGAAGTGGCGAATCAATGTCGTATCTTTGCCACGAACATCCCAAATGGGGTCCTAAAGAGTCAGACATGACTGAAATAACTGAACAATAAGATGGATG
>CM053623.1:257626612-257653602 GCA_028646595.1 Phalanger gymnotis
TGGGCTTGAAGTCAGGAAGACTCACTTCCCTGAGTTAATAGCCAACCTCAGTCACTTACCCTGTTTCCCTAAATTCCTCATCTACAAAATGAGCAGGAGAGGGAAGTGGCGAATCAATGTCGTATCTTTGCCACGAACATCCCAAATGGGGTCCTAAAGAGTCAGACATGACTGAAATAACTGAACAATAAGATGGATGAGGGAAATTCTTCAGGGGAAAAAATAGTCTTAAGAAGTATACTTTCTGATATTATAACCAAGAAAACATTTATCTTTTAATTTTCCAAAGATCTAGATCATAGATTTGTTTTTAGGATCATAGGATCATAGATTTCATGATTGAAAAGGCCTTTGAGACCATCCAGTTCACCCCTTACATTTTACAAATGAGAAGAAAAATGGACTTAGCAGCACACACCCAGGGAATACCTGAAATGAGACTTGAACATAGGACTTTCTGACTTCAAGTTCAGCAGACTATCTACTTCAACATTTTCATTTGTAAAAAAAAGCCAGAAAGTCTCATACTTAGAACAGAAAAGAAATGAAGCCAAATTCTTGTCTGTGTAACTTAACAAAACAGCAACATTTTTGCAATAATGATAAATTTGGTATAGGGATGATTCTTTTTGGAGAATATTTGAACAACATAATCATTTCCTATTTAATAGCGGAATGAATCAGTGACTTAGAAAATAGAGATTCCAAGTGTTTAATTGATAATGCAGTCCACCCTTACTGATGTAGGAATTTTAATATTTATAAAAGGATTTTGGAAAGAATGTTTATGCTTCAGTAGTAAGACGCACAAGTTATACCAAGTAAAATCTTGTTAAGCTAATATCAACTTATTTAAAATAGTGTATAATTTCAAACAACAATTCCCTGCCTGATTGGCTAGCTATTATTTTAATAAAATATCTTACCTAATAAAATGTTTAAAATCCTATTTTTTCTTGGCTTCTTGCATTTAAAATTTGTATAATTTTACTGTACTTTCCAACTTTTATACATCAAAAGTTCGTTAGCTAGTGAAAAGCCTTCCAAGTTGATTTTACCTGCTACTGCTAACAGACAGCAACCATACAATTCTATGGGTAATCTCTTACTAGTTTTATGAAAGATAAAGCAATGTTTTTCCTTTATAAGTGACATGTAGATGGTTGTATCATTTTTGCTATATCAGGAGATGCAATGGATAGAGTGCCTGGGTGGGAGTCAGGAAAATTTATCTTCCTGAGTTAAAATCTGATGTCAGACTCTTACTAGCTGTGTGGCCTTGGGCAAGTTACCTCAGTTTCCTCATCTGTAAAATGAGCTAGAGAAGGAACTGGCAAACCACTCCAGTATCTTTGTTAAGAAAACTGCAAATGGGGGTCACAAAGAGTCAGACACCACTGAAAATGAATGAACAACAACAAAATCAGTCATGCATTTGGGAAATGTTTAAAGACTAGAATACTTGTGATATTGGTAGTGGGGCAAATATAGGAAGAATATAAGGTCCAAAATAACCATATACAATTTTTATTCTTTAGACTTTAGGTCCAGGAAAGTTGAATATGAAATTCAGGTTTATAGAATTATTTTTCCTTGCAATTCTTATCTGAAAAAGATGGAAATAAATAACAACAACAACAACAATAATACTAATACTACTACTACTACTAATAATAAAGATATGTTGACTTGTTCTTTCAAGATGGTGGTGAGCAGATATGGCAGAAAACAAATCAAGCAGAATTTTATATGAATGATTCTCAACTGATTTCTTGCAAAGATGAGCAGCATTTCATTGAAGAAATCATTAGTACAATGAAAAGTTAAAATGCTTTTACCTGCGTGACAGAATGCAGGTGGGGGAAATGAAATAAGAGAGCTTGGGTCTGATTAGAACTCAGGCATCTCCTGACCTTGGTGCTCTGATACATCTAGTGATTATTTCTATGGAATAACCCCACCCACACCCAAATAGTGGCTACCGTCAATACCACACTTTCCAAATTCAAAAGGGAGAGATTGGATTTTCAAATTACCATGTATTTTAACACAAAGGACAAGAGTCTTTTGCTGGGCTCTTGCAGGTGACTATACAAGAATGTGACCAGATTACATTTTAAAGTTGATTTGAAATTTCTTTTCTGCCAACTCCAGCCTTGAAAATGGGGTGGAAAATCTTTTAATACCATAAGAATTTTCTTTGGCTAGGTGGAATTTGAATTAGTCCTTCTTAGATCACCAATCCCCTACCTACCCTTGCCTATAAACACACTCCATTTCAAACCTCCACAAACAAGATGATGCTCAGTTGCATAGTTATAACAAGCCATATGCACAGCTGCTTCAACAGTGAGTCTCTCCTTCAATATATGACCCATAATACACATGCATACACCTCCCCTCCCCAATCCCCTATGTACTTTAGTCATTAGTAGGCCACTTATAAACTTGAACTTAAGAAATGCTTTCCTGTTCACCAAAAACCTTAAAATTTAAAATTAGAGAAAGCACAATGATACAAAACACTCAAATTTAAAATTACAGAAAGCACAAATGATACAAAACACTCAAGATGTGGTACCAAAACTACTTGTTTTTGGCTTTGTATCTCCAGTGCCCAGTTCAGAGCCTTACAGATAGTAGGCACTTAGTAAACATTGAAATGATCATGATTTTGTCAAACTTTTTAGCTTATATTAATCAATTTCTATTCCATTGATTATTCCATATAATCTTACAAAATAATGTATCATATATTCATGCATAGAAGAGCTAAATTTGTACTTAAAAGTAACCAAATAATTATATATGTGTATGTATACATACACAGTTTATATATATGTGTATATATACATACATATGTACCTAAATGACAACTTTTATATTTTTAACCTAAAATATATTAATTTTATTTAATTAGGCTTGTACCAACCATATCAAACATTGCTGTCTCTCTTTAGGGCTTCCTAACAAAAAAAAAGCATCACAATTTTAGTGAGAAATACTGTAGCACTTTGATCCCCAAAGAAAATACACCATACTTTCTGGACTGGTTAGATCTCTACATGCCTACTTGGACAGGTATGTATTCATAAGGAGTGATCTCAAAGCATGGCTGAAATACCTACCGTTTTGCTGAGGTAACTTGTGCTGGTGTTCATACACTGCAGTCCCTCACTGTTGCAGCAACCCCCACATCTGTAGATGGATACACATGGAGGTTTAAAGAAGGTGTTTGTTGCTGCTCCAAACTCTTTCCCCACATCTATACACACCTCACGTGGCATGCACTGAGTCTTTCTCCACTCATTATCAATACCTGCCGAGTCATAGGGAAGTCCGTAAGTTATAAAGAAAACATGGCAGCAGGAGGTCACTCACATTTAGAATAAAACCAACATGTTCATACTTTTAGGTGCTTTGTCTGGTGAAATGTGGAATTTTAATAAAGAAGTGGCAGCTAGAATCCCTGTTACTGGGACAAGGAGCAGAAGAGCTCACACACCACCTGAGGAATTTTTCAAAGGAAACCCCTTTCTACAAATTTCAGACAATCTAAGGTTTTACACTTTATGAAAAACCACAAAGACCAGTCCATGGAATCTATGTGCAGTTTTTCCCTT
Organism: Phalanger gymnotis; assembly: GCA_028646595.1. NCBI lineage: Eukaryota > Metazoa > Chordata > Mammalia > Diprotodontia > Phalangeridae > Phalanger > Phalanger gymnotis. The sequence goes on from CM053623.1 coordinate 257,630,236, forward strand.
GCTTCGGAGAATGAGGGTTTAATATCTGCTGTTTATAAATGCTGCAGCAGTGTAATCATGCCAGTTTTCTTCAGCATGCACAGTCTTTGCGGTTTTCAAGCAAAAACAAACAACATCATTGCCTTGTTCTCATTAAACCAAATGGAAATGAGGAGACAGTGCTGGACACTGTCCAACACCATCCTCAGAAGAGCTTTCTGGAAAATCTAGAAAGTGGCAATGCTGCATCTATATAATGTCTAAGTATTTCTACAAATTAGGTAGGATACCCTGCTCTCTTTTTGCAAGGCAGTGATCTTTGCCTAATGGAAAGAGGCATAAACTTGTAAGCCAAAGACTCCTAAGACTTGGATTTGAATTCTGGCTCTGCTTTCTGTTGGACTTTAATTTCTTCATCTGTAATCCCCCTTTTGGCTCTATCACTCAGTGATTCTAGGCCATTCATTTTGAATTACTCTATGGATCTGAGATGTGAAGGGCTTATCCATTGACCCAAATGTTTAAATTATAAACCCTATTAGGACTGACACTGCTTTCAAAGTTCTAATTTGTTTCCTACCACTAAAAAAAAAGCTTTATTAGAGAAAAAATATATATATTATTGATTCCTTTTAAGATGAATTGATTTTTGCCTGAAACTATAAATATCAACACACTCAAATCTAATAATAATATTATGAAATTTGGATTATTTTATTTAACAACTGAAGAAAGTTGTCTAAAGTGGCATTAATTCAATATAGCATCATCCAATAAAGGAAACTGAGGAATAGTGGGCAAGAGATGCCTTACTTATTTTTATATGCTTATCTTCCCCAAAGGGTTTACTTAGAAAATGCCATTGGTTCACAAAGATCAAGAACTGAAGACTTCAAACTGGAAGTGGCCTCTGAGGACATAGTACAACTGCTTCACTTTATAGATGAGGCAACTGAGACTGAGGGGAGTTAAGAGACTTGTCTAAAGTCATATGGATGGTAAGTTAAAGAGGCAGGATTTGAGCCCAGTACCTCTGATTCCAAATCCAATATTCTTTAGATTAAATCACCCTGAGTGTACTGAAGCCAGTCATTATCTCTGAACAACCAACCATAAAGTACCATTTGAAAAAAATGACTGTTTTCTCTTCCCATTGTATGTAAATGGAACACTTAGAAAGCCTAACTTGAAAGTGACTTACAAGATGGAGAATACTTATATTGGTAAGAATGAGCATGTATATGGAATATACACTTATATGTATGTATAGAAAAGGGTAATTCCCCCAGGAGCCTCACCAGCAAATGAAGGAACTAAAGCATCATGAGAAATACACACATTTATTTCCCACCCAATTTGATTGCAATGAAGAATACCACTAGATAAGATATAAATGCTTTCTTTTAAAGTCAATGGCTTTCTTTCAGCATATGAAATTCTAAAGGTTGTATACAACAGTACAGATAGTCAATTGGTGGTGGTGGGGGGGGCAAGTTCTCCCACTCTGTGTTTCATTTCCAAGACTGATTACATGTTTTCTTTCCTGCACTTACTTTTTAAGATCTCTGCATTGTAATGTGCTGCAGCAAATTTGACATTCTCTTCTCTTGTGTCAGGACTGGGCTGCTCCCCATTTTGCTGCCAGCCGCCTTTCCTCAACTGACATTTAAACATTTTCCAATATTCTGGATAAAGGACTGTCATAAGTTCATCCACACTGGACACGGCCCGCAACTGCTCTTCCAGGTCTCTGCTTGCATGATCCTGTTAAAGAAACATGAGATAACAATTCCTTTTCAAACTGTAGGATTTAGGAGTCAAGATTCCCTAAAAGCTAAACTTTGCTGTACAATGATTCTTTTTCTTGAAGGACAAGGCTACAGTGACTTGCACATGTTAGGTGCTAAATAAAAGTGTGAAGAATAGACGAAAAAACCACTTATTTTTGTTTTGGCTACAGTGTTCATGATAACAATATTATTTTAAGTTTTTAATGAATAAATTTGAAACTTTTAAAATTAGGCATGGTTTTTAGTAAATTACTGCTTAGAGTTATAATTTGTTAATTATAACTTTTTGCTTATTTCTACAATAAATGCTCAATAAATATTTGATGAATGAATAAGCACAGTACTTATTTTGTATTGGCTTTAGACTTCATGCTGAAAACAGCATTTTAATTTCTTAGTGATCAATTCAAAGCTTTTAAAACTAGCCATGACTTTTTTTTAAAGCAAACTACTATTTGGAATTATAATTTCATTATTAATTTTAACTTTTTGGTTATTTCTGTTCTTTATAAAGATGTACTAAAATTGTGTTAAATTATTGTACTAAATTATTCTTCCAACTACAAATATATGATCCTACTTTCAATTTTATACTTTTAGGAGTTTGACAATTAGATGTTTGCCCTTGTATTCCTTTCCAGTAAAGTCAAACAAAGCAGCAAACTATTGTTACTTTTATTTTACTCAGTGGTGTCAGCAACAACGACAACAATCTAAATACAGATTTTTAAAATAATATCAGAGACGTTGCCTTAGAATCACCAAATAAATATGGGAGCACAAAATTCCATTTTAAAAATGTGATTTCTCATGATACTCATGACAGACTGTTGAAATTGTGGGCGGAAACAAATTTTTCTTGTAACAGTGCTGAAATTGTTGAGTTGTCAAAATGTGCATTATTTTTAAACATGAAATACTTCAAATGGCATTTAATACTGCTTACAAGCATTAGATAGCTTTCTGTGTGTGTGTGTTTACTAAATAGGATATAGTGAAGCATATTCTAGAGTCACTATAGCAACAAAACTCATAAAACTTCTAAATCTACTTGAAAAGAATGGAAATAAATGCAAAAGGGTTTTAAGAAAACATTTCTTAACCAGAAAATCATGGGGAAAATGTAAAAAGTCATTTTTCATAACATAGCATGTCCCTTGGAATTTTGGACGTACAATAAGTGAATTACTCTCTCTAAAGCAGGAAAGGGAGAGAACACCTGACAGTGAATTCTACTGCATTCTATACCCACGTGTGTATGTGAAGAAATACATATGCAGACAGACATACACCCATACAGATACACATATTTACGTATATATGTGTGTGTAATTGCTTTCTCTACTAAAATCATCATTCACTTGGAAGGTAGTGGTACCTCTACATACCATAACAGCATAACATTGCCATGTGATAAATTTCCATAAAGCTTTTTCCATATCTATTGACAGACTGATAAATCACAGAGATCATTAAATGAATTGTTGAAAACTGAGGCAATTAGAAGACTAAATGACATTTTTGGATTTAAATTTTTCAAGTTAGTTTAAGTCAGAGTAACCATGTTAATTTCATCTTGTGAGGATATAATTTTGGTTTTTTAAGGGCTACCATACTAAGAGGTAAATTATTTCAATATTTTAAAGTAGTTGTGATTTAATGGATATCAATATCTCATCTGTTGATGTGCTACCAATTTCATTTTGTGGTACAGTGTCAAAGGAATTATATAAAATGACCTTAAAGATTAGTTTGGCTCATGATATTAACTAGCTACCATTATTCAGCATATAGATATTTTATTTTCAACTGATAAATTATGCATGACAATGTATTAATGTATTAAAATCAATTAAGCAACAAGCATTTATAATGCACCTACTATGTACAAAGAGCCATGTTAGGCACTGTGGATACAAAGTAAAAAAATGAAACAGTTTTTGCCCTCCATGAGCTTACCTTCTATTGGGGGAAACAATATGTATACATACATACATATATATATCATACACACAGTACATGTATATATAAATGTATATAATAGTTTGGTATGAAGAGCAATACTGACGAGACCAAAATAAAAGGTGGTTATATGTACGTGTATAATATATACGCATGTATGTATGCTGTTATAAATACATACATATGTACACACTATATATACACATATATATGCATATATGTATGTGCGTATACATATATCAGTTCAAAAATGATTTCCCAAGCTTAATTTGGGCAGCAAGAGCCTGGCAGAAAAGTTACTGATGTTTTACTAAATCTAAGTGTACAAAGTGTCATTTTCTTTAAAAAATTATCCAAGGAGTTGGGCCTATATTTACTGTTGACATTTCTGCCCTGAATGTATTTTACCTGTGCCTAAACTTATCAGAGGTTGATTATTTTAAATTGTAATGCATATCACCAGCTACAAAGCACAGGCTAACGATGGGTGTGAGCATCTAAAAAAATACTCAGGTTCTTGTGGCTAATTTAGTGACATTGGTAAGAAAAGGGAATATGCATTTAAAGGAGTAGGTCTGCCTATTATGGGCCAACTACTGTGCCAAAGGCTTTACAAATATTATTTCCTTTGAACTTCACAAAATCCCTCTGAGGTAGGTGCTATCAATTGAGGAAACTAAGGCAGAAAGATGTTAAGTGACTTGCCCATGGTGAAAAAGCTAATAAGTGTCAGAGTAGATTTGAACTCAAATCTCCCCAAATTCAGGCTGGTGTCACCTACCTGCCTCATTTGGTAATGCCTAACAAATGTTAACTGAGTGACCAGAGGCAGAAAAAATAGAATTTAGGGAAAAGGTCTGTTGTGAATTTGAGATGACATCTGTATCAGGTTAAATTATTCTGATTTTTTTTTATGTAAAGACAAGCAAACAAACAACTTTGTAACAATTCTTTCTTTTTCCTACTCTACTTTGAGGGAAAAGTAAAAGGCAAAATCACTATATAATAAAATGGATGGAGCCCTAGCCATTGTAATTATTTAAGAACAAGATTAGAAAACTGAAACGCCACCCACTTCTAATTGTCATGATATTTCTGAATTTCCTGAAATTTCTGTAGTGTCTCTTCTATTTATAAGTCCTAAAAAATTCACTGGTGTGAAGAGAAAAGAGAAACCAGGACACTTGAAAATGATGGCATGAGAAGAGCAAGATGGATTAGGTATGAATGATCTCTGCACACAGAGAGCCAAGCCAGATGAAGGACCAGGGAGGTCTAGCAGGCTTGATGCCACAAGTGTTTGGTTTTAGGAATAAGAGAAGTATAATAATAATAACAATAATAATAATAATAATAATAAAGCACTGGTTCCAAGAAGAGGGGCTAGTGTCCCAGGAACCTAACTTTGAGGCATCAAAACCTAAGGCTCTGGGCCAGATCATGCAAATATATCATATCTCTGTCTTCCAGCTGTGGAGGTGGGCCTATTGGACTAAACAATCGCCAATCACTGCATAGCAACCCTTTGCTACTCCTGCCTTATTGATACCATTAATGGTCCTAGGCTTGTCAGTGAAGCAAAGCTAGGCACTGAACTGGATAGATAGCTGGAGTTAGTGGTCCATTCAGTGGACTCGCCAAGATTTTTGTGAGCTGCCTCTTATACCTCTAAGAGTGTTACTCACTGACCGCTCCTAGGAATCTTTGGAAATTCACAGGAGGAAAAGGACATGCACATGGATCATGTTAAAGTAATTTGCCACACCTAAAAGCACATGTCCTCTTCAGATAATAAGGATCAGAGAAAAAGGAATTGGTAACAGACAGTGAAGTTCACAGCTGCAGCTATTCACCCAAGGCCTGACTCTATAACTACATCCTCATGCTGTGGCTACAGAGGGTCAACTGGGTTTCTAGCAAATCTGCATTTTTAAGGGTGATCTAATATGAAAAAAAATGCAGTTTTTATCCTTTGGGAAAAGATACTCAAACACTCCTAGGGCTGAATGGGATTTCTCAAAGGCTATAATGTTAAAAAGGGAATGAATGTTAGGTGGCATAGACCCTTTCCAAGGGTCAAAAGACAGATTCTTGTTGTTCCCTTATTGTTGTTTGCTGCTCAAAGAAAGTAGTGCAAAAACATAGACTTCCTTTTCTTCTTTCCACACTTGAGAGGAAAAAAAGGAACATTTTATTAAATCCAAAAGAACAAGTGACATTTGGTAAAACAAGCTTTTAAAAGGTGAGAGGGGGGAAGTTTTCTTTAAAAAAAAAGACATCCGTTAATCTTATCACTTTGGGGTGAGATGAAATGGAATGGACTAGAATAAGACAAACCATGTACTTTCTCTCTTCTGTTTCTAGAGATCTAATTTCCTTTTTCCTACCAGCCTTCAATAATTTCAATCATTATTTTGATAACTACAGACACCAATTAGCCCATTCCTCCCCTAAACCCTCTTCGTCCTCCCCCATCCACCCCTTTCAATCTTTGCCCTCTGACAACTAGAGAAAAATCCAACCCCACCACAGTAAGTGATTCATGCTTTAACCCTTCACCCAAAATGAATTCGGCAGCAAAAGTATTTGACTATTTCTTCCTTCACACCTGACCTAAGGCAACTTTCCCCCTAAAAACAGGTAAGTGGGCAAGTGGTTCTCTGTATTTTTGAGGTAATTAGCAATGACAAGTAGAAAGGCCACAAGGCATATGGATAAAGAATCAAAAGAACTGGGCCCTAGTTATACACTTGCCATTTATAAGGGCTGAGATCTTGGGAAAGATATTTCATCCTTTTGAGGCTCAGTTCACTCATCTGTAACATGAGAAAGTTGGACTAGACGATCTCTACATTCTCTTCCAACTTTAAAGTCTACGACTTAAACATTATGTGATTTTTATTTAGCAAAAGATTTTAGATGCTTGGAATTTTTATGGGAGGGGAGAAATAGGGAGCAAAGAAGAAGGGAGATGAGTAGAGATGCCATCTAATTTCACACATTTTCGACAAATGGGCATCCCCTTCTAAAAATCACCACCTTGAAAAGTAGTTTGTTTTTATTATTATTAGTCTTATTGTTATTAATGAATATAATAACTCACATTTCCATAAATGTCTATGGTTTACAAATTTTTCTGGCAGCATTCCAGAGAGGCAGGTAGCAGAAAATGACTACAAGGACACAATCCTTAGAGTCTCAATGATGTTTATCTCCCTCAAAGGGATGAAAAATTAATGATTTATTCAAATCCCCTTAGCAAATCCTTTTGATTAATTTCTACAATGAGTTGATGATCAGGACCTTTATTTACCTGTCAATCATTTTTACATTAATGTTTTGCTATCCTGCTGAAAAATCTATTGACTTTTTAGCAGCTAGATCTACAAGATGAAAATTCCTGTAAATTTGGTTTTGTGAAGTAACCCAGCAGATTAGATTGAAGCCCTATGTGAATTTAAATTCTTTGAAGGTGCTAGAAAGCTACTTCTGCACAAAAGATTGAATTGCCCTATGGCAGATTGAGAAAAGCTAGGTATTTATCATTGTTTTATTCCCTGACCTGTAACAGAGAAGAAAATTCACACACATACTGTCTTCAGCCCTAGTACCTCATTTTAGTGGGCAAATATCAAAACGTCATTATTATTTTCACTTGAAAGATGACATTTTACCTCTTAAATATTTATCTAATTTTGGAAACACGATATTGCTATAATATAAAAAAGTTCTTTAGGAAGATAAATGCCACCTTTGAAATTAAAACACGTACAGTAGACCACCGGCCAATCTCTTTAGCTTGACATTTAAAGGCATCTATGTGTCTACTATTTTAGTTGACAGTACAGTTTCACAGATGTATCTGTGATGACCTTGCTTTTTACAGTGGTTCTTATGACAAAAGTCCCCTCTCTGTCTCAGGAGATTTCTGTACCTCTTCTCTCCCTCTCTGAAAATTAGTTCTCTTTGCCTCTGGCTTAGCTCTCTTTGAGTCTATCTCTCTGTCTGTTTCTCACAGTTTCTTTCTGTCTCTCTTTTCTTCCTTCCTCTCCCCACTTCTCTCTCTCTCTCTCTCTCCCCTCTACCACTCTCTCACTTTCTTTCTATTTCCGTCTCTTAGACAGGACTGTTCCTCTGAGATTCAGTTTTTGTTGTGTCCTATATTTTAGGGTCAGTACCCATGTCTTGATTTGTCTCTGTTCCAGGCAGGTTCTATTTCTGTGTCTCCATCACTGTCCATTTGTGTTTCTAAAATACCCAGTTTCTTTATCTCTGGATGTCCTTTTCTGTCTATTGTTGTTGTTTTTTGTCTGTTTGTTATTGGTCTTCATTGAGGTCCTAAAGTACTGTTACAACAGAACGTCAGATTCTTGTTGGGTTCTGTGTTTCTAATGAGCTAGAAAAGTTTTGGGTATATACATGTCTGTATAGACTATATGTGTGGCATGAAGATTGGTCTACTTAAATAAGAGGGACATTTCCAGAAATTTCATTGATAAATGATGAATTCTGTAACCTTAAGACCCATGAAACACAGCAAAATATAAATAACCCTCAGTTCTGTGTGATCCACTTTAGCTTCAGAAGTGAAGGTAGGAAAGGCCAGAGTGTGCTAAGAATCACATAATTCACAGACTACTTACAAGCATTAATTTAACTGGTATTACACTCAAAGTGCAATTTTTTGTCCAATGACAAATAAGTTGGTATATTTATGGAAATAGTAGACCACATCCATAATAGCACACGACATTAATGAAAGCTAGTATGAAAATGTGACTAAATGGCAGGAGCAGCCATACTTTCTTTTTGGCATATGGAATTTAGTAAACTGCAATAGTTCTTTGTTACCTCAACTACATAAATGTTTATTTTGCACCTTTTTAAAGCTCTTCACAACCTGGTCATAAGCTACTTTCCAAGCTCCACACAAATCAATTCTATGTACATAGTACACCCCAAATGGTCCTTTAAAATAGGACTCTATCTTCTGTACCTGGGTTTTTGCACTGACTCTCCCCTATAGGAACACACTCCCTCTTGGGATCCCTGGTTTTCTTCAATACTGAGCTGCAGCTCTGCCTTCTGCATGATGGTGTTTTTTGGTTCCCCTCTGTGGCCTTTCAAGATTCTCTTGTGTCAACTCAGTTTATGCTTTTTTGTTTGCCTATAAAAGTGCATGTCGTCCTCCCTATTAAAACGCAAGCTATTTGAAGACTGGGACTGTCATGTTGTCTTTGCATGTGAGTACCTATCACAATTATCTCCTACACAGTAGAACTTAAAAATGCTTACTGGTTGATTATATAAGATCACTTTGAAACCTAGGAGTCATCCTGGACTCTTCACTCTCATCTCTCCCCTTATTTAATATGTAGCAAAGGCTTTCTGATTTCACCTCCGCAATCCCTCTATATTACACCTACTTGTCTCTTTTGATTTTGCCATTCAAAACCTCACGCATGGATTTTTGGAGTAGCTTGCTGATGGGTCTACCTGCTTTAAGTCTGCTGACCCCCACTGTCACCCCTTGCCGGTCTATCTTCCATTCAGTAATTAAAGTGATTTTCCTGAAGTGCAAGTCCAATAATGTCACCCCCTAATCAATCAATTCCAGTGGCTCCACACTGCCTCCAGAATCAGAGACAAAATCCTCTGTTGGCATTCAAATCCCTTTATAACCTAGATTTCTACTACCTTTCTGGTTTTCTTATTCCTTATTCCCTGATATATGCTCTTTGATTCAGTTACACTGGCCTCCTGGCTGTTCCACGATCAAGACACTCCATCTCTCGGCTCTGGGCATTTTCTCTGTCCCCTATACCTGGAAAATTCTCTTGCCTCCCCTCTGACTACAGACCTTCCTGGCTACTTTTAAGTCCCAACTAAATTTTCAGCTTTTACAGGAAGCCTTCCCCAACCCCTCTTAATTCTATTTCCTCCCCTCTGTTAATTATTTCCTATTAATCTCATATATGGCATGCTTTATATCTGTTTGCATGTTGTCTCCATAGATTGTAAACTCCTTGAGGACAGGTTCTGCTTTTTTTGTATCCCTAGTACTCAGCAGAGTGCCTTGAACGTAGTAGGTACTTAATAAATGTTTATTGATTGGTTAATTAGTTTGTTCACAACGAACAAAGTGGATGGAAAACATGTAATGTCTAGAGTATGACAACAAGCAGAATGTAAATCCATTTAATCCATTAACATACATATCGTATATAATTGGTCCATCGATAAACACTTATTAGGTACTTACTATGTAAGTAGCACACAGTAGAGCTGTAAGGTGTTGAGGAGACAAAAGCAAAAGACTCAAGGAGATTTCAAAAAGGTCACCTTCTAAAGGAGGAGACAATATTCAAACGACTGCATACAAATAAACTGCACATGTAATACTTTGTTTTACTGGGCTTCACTTTATTTACTTTTGCAGATGTTGCATTTTTTGCAAAGGGAAGTTTGTGGCAATCCTGCAAGCAAGTCTATTCATGCCATTTTCCCAACAGCATTCACTCACATCACGTCACATTTTGGCAATGTTTCTGGCAAAATTTTTGGCAATAATTCTGGCAACATTTCAAACATTTTAATTATTTTACATCTTGTTATGATGATATAATCAGTGATCTTTGATGTCACTATTGTAATTGTTTTAGGGTGCCACATACCGTGCCCATATAAGATTGTGAGCTTAATTGCTAAATGGTGTTTGTGTTCCAACTATTCCACTGACTGGCCATTCCCCATTTCCTCAGGCCTCCCTAGTCCTGCAGACCCAACAATATTGAAATTAGTTCAACTAATAATCCTGCAATGGCCTCTGAGTGTTCAAGTGAAAGGAAGAGTCAATTGATAGAGTCAACTTTACTGTTGTCTTATTTTACTGAAGTTGCTACAGCCACCCCAAACTTCAGTAATCACCACCCTCATCAGTCAGTAGTCATCAACATGTAGGCAAGACCTTCCACTAGCAAAAAGAGTATGACCTGCTCAGATGATGATTAGCATTTTCTAATCAATAAAGTATTTTTAATTAAGGTATGTACATTTTTAGACATAATATTATTGTATACTTAATAAACTATAATATAGTGTAAACACAACTTTAATATGTACCAAAAAATACCAAAAAATTTGCATGACTTGCTTTATTGCAATATTCACTTTATTGTGGTAGTCTGGAACTGAACCTGCAATATCTCTGAGGTATACTTGTATTTATGATAAACTGGTGACTATCAACAGAGGGAAGGCATTAGAATGAAGGAGAATTAGAAAAGGCTTCCTATAAAAGGTAGGATTTTATCTGGCACTCAAAAAAAGCCAAAGAATCCAGGAGGAAATAAGGAGAGAACGCCAGGTATAGGGGACAGCCACTGAAAATGCCTGGAGTTGGGAGATGGAGTGCCATGTGGAAGGAATAGGAAGACCAGTGTCACTGGGCAGTGTCACAGTTGGGGGGTGGGATGTAAGGTGAAGACTGGAAAGGTGTAGGGAGCAAGTTATGAAGATCTCTGAATGCCAAACCAATATGCATCTAGAGAATAAGCTAGCTCGCTCAAGATTTTAGTAGTAGAAGGATTGGATTTCATGCTATAAAATAGGAAATATTTTCAGGGATCTTATAATGCTCACTATTGCAAAAGCTTATCTTATTAAATGCAAATATTCTCCCAGTGATTTTATTTGAGTATGAAACATGAAGCACCACGATTTAAAAAAAATCACAAGATAGAGCCAAATGCAATACACACACACACACACACACACACACACACACACACACACACGGCCCTAGCAAGCTGCATCAGGTTTCCAACAATAAATTGTGCACAAGTGTTTTAAAAGACATCAAAAAATATTATCAGAGACAGGTATGACCAAAAAAGGATTGAGTGACTCCAACAACGAATTTATAATTCATTATAATCTGGAACAAAATTTTTGTTTTCCTAAATTTGAAATTTACTGACATATTAATAGGTTTTTTAAAAGAGTTCTTTTATTGCTCAATTCTTCCTGGCAAAAATAAAGTTTTTTTTCTTATTTCAAATTGAGAGGGCTTGAATAATCAAAATAATAAGATATGTTGCTTCTTTCATAAAGTATGCTTCAGTGTCAAACCCTATGTATTGTTAAAGAGTCACAAAAGAAAAATAAATTAATGAAGTACATTCTTAAAGCTAAGGTTCTCAACCATTTTTTTTAAAGTCTACTAAGGGATCATTTTGCAAACCACAGCAAACATTGATGATCAAGTTCCATTACATTGTTTGGACAGGTCACTTCAATTCTCTGGACCTCATTTTTCTCAACTAAAAAGTGAGCATGGACTCTAGGACATCTGAGGGACTGAATACATTGGAAAGAGAGTTCACTTGGAGTCAGACAAACTAAGTTTGGATCCTGGTTCTGTAACTTATTCCATGTGGAAATTGTGGCATGTCCTTTCCTATCTCTGGGCCTGAGTTTGTTCACTTGCAAAATAAGGTCATTTCCCAGTTCTGACTCCTATGTTCCTTTCTTTCACTTTTACTAATGCCAAAAATAATAGCTAACTTGCACATATATGTGTTTATATATATGTATGTATGTATGTACACATACACAGAGGGATTGAGAGAGAGACAGAGAGACAGAGAGACAGAGAGAGGGAGGGAGGGAGAAAGAACGCATGCATTTTTAAGGTCTGCAAAACACTTCATATTTTTCTCATAACATTACTTAGTTTGATCCTTACAACAATTTTGGGAGGTAGGTGCTATTATTTTTGCCATTTTACATATAAAGAAATTGAGGCAAACAGAGGTTAAATGACCTGCCCAGGGTCACACAGCTAGCAACTATCTAAAACTGCATTTTAATTCAGATCTTCCTGACTCCCAGTGCACCTTTCTATCCAGTTTGCCACCTAGCTGACTCTAATGGCAGTTGTGATAATAGCCTCTTGGTGGTTTGTGAGGTTGGGTGAAATGATAAAAGCTTAATATACAACAGTTTCTTTCCAAATCATAAACTTAGAGATGGAGGGATTTTGGGAACCATATAGTCGAACCTCCTTCTTTTACAGGTGAGGAATCTCAGGACCAAAGAAGTTAAGGGAGTTCGTCGAGGTCATACAAGTTGTGTCAGAGTTGCGATGGCAACTCAGTTCCTCTGTCTCCATGTTCTTTCCCCTACCCTAAGCTGCGTAACACTATCCAGCTCACATTAATCTCAAATTAAGATGTAAAAAATAAAATCTGATGAGCTGACTGATGGAGTTCTGAGGGTACACAATTGCCTTTTTAATGAAAGACATTACAAAGATAATGAGGCTCGGATAATTTCAAATGGCTGTATAGATTATTTGGAGATCTGAGCACACAGTACTTTTCAGCTCTCAGTCTGATCTTCACAATGCTGTGAGCTTAAAATGCACACCTGTTTTATATATTGCAATTAAATCCAGATGAATTTGTGATTGCTTATGTGCTTCTGTCTCGAAAGGATTCCAGATTCCTTACTAACATAGCAGGGAGGAGAGTTGGTTGCTATGAAACATTGTTGAATAAAACAAAGTTGAATTATTTAACCAGAAGTGCTACATCTGAAAATACCATATTTTGTCTCCTGTTTTTTCACTAATCCTAAAACTATTAAATCTTCCTCAGCATTTATGATCTACTTAAAAATTCATAGAACAAATAAGTCCACAGATAGTGTTGCAAAAGCACTTATAGTAACTTGATGTAAAATGTGGGTGCTTTTTCTTTGGTCTCCTTTTATAACTTCCTTTCCTTTCCTTCCCAATAAGGTTTCATAATTTTAGGAGACAGTTATATTTAGGTTTTTTAATCACTTGAATTCAGTGTAGTTTATTTGTAGAAGCACCTGTATCTGTATTTTTTTTTTACAGAAATGGTGTGGAATAAAGATTAATAAATTCACATTTGAGCCAGTGCTTAACAAAGTGCCAGATACATAGTAGGCGCTTAATAAATGTTTAATGATTGATTGGTAGAGTCCCAGGTATGCTGTTGTCTGGCTATGGGACCTTAGGGAAGTCACTCAGAGTCTTTTAAGCTCCCCTATTTGTAAAATGAGAACATTGAACTAGATGACCCCAAGATCCTTTCCAGCTCTGAAATTCTCTGATTCGTTGCTAGTCTTTTTACAAAAGTGTCCATCTAAGCAATGGTTCTTAACCTTTTTGTATCATGCAAATCTTTAGCAGCCAGTTAAAGCCTAAGGTCCCATTCTTAAAATAATGCTTTAACATGCACAAGACACATAAGATTACAAAGGAAATCTATTGAAGTACAAATAACAGGTTTAAAATTTCCAATTTCCCAGACTCTCTTAAGTCTTATCTTGAAGAAGGTGGTGTTTGCTATCCATCTTGAAGGAAGCCAGGGATCTTATGAGGTGGAGGTAAGAAGGAAGAGGACTAGATATGAAGGACAGCCAGGACCAAGATACAGAGATGGGAGATGGGTTATTGTGTAAGGAACAGCAAGTAGACCAGTGTGACTGAACAATAGAACATGTTGTACAAAGACCAGAAAGGTATGTTTCAGATTATTCAGTCCTCTGGGGCCAAACACGAACCCAATACTAATTTTCATTACAATCCCTCAATTATTTAAGATAGTTATCATGCCTATCTCCCCCAACAAATTTGAATTTCCTCAAGCTAAACGTTTTAGTTCTTTCAACTGAGCATCATATGGTACAGTCTTTAGTCTTTTTGAAAAAATAATTAATTTTATTTTTTAACATTCACTTCCATAAGGTTTTGAATTTTAAAATTTCTCCCTTGCCCTCTCTTCCCTCTCCCCAAGAGAGCATGCAATCTGATATAGGCTCTACTTATATATTCATATTAAACATATTTTCACATTAGTCATGTTGTAAAGAAGAGTTAGAACTAATGGGAGGAACCAGGAGAAAGAAGAAACAAAACAATGAAAGAGGACAGAGAGCAAATAGAATGCTTCCATCTGCATTCAGACTCCAACGTTCTTTCTCTGGATGAGGAGAGCATTTTCCATCATTATTCTTTTGGAGTTGTCTTAGATCCCTGCATTGCCGAGAAAGGCTAAGTCTGTCAAGGTCAGTCATTGTACAATCTGGCTGTTTCTGTGTACAACGTTCTCTTGGTTCTGCTCATTTTGCCCTGCATCAGTTCACATATGTCTTTCTAGGTTTTTCTGAAGTCCATCTGCTCATCATTTCCTATAATGCAATTGTATTCTATTACATTCATATACCACAACTTATTCAGCCATTCCCTAATTGATGGACATCCCCTCAATTTCCAATTCTTTGCCACCACAAAAAGAGCTGCTATAAATATTCTTTAGTTTTTTCATCATCATGCTCCCTCTGTTCTGAACATGTTCCAGTCTATCCCATACTTTAATATGTTTAATAAAGACCTGAACTATGGTTGTGCTGCACAAGTGGAGAGAAGCTGTCATATAGAGGAGTCAGGAAGGTGAAACAAGATGTGGCAATAAATTGGATATGTGGGATGAGTGAGAATGAAGAATGAAGATGACACTAATGCTGCAGGCTTGAATGATGCCCTTGTCAGTATAAAGGAATTCTAGAGGGACTTGAGAGAAAGTGGGGAAAAAATGATGAGTCCTGGTTTGGGTACATATTGAGTCTGAGATGCCTATTGGACAACCAGTTTGAGACATCCAAGAGGCAATTAAAGACAGGTCAGGAAAGAGGTTAGAACTGGATAGAAAAATCTGAGAATTGTCTACATAGAGATGATAATTGAACCCATGAGAGCTGATGGGATCACCAAGTGAGATTTTTGTTGTTCAGTCATGTCCAACTCTTTGTGATCTTGTGGACCATACTGTCTGTGGGGTTTTCTTGGCAAAGATGCTGGAGTCTTTTGCCATTTCCTTCTCTAGTGGATTAAGGCAAACAGAGGATAAGTGACTTACATAGTTATGGTCCTATACTTAGTGAGAATCAGAGGCCAGATTTGAATTCAAGTTTTACTGACTCCAAGCCCACTGCTCTACCCACTGAGTCACTTGGCAGCCTCCTAGACCAACAGAGATTAAGTGACTTGCCCAAGGTCACACAGCTAGTAAGTGTCTGGGGTTAGTTTTGAACTTAAATCTTCCTGACTCTAGTCCCAGCATCCACTGGAGCCATCTAGTTGCCCCACACCAAATGAGACAGTATAGATTAAAAGAAGAGGGCCCAGGAAAGAGCTTTGGGGGATACTCAGGGTTAGTCAGAATGACATGGATGAAAAACTAATTAAGGAAACATCAAGGGAGAAATAGGAAAAGAACCAGGAGAGAACAGCGAACAAAAACCTAAAAAAGAGAGAAAGAATTCAAAATAAGATCATGATCAACAGTGTCAAACATTGCAGAGGTCAAGATTGATGTGGTTTGTGAAAACGCCATTAAATTTGGTAACTTTGAAATCAGTGGTAACTTTGGAGCAGACAGCTTCATTTGAAAGATGAGGTTGCTAGTCAGATTGTAGAAAGTTTAAATGTAAGAAATAGGAAGTGAAGGTGCCCAGTGTAAATGGAATTCTCAAGAAAATTAGATACAAAGGGGAGGGTGGTATAGGATAACACTTAACAGGGAAGGCTGGTTTATTAAGAGATTTTTTTAAGAAGTAGACAAAGAATATCCATATAATCCAAATGATTTTTTGTAGTTCAATAGATAACCTATAGGATTTGCCCATGAATATATTTTTATTGGACAGATTGTGAACAGAAAATGAATTAGGCCTAGAACTTAAAAAGAAGAGCAGATTGTATTGATCACAAATCTTCTTTCATGAGTTCTAAGTTCTCCCAGAAACAAAGGCTGAACCTTTCCAGAACAAATAGTTTATTTGGGTTGTTGCATGCAACATTATAGTCACCAGAGAATTGAAAATGACTATATCTCAAAGGGCAGTGGAGGAGCACAACATGGATCTAAGGAAGCTGTGTCAAAGCAAATGAAGAAGACAAAGGAGAAAGAGGTGATGAAGATGATGACAACTCAGAGTAAAGGATGTCATTAAAGAAATGCATGATCAAGAAATAAGATTGGCAGATCATGTAGTAAAAGGGAGGAATAACTGCCACATGGTGTATATCCTCTTCTTGTATCCTCGTGATGTTAGAAGAAATCAGGGAATTCCCCTGAACATTGGGTAGGACCCTTCCCCACCCCATTGGTGAACCTGTTGGAGGATTGAGATAAGAGTCTTACAGAATGGGCAGGCATAGATGGATTGGCAACTACGTTCCAGGGCACAGCTCATTCAATGAGCTCACAGGTCTATTTAAGTATAAATACTTAGCCTATTCTAGTTTTACACTACCTTCTCAACAACTCTACTTCTATACATTATGTAGAAAAGGTAGGAGGATAAATTTCGAAGAAACAAACCATAATTGATCTGTAATACTAAAGCATTCAATTCCTTTTTTACTTTCCTATTCTGAAAATAAAAGCCATCATAAATTCTAGTTCACAGTCAGTATCTGACTGAGTGCCAATCCTAAATGTCACTGCAAATAACAAGAATTATGTTTACTTTCTATAAAGTACAAAAAAGTGGTTAATTTTAAAAACAGACTTATCTTTTATTAATATGTTTTGGGTTTTAGATCATCTATAATTCTGGATGTATCCCCTTCCACCTCTCCCTTCACTGGGTGCCATCTGATATAAAAATATAATAAAAAAGAAGAGAAAAATATTCATCAAAATCAATCAAGATATCATAAAGTTTGATGTTATATGCAAGGTTCTATATCTGTGGACTTCCCCTCCTTCTGCAAAGGAATAGTGGGAGGAATCCTCTCATGTATATTCTTTCAGGCTAATCTTGGTGTGTGTTCCTATAAACAGATATAGATTATTCATATACACATACATACATACATATATACATACGTATGTAAGAACTTTGATACCTCCTGAGCCTTTTCAGTTCTGCAAGAAAAGGCTTCTACTCAATTAGTAAAGCTGTCAACAAAAAACCAAAAGCAATTTGAAAACCCTTCATTGGGGTATATGTGTAAAGTTTTCACCTGAATAGGTACCCCTTCTCTGAACAGGTTTTAAAAGATGGGGAGATCTGACTATCCCTTCAGTATTTACCTAGGCACAAGTTGGGCAAGTCTGACAGAGTTGCTGGTTGATTTCTCCCAGATTGTTGCCAGTGAAAATAAGCTTTATTAGAGACTGAAGGGCATTTTTCCCTAGGTGTGCAGCCCAGTGTAAACCAAAAAGAATCTTCCACTGGCTTTCCTCTGGGATAAGGAGTTGGCCTGAAGGTGTCTGAAACCACCCAGAGGGGGAAAGAGAGTGCCACTTTCTTTAGCAAGAGCCTGCTCTTCGGGGCTGTAGAAAGGTATGAAGGAATCAGGGAGCTGTAGGAGTAAAGGAGCCAGTATAGTTAGCTGGCGGGTAGCATTCTTTACTGTACTGTCTGCCAGGCAATTTCCCACAGCTTGATCTGTTTCCCCTTTCTGGTGGCCTTTGCAAAATATAACAGCTATTTTTGTTTCTGAACAGCTTGAAGGAGATGTAAAATCCCCTGTGCATGTTTGATATCTGGAAACTAAATATTCCTCTTCCCCAGGCTCTGGAAATACAGCAATCACTTACAGACCAGTTGATGCCCAGTTGTTTCAATTGCATCTTACTCTTCATGTCCCCATTTGGGATTTTCTTCGCTAAGATAGTGGAGCAGTTTGCCATTTTCTTCTCCAGCTTATTTTACAGATGAGGAAACTGAGGCAAACAGGGTTAAGTGACTTGCCCAGGGTCACACAGCTAGTAAGTGGCAGAGGCTGGACTTGAACTCAAGTCTTCCTGACTTCAGGCCTGATACTCTATCCACTGCATTACCTAGCTGCCCCCAACAATCCAATACCAGTACCGATGGGCACACTGCATCTTGGAATTCCTGAGCTCAAACCATTTACCACACTCAGCTTCCCTCAGTATCAGGGATTACAAGACTAGGCCCATCTTGGACAAAATAATTTCATGACATTCGTTGATTATCTTGTTTTTCTTTCCATTTACTTTGTCTTACTCATTGTACACATATACACATGTATACACACGTGTATATATACATGTGTGTTTATACATAAAAATATTCTCATTCCTTTTGTATCAGCTCATGTAAATTATTTTCTGTATTCATTAGATTTACCATTTCTTATGGCATGGTAATATTCCATTACATTCATGCACTATATTCAATATTTACTCCCCAGCTGATGGGCATCTTTCTTTTCAATTTATTTGTGACCACAAAAAGTGCTATTATAAATATTTTGGTATATATGGAGCCTTTTATTCTGTTGATGACTTCCCTGAGGTTCCTATGCCTAGCAGTGGAATCTGTGGTCAAAGGATATGGACACTTGATTCACTTTGTTTATATAATTCCAGATTGTTTTTCACAATGTTTATATATGCTCATAGCTCCACCAATAATGCATTGGTGTGCTTGTCTTTCTAAAAAACCTCTCTAACTTTGACTATCCCAACGTTCTCCCATTTTTTCTAATTTGCTAAGTACATGATGAAATCTCAGATTGTTTTGATTTCCATTTCTCTCATAATTAGTGATTTGGACTATTCTTTTATATGGTGTTAACAATTTGCAATTCTTATTTTGAGAATTATTTGTTCATATCCTTGGCCCACTTATTTATTGGGTAATGACTGAAGTGCTTGATTGTCAAATTAAATCTATATGTTGCAGCTTATTTAAAATGATTTGATAGGGGCAGCTAGGTAGCACAGTGAGTAGAGCACTCACCCTAGAGTCAAGAGGACCTGAGTTAAAATCTGGTCTCAGATACTTGACACATGTACTAGCTATGTGACCTTGGGCAAGTCACTTCACCCCAATTGCCCTGCAAAAAAAAAAACATAAAATGATTTGATAAACCCTGAAACAAAAACTCACTTCACTGAGAAAAGAAGCAAATTTTTGTCGTTTTGAGATTCTGAATCAATAAACAGAATTTCTCTTTAAAGCTTCTGTCAAAGCACTTACATGGACTCATAGGTTAATCTTAGCTAGTTTGCTGGCTGAAAAGGGCTTTATAAAAATGTGATTATAACTTAGGCATGCTCAGGTTTTCTCCTATAAAACTTTCATGGCAAATGTGCAATAGAAAACTTTATTTTAGCCTATCTATAATGCTAAGATTTGTTTATCTATAGATTATACTTTATTATAGTAGATATATTTATTGAGTAGGTTTTTTCTCTTAGGATAAATTTATTTGTTTGAAGCATGGACAACTTTAAAAAAATTGAAGCAGAGATAATTGAAGAACATCCCCCAAGTTGGTATTCCTCTAATAAAGTAAAGGCAATAACAGTGTCTAACAATAATGATATATGCCCTAATATGTATGTGGTGAAAGTTACAAGTTCAATTTCCATCATGGCCAGTTAGTTGAAAGCAGGGAATAAAACATTTTTTTTTGTGGCCATGGACAATACAAATATATGCTGTTTGGTCACACTAGGTGCTTTGGGTGATTTTCCAATAAGAAGAGAAGAACGTACATAAATAGTAATAATGCTGTACTGGAGGACAAACCAGTTGTCCAGATAGCCCAGCCAGGCAAGGGCAGCCAAAGGCATTTCATGAGATGAAATGGTCATTGGCCATGGAATTAACTTCAAAACCACAAGGATATTACTCTACCTCTAGTCATTTGTCTATCACATATGAATCAATCTTAATCATTTTTATTCTTATTTTATTATAATTTTTACCTTTTTAATTTAATTTTAAATGTTTTCTTTTGGAGTGAAGAGAAGGGTAACAAATTCCATAAGGTTTATAACCTTTGGCACAGAGTATTTAAT
This sequence comes from Phalanger gymnotis, assembly GCA_028646595.1. Classification (NCBI taxonomy): domain Eukaryota; kingdom Metazoa; phylum Chordata; class Mammalia; order Diprotodontia; family Phalangeridae; genus Phalanger; species Phalanger gymnotis. Next base: position 257,650,850 of record CM053623.1, read on the forward strand.
TTTATTGTATATAAAGCTCTTTCTCTCTCTGCTCTTCTCTTTCTTTTTAGGGGATTATTCCTATCTCTTATATTTTAACAATTGTTGAACAAATCTATATCTGACTTATCTATCCCCTTCTTGAATTGGTCAATGTTGATGAGATTTCAGACTTTTTTTTAATAGAAAAGCAAAGGCAGAACTAGTACTCCATACCCTCCGACCCCAAGAAATATGATTCCATTCTGTGTGTTTGAAAGGGAGGATTTTTTTCTCCTTCCTCTTCCTGCAGTGCCAGCCTTCTCCAGAGTCTCCTATTGCTGGTTGTCCCCTAATTGTTAGACCCTTGCCCTGGGGGAAACTTTTGACTCCCATTTCAGTGCTTTTTCACTGCCTATAACTGATCCTCAGTTCTTCTCACCTCCACATCTTGGAAGGCATGGTTCTTCTCAAAGCTCAGTCTAAGTAGCACTCTCTGCATTAAATATTTCCTGGTCCCTTTTCCCCACCCCCAAGCGGTTATTGCCCTCACATGCTAAAGTTACTTTGTATCTGCTTTGTACGTATTTTATACATAAGAAGGGGTGCTCCAGTGAGACTTCAGCAAAAGCAGAAAGTATGTAGGTACTAAAAGCGAAGGCATTGAAGTGTAAAGGGGAAAGCTTCTAGACGTGATCAGAAATTCCCCACTTTAGAAAGGGTGCAAAGTTTTGAGTAACACAAACTGCCAGCAAGACAAAAAAATTGACTATAGGGAGTAAATTAAAGTCATACCATTGTCCCTAGCTATTCATTTTCCTAAAGTTCTCAAAACATCACAGGAGGTAAAAATGACTGAACTGAAAGTAATGGCTCTAGGGAAAACCGACAAATGTTGGAAGGAATCTGGGAAAATAGATACATCAATGCACTGTTGGTGGAGCTGTGAATTGGCCCTAAAATGCTGGAGAACAATGTGGAATATTCTTTGACTCAGCAAAGAATATATAGCTCAAGGAGATTAACAAAAAAGGGTGAAAAGCCATGTGTACAAAATACTTATAGCAGCTCTTTTTGTGGTAGCAAAGAATTGGAAACTGAGGGGATGCCCATCATTTGGGGAATGGCTAAAAAAGTTGTGGTATATGAATATGATGCAATATCATGCATTGACCAGCAGGATGGTTTCAGAAAAACCCGAGAAGACTGACTATGTGAACTGATACAAAGTGAAGTGAGCAGAACCAAGAGAATACAGTGGTCCACCATAATTCCAAAGGAATAACAACATAAAATGATATCCGACTTCAGATTGAGAACTGATGGTTTCATAGTATAGACTGGAGTATATATTTTTCCTTTCATTAACTTTTTTGCTTTCTTTTTTTAAAAAACATGGCCAATTCAGAAATATGTTTTACATTACTGTATATGTATATATGTATATATCATATTTCCTGCCTACTCAACAGTAAAGGGATGTAGAGTATTATAATAAATCTTAAATAAAATTAAAAGTTATGCAGACATTCATTCAAATCAACATATCTATTCTCAACTACTTGGCTTCTAGTCTGACTTCCTGTGAGGAGAGGCGAAAAACTACAGCTGAAGCCAAAGCAGAGCCAACCCGTGTGTGGACCCAGGAGTTCGAGCGAGGACTTGAGGCCAGTGAATATGATTTATGCCATCCTATTTTTCTGTGGCCTCCTGGTTACTCTTGTGAGGAGGGCATACTGGGCCTGGAGGCTTGTGATCACAATATTGGAATGGGGAGGTTGGTTCGCAAATATGTCGCTGTGGGCCCTGAATAAATTTTTTGATGCCTTTTGCTTAGTAAAGAGTTACCCTGGGGTAGTAAGAGGTTAAGAGCTTAGCCTTTGGTCAAACAACCACAAAGAGTCAGAGGCAAGTACCTGAACTCAGATCTTCCTAACTGAAATTTTCATTTCTTTCTTTGACCTTCACATTGAATTCTAAAAATATTCAATCATTAAAAAAAAGTTTAACAATTATTTTTATTTTATTTGGATAGTCTGCTCAAGATTCATCATCTGCATGCTGATAGTGAACTGCTGACAAAGTTTTTCTTTTTTTTCTTAAAGAATATCTCATGAGAATAAAATGCAAAAACAAACCAAAACAAAAAGCTCCAAAGAGGCCAAGACATGAGCAGCAAGAGAATGTTGAATGCATCTGAAGCCAAATTAATGAGTAGTAAATTAATAAAATCCCTAGAGTCTCCCATAACAAATCTTTTAAATGGCCATCTTCCAAACACCCATTTCTATCCTTTATAGCACAAGGAAAAATAAAACAGATGGCCTCAGCAGTGTACCACAAAGGTGGACAAACTTTGATTCTATTAGAGCAGAAGCAAAGAATTATGAAGTGAAGCTCTTTCCCTGAGAATGTCATGTTCTAAGCCCAGTTTTCTCAAACTAGGGGTTATAGGGAACTGCCCGTGTTGGTAAGCAAAATGGGCTCCTTAGCACTTAGTTCAACAAGTGCCCTTGAAGAGTTTGGCTTTTGTTTGCTTTGAGTAATTCAGGTATTTCATTGAATGTTACTAAGTGCTAAGCCCTAGGCCCAAACCCCTATTAGGTGTAAAACCTATGTGGGTGTGGATTGGCAACTAAGGGGGGACCAAAGTGGGGCTAACTCCAGGGAGGGCCTAGTTTACATGTCTGGGACAGCAGAGGCTCTTAGACCACGTGGGTTTAAGTCCACCTCTTTGTGACGATTTTAGGTCACATGGGTGAGTCGCATGTGTGACTCACCCCTGATGCTGACAA